>JAGFBZ010000103.1:2095000-2695000 GCA_018398805.1 Hirundichthys speculiger
AAATTCATTCAGTGCTTCAGATACAGTTGTTGTCCGCTGTGCTAACTGTCCTGTAACTGTCCTGCAGGGTCCACTGTGTTGACAGATGAGATGAAGCCACACTTGGACCCTGGTGAAGGTCTGAATGGTTCCTCCAGGTTTGGGACTTCAAGTATCTCAGGGTGACAGATGGACGGAGCTGAGGACCAACAGGTGGATGGCTGCAGCATCAGCAGTAATGGGGTACCAGTCTGTCAGGGTTCAGGTCCCCCCCCCTCCTCGGTTCACAGAGTGGGCAGTGGTGTCGCAGCAGAACAGAACAACATGGACAGCAAGATCTGGGTTCCTGCAGCTGAGTTCACATGTTGCAGCAGTGGGACTGGTTTCTGGTGTTTCTGGACCTTCAGCCCTGGTCCCAGAGCACCACTCCAACTTCGAGAGGGAGCACAATTAACCCTTTAGGCGCCGGAGTTTTTTCAAGAAAATATACAGTTTTGATATCAAGATTTCAAAAGGCTCTAACTTGAAAGCAGTTTGAGATAAAGATATACTGTCAATGAGAAAATTGTTCAGTATGACTCAAAGTCTGTGATGGGAGTGAAATTATTAATCTAATTTGCATATTATGACGTCACGAGGCGGCGGCCTTATTGGAAAATGTTCAATTTTGATATCAAGGTTTCGAAAGGCTATAACTTTAAAGTGGTTTGAGATAAAGGCATACTGTAAATGAGAAATATCTTTAGTAAAATTTGGAATGGAAGTAGATTTATCATCTAATTTGATTATTGTGACATCACCTGCCCAAACCTGCCCGGTAGTCCTCAATTTCAGATTTTTCCTCAAGACCCATGCACAACGAAAGCTTTAATTTCAGGGACAATCACATCATAAAATCATGAAATCTGGAGTTTGGTTTCAATATTTCCCTTTCATAAAACTGGTGGCCTTTTCTATTTGTTTGATTGGTGATGAGGCTCCAGAATTCATCATTCAGAAAAGGAGAGATGAAATCAATGGGCTCAGAATTTGTCAGATCGTCTCCATAAAAACCAACAGACTCATCAAAATTTATGCTCCACTTTCGATACAAACCTCCTAAAGCCGCTATTAAGTGATAGTGGGTAGCGGGAGGACAAAGAACACAAAGAACACAATCTTCCACCTCCCTAAACTTGTGCTAACTGCTACAATATGCATAGGAGTGGTTAGGGTGTTCAACCTGTTAAACCAATCAGTGCGTCAGTAGCCATTGCCTTTAAGAGCAGGTTGCGCTACCCGCTAACCACTATGGAGCATCGAGCTGTTTAGAACCATTTGTGCACGTCCACATGTGACCAGGTGGATGCAAATTTATGCCATTTGGACGCGCTCTTTTATGGGCCGACATGCGGGTTGCGCCTTCTGCAAACTCGGTATCTTGCGATCGCTTGTAGCGGGTGGTCAGACCACCCGCTACAAGCGATCGCAAAATACCGAGTTTGCAGAAAGTGCAAAAGGCCATTGTCACACGGCCATTGTCACACCTACAATGTGAGTAATGGAGTCGGCATAGCAGATAGCAGCTTAAGGGAAGTGGAAGATTGCATTAGCGGTTAGTGGAGGTTCCTAAACCCACAATTTGCGGCTAGCAGGAGATGTACGATTGGGGCTTCAGAGTAGAGCCCAGTTCCCAGTTCCAACAGATTAATGGCTTGTTATTCGGAGCACAGCGGAGCTGCCTGGACTTGGATGATGGTTCCTTGTTTCTTATGAATCCATGTCTGAAATGAGGACCGGTGCCCCCCCCCCAGGAGCCGTGGTCCAACCAGCTGCTCGGCTTGTTTCTCAGACCGACGGGGCTGGGAGAAGTCCGGTCCTCCCGCCAAAGCTGAGCTTCAAAGCTTCTCAGAAACTCTCATCACAGGTGTGAAAACAAGCATTTCATTCCCATCAACAAATGTTCCTCCGTGAGCCCTGAATGCTTCTGAAGCTGCAGCAGAAGCTGATATCCGTTTTTCTTTTTTTTCTTTCACATTGTTCCCTTTTCAAGTTTCCATTATGTAGCTTTTGTTTACACTCCTGGCGTTATTTCTGCCTCCGTCCGCTGGATTTCAAACATCTCTGTTTGCTTGTAAATGTCTGCTCGTTGTTTCCCCGGAATGAGTTTCTCCAAACCTTTGACCACTTTCGCCTGCAGCCATCATCAGCTCCAGCAGCTCTGCTCCCGCTCAGCCGCCGCCGTGACTCCAATCCGCCGAAGAGAAGGAAAAAAACAAAGCAAAACCAGCGAAACAAAAACCCAACAACAAGGAGGCTGATTTATGGAGGTCTGACGGCTGTTTCTCACGGAGAGGAACACGGCGCCCGGGTGGTGTATCCAGGAGTGAACTTTAAATTTCACCATTTGCGGGGGGGGGGGGGGGGGGGGGGGGGGGTGGGGGGGTCAGGTCAATGTATAGGAAGTGGCAGATTTCTATCCTCAGGGTGTTTCCATCCCGCTGCCCCTGCTAGCTTAGATATTATACGCTGTAATTCAGCCGCAGGAATAATTGACCTGTCAGCCGCTCAGATTGATACATCCTGTTTCCCTCTGAGCTCTGATGGTGTTTCAGTTTCACATGTTCAAAGAGACACGTGAACCCCCCCCCCGTGTCAACCCAACATCAGCTGATCATCTGGATGAATCGCTGAAGCGAGAAGAAATGTAGCAGTTCACTGGATGACCACTAGGGGGTCTGGCTGCAGTGACTCAGTCTCCACTGACGTTAATGTCAACATGTCAGACCTTCTAGAAGAAATACAAATATTTACAGTCTGATACAAAAAACCTAGTTTTTCTCTATTCACGCCTTTTCTTAAAGCACCTTCCTGATTCTGTGGTTGCTGCTTGATTAATGTTTGCACCGGTGCAGCGTCCAGAGCACCTGTGCAGCATCCAAAGCACCTGTGGAGAATCCAGAGCACCTGTGCAGCATCCAGAGCACCTGTGCAGCATCCAGAGCACCTGTGCAGACTTCAGAGCACCTGTGCAGCGTCCAGAGCACCTGTGCAGCTTCCAGAGCATCTGTGGAGAATTCAGAGCACCCGTGCAGCTTCCAGAGCACCTGTGGAGAATCCAGAGCACCTGTGCAGCCTCCAGAGCACCTGTGCAGTCTCCAGAGCACCTGTGCAGCTTCCAAAGCACCTGGGGAGAATCCAAAGAACTCGTGCAGCTTCCAGAGCACCTGTGCAGCATCCAGAGCACCTGTGGAGCATCCAGAGCACCTGTGGAGAATCCAGAGCACCTGTGCAGCTTCCAGAGCACCTGTGGAGAATCCAGAGCACCCGTGCAGCTTCCAGAGCACCTGTGGAGAATCCAGAGCACCTGTGCAGCTTCCAGAGCACCTGGGGAGAATCCAGAACACCTGTGCAGCTTCCAGAGCACCTGTGGAGAATCCAGAGCACCTGTGCAGCTTCCAGAGCACCTGTGGAGAATCCAGAGCACCCGTGCAGCTTCCAGAGCACCTGTGGAGAATCCAGAACACCTGTGCAGCTTCCAGAGCACCTGGGGAGAATCCAGAACACCTGTGCAGCTTCCAGAGCACCTGTGGAGCATCGAGAGCATCTCCACTTCTGACATAGCGTCTGACTCAAACAGACCCCGAATGTTTTTTGGCACCGACGCCAACGACACCAAAACTGGACACCGGTGGCGACGGCACGGGCCGGAGTCAGGTGACGGGTTTGGAGATACACTGCAGATTTTTCGCAGCTAGTTGACGCTCTCCCGAGGTCCAGCGTCTCTGACGGCGGGGCCTTCTGGGAAGTTATACAGCGAGCTTCGTGATTATCATCAACGGTGGGATGAAATCACTGTACAATCGTTTTTTAAGTCTTATGAGATTGATGCGAGCTACGCTGCACCTCGTGAAACCGGTAGATGATCAATTCTCTACAGTCGGACGCATGTTGAGTCGTGGCTGCGGCGTGTTTTGCCCTCTAAGCGCAGCTTCATCGCGTCATCGCCGTGCCACCGCCTCAGGTTTGCCTCTCCATCTTACCTGGTGCCCTTCTTTTTTTGCACTTCTTTCATCTAAGAAATCACACGACGTGACTCCGACCTAATTTAAGACCAAATACGAACGTCCTTCAGACTTCAGATCCTGATAGGACGCCGCTAGACACACAGCTGCTCCGCTGCAGGAACACGACTGTGATGTAGGAGAGTCCAGGTGCTGAACTGGCCCACCTGCAGTCCAGACCGTTCACCTGATGGAGACATGTGGAGCATCATGGGACAAACATGGAGAGGAGATGCTTCACGTCATCGATGTCCCGTTTTCTATCTTCTACTTTTAATGATCGATGGGTTTGTCAGATTTCTTAACGCATTTTGTTTTCAGTTACATTTTCGTTTCAAAACCGGAGCTCAGCGTCCTGACGGATGAGAACTTTCCAACATTTTATAGGAGAAGTTGGAGAGAGGAAAAAAAACAGTCAGTGGCAATTTAGATGTAACAGGAACAAGTAGCTTCTCAGAACAAACGAGTCGTTATAAAACAAGTCATTTTGATGTTTTCTTGAAGTCTTTTTTCCCCGTCAGTTCACAGATGGATGCAGCAGAAACTGGTATCAGCCGAATAGTGACCCGGTAATCCCTCAAACCAGCGGGACGACCAGCGGGACGACCAGCGGGACGACCAGCGGGACGACCAGCGGGACGACCAGCGGGACGGGACAGTGGGCAGGACGCCTCCAGAAGGCTCGCCGTGGCGCCGTCACCGCAGATCTGTTCATCCGAGGAGACGCTGGGGGGAGGGGACTCTCCGTCCTTACTCAGAGTTCGTCTTCGTGCGGGAGGCCCAATCTGACAGCGGGCGGAGAGACGGGAGGGTCTGTTAGGACGGGGAGGGGGTCCACAGCAGGTGCAGCAGCTGAGCGAAAGTGTCCCCTGATGGAGGAAACAGGAAGTAACTGATTTCAGCGACTGTTTCTGCAGGAACTAACACTCCTTTATGTTATTCAGTTCATCTTTTCTTCCTGTTTCATCCAACGACCGACTGCAAACCAGAAGCTGAACCTGCAACATACTTCACAGCATTTACCCAGCAGCCTCTTCAGCAGCTCCGCCCCTGCACTATCCGGACAGGACCTCAGTTTTTCCCTCCAGAACTGCCTTCATTCCTGGTGTCATTGATTCGACCAGGTGGTGGGAACGTTCTTCAGAGGTGCTGCACCTCTGAACCTCCAGCTCCACCCACTTCTGAACCTCTGGCATCACCCATGTCTGAATATCCGGCTCCGCCCACGTCTTAACATCCGGCTCCACCCACCTCTGAAGCTCAGGCTCCCCCACCTCTGAACCTCTGGCTCCACCCACTTCTGAACCTCAGACTCCACCCACCTCTGAACCTCAGACTCCACCCACCTCTGAACCTCTGGCTCCATCCACCTCTGAACGTCCGGCTGCACCCACTTCTGAACCTCAGGCTCGACCCACCTTTGAACTTCTGGCTCCACCCACTTCTGAATCTTCGGCTTCGCCCACCTCTGAACTTCCAGCTCCACCCACTTCTGAACCTCCAGCTCCACCCACTTCTGAACCTCTGGCATCACCCATGTCTGAATATCCGGCTCCACCCACGTCTTAACATCCGGCTCCACCCACCTCTGAAGCTCAGGCTCCACCCACCTCTGAACCTCTGGCTCCACCCACTTCTCAACTTCAGACTCCACCCACCTCTGAACCTTAGACTCCACCCACCTCTGAACCTCTGGCTCCATCCACCTCTGAATCTTTGGCTTCGCCCACCTCTGAACTTCCAGCTCCACCCACTTCTGAACCTCAGGCTCCACCCACCTTTGAACTTCTGGCTCCACCCACTTCTGAATCTTCGGCTTCGCCCACCTCTGAACTTCCAGCTCCACCCACTTCTGAACCTCAGGCTCCACCCACCGCTGAACCAACAGCCGTGACACTCTCAGGTGGGTCGGAGGAGGAGGAGCGGCGCCACCTTGCATCAGAACCGTGACGGGCCTGAAGCCTCGGCTCAGCCGGATCTGCTCGCTGGCCCCTCCCCCTGGAAATCTGATTACGCAACCTGAACCATCGAGTGCCGACGCGCCAATCGATGCTCGGGCCGCGTGATTTATGGCGTTTGCTTAAATCAGCAGAAGGAGCCGCTACCAGGGCGGCGGGGGGATTCCCGCCCCGGCTCTCCTCCCTCGCCGCGTGCCGCTTGTAATTGGATCTCTGTATGAGGGCTTCCTAGAAGTTCTCATCTGGGCTTTACCCACAATGCACAGCTCCCCGCTCATAACCTACATTACTAATGGAGACAAATGCTGCAGCGGATCCTGGGAGAGTAGGAGGAGGAGGAGTGTTCACAGGATGTTGACTGGATCAGCTCTGAGCAGAAGCTCTCCTGTCGACCCGTCACTGATGGAGCGCTACAGCCTCAGAAAAGTACCGAACACTGGACCCAACCACAGCTGGACCGCTGCTGAGGAGGTCTGGAAAATTCCAGCGTCCAGGTGAACAGGTGAGATCCAGAAGAGTCATCCTGTCCTGATGGAGACCGGATGAGAAACAGACGCGCTACCTGCTGAATCAGGGGCAAAGCCAGATTTGAGTTTTGTTCAGATGAAAGGTTCTGGTTCTTCCTTTCAGACGCTGCGGTACTTGGGAGCGGCTCTAATCGGGCGGGAACCCGAGGAGACTCTGAAGGCGCTGAGCTCCAACTCTGAAACTGTTCTCGTCAGCAGCAGAACTCATCAGACTGCTGTCATCCTGTAAAAATCTGCATTCAGTTAGAAAAGAGGCCCTGCAGCAACGAGTCAGCAGATGCTTCATCAAACCGGGCAGAACCGTCAGAACCCACTTCTACAACAGCTACAGGGAGATGTGGAAGAAACTGACTGAATCTATTTAAGGAAGTGAAGCATTAAATAACCAGTATTAAACTGAGATGATGATGATGATTATTACACGTCTTCCCGCCTCAGATCAGAACCAACTCGTCACTGCGGTTCATTTCTGTGTCAAGAAACCGGCTGAGTGACAGAGCTATGGTCAGTCCGTTAACGCAGACGTCCATCACGGTTCTGACGGGCCGTCAAGGATTACTGGACTCTTGACTTGATTAATTTAATCCTGACATGTTTTTGTTCCTTCATAACAACCTGACGGCCGGTGTTACACGTGACAGGTCGCTCACCTCACTTTACTTTAAAAAAAAAAAAAAGAAAAGAAAAATTCCCCCCGGCCCCCATCCTCTGACCTGCCAACCAACAAGGCAAAGAGGCACAGAAGAAATAAGTCCCCCCCCATCAGTCCCAAACCCCAAACACGTTGGGATAAATAAATAAATAGATAATAATTAGAAAAAGCTAATAAATAATCAGTTAAGTCTAGTATTAAAAATAAAGTTTAAAAAAGAAAATAAATGAATAAATTAAATGATTTTATAATAAAAAATTGAAATAACGCAGTAAAAAAACAAACAAAAAATATAAAAAAAATAAATAAAAACAAAAGAATAAAAAACTTACATTTTTCATTTTCATTTTTTAAAAATACAATTGAAAAATTAAATGAATGGATTAAATTAAACTAAATAATATTAAAAATTGAAATAAAGCAAAAACCAATAAACAACATGGACAAACAAATATTAATAAATAATAGTACTAATTAGTGATAATACATTTATAAAAAAAAAAGAAAATAAGTAAATAAACTAAATTAAATAAAAAAAAAATTAAATAAAGTACCAAAAGGAAAACAATTACAATAAAGTGGGGGTGTAATAGAGAAGTCTTTGCTAAACAGGCTGCACTTCTTGGTAAATAAAGCAGGAGGTTACTGAGGTGTCATTTGTGGGCGGAGCCAAACCAGCCTGTGTGAAGGTGACAAAAGTGCTTCCACTCGTTCAGGTTGAAAACGTTCACATTGATTCGTTACATCAGAGTAAAAAGGCTATCTCGCTCTCTGAGGCCGGGTTGGATGTCTGCCATGTGTTTGTGTTCTCGTTGTCGTTATCTTTCTGGCTCCAGCACTAAAAAACGAATTTCCCTTCTGGGAAGTTCATTTCCAAGCGGAGGAGGTTGACGCTCCCCGACACGTTCCAGCTGCTGCAGAGGCTGATCCTGGTTCTCTGTTCAGACGTGGAGGACATCTGGCTGTCAGCGGGTCTTCAGACGTCCAGCTTCAACCCTTCAACCGTTCAATCCAGCGACTGAGAGGCGCCAAACGAGCCCCAACCATCACCCCTCCGCCGCCGTGCTCCACAGAGGTGTTGAGAAGCTGCAGGAGACTGACGTCAGTGGACTGGAGGACGTGGAAGACGTCTTCATGTTGGGGCTGACTGATCTGTGAAACTCTGACCATCATGAGGACACGAGAAACTCTTCCTTTCCTCCGCCGGCGTCCTTCTTCCTTCCTTCCTTCCTTCCTTCCTTCCTTCCTTCCTCTCTGACGTCTCCATATCTGAACCAGGATAATTGTGGGACTGTAATGGAGAAAGTAGTCGGCCCTGAAATGAATTGCTCTCCCTGCTCTGAGAGAGCAACGCTGCCGCTCGTCTCGCTCTGTTCATCAACCACCGCCAAGCTGAGGAGGAGGAGGAGGAGGAGGAGGAGGAGGAGGAGGGATCACCGCTACCAGGCATCCTCCACAAATCAGCTCTCACTCCACAGCTTCCTCTTCTCCTCCTCATCCTCCTCCTTCTTCTCCTCCTCTTCTCTTCCTCCCCTTCTCCTGCTTCTCCTCCTCCTCCTCCACCTCCTCCTCCCCCTCCTACTCTTCTCTTCCTCCTCCTCCTTCGTATTATATCATCACCTGAATATCAGACTGTTTTATGAGAGAATAAAATGAAACAAAGAAATGTGGTGTGTTTTTTTATTCCGCCTTCATCAAACCTGCTGAGGTGACAACAGGTCTGAAAGTGACCAGAGCTCTTCATCTCCTGGAACCTCCTGGACCCCCCGGACCCTCCTGGACCCTCCGGACCCTCCTGGACCCCCTGGACCCTCCTGGACCCTCCTGGACCTTCTGGAACCTCCTGGACCCTCCTGGACCCTTCTGGAACCTCCTGGACCCTCCTGGACCCTCCGGACCCTCCTGGACCCTCCTGGACCCCCTGGACCCCCTGGACCCTCCTGGACCCTCCTGGACCCTCCTGGACCCTCCCGGACCCTCTGGAACCTCCTGGACCCTGGACCTGGACCCTCCTGGACCCTGGACCTCCTGGACCCTCCTGGACCCTCCTGGACCCTGGACCCTCCGGACCCTCCTGGACCCTCCTGGACCCTCCTGGACCCTCCCCCTGGACCCTCCTGGACCCTCCTGGACCCTCCTGGACCCTCCTGGAACCTCCTGGACCCTCGGGACCCTCCTGGACCCTCCTGGACCCTCCTGGACCCTCCTGGACCCTCCTGGACCCTCCTGGACCCTCCTGGACCCTCCTGGACCCTCCTGGACCCTCCTGGACCCTCCTGGATCCTCCGGACCCTCCTGGACCCTCCTGGACCCTCCGGACCCTCCTGGACCCTCCTGGACCCTCCTGGACCCTCCTGGATCCTCCGGACCCTCCTGGATCCTCTGGACCCTCCTGGACCCTCCTGGAACCTCCTGGACCCTCCTGGACCCTCCTGGACCCTCCTGGACCCTCCTGGATCCTCCGGACCCTCCTGGACCCTCCTGGACCCTCCTGGACCCTCCTGGACCCTCCTGGACCCTCCTGGATCCTCTGGACCCTCCTGGACCCTCCTGGACCCTCCTGGACCCTCCTGGACCCTCCTGGACCCTCCTGGACCCTCTGGACCCTCCTGGACCCTCCTGGACCCTCCTGGACCCTCCTGGAACCTCCTGGACCCTCTGGACCCTTCTGGACCCTCCTGGACCCTCCTGGACCCTCCTGGACCCTGGATCATCTCCGTGATTACCGTTTGCGTGAACCCTGCTGATTGCAGCAGCGAACATTTAAATGATGAAAATCAAAACCGGAGTAGTGACTGAGATCTTTTCTGCCCTCTGAAGAGGCAGAAATAAACACAAATAATCCAGAGATCTTTATTTAACAAAGCTCTGAACTTTAATAAATTAAATAAAGAGAATCTTTAAGGCGGGTGTAGGTGGAGGTGACTGAAGCTGGAGCTGTTGTGGTTGTGGGGGTTGGTTGCAGGACTGTCCCTTTGTCTCTCAAAACGACACTGGAAGTCTTTCAGGTCGTTGGCTTAGGCGTCCATCATTGATGGAGTGGGAGGCTTTAGGCTTGTTGTTGGTGATCTGCCTAAACCCTTTCCAGACAGACGCAGAGTCGTTAGCTGAGAACTGGTGTTGGAGCTTCTCAGAGTACAGTCGTTTAGCTTCTCTCACCACCTTGCTAAACTTGTAGTTCGCCTCTCTGAATCTGTCTTTGTCCCCAGTCCTGAAGGCCTCTTCCTTTGCCAACCTTAACTGTCTGAGTTTGGCTGTGAACCAGGGTTTGTCGTTGTTGTAACTCACCCTGGTGCATGATGGGACACAACAGTCTTCACAGAAGCTGATGTATGACGTCACAGCCTCTGTGTACTGATCCAGATTGTTGGTAGCAGTCCTGAAAACATCAGTAGAGTCCAAACATGCCTGGAGATCCTCCACTGCTTCACTGGTCCACTTCTTTGAGGTCCGCACTACAGGTTTGCAGAGCTTTAGTTTCTGCCTGTAGGCAGGAATCAGGTGTAGCATGACATGGTCAGAGTGACCCAGTGCAGCACAGGGGACGGCATGATAAGCACCTCTGATTGTGGTGTAACAGTGATCCAGAATTTTCTCCTCTCTGGTTGCGCGTTTAACAAGCTGTCTGTATTTAGGGAGTTCATGAGTGAGGTTACCTTTGTTAAAGTGTCCAAGGACAATAACTAAAGAGTCCGGGTTGGCCCGCTCCACACACACAGTATCTGGTCGGCGAGTATGCGCTGTACGTTCTGCGCATCGGCCTGTGGCGGGATGTAGACAACCGACCAGGATGAATGAAGCAAACTCCCGGGGAGAATAAAACGGCTTACAGTTGATGAAGAAAGATTCCAGGTCAGGAGAACAGTGCTGCTGGATCGCTGTTACATCGTTGCACCAACCGCTGTTGACGTAGAAACAGATTCCTCCATCTTTAGTTTTACTGGAAAGTTCTGAGTTTCTGTCCGCGCGGTAGAGGTGGAAGCCCGCCAGCATTTCAATAAACAGCGAGGGAGGAGGAGAATAAAAGAGCTACTTACTCATTTCATTTTGTGATTTTGTGTGAACGCGGTGATCAAAGGAACTTTCACTGCTCTGGTTTGCTGTTAAAGACGTCCTGCTGAGGACAAATAAGATGTTTTTATTTACTCTGTTTTACAAAAGACTTCATTTAATACAAACTGATAAGGTCTTTATTTATGCAGAAGCAGCAGTGGGACAAACCTGGAGACAAACCAGATAAAAACTAGCTGCAGCATCACTCATCTGCTCATGTGTCCTCTGATGGACGGGGACATGGAGGGGACATGGAAGGAACATGGGGGGGACATGAAGGGGACTTGGAAGGGACGTGGAGGGACTGTGGCAGGGACATGGAAGGGACATGAAGGGGACGTGGTGGGTACATGAAGGGGATGTGGAGGGACTGTGGCTGGGACATGGAAGGGACATGAAGGGGACGTGGTGGGGACGTGGAGAGGATGTAGAGGGGACGTGGAGGAGACGTGGCGGGGACATGAAGGGGAAATGGAGGGGATGTGAAGAGTACATGGAAGGGACGTGGAGGCCACCCTGGACAATGGTCACACTCGGCTCATGCTTCCATGCAGCAGCTGCAGCAGACATGGAGGACAAACGTCCCCGTCCTCTGTCAGTCACGTCTCTCTGCTGTTCCACCCCCAGACTCTGGGTGGAGCTGTTCTTCCCTGCAGTACTGAACAGGCAAACGAGGGAGATGAGATGAACCACTGCAGCTGGTCTCTGGGAGGACCGGAGAAGGAGCTTCGTCCTCCGGGTCACGCTGCTCACGAACACGTCCAGGTAAGAGTCACCTGGCTGCTGCGTCAGTGCACGTTCCAGCTGTTTATGCACAGCTCCTGGCGGTAGATTTACTAAACCAACAGGTGTGTGTGGAGGTGGAAGTAAACCTACAGGTGTGTGTGGAGGTGGAATATAGACCTACAGGTGTGTGTGGAGGTGGACGTAATCCTACAGGTGTGTGGAGGTGGAAGTAAACCTACAGGTGTGTGTGGAGGTGGAATATAGACCTACAGGTGTGTGTGGAGGTGGAAGTAAACCTACAGGTGTGTGGAGGTGGAAGTAAACCTACAGGTGTGTGGAGGTGGAGTAAACCTACAGGTGTGTGGAGGTAACCTACAGGTGTGTGGAGGTGGAAGTAAACCTACAGGTGTGTGGAGGTGGAGGTAAACCTACAGGTGTGTGGAGGTGGAAGTAAACCTACAGGTGTGTGGAGGTGGAAGTAAACATACAGGTGTGTGGAGGTGGAAGTAAACCTACAGGTGTGTGTGGAGGTGGACGTAATCCTACAGGTGTGTGGAGGTGGAAGTAAACCTACAGGTGTGTGTGGAGGTGAAAGTAATCCTACAGGTGTGTGGAAGTAAAAACCTGGGTGTGTGTGGAGGTGAAAGTAAACCTACAGGTGTGTGGAGGTGGAAGTAAACCTACAGATGCGTGTGGAGGTGGAAGTAAACATACAGGTGCATGTGGAGGTGGAAGTAAAACTACAGGTGCATGTGGAGGTGGAAGTAAAACCTACAGGTGCATGTGGAGGTGGAAGTAAACCTACAGGTGTGTGTGGAGGTGAAAGTAAACCTAAAGGTGCGTGTGGAGGTGGAAGTAAACCTACAGGTGCATGTGGAGGTGGAAGTAAACCTACAGGTGCGTGTGGAGGTGAAAGTAAACCTCCAGGTGTGTGTGGAGGTGAAAGTAAACATACAGGTGTGTGGAGATGGAAGTAAACCTACAGGTGCATGTGGAGGTGGAAGTAAACCTACAGGTGTGTGTGGAGGTGGAAGTAAACCTACAGGTGTGTGTGGAGGTGGAAGTAAACCTACAGGTGCGTGTGGAGGTGAAAGTAAACCTACAGGTGTGTGTGGAGGTGAAAGTAAACATACAGGTGTGTGGAGATGGAAGTAAACCTACAGGTGCATGTGGAGGTGGAAGTAAACCTACAGGTGTGTGGAGGTGGAAGTAAACCTACAGGTGTGTGTGGAGGTGAAAGTAAACCTACAGGTGTGTGGAGGTGGAAGTAAACCTACAGATGCGTGTGGAGGTGGAAGTAAACATACAGGTGTGTGGAGGTGGAAGTAAACCTACAGATGTGTGTGGAGGTGGAAGTAAACATACAGGTGTGTGGAGGTGGAAGTAATCTACAGGTGCATGTGGAGGTGGAAGTAAACCTACAGGTGTGTGTGGAGGTGGAAGTAAACCTACAGGTGTGTGGAGGTGGAGGTAAACCTACAGGTGTGTGTGGAGGTGGACATAATCCTACAGGTGTGTGGAGGTGGAAGTAAACCTACAGGTGTGTGTGGAGGTGAAAGTAATCCTACAGGTGTGTGGAGGTGGAAGTAAACCTGCAGGTGTGTGTGAAGGTGAAAGTAAACCTACAGGTGTGTGGAGGTGGAAGTAAACCTACAGATGCGTGTGGAGGTGGACGTAAACATACAGGTGCATGTGGAGGTGGAAGTAAAACTACAGGTGCATGTGGAGGTGGAAGTAAACCTACAGATGTGTGTGGAGGTGGAAGTAAACATACAGGTGCATGTGGAGGTGGAAGTAATCCTACAGGTGTGTGGAGGTGAAAGTAAACCTACAGGTGCATGTGGAGGTGGAAGTAAACCTACAGATGTGTGTGGAGGTGGAAGTAAACATACAGGTGCATGTAGAGGTGGAAGTAATCCTACAGGTGTGTGGAGGTGAAAGTAAACCTAAAGGTGCGTGTGGAGGTGGAAGTAAACCTACAGGTGCATGTGGAGGTGGAAGTAAACCTACAGGTGTGTGTGGAGGTGGAAGTAAACCTACAGGTGTGTGGAGGTGGAAGTAAACCTACAGGTGCATGTGGAGGTGGAAGTAAACCTACAGGTGTGTGTGGAGGTGGAAGTAAACCTACAGGTGTGTGTGGAGGTGAAAGTAAACCTAAAGGTGCGTGTGGAGGTGGAAGTTAACCTACAGGTGCATGTGGAGGTGGAAGTAAACCTACAGGTGTGTGTGGAGGTGAAAGTAAACCTACAGGTGTGTGTGGAGGTGAAAGTAAACATACAGGTGCATGTGGAGATGGAAGTAAACCTACAGGTGTGTGGAGGTGGAAGTAAACCTACAGGTGCATGTGGAGGTGGAAGTAAACCTACAGGTGTGTGGAGGTGGAAGTAAACCTACAGGTGTGTGGAGGTGGAAGTAAACCTACAGGTGTGTGTGGAGGTGAAAGTAAACCTACAGGTGTGTGGAGGTGGAAGTAAACCTACAGGTGGTGTGTGGAGGTGGAAGTAAACCTACAGGTGGTGTGGAGGTGGAAGTAAACCTACAGGTGTGTGTGGAGGTGGAAGTAAACATACAGGTGTTGTGGAGGTGGAAGTAATCTACAGGTGCATGTGGAGGTGGAAGTAAACTTACAGGTGCATGTGGAGGTGGAAGTAAACCTACAGGTGCATGTGGAGGTGGAAGTAAACCTACAGGTGTGTGGAGGTGGAAGTAAAGTAAACCTACAGGTGCATGTGGAGGTGGAAGTAAACCTACAGGTGTGTGTGGAGGTGGAAGTAAACCTACAGGTGCATGTGGAGGTGGAAGTAAACCTACAGGTGTGTGTGGAGGTGGAAGTAAACCTACAGGTGTGTGGAGGTGAAAGTAAACCTAAAGGTGCGTGTGGAGGTGGAAGTAAACCTACAGGTGTGTGTGGAGGTGAAAGTAAACCTACAGGTGTGTGTTGAGGTGAAAGTAAACATACAGGTGCATGTGGAGATGGAAGTAAACCTACAGGTGTGTGGAGATGGAAGTAAACCTACAGGTGCATGTGGAGGTGGAAGTAAACCTACAGGTGTGTGTGGAGGTGGAAGTAAACCTACAGGTGTGTGGAGGTGGAGGTGGAAGTAAACCTACAGGTGTGTGTGGAGGTGAAAGTAAACCTACAGGTGTGTGGAGGTGGAAGTAAACCTACAGATGCGTGTGGAGGTGGAAGTAAACATACAGGTGTGTGGAGGTGGAAGTAAACCTACAGATGTGTGTGGAGGTGGAAGTAAACATACAGGTGTGTGGAGGTGGAAGTAATCTACAGGTGCATGTGGAGGTGGAAGTAAACTTACAGGTGGATGTGGAGGTGGAAGTAATCCTACAGGTGCATGTGTGGAGGTGGAAGTAAACCTACAGGTGCGTGTGGAGGTGGAAGTAAACCTACAGGTGTGTGGAGGTGGAAGTAAACCTACAGGTGCGTGTGGAGGTGGAAGTAAACCTACAGGTGTGTGGAGGTGGAAGTAAACCTACAGGTGCGTGTGGAGGTGGAAGTAAACCTACAGGTGCGTGTGGAGGTGGAAGTAAACCTACAGGTGTGGAAGTAAACCTACAGGTGCATGTGGAGGTGGAAGTAAACCTACAGGTGTGTGGAGGTGGAAGTAAACCTACAGGTGTGTGGAGGTGGAAGTAAACCTACAGGTGCATGTGGAGGTGGAAGTAAACCTACAGGTGTGTGGAGGTGGAAGTAAACCTACAGGTGCATGTGGAGGTGGAAGTAAACCTACAGGTGCATGTGGAGGTGGAAGTAAACCTACAGGTGTGTGGAGGTGGAAGTAAACCTACAGGTGCATGTGGAGGTGGAAGTAAACCTACAGGTGCATGTGGAGATGGAAGTAAACCTACAGGTGTGTGGAGGTGGAAGTAAACCTACAGGTGCGTGTGGAGGTGGAAGTAAACCTACAGGTGCGTGTGGAGGTGGAAGTAAACCTACAGGTGTGTGGAGGTGGAAGTAAACCTACAGGTGCGTGGAGGTGGAAGTAAACCTACAGGTGTGTGGAGGTGGAAGTAAACCTACAGGTGTGTGGAGGTAAAAGTAAACCTACAGGTGCGTGTGGAGGTGGAAGTAAACCTACAGGTGTGTGGAGGTGAAAGTAAACCTACAGGTGCATGTGGAGGTGGAAGTAAAACTACAGGTGCATGTGGAGGTGGAAGTAAACCTACAGGTGCGTGTGGAGGTGGAAGTAAACCTACAGGTGTGTGGAGGTGGAAGTAAACCTACAGGTGTGTGAAGGTGAAAGTAAACCTTCAGGTGTGTGGAGGTGGAAGTAAACCTACAGGTGTGTGAAGGTGAAAGTAAACCTTCAGGTGTGTGAAGGTGAAAGTAAACCTTCAGGTGTGTGGAGGTGGAAGTAAACCTACAGGTGTGTGAAGGTGAAAGTAAACCTTCAGGTGTGTGAAGGTGAAAGTAAACCTTCAGGTGTGTGGAGGTGGAAGTAAACCTACAGGTGTGTGGAGGTGGAAGTAAACCTACAGGTGCGTGTGGAGGTGGAAGTAAACCTACAGGTGCGTGTGGAGGTGGAAGTAAACCTACAGGTGTGTGGAGGTGGAAGTAAAGGTAAAGTCTGCGTGACGCTCAGAGCTGCAGGCCTCCAGTCATGGGAGCATCAGCAGGAAAACAGAGAGGATGCTGGGATACTTGCTGACTGTGAAACTGTAATTGAAAAGACGACTGCAGCCCCACAGCCTTTTTTCTCCTGTTTTTTTTTTTGCGATATCTTTTTAATTAAGTTTCTCTTTCTCGTGTGCGATGAGCGCGAGCGATAAGATCAGCGGCGACGCGCGAACACATTCACACGAGGTTTTGTTCACTAAAGTGCAGATCTTCAACAATTTCACATCAACGGCAATCCAGACAAAAAAACAGGCAGCAAACAGCGCAGGAACGATGAGGATTCAGGACTTCTGCAGGTTAAAAACCAGCGTCGTCTCTACCGGGGACGACCATTGATGTCGCTTTGTTTCATCCTCATTCCAAGTATCGGTCGCATTTACGGGTTATACCAGTTACATGATTACCGCAGATGTTCTAGTCGTGTTTTAACTGGGTAGAAAGTTAACAGACGTTTCTATCAGCTGGTCTCCAGACAGACTGACAGATGAGCTCAAACCTGCTCATTGTAGGACATTGGACAGCTGATCTGGACCAAAGACGTCCTCACGTTTAGTTCATTCTGATCTTTAATCAGAATCCTGCAGGTGACCCTGAACCCTAAACCTGCTGGGACGGGCCGGTCACCTGACCTCATTTACTTTATTACCATGATACTTACTGCTTTGTTTTTGTTTGTTTTTGTTGTTGTTGTTGTTTTTTCAAAATTTCAACTTTTGCAAAATCAAAACTTTTTGAAAATCATTGATTGTTGTAGTTTAAAAAAAAGTTGATTCAACAACTTTTGATTCAACTTTTGCAAAATCAAAAAAAATTTTTTTACATAAAAATTTGTCATGAAATTGCACATTTGGTATAACTGAAATATTTTGTCCTAAAATAATTGATTTTTGTCTTCTTCTTTTTTTTTTAAGTTGATTCTCCCAAATTTCTTGTTGCGAAAATTGTTGCAAAATTGCAACAAAAAAATTACATCTTTGCAATTTTGGAAAATTCTCTTTTAAAGAAAATATTTCTTTTGTTATTTAAAAAAAAAACTGTCAATTTTAAAAATGTTTACAATTTTACAAAATTAAAATTTTCATGCATAAAATTTTTATTTTATTTTGTTGAAATAATACGTTTGTCTGCATTTTTATCGTTCAAATTAGGATTTTTTTTTTTTTGTCGTAAAACTGCATCAGTAGTAAAATCCTGACAGTTTGACATCAACTGCTCCTCTAGTGGTAAACCAGCTGCTCGCCAGCGTCCCGGCTGCTCTCCTTGCCCCGGTCGGTCTAGTTCTCGGTGTCAGAACCGAAGCCGAGTCCCGAGTGGTCATTGAAGGAACTGCAGTTTTGTTGACTCTTGGTTCTGGAGGGAGGAGCGGTCCAAAAGTCCTCCTGGACGTCGTGCAGCTCTGATCCAGAGATGGTGGAGGAGCTTGTTGAAGTTCAACCAGCTACCAACTCCAAGGGGGTTCACTTACTTTCTCCTCTGAACTGTGAAACTTCAACGGCTGCGTTCAGTAAAGATGCAAGAAATTATAACCGTTCCTGAGTTACCAGATAGAGCACATTGTGTTCGTGTGTTGGTGACTTGAACTGAGATCAAATCCAGTGTTTTCAAAAGGAAATAGCTGGTAAATATCATCTCAGTTTGAAGCAAACCTCCTTCAGTCTCAGTTGAGCCTGTGGAGGTTCACACCTGCTCGTGCTCCTCACCTGTGAAAACTCTGACTGGTCTTGCAGTAATAAAATACTGCAGCTCAAAGAGGCTTCGACCGGTTTGAAGACAGAAGCTGCTGTTTGTCTGAAACAGCGACGTCTTTTGTCTGCAGGTGAAAGGAACGAAGATGCCACTTGCTGAAAAGGTCCTCGAAGCAAAAACACCTCCGCCTCGGCTCTTTCTCCACCGCTGAAGTGAGGCGATTAAAGCCCAATCAGAGCTCCCGAGACAACGGCGTCTGCTGGCGGAGCTGATTGAGGAGCGCCGAGGCGAAGGCACGCAGCTGTTCAGGCCACGTCGTTGCTCACTTCCTGTTTGTCTCCACAGTTTAAAGGGTCTTTTCCTCCCGTTAGGGTCTATTCAGCCTCTGCAGGAGACGGGCGACTCGCCTTTTATGCCTTGTTGATGGCTTCGGAGGCGAGTTAATGAAGGCAGAAAGCGGCAGAAGAAGAGAAATAAACGCTGGCGTTTTTTTAACACCAGACACAATTACGGGACGTGGATTGCTGCTGAGGGAGGAGAGCGTGTGGAAGCTGTTTACCTCGAGCTCGATCGTCTTTTAAGAGTTTAAAATCACACACTTTCTTTTAAAACTTAGCCCACATAAAGACTGTTGGTGAAGGACAATAATAATTTTTTTTAGTGTAGAATGATATTTTCAACTGTCATCCCTCGCTCTCTTTAAATAAAAGCCTCTGCTACATGAAGAGTAGTCCCTTCATGACTTTATTAGTATTTAAAGTCATTGGCTCTTCAAGGAGTGAAACCATAATCTTACTACAGGAGCCCAGAGGGAACGAAGCAAACGCCAGCTCTGCAGGAAGACCTTTAGCAGTAGAAGGTCTTTCAGGAACTACCCAACAACCCGAAAACCCGAGGTTCTGACCCAACCCGAATCAGGTCTCGGGTCCATTTAAAAGACGTGACTCCGGGTTCGGGTCTGAATCGGTTCAGTTATTCTCGGGTCTGGTCGGTGCTCTCTGACAGGCTGGGTCCCCGTTTACTCCAGAGAGGTAAAGATATTGGCGGTGGCAGCCAATGTCAGGACTCGGGGCAGTTAAATTAATTATTCCTTAACGTGGCGTATTTGTCATGAAACAATCATGTTGCCGTAGCGTGTTATTAGCGGTCTGGAAAGCACAGCGGATCGCCAACATGACAACGTTGGATGAGAGAACATGTTCATGACACGTCCTGACCGGTGTAGGCTATTAGCATTAGTAGTTGCTACCAATAGCATCTGTACCCACAAAGAAAATAACGATGTGGATTTATTGTTGTTTACATCATGTAGCCTATGTAGCAACTGAGCCGGGTAGAAGAAGACAACTTTAGGTAAGAAAATCAAGTTTTGTTCAACGCTAGACAACTTTTAACATGAGCAACTATGGGCTGGATTGTCTCGGTTCTATTCGGGTAAGTGTCGTGTTCGAAAAACTAAAGACTCAGGTCGGGCCGGTTCCGGGTCCAAATATTTCGGGTCCATTTGGGTTCAGACTCCCGGACTTATGATAATAGCTCGGGTCGGTTTCGGGTCAAATTTTTATGGACCGGTGAAGACCTCTATTTAGCATTTATCTTCATTCACCTGTTACCAGTATGACCCTCAGCAGAAGGATCAACAGGGACCACTGAGGCCGACGCCTCTCACCAAAACCAGTCTCAGCTCATACGTTCGTCACACAGGAGGGCGGACCCATTGTTTTTTTTTTTGTCTGCATTTACATTCATGGTTAGTGCCATCATCTAGTCAAACCATCTAGTGTGTATATGCAATTTAATCTTATAGCAGACTTTTTTTTTTTTTTGTGGGAGTGTGAAGGGTGAATGTGTCCTGAAGGGTGTTGGGGAAGGGGTGTAAAGCATAAATGTGTCTGTGCCCATATACACTCACATGTACCAGGGAAACTGTCATCACCATTACCAGGGGGCGGACCCATTCAACCGGGCCACCAGGGTACTCTTGAACGCGTCCCACCACCGGGCCGGCGCTTCCTAGAAATAAAGAGGAACTCTTCTAGAAACTCCATTTGTCGTGGCCAAGGAAGAGTTGAGCCAATAAGCAAGTCAGTCTCTGCTGCTACAAACTGTCGTTAGTGACCAGAAGAATAAGATCAAGGATACAAGTGGCTGAGATGACTTCCTTCAACAGGGTGGTTGGACTCTACATCATCCAGGAGGGACTCATCAAGAGGAGCCAGTTGAGTTGGTTTGGCCATCTGATCAGGATACTTCGTGGTACTTCCTTCCCTAGGGAGGTGGTTTGGGCATATCCAACTGGGGTGAGGCCCAGACCACCCCGGCTGGAGAGATTACGGGCCCGATCTTCCACCAAACCTCCTAAAGCCGCTATTAAGGGATAGCGGGTAGCGGGATGGGCGTTCCCCCGCAAAGAACGCAATCTTCCGCCTCCCTAAACCCACGATCTTACCTGCGCTAACCGCTACATTATGCTCGTGTATTCCTCTTGAAGGTTTTTTCTCGGGGCCTTGGGAGCCTCAAACGTCCCGGATATTTACACCACCGCTCGGGTCCTTACTTGACCGGACCTTTTGCACAAATCTTGAGAGCTGAACAACAGACAAGGAGCTCTGCGGGTTTATACCTCCTGCATCATCCTGAAGAGCAGGATTGAAGTAGTGATGAAGAGACAGTTGGAGGGCTTGGGTCATGTAGTTGATGATGACCTGAACTCAGATGAGCAGGAGATAATGAATAGATGGAGGGATGTTGGACTGGCTTGGGAAGGTACCGTTCCGGACTATAAGCCGCTACTTTTGTCCCACTTTATAAACCATGAGGCTTATACAGAGATGCAGCTTTTCTATGAATTTTTCTTCAGCCCTCAGGGGGCGCTCTAGCAGGAAGTGCAAAAACCAAAAAACAAACCGAGTAGTTAAAGGCTATTCTGTTTTTGTTCAGTAGCCTATGTTGGCTATGCTACTCTACATTCATTTTGTGAGCATCAATACCTGTTATTATTGGACAAACTGATTAATCCAGGTGTGTTTGACCATTGTAGCTACTCAGACACAACTGGATTATCAGTTTGTCCAGTCAGTTTGTTGGTTCCCCAGTGGATTTCAGGGTTCTGAGTGGACCCGCCGCAGAGGTAAGGTTTTAATCGCAGATGCGGACCGGACACAGCGTGGAGCCAGCAGGTCCGCGATCCAGCTCCAAAGCGGATCCGGCACTGAGTGCAAGTGGACTCCGATACGGATCCATTTTGCGGGTCTGTTCTGGATGTCTTTGCTGTGTGGGGGAGTTTCAGTACACAGGAGGAGGAAAAATCAGTTCAGGTATATGAATAAACACTTATCGTACAAAATCTTTTGATGTAAATATCTTATTTCTCAGCCTGGATACCGCCTGGGATGCTTATAGTCCGGTGTGGCTTATATGTGACAAAATATATATTTTGTTTATATTTTAATGGGTGCGACTTATATTCAGGTGCGGCTTATAGTCCAGAAAATACGGTAACTTTAGATTCCTGTCCTAGGGGTCTGTCGCAGCTGATCAATCGATTGATGCCACATGCCCTTTGGAGCAGCATCTGCGGTCAAATGAAGCTGAAGCTATCGGCTGGTGTCATTTCCAGGTATTTTCTTACAACGAAGACCCCTAAAGACCGCTTTTATTCTTTGGGGCAAACATCAAGTGAAAAGGTGGTCCTCGATCAAATCAAACACCTTCCCTCTCACAGCAAACTACCTTTGGATTAACCGTCCCGCCTCCGAACACACGGTTAACGTTTAACGTGCCGACATGAAAACACCTCCGTCCTGCGAAGCCAGACTCATTTGCAGTCATTTAGTGGACCATGACGCCCGGAACCTGTACGCTACATTTCACCTGCATGTGCGTCGGACGCAGCTGCGCTAATGAATTAAACAGCAGGCTCATCGTTCGCCCCATCACATGCACAAAAACACAGGCATCCTCCAAACAGCCTCCAACAATGGCCGCTCGCCCAGCCCCATTCAGCCCTGATTTAATCAAACTCCACTCAGCCTTTCCGCTTTTGTTCTCTGATTGTATATTTCCTGTGCAGCGTGAGCGGCTGCAGGCGACGGATGCGTCGGTTTAAAAGAGAAAAAAAAAGCTGTCAGATAAACAGACGGGATGAAATAATCCTTTGTTACAGGCTAAATTTGTGCGCCGCTGCCCCGCTGGTTTTCATTGTAGTCTTTTTTTTTATTTTATTTTATTCATTGAGGTTTAATTGCTGATGACGGCGCAAGGACGGAGGTAAATGGAAAATGACGGACGTCCCTTATTAAAGAGGAGCTTTTCAGAGAAGAAAGGGGCGTTTAAACAGAAAGAGAGTTTAGTCACTATGAGTTTTCGTCTGTTTTAACCCTGAGCTGTGATTGAGCCTAAACTGACCGCCACTTTATACGAGATGAGAACATCTGAACTCCACAAAGACGGAGACGTTCACTGAGCTCCGTTAGCTCAGACGGTCCCCCTACAGGTGAGGAGGTGAAGTTGCTTATATGACACCGTCTCTCTTCTCTGCCATCATCACTTTCTTGAGCGTCTTAAGCTCAAATCTCACAGAGCTTGGTTTGGCAGCGGCTTTTGAGATCGCTGGAGAGTGGCACGACAGTCTCCTCGTCTGTCCGTGTCTTCTTCTTTCTCGACTGACACTTGCAGGAGAGGTGAGCCCACGCAGCTTGTTTAGGCCACGCCCAAGCAGTGGCCTTGGGTAAAGGCCCAGGTACCCCTAGTCTGGGTGAGGGACGTCAAGCTCTTAGGGTTAGGGGTTAAGTTAGGGTTAGGTTTTTGAGTTGTGGGCTTTGTCGAGATAAGCTCAACTCTATTCCTTCCACCGTCCGATGACATCCTGGAAATGTGGAGTAGGTTTCTTCTTGCACACGACTCGAAGTCCAGTTGAAGCTCATTCGCCGTACTATTCACCTTGTGGTATGTATGGTGTAGGCGCACTTGGGCCAGTCAAGGCTATTGAGTATAAGATGTGCTGTGTAGTGTCTGGACAATTCCGTTGGGAAGTTGTCCATGTGGGTGCGTTGGATTCGAGATGAATCTTGTGTCTTCGTAGGTGGCTAGTGGGTGCAGGTAGAGCTAAAGAGTTAGGGTTAGGGTTAGGTTAAATTGTCTGTAAGAATTGAGTGATAGTCTGACCAGTCCACCGGGACTAGTTCCCCTTGGGAGACCCTACCGAGGGCGCTTGCTCTGGAAAACAAAGGTCCTGGTACCCCTCAACCGTGATTGAGTGGAAGAAGTAGAGGAAAGTGATCGAAATAACAAGATTACGATTACAAACAGTTAAAATTTGTTTCCTCCAGAGGATTTCTGGACTCTTCCCTTGAGATCTCCCCAGGTGGAGACGGTTTGGGTTTGTCCAACCAGACGAAGGCCGACGTGGGACACGCTGGAGAAGTGATATGTGTCAGCAGGTCTGGGAAGGTCCTCAGTGTCCTCCCAGGAGACCTGGAAGAGGTGGCCGAGAAGAGCGACGCCTGGCTAATGGACGGATGGCGTTTCAAGCCTGAACACTTTCCAAAACAACAATTTAGTGTTAGTAGGACTGTTAAAAAAAATAAAAATAGCTATGTTATTTCAGACAGGTGATCCCAGCAGACGTTTGTAATGATCATCTGTATCCATGAAAGGCCGAATCTCCAGTTCCACAGAACGTGGAACGGTTGATGGACTTGCTGCAATTAAAGTCAATGAGTGAAGAATCACCAGATGAACCCTGCAGCAGTTCAGAGGCGTCCAAAGGCGACCGTCCACTCTGAGGTAGCATTGAATCTCTGCCACCAGGCTGCTGCTACGTCACATCAAATAACACCCAACCAATTGAGCTAAGAGGAGAACACCTGGTGAATTTTTCAAAATTAAACACCGCAAGCAGGCTACCATCCTGCATCGACATCATGTGACCTGGTGGACGCTGCTCCTTGCTCATGTTCTTTGTTCTTGCATTTTTCACTTCAGCCCAACTTTTACAGATTTGTTTTTTTTTTGTATATTTTCCATTAATAACTTAACACTAAGGTGTCACGCTCCATTTAGACGCCACAGAGGCACACACCACTTGTTCCCACCAGAGCTGCAAGAACAGGCCTCTTGTCTCCTCCGGGTGCCGTTTAGAAATCAAACCTCCTTCGAAACATTTTGCTGAAATCGATTTCTCAGTCAGAGACAGAAGGACGGAGAAGAAAGAAGACGAGGAGGCACAAATTAGACAAATGTGATGAGCCTCTGCTGTGTCAGGCAACAGAGCTGATCTGATAAACGCAGCCTTTCTCTTAAATACAAGAGCCAAGAACAAAAAGAGTCTGGAAATAAATGTGGCCATTAGAAAATAAAAATTCCCATGAAATGAATTCATTTGTCACAGTTTGCTATTTCCAGTTTGTTGGGAGTTTTTTTTTCTTTTTTTTCTGGGCTTTGATTTGGCTTTACTGCCTCTCTTATTTTGAAATGTTCGGGGTCATGAAAGTCATGTTTGTGCAGCGTGTAAAAGAATGTGTGGAGGTAAGTGCTATGTTTGATGTTTTAAAAAAAAACCAACAAAAGTGTCATCTTTCACATGTTCTTTCTTTGGTTTGGCTTCATTTACTCTTTCGTTTTAGATGTCATCCCAGCGTTGACCTCCACCTGTCTATATAGACGTCATCCCAGCGTTGACCTCCACCTGTCTATATAGACGTCATCCCAGCGTTGACCTCCACCTTGTCTATATAGACGTCATCCCAGCGTTGACGTCCACCTGTCTATATAGACGTCATCTCAGCGTTGACCTCCACCTGTCTATATAGACGTCATCCCAGCGTTGACCTCCACCTGTCTATATAGACGTCCTCCCAGCGTTGACCTCCACCTGTCTATATAGACGTCTCCCAGCGTTGACCTCACCTGTCTATATAGACGTCATCCCAGCGTTGACCTCCACCTGTCCTATATAGACGTCATCCCCGTTGACCTCCACCATCCACTATGTAGACGTCATCCCAGCGTTGACCTCCACCTGTCTATGTAGACGTCATCCCAGCGTTGACCTCCACCTGTCTATATAGACATCTTCCCAGCGTTGACCTCCACCCGTCTATGTAGACGTCATCCCAGCGTTGACCTCCACCCGTCTATATAGACGTCATCCCAGCGTTGACCTCCACCCGTCTATATAGACGTCATCCCAGCGTTGACCTCCACCCGTCTATATAGACGTCATCCCAGCGTTGACCTCCACCTGTCTATATAGACGTCATCCCAGCGTTGACCTCCACCTGTCTATATAGACGTCATCCCAGCGTTGACCTCCACCTGTCTATATAGAACGTCATCCCAGCGTTGACCTCCACCTGTCTATGTAGACGTCATCCCAGCGTTGACCTCCACCTGTCTATATAGACATCTTCCCAGCGTTGACCTCCACCTGTCTATATAGACGTCATCCCAGCGTTGACCTCCACCCGTCTATATAGACGTCATCCCAGCGTTGACCTCCACCCGTCTATATAGATGTCATCCCAGCGTTGACCTCCACCCGTCTATAAAGACGTCATCCCAGCGTTGACCTCCACCCGTCTATACAGACGTCGTCCAGCGTCATCCAGCGTTGACCTCCACCGTCTATATAGACGTCATCCCAGCGTTGACCTCCACCCGTCTATATAGACGTCATCCCAGGTTGACCTCCACCCGTCTATATAGACGTCATCCCAGCGTTGACCTCCACCTGTCTATATAGACGTCATCCCAGCGTTGACCTCCACCTGTCTATATAGACGTCATCCCAGCGTTGACCTCCACCTCTATATAGACGTCATCCCAGCGTTGACCTCCACCGTCTATATAGACGTCATCCCAGCATTGACCTCCACCCGTCTATATAGACGTCATCCCAGCGTTGACCTCCACCCGTCTATATAGACGTCATCCCAGCGTTGACCTCCACCCGTCTATATAGACGTCGTCCCAGCGTTGACCTCCACCCGTCTATATAGACGTCGTCCCAGCGTTGACCTCCACCTGTCTATATAGACGTCATCCCAGCGTTGACCTCCACCCGTCTATATAGACGTCATCCCAGCATTGTCCTCCACCTGTCTATATAGACGTCATCCCAGCGTTGACCTCCACCTGTCTATATAGACGTCATCCCAGCGTTGACCTCCACCTGTCTATATAGACGTCATCCCAGCGTTGACCTCCACCTGTCTATATAGACTTCATCCCAGCGTTGACCTCCATCCGTCTATATAGACGTCATCCCAGCGTTGACCTCCATCCGTCTATATAGACGTCATCCTAGCGTTGACCTCCATCCATCTATATAGACGTCATCCCAGCGTTGACCTCCACCCGTCTATATAGACTTCATCCCAGCGTTGACCTCCATCCGTCTATATAGACTTCATCCCAGCGTTGACCTCCATCCGTCTATATAGACGTCATCCCAGCATTGACCTCCACCCGTCTATATAGACGTCATCCTAGCGTTGACCTCCATCCGTCTATATAGACGTCATCCCAGCGTTGACCTCCACCCGTCTATATAGACGTCGTCCAAGCGTTGACCTCCACCTGTCTATATAGACGTCATCCCAGGGTTGACCTCCACCTGTCTATATAGACGTCATCCCAGCATTGTCCTCCACCTGTCTATATAGACGTCATCCCAACGTTGACCTCCACCTGTCTATATAGACGTCATCCCAGCGTTGACCTCCACCTGTCTATATAGACGTCATCCCAGCGTTGACCTCCATCCGTCTATATAGATGTCATCCCAGCGTTGACCTCCATCCGTCTATATAGACGTCATCCCAGCGTTGACCTCCACCCGTCTATATAGACGTCATCCCAGCGTTGACCTCCACCTGTCTATATAGACGTCATCCAGCGTTGACCTCCATCTGTCTATATAGACGTCATCCCAGCGTTGACCTCCACCTGTCTATATAGACGTCGTCCCAGCGTTGACCTCCACCCGTCTATATAGACGTCGTCCAAGCGTTGACCTCCACCCGTCTATATAGACGTCATCCCAGCGTTGACCTCCACCTGTCTATATAGACGTCATCCCAGCGTTGTCCTCCACCTGTCTATATAGACGTCATCCCAACGTTGACCTCCACCTGTCTATATAGACGTCATCCCAGCGTTGACCTCCACCCATCTATATAGACGTCATCCCAGCGTTGACCTCCACCTGTCTATATAGACGTCATCCCAGCGTTGACCTCCACCTGTCTATATAGACGTCATCCCAGCGTTGACCTCCACCTGTCTATATAGACGTTCATCCCAGCGTTGACCTCCACCGTCTATATAGACGTCATCCCAGCGTTGACCTCCACCTGTCTATATAGACGTCATCCCAGCGTTGACCTCCACCTGTCTATATAGACGTCATCCCAGCGTTGACCTCCACCTGTCTATATAGACGTCATCCCAGCGTTGACCTCCACCTGTCTATATAGACCTCATCCCAGCGTTGACCTCCACCTGTCTATATAGACGTCATCCCAGCGTTGACCTCCACCTGTCTATATAGATGTCATCCCAGCGTTGACCTCCACCTGTCTATATAGACGTCATCCCAGCGTTGACCTCCACCTGTCTATATAGACGTCATCCCAGCGTTGACCTCCACCTGTCTATATAGACGTCGTCCCAGCGTTGACCTCCACCTGTCTATATAGATGTCATCCCAGCATATGATCCAGGTCCTTGTCCAGGTTTCTTCCTTTTAAAGGGTAGTGTTTCCTTGACACTGTTTGGCTTAAAGGTTTTTTTTTTTTTTACTGCCTCTACTGCAGTTTTTTTTACTTGCCATTATCCTTGATTAGGATTTAATATTGTAGTTTTAGTTATTGATGTTTGCTTGGAGGTCATGATCTGGATCTCTGTATTGCATCTGGAGACAACTTCCACTGAAACAGATGCTATACAAATCAAACTGAACTGAAATGAAACTGAAACTGAATTGAATTTTAATGAGAAAATTTTGCTTTTTTGTTCTTTTGTTACTCCAGTGGTCTCTTCCTGAGACCAAAGGCCAGGAATCGAACCTGGGACCTTCACAGATCACGGCCTCTATACCTGAGCCGCCTGTTTAGCCAACCAGGATAAATGACTGTGTGATTAAAACAGGTATGAACTGTTGTTAACCATGTATAATGATCTGAGCCTCAGCCTGAACGTGCTCACCTGCTGTCAGCTGATCCCGCACAAACACTGGAATAATCCCGAAGCTCCTCTATGAAGCGGCGGGTGAATATACCGGTACGAGTCCCCGGGACTCGGCGGGAAGGCGGGAGGCAGCGGACAGTAACTCTCTGCTCAACTTGAGTGCAGCCAGTTCCTCCATTAAAGGACCTGCGCGGTGTTTGCTCTGTAATTACTCCGGCGGCTCCGAGCGGTCGCCGCTAATGTTCGTCGTGTTAAAGTGGCTCTGAAAACAAAAGCCCGCGCTTTTCTGAGATGACCGCGGCATCAATTATGCAGCAGCGGGGACGGCTCGCTCCCCCCCGCCGCTGGACTAATAAACCTCCAGCCAGGAGTTCGGCTTCTGGCTCATTAAAGAGGTTCGGGATGCTGTCGGGCTGATTAACGGAGAGACTCAAAAGGCGGGTAAAAGGGGCTCTGCGATGCCTTGCGCCATTTTAATTCATTTTTCTTCTTACTGTGGCTTTAACTCGCTCGGCGCCTCTGTGGCCTTCACATCGGCGGCTCAACCGCCGCCATTCCGATGATAAAAAGATCCTTTATGCTGAGCGGACATCTTCCCAGCTCGCATCTTCAGAGTGATTCTCGGAGTTATCTCCATTTCTCCCGGCCATCGTCGATTTCTTACTCGCACGTGGTCGAGTCCCTGAATATTTTAAAGCGGCCCAAGTTCAGCCGTCGCTGGAAAAGCCGCCTTCTGGCCAATCCATTTCAAATGAGCAATATTTAAACCTCCTTCTCCTGGCCGAGGCCTTGGAAATGAGCAGATTATTGATTAGATGAATAGAAATGGGCTCTGTGATGAACGCCGGCAGGGTTTTTAGGCAGAGGGAGCCTCATCCAGTCCCTCTGTGGCCAAACTTGGTTTCAAACTTGGCTTTGTAGTTTCTGGTTGTTGTTTAAAAGGGGAAAAAACATCCTATAATTAAAGATGATATAGGCAAGAAAAGAAAAGCCAAAAACTCTGGTCTCTTTTGATAATCTAACTCCTCAGTGAGAGCTGGGAGACTTTACTCTTCATTTTAGTGCCATTTTTGTTTAATCCAGAAATGTTCTAGGAAGTGGCCACATTCTGGTCATTTTCAGCCAATTTAACAGGATAACTTTGACTCCAGTGCGACTCCAGAAGCTTGTAGTTACTTTATAATGACAAAGATCAGGAAGCTCTTCTCTAAAACACAGCTGGCTCAACTGTTTTCTGATTGGTTGAATTCCTGGAGTCCTGCTGATGGGCGGAGCTAGAGTCAGGCTGCGCACTGTCAACCATGAACGCTGTTTTAAAACATCCTGTAGATGAGCTGAAGTTCCTTCATACGTGTTGGAGTCAGAATCCAGAACAAGGAAGACGAAGTATGACGAAGACGAAGGTCACAGCTGGTCGTGTGTGTCGGGTAAATTACAGACTATTTTTACCACGGTGTGGTGTAAAAACCAAACATGTGTCATAAAGTCGTAACTTTTTAACAAAATTCCTCAACTTTTTGTCAAAACGTTGCGATTGATGTAAAACTGCACAGTTTTTGTTCAAAACTGTGACCTCAATTTTCTGTCATTCAAACTTGTTAAATTTCAACCTTTTATAGAACTAAATATGTTTATTGAAAAAATCATAAATTTTTGTTATAAATCACAACTTTAAAAAGAAAAGACGAAAGAATGAAAAAATGAAAGGCAGAAGGAAAAGATGAAAGATATACAAGAAGAAATTAAAGGAAGAAAGGATTAAATGAAAAATAATAGGAAAGACAAAAGGAAGGAAGAAAAGATGAAAGACAAAAGGTAAGGTGAAAGGAAAATTAAAGATGAAAGGCAGAAAGAAAGGATGCAAAGATGAAAGCAAAGATTTAAGGAAGAAAGGATGAAATAAAATATGACAGAAAAGATTAAAGAAATATAAAAAATTGTAAATTTCTTAAAATTACAGTCACAAAAAATTACAAATTTTAGTGATAAAATTACATATTTTAATATTGCAGCATTTTTGGTGTAAAAAGCTAATTTAGTCATAAACATCGTACAATTTTTTTACTATAACTTGTAAAACTACAACTTGCGCAATACTGCAACTTTGATGTGAAAAAGCTTATTTTCATTATAAAATCTCAAATTTCACTAAATCACTAATTTTTGACAAAATTCGAACTTTGATATAGAAATTTTAAAAACATCACAAAGCTGACTTTTTGACAAAAAATTCCAACTTTTTGTCATTAAAATCACATGTTTTGTAGAATTTTGTCAACATTAATAAAATTTTGTCATAAAATCCTGACTTGCATTTTGACATAAAATTACAGCTTTATGTCCTAAAATTACAATTTCTTCAGTGTTAAAATCTCTAATTTTGATGTAAAAAGCTACATTTGTTGTAAAATCTCTAAAATTCTTTTTTACTTAAAATTTCGATTTTGTGATTTTACTTTAAGTCCTTAAAGGTGGGGTGGGTGTTGTTTTTTTGCAACACTTTTTACAATATTGCCTGAAAACCTTTTCACATTTCCATTGCACCCACTGAAATAAAATGTTTGCAAAAAAAACTAAACATTTTGGTCCAGTCTAGAAGGTATAATCAGAGAAAAACTCTGACCAATCAAAAAAAGTGATCATCACTATTTTGATTGGCTGCCTAATACGTCCATCAAATATCACCCTCGCTCCCTCCCTCCCTATGGTTCATGCAGTCGTGAATCATGTGAAGGCGTGGTTTCGAGGGGTGAGCTGAAGAGGAGGAGGCGGAGCCTTTGGGAGGAGGGAGGGAGTGTATATTTTCAAAATCTCACTTGAGTTGGATTGCTGGAACCGTTTTTCAAACAACACCTACTCCACCTTTAAGTTAGTTTTTTCTGTAAAAACAAACGACAACAGCACAAAGTTTTGTCATAAAAGTTGAATTTGTCATAAATTAGTCACAATTTCTTTTCTCCCTGAATTTTACAAAATAACAATGAAAATTTATATTTTTTTTTGGCTGTAAAATTGTGACTTTTTTGTAGAACTGCCTGAAGATTTTTGTCATAAAAATCCTGGCCATTCTGCAGAAAGGTCATGTGGGCTAAAAGGGGGAGGAGTTTGAGCTCCACCTGGTGTCTACCTGTGCAGGTGCCTGATGATGAGGCAGGGAACATGGAAAAGCAGGATATTCCCACTCTAAGCTTTAAAAATCCTGTCACTTGTGAGTCACGGCCAGTGTGGTCCCAACAGAAATAATCACTCATGGAGGAAAAGTCCACTCCACCAGGCGGAAGGCTTAAAAGCAGAGGTAATTTCTTTTTTCTGTGTACAAACCTCCAGCGGTGCTGTTTGCTTATTATGAAGTATTACAAAGAAATGGCCCAAGTTTTAATGACTTTAACAACTCGCAGCCTCAGAGCGAGGGCTCAGTCCTTTATAATGAGGCCAGCAGCAGTTAATCTTCAGAGAAAAAGGTTTACCGGGAAGGAGGGCACCATTTCCAATCCTCAGCCGGCAGTGGAATAAAACAGCGGACAAATCAGGGCCAAGCTGACATTAGCCTCGCGCTCGCCGGACGCCCACTTCCCATGAAGGCCAATTACTGGAGCTTCACAGAGGCGACAGAGGGCTCCGGCAACTTCCAGGCTGTGTTTTCATGTGAGGTTAAAGGAGGTGAGAGGAAGCGGCCGGCTTTTTACCTTTACAAAGGGATGAAGCAGACACGTCTGCCAGAGCTGACATGTTATTTTCTCTTTTCTGTGCTCACACAGCTGCTGTATAATGAGCCTATCTGGCCTTAAGAGAGCATTAGCCGTCCGCCAGCTCTGCTATCGGTGGCACTCGGCTGCTCAGGAGGAGGAGAGACGCTTCTCTTTGAAGAAGATATCAGCATCATTTTATACTTCCTGCTCATCATCTTTCTGAGTAGAGCTGCAGGCCCGCAGAGCTTTTCTCCATCACGACTCAGACGGTTTCTCTGTTTCTGCTCATGTTGCCTTCGCTGAACCGGCTTTACGACTGGGAGATGAGGTTCACAGCAGCTATATTCAACAGCTACACGGGTGTCAAACCCGAGGCCAGTGTGCCAGATCTGACCCATCACTGCCTCTGATCTGGTCCGCGAAAGCACCAAAAAGACGTTTCCTAAACGTGTCTGAAGAACCGCTAAAGGTTGAGAGCGTCTGCTGGACTCGGTCTGACGTCAAAAGATGCTGTTTGACGCTAAAAAAGCTGCAATTTCACCACCAAAAAGTCATGATTTTCACAACAAAAATGAATAATTTTTAAACCAAAAATGTGCAATTCCACAAAAAATAACATTTTTACATTCAAAAGTTTCAAATCTGTCAAAAAGTTTAGAGTTAAAAATGATGACAAAAATTATGATTTTTAGGACAAAAAGCTAAAAAATGTAATTCACAATTTTATCACAAAGTCGTAATTTTACATTATCAAATCAGATTCTGCTAAAATTCAAATTAAAATGTTTAGATTTTTTAAAATTTGAGATAAAATATCTCAATTTTGCAAAATTTGCAGTTTTACAACAACAAAAAAATAAATAAAGTCTTGATTATTTTTTAATCTGTAATTTTGTAAGAAAAATTTGTGATTTTGCAAAATTTTCCATTTCTCCATTGAAGATTTGTGATTTTAGGACAAAAAGCTGCAGGTCAAAAAACAAAGTTGTAACTTTATGTCAAAAAGTTGTGATTTTGAAAAAGTTGATATTTGTTAATGAAAGATTGTCAATTTAAGTAAAAGGTTTTTTGATTGAGACAAACGTCTCCATTTTCCAACATAACTTCAGAATTTTCAACAGAAAATCTGCAATTAAAGTGAAAAAAACAAAAGTAATTTTTAAATGATAAAATGTGATTTGTCAAATTTCCATTTTACAACAAAAATGTAATTTTTTTAACACAAAACTGTAATTACACACATGAAAAGTTGTGATTTTATGTCACAAAGTTGCAATAGTTGATATTTTCTTAAAGTTTTAATTTTAGCTGAAAACGTTGTAGTTAAATTGTTGTGAAATTTGCTATTTTACAACAAAAAGATGTTTATTTACAAATACATTAGTTTTTTTTAAATAAACAATTTTACAAGGAATATTTGTGATTTTAGGACAACAGTCTGAATTTTATAAAAAAAAATTGTATTTTTAGTACCAAAACATCATTTTACAAGCATCCTGGAAGGATCCTCCGTGGCTCCCGGCTCCTTCAGCCCAGCTGGAGCTGCAGGGAGGAGCTGCACTAGCTGTCAGTCATATGCATCCAGCCATTTGATTGGTCGATCACCATAAATCATATTGTCGCTCTAATCTTATCTGACGTGGTGATGACACTGACTCATTGCTCCGTGAGTCCTTGTTTCAGCTCCTGCAGAAAGTAACAACTGCTGACAGAAGCTACGATGCAGCTGCACATCAACCTGGAGAAGTTATGAAACTTTGAGTCTCTTAGTCCTTGTCTCTCAGTCGTCTCTCAGTCCTTGTCTCTCAATCGTCTCCCAGTGCTCGTCTCTCAGTCGTCTAAGTCGTCTCTCAGTTGTCTCTCAGTCGTCTCCCAGTCCTCGTCTCTCAATCGTCTCCCAGTGCTCGTCTCTCAGTCGTCTCTCAGTTGTCTCTCAGTCGTCTCTCAGTTGTTTCTCAGTTGTCTCTCAGTTGTCTCCCAGTCGTCTGTCAGTCCTCGTCTCTCAGTCGTCTAAGTCGTCTCTCAGTCGTTTAAGTCGTCTCTCAGTTGTCTCTCAGTCGTCTCTCATTTGTCTCTCAGTTGTCTCTCAATCGTCTCTCAGTCCTTGTCTCTCAATCGTCTCCCAGTGCTCGTCTCTCAGTCGTCTCTCAGTTGTCTCTCAGTCGTCTCCCAGTCCTCGTCTCTCAATCGTCTCCCAGTGCTCGTCTCTCAGTCGTCTCTCAGTTGTTTCTCAGTTGTCTCTCAGTCGTCTCCCAGTCGTCTGTCAGTCCTCGTCTCTCAGGTGTGATGGATGTGAAATGTCTCCATGGAGACTTGGCCTTTAAGTGTGTTTATTTCTGCTGTAATGTTTGACTCTTTATCCAGTGGAAGTGGGACTCACATCTGGAGCCCCTGGTGGTCGGTCCATGAACTGCAGGTTTTGGGACCGTAGCTGTGACTCGTCCTCCACCAGCTGCCTGGCTGAGAAGGTCTGATTTTTTATTTTAAGGGAGGGAAGTTGGTGGGAGCTGGGGGGGCTGTGATCTATAATGGAACAGACGTTATCATTATTGTTAAATAATGCACAGCGGCCACCAGCATCAAGAATTAATAACTTATTGAACAGAGCAGTTTCCGGTGACCCGCCTCTGGGCCCAAACCGGGACTCTGAACAGAACCTCCATGTGTGTGTGTGACTGCACTTTATTGACAACAGGCCTCGGTAATATGGAGGCCTGAAAAAGCCCAGGAGGAGCAGCTTTTCCCGCCTGTTTCTGTCACCCCTCCCCCCGCTGCGTTAACATTAATTATTGCCTGGTAAATGTTCGCATGTGCTTTCACAGACTTCCTCAGCTTTATTCCTCATTCTGAGGAGTCTGGATGATCTTTCATTTTACTCCTGACCTCGTCTCTGATGGAATGAATATTTTACAGACTCTGCTCTACGGGCTCTGATTGTTAAAATTTATCGATGCTGCAGCGATTAAATTGTCTGCAGAGGGTTAGCTCTGCTGAGACTTTACTGTCACTGTAGGCGCAGATAATCAATGTGCTGACATGATCACTGCAGAACTGGAGTAAAACTTGACTGCGGCGTGTGTGAAGGCGCTAAATACTAAAGCAAACGAGGTTGTTGAACACAGCCAGAGTATTGACCACTTCTGAAACTCAGCAGAATCTCAAACTTTTCTTTTGTTTTAGTTTTTTTCTCATAACCGAAGCGATTGAAGTTAGAAAAGAGTAGCGAGACACTGCAGTGAAACAAGACAAAGGCTCAACTGTGGTCTTTCTGTTTCCTTCACAGCCTCTGGTCTCTGAACCGTAGTAAAGAAACTGCTGGTATTGTGCTATTTTTGGCTCGTAATTAGCGGCTAACACGCTAACAACAACAAAAGAAAAAGAACGGTTTTCTTTGCATGTATCTTTGAATGTAGGACAGAGAGAGGATGGAGAACAGAGAGAGGATGGTGGACAGGGAGGTTGGAGGACAGAGAGAGAGGATGGAGGACAGAGAGGATGGAGGACAGAGAGAGGATGGAGGATGGAGGACAGAAAGAGGATGGAGGACAGAGAGAGGATGGTGGACAGGGAGGTTGGAGGACACAGAGGATGTAGGACAGAGAGAGGATGGAGGACAGAGAGGATGAAGGACAGAGAGAGGATGAAGGACAGAGAGAGGATGGAGGACAGAGAGAGGAGAGCACACAAATGACTGAATTAAATGACTACATAAACTAAACAGATGCAGGTAGCAGCACTGAGGTGAGATGGTCAGAGGACTAGATCACCGGTCACCACGGCAACCATCACCCTGAACACATCTACACACACCGTTGCCGCTGTCATTTGGACCAACATCAGGACCGACTGCTCCGCCGGCTCGTCGAGGGTCCCGCCCCCGACTGGGAACGCAGACCGACCTTCAGGCGGGAGCGTAGATCGCTGCGTCAGACTGCTAAGCTCCGCCTCCAAACCAAAGTATGACTCTGCTCAGTTTGGTCTTTATTCACGTCTCAAACGTCAGGAGACTGGCTTTGCCCAACCGCACTGCACGTTTTTGTTTTTCTTGTCCTCCATTTTAAAACTCAGAGCACAGTTCAGTTTAAAGTTGAGACCGTGTGTGATGTTGGAAATCATGGCGGTTCTGCGTCCAGGAGCTCAGATGTGTGATTGAGCTGCTTCATACGACCTCTTGACCTCCTCCAAGCCCCGAGTGGCACCTGGGCCATTAGATCGGTAAAAAGGAGCCCCGCGGGTTTGTTTTTCGCCCACGGACTCGCGGCCCGAGAGCGACCCCCGTCTGCCGTAGGCAGGACTGCAGGAGCCTCCAGCTGCTGGTCTCCGTCCGTCCACTCCGACTCCTGCTGCAAGAAGGGAGTTAACAAACATTTTGGCTGCCTTTCACCCTTTTTGAGCAGTAAACACCCCTTATAAAAATCTATTTGCTGGACGGCTTGTAAATTGAAAGCTTCGGAGGCGGTTGCCTAGCAACTGGGGCCCGGTTGCCAGCCTCGACATTACCGCCAATTACGGCGGGCAGGAGGAGCTGGTGTCTGCATGTCTGCATGTCTCTTTACCCAGAGGAAAGAGATGATGGGGCGTGATGACAACACGAGGGGGGGGGGGGGGAAGCTGGAGAGATGGGCCTTTAGTTTTCATGGACAACAGACGAGACTCCGTCGCCCCGTCATCATCATCATCATCATCATCGCCGCCGTCACCTGGTCTCTCCCGTTATCCTCCTTCACGCCGGGACTCGTTTTCTCAGAGAAACATCCAGAAGTTTCTGTGGCAGCGGAGGAAAAAAAAACAACAACAACAACCTGCAAACAACCCCAGAGTTAATGCATTTTTTTTCTCAATTAGATTTCAGCTGACATGTTTTGCAGCCCCCCCGAGCTGCTGGGGGGACACTGATGAAAACTAATGCTGTAATTCTGCTCACATATTGCCACCTGACTATTAGATTTTGCCCTCTCTCTTGTTATGGGGGGCAATGTGCTTGTTGGTTAACCAAATTAGCTTTTGTGTGTTATTGCTTTACGCTTTCACCCAGAGGACAGTTTCAATGATCAGATGGGGGGGGGGGGGGGGGGGGGGGTTCGCCAGCCCGCGGGGTCGTCGTCTCTGGAGCTCGATGTGAGCTGATGCTTCGGCGGCGGCGGTCCTGCCTCCACGTCTGCTGTGAAGAAAAGAAATGAATTAATCTGATAAGTGATGCAGCTCATTTTAAAGTTTCAAAGTGCTGGAGTTTAACATAATAAAAGAGAATGTTATTGTAAAGATGAGTTCCACTTCATCTCTGCAGAAGAAAAGAGCCTCTTTCTTTTTCTTTTTTTTTTATTTTTAACCATAACCGACTTCAGGTTTCGGGTGAAGAATTTCAGACTCATACTTTTATTTCCTGCCTCTGTTTACTCAGTTTGTGATTTACTTATTCATTTTTTTTTTTTGTCATTTTTCTCTTTATTTAGTCGATTATTTTTATTTTTTTGCTTGTAAAAGGCCTGTAAAGTTAATCCGTCCAAACCAGAGGAAGTTCTCTCCCGCTGATCTGTTTTTAAACGCCTTCAGACTCACTAACATGATGTGCCGGGCTTTTTTCTTTATTCCTGAGTTGGAGCTAATTAGAGCTGAGCAATTTTATCAATTCTGCGATATATATCGATTAGGGCTGGGCAACGATTACAATTTTTAATTGCGATTTATAGCATAATTTCCCTGATTAATCACGATTAATTGCATTGTATACAGAAAATCAAATAATGAATTCAAAAGTAGTGTAAAATGCACTTTTATTTAAATGTTCTGCTGCCATATGAACTAAAGTGTCATAACATTTGTTGTTCAAACACTTTTAACATCAGCACTTGTCCGTAACACATATTTAGTGTAAATCTCATCTTGAAAAATGTCAAATAAAATCAAGCTTATTGCCACTGCCAGGGCATTAATGTCATCCTGTTTTTTTTATGAAAAATAAAAAAGTACCAACAAAATCATAACAATCTAGAGGCCACAATCAGAACATTAAAACAGGTCAATTTCTGAGGTAACAGGCAGAAACTTTTAACGGGGAGTTCAACTTGTCAGTTGTTACAAATAACCTTGTTTCTGTTGAATCCTCCGTCTGGGAGAACTTTAAAATGAAAATGTCCATGTTAAAGTTCAGTAACTTTACCAATCGGTAATTATCTGTGTATCATTTGGGTTTCTTTTTTCATTTTCAATTGTCAATTAAAAAAATTAAGAAATTTAAAAATGACTTTTTATTTTCTGTTTTTTAATCTAACACAAAAAAAAATGCCTGTTTTTTATATTTTAATTTTAGCAAACTGGCCACGGGACTGAATTTGTTTTTAATATTTTATTGTCTGGTTTACGTGACACAGAAATGGCTTTGTTTTATAATGGAGGACTGGACTTTCTGTTGTCATTACACATCTGTGCCACTAGATGGAGCCGCACTGCAGTAACCAGCTAGAGAACAGCAGGACAGTGAACACAAGGAGCAGATCTGTTGGAACATGGAGGAATGACACAATCTTTTGTACAAAGGGGTTTGGAACTTTTTTTCCCCAGACAGAATTGTTAATATTTCTACCTGAGTTGCTACCTGAACTGTGAAGTTCATGGATTTTTACCGTTCTCCATGTCTGTTTTAGCTTTTCCGCAAGTTTACCTGCTAATTATCTTCCGGTTCCACAACAGCCAGTAACAGACTTTTCAAAACAAAAGCATGTGAGCAACATGCGTTAACGCGCGATAAAATAAATGTAGGTGTTAATAAATTAATAAGTTAACGCGATATTAACGCGTTAGCTTTCCCAGCCCTAATATCTATATTTTATTTCACCAAAGAGTATCGATTTTTCAGCCACGGGTATTAATATTCTAAGCTTCTTTCAAAACCCCCGTGTCCCACCTTTAAAAGCTTGCAAGCAACAATTTGCACTGTTTAAATAAATGAAACTATTTTTTTCAACAAATCTTTTATTCATTTTGTTCAGCATTTACAAGCTGCCTGTCAGCCATATAATGTGTAATTGATGCTTTCAGTTCAATTAATTCAAACAAAGTCATTGGAACACTCACAAGATGTCACCAAAATCACTTTGTCCCTTTAAAATCTTTCAGAAAATTATGTTAATGTATCCTAAGATGAATATCAATATATATATTGTATCGTGGGCCGAATATCGTGTATTGTATCGTATCGTGAGATTAGTGTATCGCTACAGCCGTAGAGCTACTGTTAGAGTGTCTGTAAATCGCTGACCCTCCCGGTTCTTTGTCGGCCTCAAGTCGTGGTTGCGGCGGGGGTGTGGTTTCTCCTCGGCTGCGGGGGGAGGGGAGCAGTGGTTCAGGGAACAGCGTCAAACTGACATGGCTGCGCTGCATCTCTAATCGTGTCTGTCCATTTCAACATCGTAGCAAGCTGGACCGACGACAGAAGCCGACTCCAGGACTCCTGCAGCTGCCGCGGTGTCGTTAATACAGATGCATCCAAAACCGAGTCCTGTTGTCTCTTTACTGCTGGAGAAGAAGCCCAAGTGTTCACCTGGTTTTATCTCTGTTAGCCTTAGTTTCTTATAACCTCAGACGTGTAGGGTTTGAGTCCAGCTGGTCCAGGGTGGATCTCTGAGCCGTGACCACGTCGGCGATGACCAACGTGAGAAGGGAAACTTAGTTTTAGCCGTTAGCTTTGAGGCGCTGCCGCTGCTGCCAACCGTGACGAGACTTTTTTCCGTTTTGGCTCTGAGATAAAAGTCGACAGGCTCCTCGACGGGCTGAAGGGAGATAAACGACGGGCTGGAAACCTTCGCAGATGGTACCTCACCTTAAAAACACACCTGCGGTGGCAGAGCGGAGGATCACGGCCGGATAATGAGACTCCTCATTACGGGGGACCAGGTGGGGAAGCGGCGTGTTTTTGTCACGGCTGTCGCGGAGGTCCGGCCGGGTCGCGGTCCGTGTCGACCGGGAGACGAGCGCTCACTCGCATCGTTATGAGCCTCCGGGCCTCTAACAGGTAGGTGGATGAACTCTTCTGCATTCATTTGCCTTAAAATGTGATTTGACCTTCATCCCAGTCGCAGTAACGAACACGCCGGTTCGTCCGACGCCACGTCTTCTGCGACGTGAACCTCAGGAGGACAGATCGGTCCAAAGATCTGGACGTCCGGCCACATGACTCCTGTGACTGTGCAAGGCAGAAAAACAACATCAAGGCATCAACCCAGCGGTGGAACCCTTCAATTAAATCAAATCTGTCTAAACATCCTCATTTCAAGTGTCTTAAAGGAACCCTGCCAGAGCTCCGACCCGCTGACGGAGCTCCGACCCGCTGACGGCAGGTCCCAGCTTTGCCCTGAAATGACCCTCTCTGGCTCCGGCGGAGCTGCCGGCATGCATGCCTACAGCGGGACCTCCTATTTCAGATGCTATTCAGTAGTAGGGTTGGGAATCGAGAACCGGTTCCTGTAAAGAACCGGTTCTCTACAGGAACCGGTTCCTGTAGAGAACCGGTTCCGTGTGTTTCAATTCCATGGAATCGTTTGGCAGTTTATCCAGCGATTCTCTTATTGATTCCAATCAGCATGAATCTCACATAATTTACGCAAGCTACGCACAGTCAATTCCAGAAAGCACTTACGTGATTAAGTTACGTTGGTTTAGCACGCACATTGGAGTTGTAAACAACAATGGCGCCCACCAGGTTCAAACGCTCCAAAGTTTGGCTTCACTTCACCAAAGAAAGATGGCAACAAGGCAACTAGCAGTCATTGTAAAGTGGAGATAACAGCGTCGGGAGGAAACACAGCTAACATGCAGAAACATTTGAACACACAACATGCGATAACGAGTGTCGTGTTTTTGATGCTTCGGACTGATGGATCTCAACCCAGCAGCAGTAGCCAAGCTAAGATCACCTCTGGTAACTCTGGTTAGTAGCTATCCCACTGCCTATGTGCTTCTTTGTAAAACACGCTATAACATTAACGCTATGCTATTAAACGAATGCCTTCTGCATTACATTTAGAAGATGACCGTGATGAGAGAGAGAGTCTGGCTGGTTCAGAGGCTGGAAGACATGATTATTTTACTGCAAAAGAATTGTTAATTCTTCATAGTATTTGCAGATTTGTACTATGTACTGTTCCATTGTATTTGATAGTATTTATCTTTCTTTATTATTATTTTTGAGTGCTTAGTGAGCTCATATATCCTTTTAAAAGGGAGATTTTTTCATTTCTATTAGGAAAAATCTGTTAGTAAAATGTTACACATTCTTGTGTATTTGCACAGTTACATATTACAACAGTTAACATGTTATCCAGGCTTTGGGCCTCTTTTGAGTTTGTAAGGTCGTGACTTCTAAGTAAAAAAAAAATATGTTAATAAAACTGTTCTCCTTTTTCCCCAAATTAGAATCGATAAGAGAATCGATAAAGAATCAAATCGTTAAACAGTATCGATAATGGAATCGGAATCGGAAAAATCTTACCAATTCCCAGTTCTAGTCAGAAGTGACCGCTGCGTTTACGCACAACGAGACCAGACTGTGGGTTCGTTTGTGGAGTTGGACATTTTAACGCGGTCGGCGCGGACTGACTCACTGTCGGAGCTGGACCCCAGTGGTCAGTCGAGGAACTGCAGCTCGGCAGAGATTTAATGGTCGAGCCTCAGAGCTCTTCAGAAGCCAGGAGGTCGTCCAGCTCTCTTTTAAATCTGTCTGTTTACCGTCTGCTTCTTGGTATCGCATCCTGCATCCTGACGAAGTTTAACGCCGATGGTTGGAGCTTTATAACTTCAGAGCAGTTTACTGAACTCTGTTTTGAAGCTCACCATCGTCCTGGAGTAACGCGAAGCTTCCTGGTGTGGAGGTAATAAACTTTCTGTGAAGCCACAGTTGCAGCAGATAAAGAGACTCTGACCTTTTCCAGGGAAACACTGATGGACTGTTTGTCTCTGTATTTGCGAGATGCCAGTGTTGTTTTGTTTTTTTTCCCCTCCCAAAGGCCTCTGCCCTCTCCACTCGGCTCAGAGAGACGAAAAACAATTACCGCGGTCGAGGCTCGGTGCACACGGCGGCTAAATGCCGCGGATTTGTCGTCCATTTTAAAGCTAATGTTTGCTGAGGCGGAAGGTCGCGGCTCCCGGATCATTAATGAAAACAAGAAACCGTCTGACAGGAAGCTGGAAGTCGGCCGTCACGCGGTCAGTTAACCTGACGGGAAAAAAAAAACAAAAGACAAAAAATACAATGAAGCGTGAGACGAGGGAAGTTTTGTTTCTGCCACATCGTTTTATTGATGAGCTGTTTGTGGACGGTCATCTTAAATCTTTGTTATGAATTATTCACCTTTTTTAAAAAAAAAAATCCATAATGCCGAGCAGAGCGCATTACTAATTAATGAGCATCTGAGTGTAAGGTGAATATTTATTATCTCCCAGCTCGCCCCAGGTGGCGGCAACGTTAATAATTCAGACGTGAAACTGGCAGAGTGAAAATACGGATAATAAAACTTCACGTCTCCGTCCAGAAGTTTCCTGATGCAGCCACGTCTGGAGAAGGAACCGGCCCTGGCCCCAAACCAGGCCCCGAAACAGGCCCCGGTCCTGAACTCAGCCCTGACCCCGGCCCTGGCCCCTGAACCCAGACCCGGCCCTGATCCTGAACCTGGCCCCTAACCTGGCCCCAGCCCTGGATCCGGCCCAGTCCCCGGCTCCGGTCCCAACCTGAACCTGGCTCCTAACCCGGCCCCAGCCCTGACCCCGGTCGTGGGATAAACGTGCTGCCTTCTTGTCAGCTGCGGCGGTAGAAGGCACTGGAGGACAGAGGAAGACATACGAGCGTTGGGAGCGTTGGGAGCGTTGGGAGCGTTGGGAGCCTTGGGAGCATTGGGAGCATTGGGAGCGTGGGGAGCGTTGGGAGCGTTGGGAGCTCTGAGGCTCCGACGGTCCGTCGGCAGTGATGGATGCGGTGAGGAGGAGGACGATTCATCGATTCACAATCGGTAAACGGCGGAGGGCTGAAGTCCAGCGGAGCACCGTGATCATAATCATCTCGTCCTCCCACACTGATCTGCTGACCAGCTGACAGGAAGACGTCCTCAACTACGATTTAATCCCTGTAGGACGTCAGCATCCATATTATGATCCTAAACCTCCCGCATCATCGCACCTACACCAACTCGGGTTCCAGTTTAATGGCGTCAGGTAAGGACGGGATCTAAATGACCATCGACGGGCACAGAAGAAGCGGCGGTGGAGCCGGTCGCCGCTTCTGATCAAACGGCGCTCAGATGGAGGCGCCACGCAGCACGACAGACTGTAAATGAGCTTTAAAGAGACACTTTGACTGGACGGGCGCATCATTTAGTCCGTGGGAGAGTGAAGGGAAGCTGTGGAGAGATGACAAATGGATAATGAGACCACTAAAAGCTTGATCTCCAGAATAATTTGCTTCTTTTTCACGGCGTGGCCTCAAGTGGGAAACCGTTAATCAAAGGATCGAATGGAATAAACTTTGTTCAAAGATCCTTTCCCTCAAACATTCAAGACTTGGAGGGTAGAGAATGGCTCAGGGAAAAAAAATCCAATTATTTTCCTCTTTTATCACTTCACTCGCTACAAATAAGACACGCTTTCTGAGAGGCAACACAGTTTAGTTTTATAATTGCTGTTTTACCACCTGCCAGTTCGGCTAACAGTCATCTCGTCTCCGTCCTCGTCTCTTGCAGCACTCCGGCGACAGATAATCGGCGCCGCTTCAATTAGAGCCGCCGCCGCTGCTTTTGACCGGGACAAAACCGGCCATCATTCGTTAGCCGAAAACCAGATTAAGAGCGGTGAATATTCATTATCTCCTCCAATATCCGTCCTCTTCCTTCAGGCTTGTGAGTCTGGTAATAGCGGCGCCGCTTCCTCCGCAGACGACCCTTCTGGCCACGGTAACGTGACCCGGGTCGCCGGTCGGGTCACCGGCGGTGGAGAGGATGTCGCATCTCGGAAACGGAAACATTGGTTTCAGCTGGTTTCAGACACTGTGACCTCTGACCCCTGACCCCTGACCTCTGAGTCCAGATCCTGCAGCAGAATCTGAGTATAAGATGTTTTAAGATTTATTCTATTGGCTCTATCTATCTATCTATCTATCTATCTATCTATCTATCTATCTATCTATCTATCTATCTATCTGTCTGTCTGTCTATGTAGCTATCAATCTTTCTTTCTATCTATGTAGCTATCTATGTAGCTAACCATCTATCTATCTATCTATCTATCTATCTATCTATCTATCTATCTATCTATGTTGCTAACTATCTATCTATCTATCTATCTATCTATCTATGTTGCTAACTATCTATCTATCGTCAGACTCTGTCACTCAGCCGCCTGTCCCCGCCCCCTTCCATCCAATAGGCTGTGAAATGTCAGGTGACAGGCTAAACAACAGTAAACAAACAAACAGTAGTTCGGTTTCGCCAATGTAGGGACTCTGGGCAGTTAGATGATTATTAATTAACGTGTTTGTCATTAAACAGTCGTGTTGCCATAGCGTGTTATTAGCGGTTTGCCCGGAAGCTTTAAAGCACAACAGATCGCCAACATGACAACGTTGGATGAGAGAACATATTTATGACACGTCCTGACCGGTGTAGGCTATTAGTGTTAGCAGTTGCTACAAACAGCATCTGTATCCACAAAGAAAATAACGACGTGGATTTATTGTTGTTTACATCACGTAGCCTATGTAGCAGTGGCGAACCGTGAGCACTACAGCTGGGCCTTCACCTCGGCCCTCACTGCCGAGAAGAGAAATCATCACGGAAAAAAGAAACAGTACGATGAATTCAAAGCGTTTAACAACTGCAATCCTTGAATTAACGATGACAAGGATGTAAACAAATAGACCATAACATAACATTCTCCGCAACAAGAAACTTTCTCAACAGTAACTTCATAAAACTGGAGACTATTTAGGCAACATTAAATAGACATAAGCCAAAATCTGGAAATATAAAATGAGGTCACCCAGAACGTCACCCCCATAACACTGCTGACACACCGACACCGATGCTCATTTCTTCGCCACAGACAGCGCTATAAAACACGGCGCACAACAAGCCATACACACATTGATAAATAAATTTATGAGCATCCTCAAACTAAACAACTTCAAATGCACAATATAGCAAAAGTTACACAAAGCTGGTAATACAAAGATTTTTTTAAGTTCGATTGAAGTGCAAATACCTCTTCATGTGCAATAAGCATGGCACAATGAATACTGATGTCAAAAGTCACAATTTTCATAGATTCCACTACACCTTCTGTGTGTGTGTGTGTGGGGTGGGGGGGGGACCCTTCTAAAAAACAAAAGTCCAACCACACACTGCTAATAAGTTTGATAAGTTTACATATTGAATTAAAGGCAAAGGAATTAAAGGCACAAATTCCACTGGAAATTTTACAGACAACCTCCGCAATAAATACAAATAACTAAATGTCCACTTGGCCTGATTTAATCACTCAAAATAATACTCAAGGTGGCTTGTAACATAGGCCTACCTTACATGAAAATGAAATCCATTCATCTGTCTTTCTTTGTGAAGTGGGCGATGGCAGCATAAAGTTTGTCCTTTGAATTGAGCTCCAAAAGATTCTGCCACTGTTTGGACTTCATGAAGGCCTACGATCTTTTTTTTTTTGTCCCGCCCCCTTAAAAACAAATCGTGATTGGTCAATTTTCCCATCACTCTCCAAACCAAAACACATAGCTTGGCCTTCCCCGGGATTCATGAAGTCCTAACCAATTAATGAGCCAGCTAACCGGACATTGATGAAAACAGACGATTCTGATTGGATAACATGTTTCAGGACAGTAACCCTTTCAGTGCTGATGTGAACTTGACAGTAAACTTAACTTTTGAACATAAATGAGAGAAAATGTATTAAATATATTGTATTAAATTAAATTAAATGATATATATATATATATATATATATATATAATCTATGTATAATTTGATACTCATATTTTTTGATTTTTTAAGGCCTTCTCTGAAGGCGTAGAAGGCCCTGAGGGTTCCCCTCTGCTATGTAGCAACTGAACCGGTAGAAGAAGACAACTTTAGGGAAGAAAATCAAGTTTTATTCAACGCTAGACAACTTTAACATGAGCAACTATGGGCTGGATTGTCTCGGTTCCATTCAGGTAACTCGGTTCAGTTCGTGGTCGGACACTAAAGACTCGGGTCGGGTTGGTTCCAGATCCAAATATTGGGGGTCCATTCGGGTTCGGAACCCAGACTTATGATATTAGCTCGGGTCGGGTCGGTTTCAGGTCGAATTTTCACAGGTCCATTCAGGTTTGTGTCCATGAAAGGGGACCTGTGAAGACCTCAATACTGGAGGCTTCACAGTCGCCACCAAGTGGTCATTAACGGAACTGCATATTTTTGACATCTGGTGTTGAACTGGTTCTTTAGAGTTTCTTTTTTTTGTAAAGTATTCTGCTGCTCCTCTTCAAGCTCAAGCTAACGGCTGCAGAAACACACCAACGCGTTACAAGTTAGCTGCCGAACGAAAACCTCTCAGCTCTGCTCTGAAGAAACGGAGGCGACTGGATCTTCCCCCCAAAAAAAGAAACAAATTATCAGAAACAAACCAGAGACCTGCCCCCTCTTCCTCCCCCCCTCCTCCTCCTTGACGTCGACACCCTGCAGCCATGAACACCAGAAAATATGAAAAGAGAACAACATCAACAAAACGGGGGATGAAATTTCACTGCGAGGCCGAAAATGAGAAACGACATAATAAAGCGATTCTATTAAAAAGCCATCTGACCGTTAATAAAAGTAATGATTTGATGAGAGCGTCCTGTCGCAGAGCCAGAGGCGGTAAAGGAGGAAGATGGTGACGGGGTGGGGGGGGTCGGCTGGCTTTTATTTTTTTATGCCCTCAGATTGCAGAGAAGGGAAAATGAGTGTTTGGGCGTCTGTGGGTTGGTTGGTTGGGGGGGGGGGGGGCAACAACATAAAAACAATCGCTGCATCTCCCGTCTCCGACTTAATGAGATTTGGAGGCCGCCGCCGCCGCTGATGTGTTCGGGGCTCAGGTATTATTTGTTGTTGGAGGTGACGGCGGGGATCGGACGGAGCGGGCGCCTCGCAGCGAGGTGTCAACTTTCTCATCTGCGACGGAGCGTCGGCGTCTGTCAGTCTGCAGCTCCGCACGCAGCATACTGAGGTGCTGCATACTGAGACGCGCATTTACATTTCGGCCACAAGCGGCGATGGCATCAGGGGGACGACGTCCGGGGGCGCTTTCTTTCACGAAGACACGCTCCACCTTCTGCTGTTCCTGAGGAGCGCACGTCTTGTTCCCACGATTTGAATTATAGTCTGTGTGTAAAACTGTAGGACCCTGAAGGAAACGGGGGTTTCTTTAACCCTGAAGAGAATAAATGACGGCAGGCCCCTCAAAAGACCCGATAAAAGAGTCACAACCCAAGAATCCCAGCGTTAGAGATCGCTGAGGAGACTTTGATTCATACAGTAAAAGCCCAGCATCAAACCTGTAAAGACCATTTTCACCAGATAACCGAAGACTGAGAAGCAACAAATTTAATAGTTTGGCACCTATAAAAACCTCAGAAGCACAACAGCATCTTTGATGCACCTTTGAGTCGTTGCATTGACAGGACAACAGTTGTTTTGGGTCTAACTGCTCTGACCGAGGGTCTGCCTGGGCGGGGCCATCAGCATGATTGACATGAACGCGTGAAGGTTAAGCTCTAGTTTAAAACAGAAAAGTTTCCCATCATTCTGTTCAGAGTCGGCCAGGGTTCTACACGAGACGAGCTGAAAACAGCTGCAGGAATGATGACCCAGCGGTTCTGACGGAAAGCCGTGACAGTCCGTCATCCAGCGGGTTGTCCCTTTTAACAGGAAAAGCAGGAATGAACGCATAACCGGAGAGCAAATTGATTTCCGCGGGACGCAGAGCGGTTAGACGTGCGCGGAGCGCTGGGACGGACAGATGTGACGGCTGCAGCGTCATCAGAAACCCAGATTAATGTGAACGCAGCACAAACGCTGCCGCCACCCCTCCATCACCCCCTCCCCCGTTTCTGGGTTCATTACAGTCATGGATGAAGAGCTTAAAACTGCACATTACGCTTTTTCTGACTTTCAGAGGGTTCAAAATAGAGGTCTTCACGGGTCCACTTTCATGGACCCGAACCTGAATGGACCCGTGAAAATTCGACCTGAAACCAACCGGACCCGCGCTTTTATCATATGTTCGGGAGTCTGAATCCGAATGGACCCGCAATATTTGGACCCGGAACCGACCCGACCCGAGTCTTTAGTTTACGACCACGAACTGAACCGAGTTACCCGAATAGAACCGAGACAATCCAGCCCATAGTTTCTCATGTTAAAGTTGTCTAGTGTTGAATAAAACTTGATTTTCTTACCTAAAGTTGTCTTCTTCTACCGGTTCAGTTGCTACATAGGCTACATGATGTAAACAACAATAAATCCACATCGTTATTTTCTTTGTGGATACAGATGCTATTGGTAGCAACTGCTAACGCTAATAGCCTACACCGGTCAGGACGTGTCGTGAATATGTTCTCTCATCCAGCGTTGTCATGTTGGTGATCCATTGTGCTTTACAGCTGCCGGGCAAACCGCTAATAACACGCTACGGCAACACGATTGTTTCATGACAAACACGCCACGTTAATGAATAATTAATTAAACTGCCCCGAGTCCTGACATTGGCTGCCACCCCCAATATCTTTACCTCTCTGGAGTAAACGCGGACCCAGCCTGTCAGAGAGCACTGACCGGACCCCAGACTAACTACCGATTCCAACCCGAACCCAGAGTCACGTCTTTTGAATGGACACGAGACCCGATTTGGGTCGGGTCGGAACCTCAGGTTTTCGGTTGTGGGGTTGTTCCGAAGACCTCTAGCTCAAAATGATCTTAAACAGTCTGTCGTTGAGGTGCGTGACTGGCAGTATCACATCTGATTAGGTTTTGAAGGTAACCAATGACAGCAGAGTGAGCAGGGAGTAGAGGGAGGCCAAACAGGCTGCTCACCAGAACACACAGGAAATACAGGATTTAGAGTTTCTGAATCACAATCTACGTAAAATGACTCTTATTGTGATTTGATATAAATGGGGACCAGAATACAAGACTTTTATAAATTACTAAAATAATTATAATTCACATTTTGGGGGCACGATCTGATAATTCAATTTAACTTTATGCGCATGACATCTATTACAAAACAAAAAGTCTCTAAATACCTTACAGAGACCCAGATCATGACCCTGAGCAAATATTAACAATAGCTAATTTTATTAAATCTTAATTAAAGAAGTGATGGCAAAAAAAAAAAAACTTCCCTAGAAGGAGAAAAACCTTGAAGCCAAACAGTGTCGAGGAAAAACTCCCCTTTAAGAGGAAGAAACCTGGATCCGGACCTGGATCATCAGGCGGAACCTTCCTGATGAAGACCAGCTGGGAAAAGAAAGAAAAGAGGAGGGAGACAGGAAAGAGAGAGGATGGAGGACAGAGAGGATGGAGGATAGAGAGGATGAGGATAGAGGATGGGAGAATAGAGAGAGGAGGGTGGACAGAAGATGGAGGACAGAGAGGATGGAGGACAGAGAGGATGGAGGAGAGAGGATGAGGACAGAGGATGGGAGGATAGAGAGAGGAGGGTGGACAGAAGATGGAGGACAGAGAGGATGGAGGACAGAGAGGATGGAGGAGAGGATGAGGACAGAGGATGGGAGGATAGAGAGAGGAGGGTGGACAGAAGATGGAGGACAGAGAGGATGGAGGACAGATATGTCAATCTGCAAACATCTACAAGGAATAATCTTCTCATTTTAGTTGTTCCAGCCCTGGACAACTCAGATTTCGGAGGAGGGCCTTGATGTCCCCGTCCAGTCAGAACCCGGGAGGACATCTGGCGACGCAGATTGTCCTTAGGTGACATCACAGAGGGTTTGTCTGGTTATTTGTTTCCCCAAAAAATCAAATCCTCTCTGAGATCCTCCTCAGCTGTGCTTTACTGAAACTCCTTTAGCTCCATTAGCTCCATCAGCTCCTTCACCTCCATCAGCTCTATTCCTTCGTGGTGGTGGCGCTTCGCTCGCCCGCCTGTGAATCCATCTGGACGTCTCACGTCTGAGTCTGTCTTCGTCTCCTGGAACTGATGAGGACAGTGACGAGTGTGAAGGTCTAAAAATGGCGTCTGGTTTTAAATCCATACGTCCGTTCATCTCCCAGCACAGGAAGGAAAAAAACAGAATGTAATTACATGGACTTCTTCTTCTTTAAAGCCTAATCTAACGCAGGATTGATTCGTAACTGCAGGACATCCTTGAACCACATCCTTAAAAATGAAGGGGGGGGGGCGCCTTAAGAGAGTTTAAAAATGCAGGAATAATTACGCACATACTGCAAACTAATTAAGAAGCTGTGAACTCGGCGGCCTCGTTCCTCCCTCGCAGTGATTACAGGACTCATATTTCAGGACGACTCTGCCGCTGCGAGCCGACGGACGGAAGCAAAACTCGACGAAAATGGACCCGTGACATCAGCCGCGGACTCGGAGAAAGAAAAAGGAAAGAAGAAGAAAAAATTAACAAGGCTCTGGTTACTCAGTTACTATTTCAAAGTCGTCATTTTAATTGTGTTGGAGGGAAGAGAAAAGAGGGGGGCTGTCTGGAAGAAACATGGATATTTTTATAATTCAATGGGGGTCATTTATATCTGTGGAGGCGGAGAGGAGGAGGAGGGGGAGCACCCGGGTCCAGAGTTTCTGACCCAGGAGTCCAGAAGTTTCTACCAGATGAGTCAGAAACAGCCCAGTTTGATCCAGAGGCTTTTATTTTGGCAGGTTCAGATGGTCTTTCTGGTCTGAGGGTCCGTAAGAATCCCTGAAACATGCCTGAAACACGACTGAAACACGCCTGAAACACGTGTGAAACACGACTGAAACACGCCTGAAACACGTGTGAAACACGCCTGAAACACGCCTGAAACACGCCTGAAACACCTGAAACACATGTGAAACACGCCTGAAACATGCCTGAAACACGCCTGAAACATGCTTGAAAACACTGATGTGAAACACTGAAACACAAACACACACTTGTGAAACTCCTGAAACTGTGCATGACTGAAACACAAACACGCCTGAAACACGCCTGAAACACGCCTGCTGGAAACACGTGAAACATTTGAACACATCTTGTCTGAAACACTGAAACATGTGAAACACGTGTGAAACTTGAAACATGAAACACTGCTGAAACAGTGAAACACGTTTTGAAACTGGAAACATCGTTCATAGTCATTTAAAGTCCGTAACCGTTTGTTTAAACCTCTCAGCGGTTTCTTTTCCACCAGTTTGGGATGATTTTGTGTCATTCATGGTTATAAGGCAAGATATGATATTCCTTTATTGTCCCACAATGGGGAAATTTACATCGTTACAGCAGCAAGTGAAAAGTGAAAAATAGCAATAAAGGAGAAAATGGACAAATAATACTAAAATAACATAAAAACAATAATAAAACAAACAATAACCACAATAGAGAAATATATAATTAATAATAAATAATAACTCTGACTTTATTTACAAGGGATATGTTGGAGCTGATAACTATACCAGAGATAAGTTATTGCACATGTCAATGAATATGTATATTTATATTCCACACAATAGAAATTAGTCACATTGTCCAGGTCCATTGTATATTTATATATTGTACATATAAATATACATATTTATATATATATATATTATATATTATTTATATTGTGAGTTTTGCTCGTCCTCCTGCGTGTTCTGTCTTATTGGTGTTTTTTTAATTCATGTTCCTTCTGAGGTTATTTTTGGTTGGTTTTCATCATATTAATTGTCAGTTGTCCCTCTGCACCGGCAGACTGGGACGAAGGGGGACCGGAGTGTCCGGTCACGGGGACCTGGTGGCAGCGTGCAGGTGATGGTTGAAGCTCAGGTCCAGGTGAACCCAGCAGGGATGAGATCCAGGATGCTGCAGCTCTGTGATCATGAAGGTTGTGTTTTTCTTTCTGAGGACCTCAGCTGCTGTTTTTTATTTCTCTCTGATTATTTTTCCTGATTTTTGTTGCCTTTTTATATATTTTTTTGCTCTTCTGCTCATCATTTATCATTTTGAATCTTTCTTCAGTATGTTTGTGTCTCTTTTTGGTCATTTTTCTTAGAAATCTCTGGTCATTTTTTAACTACTCTACTAAATTGTTATAGATTTTAATTTCACATTACGTCTCATTTATGATGCTTTTGCAGCCGATGTTCGTGTTCTTGTGGATGTTTCGAGCCTCTGAGGTCGTCGGATGGACCGTTTTAATCTCTCGTTGCTCTTTCTTTTCCTTTTTTCCATCTTTTTCATGGTGATTTTCCATCTCTACGACCGTGTTCCTGTCCAGCTGTGATCTCTTTTGTCCCTTTTCTGGTGGCTTTCTTCAGATTTTTCACGCCTCCAGGTGCTCTTTCTCTCTGGATGTTTCACGGCTCTTTGTGCGTATTTGCGCAACAGACGTGACTGAAGTGGACGACCGGATCTGAGCCGACGTCGGTTTGAAATCCCGTTGGGTTTAAACTTTGTCTCTTGTGTTCGATTAAAGCGACTGGCGGAGCTCAGAGTTTAGAGAATGACTGGACGACCTGTTACGGTGGTGATTCTTCTGCTTTGAATGTGCAGAAATCCCCAGTAATGCCTCCTTTTAAAGCAGAAGACGACACGCCGGTGACGGAGGAACGAAAGAGGGAGTGAGGAGAGCAGAGAGGAGAGCAGGAGGAAGAGGAGAGCGGGGTTTAAAGTCATCCCTCTCTCTTTCTGCGCCACCAAATCTTCTGAGTGGATTAAGCGAGTCTTCGGCTGCTCTTCAAAGTCTCCTTCCTCTCCAGTCCATCTTCTTTCTCTTCTTTAAGTTCCTAAAGCTGCAGATACTCGGAGAGGCTTTATCGGCCGCCGTATAATTTAACAAAATCCAGCACAAAGACCTCAGCGGCGACTTACAGCCGCAGAAACACGGCGAGGCGAACCTGCCGCACAAATATTCAAACCTCTGCTCCTGGATAAAAGGAGAATTACCAGCGGCCTTGTTTAGCTGCTGTAAAAGCTTCGACGGGAGGACGATCATATCTCTGCGGAGTAAACTCATCTCGACCTCCTCATCCCTCCGCTCTCCTTAATTTTCACCATCAGTGACGTGTGACTGAAGGCTCTTTTTAAAAGCTGACTCTTGATTTGAGGCGAGTCACGGAAATCAGAGCCGATTAAACCTCCCCAAAACCCACAAGTCCAAGTCCGCCTCATTTAGCAGATTAGAGGCGCGTTTAATCGTCAAATCTGCAGCTCGCGCACGGATGAAAACTTTGGGAAATAAGATTTAGGGATCTTCAGAAACGGGACTTCGTCTGACAAGTTTGCAGCCCTGCTTTTAATGTGTGTGTGAGTTTAAAAATATTTATTTAAAAAAAGCGAAAAAGTAGTGCTTGGATTTAAGAGTGTGAGCTGAACCAGAGGACAGGTTAGTCAAAGTTCAAGTTCCGGTCGCTGGTATCTGACTCCAGCAGAAGATTATGATCATCATCATTATTATAGGACAGGTTACATTTAACTGCTGTTATACAATATTACACAATAATGTTAGAAGGATCTGGATACCAAAACTGAAAAGTGGACGTTCACCAGAAAATAAACATCCTGATATCTGAGTTGAACAAAAATTTATAGTAATATAATAATAAAAAAGATGCTAACAGATGTGTTTTGCGTCTGCAGTTCTCCTCCTGATATCTTAGCTGATGTCTTAGCTGATGTCTTTGGATTTTTGCCGCGATGTCACCTGCAGAAAGAAGCGTGTTTGAGGGGTTTAAACACGTCCACACGTGTGTCTCCAGGTAACTCAAGTGTTATTATCAGAAGCTTCCAGAGCTGTGACATCATCATGTGGGCGTTACCCAGGTAGGGGTGTGAAAAAAAATCGATTTGGCAATATATCGCAATTTTTGGCCGCCCAATATAATATCGATTTTTCAGCTCCTAATATCAATTTTTTATTGGTTATTAATGGTTACTTAAATGTGCAAAAACACTAATAATAAACAATAAATAGGTTGTTTTAAAGCAAATAGTTTTGACTCAATTTGTCCTCTGAAGGATCAATATCATCTGATGAACATAAACAGCAACTTGATTTTTCATCTCTACTTTTAATTTTGATGTTAGATGGTAGAATATCGCAATATATCGCGATATCACATTAATGTGATAATATAGTATCGTGACCCAAGTATCATGATACATATCGTATTGCGAGGTCCTTGCCAATACTCACCCCTATACCCAGGTGGGTAAAAGATTAAAAGTGCTCATTATTTTGTAATTTATCAAACAGAACTAATTTTAACTGACTGAGAGCAGGAAGAGATGGTGTTATTTTAATTTCCGACAGTTTTATCGTAAACAGCATTAATCTCCATCTAAACATTTTATTTCTGTTATACATCACTGTTAGAAATATATTTGTTAATAACAGTGACGTTCCCATTATAATTATTACCTTCACATTTTCACAGATCACTTTTATGATGATCTCTATTATTGTCACAACTTTACTCTTTCTTTCTTTTCTCCTCATCATACATGTCATCATTTGTCCGATCAGTTCTCCGTGGAAACGCCGATATAAAGTCTAATTAAAAGGTTTGATCACTCTTGTTCCCGACACGGTTCCTGTTTGGTTCAATAAATGAGTGATGACACCTGGACGTCCACCTGACGGACCAATACCCAGATGCTCCGGTGTTCTGGTTCGAGGATCTGGGTCACATCAGTCCTGAGTCCAGCTGTGGGATGCAGACTTCAAAACCCGACGCGTTTGTTCTCCAATGAATAAATAAAATTAAATGAAGGGAAAACTGAAACCCTGATGGAGACCCAGAGACCCAGAGACTCAGAGACCAGGAGACCCAGACCCAACCCGAGAGACTCAGAGAGACCCGGAGACTCAGAGACCCGGAGACTCAGAGACCCGGAGACCCATCAGAGACTCAGAGAGAGACCCAGACCAGAGACCCGAGAGACCCGGAGAGACCTCAGAGAGAGACCCAGAGACCTCAGAGACTCGAGAGGACCCAGAGACCCAGAGAGACTCAGAGAGACCCAGAGACTCAGGAGACCCAGAAGGAGACCCAGACCCGAGACCCGGAGACTCAGAGAGACCCTGGAGACTCAGAGACCCGGAGACCCAGAGAGACCCAGAGGAGACCCAGAGAGAGACCCGAGAGACTCAGAGACCCGAGAGACTCAGAGACCGAGACCGAGAGACCAGAGAGACCCAGAGACCCAGAAGACCCAGGAGACTCAGAGAGAGACCCGGAGAGACCCAGAGACCCAGAGACCAGAGACCAGAGACCCCGGAGACTCCGGAGAGACCCAGAGACCCAGAGACTCAGAGAGACCCGGAGACCCAGAGACCCAGAGACCCAGAGACCCAGAGACTCAGAGACCCAGAGACCCAGAGAGAGAGACTCAGAGACCCGGAGAGACCCAGAGACCCAGAGACCCAGTGACCCATACACCCAGAGACCCGGAGACCCAGTCTAGTCCAGTAAAGTCCACGCAGGGAAGACCAACGCTTGGACGTTTCAGGAACTGTGGATAATTCAAATTCAGGTAAGTGAACGGTGCCTCACTGTCAGGTGGGCTCAGGTGATGTAGGAGACATCAAAGCAGACCGTTCCCCGCCTGACGACAGGCTGCAGACCAGATTTCATGAGCTAACAGGCGACGACCCGCCGTTTGACGGGTAAGACTGGTAAACCAGCAGGAACCACGGGGCCTCCGTTTGATCTGGGGGCCCGGACAGGTTCTCGCCGCGCTTTAACGCGACTACCGGATCTGCGGCTGACGCGAGCCCCCCATCGGTGACAGAGCCCCGCCGCTAATCCGGCGCCGTTTCAGGTGGCGTCTCAGCTGGAGTAAATACCTGTTCAGGGCGCTCAGATAAGCAGCGGCTTTAGCGGCTTTCCTCCAAGACTCTCAGTGTAATTAACTCCATCTCTCTGACGACGACGCCGTCAGAATCCAACACGCTCTCGCTCCAGGAACCTAAGGGTCTCGTGAAGAAAGCGGGTCTTTATGAAGCACCGGATTTTTTCTTTTTAAACCAAAAGGAAGGGTTTAGCGCTTGTTGGAGGGTTTCTGATGAATGTGGATCATCTCCTGGTGATCAGAAGTATCCGTACCAGACTCTGAGCTCGGATCTCGGCGGTAGAAGGACGGAGGCCTGGAAGGACAGAAACCCTGAAAGAAAACTGGAGGTTCTCAGTCAAACTGTGGGAGGCGGAGCTTCTCATTTCAGTCACATGCCATCTGAAAACTGGTGACTTTCACATATCAGATCTAATTTGGGCTTTTATGGTCAACCAGGTGGCTAAAAGCTGCAGCTTCGCCGCCTGAAACCAAGTAAGTGAATGTTGTATGTATGCTGATGTGTGCAATATGGTTGATTCGTTTTGTAATGTGTATTATTTAATGTGTATAATGTCTATTATGTGTAATGTGTATTATGAGTATGCTACTTGACACCTTAATTTCCTTCGGGATCAATAAAGTTACTCTACTCTACCACCGGAGTTAGCGGTGACCGCATCGTTAGGGGTTGACATCACACGTACCAGACTCGAGGCCGGTCTGGTTGACCGATGCAGACAAAAAAAAAAGGAAACATCAAACAGAAGATCCCCCTGAGGTGAGAAGAAGCAGAATCATCTTGATCTTCTCAGAGATGCAGCTTTTGTGGGCTGACGTGCATCACCTGCTGCTGGACGACGCGCGTAAATGTCTTTCAGAGAAACCGCTCAGCCATTTCAGGGGAAATGTTTCGTGTTTGGACCGTGTACATACATTTCACCAGTTACTCCCTTGTTCACTTTATTCAACAAAGCTAAGTAAAACTGTCTAAGCTACCGTCTGTACCGACGTACAAGGACCAGACAGTTTTTATTTATTTCATCTGTCCCGAAAAAGCAGAGGTCTCCAGTCAGCAGGTCGTCTTATATATTTAGGTTAGTACGGTGGTAGTTGGAAATGGTTTTATGACCCTTTTCCACACTGATGTTCAGCAACAGTTGCTTCTCTAAGATCATTGCTGATGTCTTTTCCCCTTGGCATTGTGTTAGCAGACACCTGAATGCTTCAGACCAGAAAACCAGAGGTCTGTGATCAGTTAGAGGTCAGGAGCTCCTGGATCCTGCAAAGCCAGTGAGGGGGTACTTGGTGTTGCCCCGGTTCCTGGTCTCCTCTGTCTGGGGGAGGAGCTGTGGGCGGCGCCCCTCTGAGGATCTATTTAAAGGTGCATCAGAGGCAGTTTTCTCCCACGTGTCTAATTTTATTTTACTTTCCTTCGCCGCATTAAGGTTTTAATTTTAGAAAGATCATGCGAGAGTAACGAGCGCTTCGGGGATTTTTATTCCTGGAGATGGAAACACGAGAGCGAGAACGAGGCCAACAACCGACGGAGGACACGACTCCTGGAGTCCAGTGTCCCGCCAACCCCCCCCCCCCCACCCCCCACCCCCGTCCCATCCCCCTCACACCCCCCACCCCCACCACAGCTGGTCTTCCCATGACGCTTTGCTTGATGAAAAAATAAAGGTTTCGAACGGTCTAGGAGACCAGTTGGAGGTAGTGATGGACCCGGTTCCCCCTCATCCTCTCCATTAAAGCTTTTCCTCTGGTCTGCTGGACTCCTCTGTAGCTGGACTCCTCTGTAGCTGGACTCCTCTGGTCTGCTGGACTCCTCTGGTCCGCTGGACTCCTCTGTAGCTGGACTCCTCTGTAGCTGGACTCCTCTGGTCCACTGGAATCCTCTAAAGCCGGACTCCTCTGTAGCTGGACTCCTCTGTAGCTGGACTCCTCTGTAGCTGGACTCCTCTGTAGCTGGACTCCTCTGGTCTGCTGGACTTCTCTGGTCTGCTGGACTCCTCTGTAGCTGGACTCCTCTGTAGCTGGACTCCTCTGGTCCACTGGAATCCTCTAAAGCCGGACTCCTCTGTAGCTGGAGTCCAGAGGAGTCCAGCAGATTAGAGGAGTCAAGTGGACCAGAAGAGTCCAGCTACAGAGGAGTCCAGCTACAGAGGAGTCCAGCTACAGAGGAGTCCAGCTACAGAGGAGTCCAGCTACAGAGGAGTCCAGCTACAGAGGAGTCCAGCTACAGAGGAGTCCAGCGGACCAGAGAAGTCCAGCTACAGAGGAGTCCAGCTACAGAGGAGTCCAGCTGACCGAGGAGTCCAGCGGACCAGAGGAGTCCAGCTACAGAGGAGTCCAGCTACAGAGGAGTCCAGCTGACCAGAGGAGTCCAGCTACAGAGTAGTCCAGCGGACCAGAGGAGTCCAGCTCCTCTGGATCCGCTGGACTCCTCTGGTCCGGACTCCTCTGGACTCCTCTGTAGCTGGACTCCTCTGGTCCGCTGGACTCCTCTGTAGCTGGACTCCTCTGTATCTGGATTCCTCTGGTCCACTGAACTCCTCTGGTCCGCTGGACTCCTCTGTAGCTGGACTCCTCTGTATCTGGATTCCTCTGGTCCACTGAACTCCTCTGGTCCGCTGGACTCCTCTGTAGCTGGACTCCTCTGTATCTGGATTCCTCTGGTCTCTCACTGAACTCCTCTGGTCCACTGGACTCCTCTGGTCCGCTGGACTCCTCTGTAGCTGGACTCCTCTGTAGCTGGACTCTTCTGGTCCACTTGACTCCTCTGTAGCTGGACTCCTCTGTAGCTGGACTCCTCTGGTCCGCTGGACTCCTCTGTATCTGGATTCCTCTGGTCCACTGAACTCCTCTGGTCCGCTGGACTCCTCTAGTCCGCTGCAGACAGGAGGAAGTCAGGCGTCCGGGTCCCGTCGGCAGCCAGACAGGGAGACAGACGGGCACAGGAGAAGTCTTACTGCTCCGTCTGTCAGCGGGGGACGAATCGACCCCCCCCGGCTAAGATAAATGGCATAGCAAATCACAGCTCATGTCGCCACGGCGACAGGCGTTTCCTGGCTCATTTAAAAGCCGTATAATCTCAAAGGTGGGCGACGGGTGGAGCGAGCGCACCACTGGACCGGGACGCCTGACAGCTGCATTAAGAGCTGCCAGGACTGCTTCAGTCCCCCCCCCCATCACCTCCCAGCATGCCTCAGTGGCAGAGAGGCTCTTCTGGAGGCCGTTGATCTCCGTGGAGATACCAGAAGCTCTAATTTAATCTGGAGGCTGCTGGAGCAGGTGACGTGCCACCAGATGCAGCTGTGCAGTCGAGAAAGGAGATGTGCACTTTAGTTGTTCATTTTATTTTTTTCTCTCCGGATCTGACAGGAAAGCAGAAGAAACTTTACCTGTTTTAATCCCAAAAATGTTTAGTTTTTTTGTAAATTGTCAGAATAATGTGGGATTTTTGTTTCGCTACTTTCAAAACTAGAGGTTTTTACATTATCTGGCTGTGGCCTTGAGCAGCTGAAGATCCACATGAGGATGTTCTGCCATGTCCTTGAAGGCGAACCTCATACGCAAGGCCCTTGTTGCACAGCATCATGGGAAAAACCAAAAGAGGGAGGGAGTCTGAAAGTCCCACGGTCATCTGCTCCAACAACGCTACTCAAGGGAAAACGTCACGCCACTCAGAAAATCAACGAGATTAACAAGCTTCGGTGCACAAAACCTGCAACATGTCCGACGCACACTTAGTGTGTAAATAAGCGTGTACTGATCCCGATGAATAAATATGTATGTTTTTTAATTCTTCTCGGTCTTCAACGTACAGCAGTTCTCTGCAGGAGGCTAAATGAGGGTAAATACTGATAAAATGATTGTGTAGAGACAGAAGGATGTCTGTCTGTGATAAAGAAAGGACTTGGACTCTTGTTAAAACGTATCCGTATCTAGTTTTAGCAAACGCTCAAAGAGAGAACTCTGGTATGGAGCCCTGTTTGGGTCATAATTCAATGAATAAATAAGTCTATTATTATTTATTACAGGCATTTATTATTATGAAATACATGTTCATTATTATGAAATATTTCCCATTATTATGAAAAAAAGGTAATTATTATGAAATTTATTTTTATTTAATCTTAGTTTGATGCATAATAGTTTATTTCAGAATGGCTTTTTTTAAATCTAATAATGAGTTTTTACATAATTGCTTCCTTTTTCATGGGAATGAGCTTTTACATAATAATGACATTTTGCCAGTGGGCGGGACCAGTGGTTGACCTGCACTCTTATTGGCTGATCCTTCTCCATTCTACGCTCTGACATCGACTAGTTTTGGCCGTGAGGTCCCGTTAGCAGCGGGCCGTGGCGTCATCAAGGTGCGCTCCTAGTCCGATTGTAGCTACGGCAGCTGGGACCGAGCTACGGGAAACCTTGACCAGGTTAGCAGACAATATCAAAAATTATAATTTATCAGGCGAAACTATTTTGACCTGATTTGAAGAGGTTTTCAAAATGGTCGGGATGATAGAGGCCTTTGAAAATGTTACTGTTGATGATGCCACTATCGATATTCACTGTTCGTGAAACGTCAGAAACAAGCTGCTGATTTATTGACGCTGGTCACAGCAAAAGTGAACGCTGATGTCCAAACGGAGACGAGCGGTTGCTCTCCAGGAAGAATCCAGCCTGACAGCGGTGCCGAGGCAGAGCGGTCTTCGCAACAACAGAGCACGGGCACGTTTGATTTGTTCCTAATTAAAATGAGCCTTAAATGAAGGAGCGCTACTCCACGGGCAGAAATCCCCTCGGAGGAAGAGAAGAACAAACATTCGGCCATTTGAGCGTGTGATGGAGGAACGGTTCAAAGCCTTTCTGCTACCCAGAAGACTCTGAAATCCCTCCCGGGCCTCTTCAGGTGAAACTAATCGGCACTGCTCATCCTGCAAGGTCGGCAAAAAGAAAAAAAAGGGGGCTGAGGGTCCAATCAGAGGGGTCCCAGCGCTGGGCCCCCACCCTGTCAGGTCTGCTTCTGTCATCACCGAGGACGACGGGGACGAAGACACCTCTGCCAGCTAATTAAAGAGGCCCAATTAGAGTGGCATCAGACAGGTCAGGCGGGCCGCGGGGGGACGCCCGTCAGCCCGGCATCAGACTGCAAAGATGAGAAAAAGAAAACAAAAGAAAGCAATTTTTCATCTGCTCCTGTCTTCGTCTTCCCTCCACAGTCGAGTGAAACAGATGAGTTCTTCTGCACAGAGGGAATGTTTTCATCACTCCGCAGTCAAAAATAAACCCAAGCACCATTTTTATTATTGCAGTTTGTTTACAGCACACGTGTCGAACTCAAGGCCTGCGTGGTTGTTAAATACCTGGTGCGTCATCCACTCCTGCCCGGCTGTGGGGACGAACGTGGACCAGAACTGCAGCGCTGCATCTCAATTTTATCATCTTCAAATTTAGCCGTTTCCCAGAGCAGCTTTGTATTTGTTTGGCCAACATCTCTACGTCTGAGATGTGGGCGGGGCCCCGCGCGGTGCTGTCCATGTCACGGTGGTTCTGCTCAGGTGGCCAATGAGATCGGGCACCCACCTCCTGGGCCGGACCACAGAAGTGACCCCGGGTGGGTTAGTCACATGGAGCCAGTGGACGGTCCCACTTGGAACGCCAAGTTTACACCCCAGTTATAAATCAGTCAGGCCCCGCATAATTATGCGTTTGAAGCAAAATGTCCAAGAGGGATGGACATTTAAAGACAGAGACAAGACAGAAAGTTTCCTCAACTTTTGGACAACTTCAGAGTTGATGTTTTAGCCATTATATTATCATTAACCTTCATCTAACCAGGTCGGTCCCACTGAGATCTACGGTCTCTTCTACTCAGCAGACCTGGGCCACAGAGACAATCAGGCCTACAGGTGATTTAGAGTCACCAGTTTACATGACATGCATGTTTTTGGACCAGGGGAGGAAGCTGGAGAAAACCCCACCAAAGCACCAGGAGAAGATGCCAACTCCACACAGAAAAGGCCTTTGCTGAGATTTGAACCAGGAACCTTCTTGTTGTGAGGCGACAGTACTGACCACACATCCAGCCCTGTCTCAGTGGCCCCAAAGGCAGATACGTAAGTCTGTCACACCCTTGGAGTAGAGGAAATGACCATCTTCAGACTGGGGAGCGCTGTTTAGCTTTGTGAGAAGATGTACACAGGAGCCATTGGAGGTCAAATGAAGATGAGATCTCAAGTATGTCCGTTTACCGGAACCGCTGAGTGCTGAATCAGAGGAGCAGAGGTCCTTATGCGGAGCCTTGTGGTACTCCTCAGTCAGTCCAGTTCATGTTTCCAGTGTGTGACGGTCCGTCCCACATGCCTCTGAGTCCAAAGATGTTGAGGACGGGTCATTATGAGACTGCTTTTCACACAGTACAGTTTTAAATGTCATCTTCTGGTAAACGTGGCACTGTTAGGATTAAGATTAATTTAGAGAACTCTTTAACTGTTAAAATTAAACTTCATGGCATGTAAGAATGCAGTCTCTCTTTTTTATGATGGTGAGTCGTCAGTTTTGCTGCTTTATCGCTAAGTCTTGTAAGAATTAATTAATTATTAATTAATTGATGATTTTACTCAGAATCCTTAGTCTTTTAGAGACCAGAACAGAGACAATCATTTTCCACATGTCATCTGTGAAGGTCGTTTTCGGTTTCCTGAGACTGTCGTCATCTGTTGGGATGACACGGAACCGTGAGCTCCACAGACATTTCCATTCTCCTCCAGGTCTTCCTCCGTGGCGGTTTTCCACCGTGAGGCGCCTGACGCGCAGCCTCCTCCGGCGCTCCGTGTTGACACGTGTTTGCCGCTGGAGCTCTAAGATGGCGACAGATTTGTGATTAAACAGCCACTTTGTGCAGGAGCACAGGTGAGCGCCGGGGCCTGTCGACTTCATCACGACCGCTTCAGAAATTGAAATGGGTTATTTATTGGGTGTCAGTCACGTCACAAACACACGGGCTGCTGTGTTTCCCTGTCTGGCCGCGGCGCCGTTATTACTTTTATTTTTTTTGACAGATCGCCCAAGCTGCAAATCTTTAGCTGCAGCCCATTAGTAGTCCTCCTCCTTTCTCCTCCTCTGCCGTCGGAGTGATGGTTATTATTTCCCCGGCAGCTGGACGGATAATTTATGGGGCGGGGGATTGGGGGGGGGGGATTCGACTACCTGCAGGTTTCAAACAGGATGCAGGTCAGAGCTGTTATTAAAGTCATCAAAACCAAATTCTCCAAAGTGATTCAGGCAGCGGCCTTGCGAAGCGAAGGCGTCACAGCGGAGATTCATAATGGCAACTCAGAATCACAGCAGGCGGGGGAGGGGGGGGGGCAGTGGAAATGAGAGGATGGAGAGGCAAAGGGAAGAAAAGGAACATGGCGGAGGAGAGGAAACGGTCCAGAGGTCTTCCTCAACTCACGGATTCTCTTCTGGGTTCAGGTCTGGACTCCAGAGATCCAAAGCTCATCTCTCACATGTTCAGACTGGCCCTGAATCCCTCCTGCGACTGTGCAGATTTACCAGTGATAAAATACAACAATGCAGGTTAGATATGGAGCCCCGTTTGGGTCATAATTCAATGAATGAATTAGTCTATTATTATGAAATTCAGGCATTTATTATTATGAAATATTTCCCATTATTATGATAATGGTTTCGTTTTTCATAAGAATGAGCTTTCACATAATAATGGATTTGTTTTCATAAGAATGATTTGTGTGTCAATCACAGCAGAGAGGGCGGAGCCATTTATGTGATTGGCTGCTCTTTCATTCAGGCATAAGCAACAGAACAGTGAATATCAATAGTGGGCGAGAGGTGCAGTGTATATACTCCAGGCCAGTAGGTGGCAGAATGCACCTCAGTTTACGGTTAAAAGTTGACATCGACTAAGAAACGTCAAGGTTTCCCGTAGTTCAGTCCAATCTGCCATAGCTACAATCAGACTAGGAGCGCACCTTGATGACGCCACGGCCCGCTGCTAACGGGACCTCACGGCCAAAACTAGTCGATGTCAGAGCGTAGTATAGAGAAGGATCAGCCAATGAGAATGCAGGTCAACCACTGGTCCCTCCCACTGGAAAAATGTCATTATTATGTAAAAGCTCATTCTCATGAAAAATGAAGCCATTATGTAAAAACTCATTCTTAGATTTAAAAAAAAGCCATTCTGAAATAAACTATAATTCATTAAACTAAGATTAAATAATAATAAAATATATTTCATAATAATTACATTTTTTCATAATAATGGGAAATATTTCATAATAATAAACATGCATTTCATAATAATGGATACGTATTTCATAATAAATAAACACCTGTATTTCATAATAATGGACTCATTTATTCATTGAATTATGACCCAAACTGGGCTCCATAGTTAGAAAGCAAAAAAAGTATAAAGTATAACTATAAAAACCTGAAGGAATGTGTGCTGCTCTCAGCTTCAACCGTCTCAGCCGGGCCTCTCTTGGAAAAATCTCTGCAGTCAGAAAAAACGGATGGAAAGAGTCGGACTTCTCCGGGAAACTTTCTCCGTGACTCCTGCTCAGATCCGTTTGTGTTGGCTGCCGTTTCCTCTCCTGAGGAACACTCCGGCCTCCCTCGGCTGCGCCTCCTTCATCTTTTGGCTGTCGAACACGTTTCTGCCCGAGGCGCAATCTTCCCGCTGCGTGAGTGTCTGCTGGAAGACGGGGATCAGCCTCCGACGTGCCTGGGGCCCGGGGCTCGCCTCGCCTCGCCTCGCCTCGCCTGTTTGTTTCATGAGCGGCGCCGGGATCGAGCAGGCGTCCGGCTGCCAGGTGGACATCGTGAATGTTTCAGGCACATGCTGACTGACTGATGGCGTCTCACGTCTGGACATCACCGGCTCCAGCGTGTCAGTCATTTGGTGTGAAGCCCCGAAGCCCGAGAGAAGAGAAGAGGTGAAGGTTGTTTCTGCCTCACAAAGAAGAGCTCAGGTGGATCCTCACCTGTCTGCCTGGCGAGAAACAGCTCAGAAGAAGCTTCGCTCTTCTCTCCCAAAGTTACGTTGAGTTGAAATTATGCATAGGTTTTGCTCAGTTTGATGTTGTCTTTTAATTGGAATCTTTTGTTTCTGTTTTTGATGATACCAGAAAGTTGTTTTTAATAGAAGTTAAATTCACCTTTCATCAGAAACGACGTTGTGTTATTAAAGGCGGGGTAAGTCATTTCTGATGACCTCTTGCCTGTTGACATCAGCCAATTACGGAGAGCTGGCGCCTCCCTCTTCCTCCCTCCAGTACTCCCCGAGAAAACACACCCCAACATGGACTCTCTGGACCCCCCCACAACTGCCATCCCCACTCTGCATGGACAAGCATGAGCCCTCCCCCCGCCAGTGGTTGGCTGGAGCAGCGTCAGTTATGGTTTGTAAGGATTCAGGGCTGCTGTGGTTTTAGAGACAAGCAGCAACTGCCCAACTTCTCGGCTGACCCCTAACTTAGCAGCAGAAATAAACACAGTTAAAGCCTGGTTTAAAATACTGTTTTGGTCTCCATGACTCGATTTTGCATCCATGACAACTGTGATCGATTGATTGATTGGCGCCAGCTGCTAGTGGTCAGCAGAGGACCTGCAACTCTTCAAAGTTCCACAAAGGGCAGTGGGGATGTTGGCACCTGGTGACAACGCAGGAGGTTTGTCCAGTTATGTTTATACAGTCCATGTGTGCGACTATGCTGCCCCCTGTTGGGCTGGAGGATGGAACAAGAAACCAGCCAATCAGAGAGGGGGAGGTGGCCGATACTGACTTCGCCTCCAGCTTTGAAGCATCACGAGGTCAGAAATACGTGTTTTTTTCCTCTCAAAGAGACTTATACTTTTCGTAAACAACAAACGTACATTATTTTATCAGATTAACTGAAAGACACTCGGATCAGTCGTGGATGGACGTAGCTGCATGAGTAAAAAGTAAAAAACGAAGAGTAAAAAGCAGCAGCAATCAATCATTCCACCTGAAAAACTAAAAAGAAAGATAAACCAGGGTCAGATGGGGTGAAAATACTGTTTTTTCCTTTTTCCATTATCCACTTCTGCTTGAGTAAAGTCTGATGACCAGAGTTAAATTTTCTAGCCCGTGTCATCCCACTTATCCACATCTCATGGTGACATTTTCATCTTCTCCGCAAATGTCATCTGGATCTCTGCTGGACGGGCCTTTGAGTGTGTCAGTTCCTCACACAGCGATTATCTGTCTGCCGGCAGCACTTTGCTCCTCCATCAGCACCTCTCTGCTGTCACCATGACCTCCCTGTCCATCAATTCAACCTTATTTGTTTAGCGTCTATTACAATACAAATTTAGAGAGACCCAAATCATGACCCCAGAGCAAATATTATTAACTGTAAGTAATATGATTAAAACCTAATAAAAGAGACATTGGCAAGCAAAAAAACTACCTTCAGGAGAGAAAAACCTTTAAGCCAAACAGTGTCAATGAAAAACTTCCCTTTCAGAGGAAGAAACCTTGATCAGGACCTGGATCACAAGGGGGACCTGCTGAAGACCAGCTGAGTAAAGAAAGAAAAGAGGAGGGAGACAGGACAGAGAGAGGATGGAGGACAGAGAGACCAGAGGCACAGATATATTGGGAATATTATAGAACAAGATATATTAATAGTAATTCTCCATTAACTGGAGAACTAATAATCCCGTGTTCTTCTATTCTGACTGGTTCATTGTTAGTTCATGAACTACAGAGATGACTATATAAACAGATGTAGGCAGCAACACTGAGGTGGTCAGAGGATCAGACTGCAGGTCAGCATGTTAGTGGATATCCAGAGACACCTATATAGACATGTGGAGGTCAACGCTGGGATGACATCTATATAGACAGGTGGAGGTCAATATATAGACAGGTGGAGGTCAACGCTGGGATGACGTCTATATAGACAGGTGGAGGTCAACGCTGGGATGACATCTATATAGACAGGTGGAGGTCAACGCTGGGATGACATCTCTATAGACAGGTGGAGGTCAGGTCAACGCTGGGATGACGTCTATATAGACAGGTGGAGGTCAACGCTGGGATGACATCTATATAGACAGGTGGGGTCAACGCTGGGATGACATCTATATAGACAGGTGGAGGTCAACGCTGGGATGACATCTATATAGACAGGTGGAGGTCAACGCTGGGATGACATCTATATAGACAGGTGGAGGTCAACGCTGGGATGACATCTCTATAGACAGGTGGAGGTCAACGCTGGGATGACGTCTATATAGACAGGTGGAGGTCAACGCTGGGATGACATCTATATAGACAGGTGGAGGTCAACGCTGGGATGACATCTATATAGACAGGTGGAGGTCAACGCTGGGATGACATCTCTATAGACAGGTGGAGGTCAACGCTGGGATGACGTCTATATAGACAGGTGGAGGTCAACGCTGGGATGACATCTATATAGACAGGTGGAGGTAACGCTGGGATGACATCTATATGGGACAGCTGGGATGACGTCTATATAGACAGGTGGAGGTCAGGCTGGGATGACGTCTATATAGACAGGTGGAGGTCAACGCTGGGATGACACCTATATAGACAGGTCAACGCTGGGATGACGTCTATATAGACAGGTGGAGGTCAACGCTGGGAGACGTCTATATAGACATGGAGGTCAATGCTGGATGACGTCTATATAGACAGGTGGAGGTCAACGCTGGGATGACATCTATATAGACAGGTGGAGGTCAACGCTGGGATGACGTCTATATAGACAGGTGGAGGTCAACGCTGGGATGACGTCTATATAGACAGTGGAGGTCAACGCTGGATGACATCTATATAGACAGGTGGAGGTCAACGCTGGGATGACGTCTATATAGACAGGTGGAGGTCAACGCTGGGATGACATCTATAGACAGGTGGAGGTCAACGCTGGGATGACGTCTATATAGACAGGTGGAGGTCAACGCTGGGATGTCTATATCAGGTGGAGGTCAACGCTGGGATGACATCTATATAGACAGGTGGAGGTCAACGCTGGATACGTCTATATAGACAGGGAGGTCAACGCTGGGATGACGTCTATATAGACAGGTGGAGGTCATGACGTGGGGTCAACGCTGGGATGACGTCTATATAGACAGGTGGAGGTCAACGCTGGGATGACGTCTATATAGACAGGTGGAGGTCAACACTGGGATCTATATAGACAGGTGGAGGTCAACGGTGGGATGACGTCTATAGACAGTGGAGGTCAACGCTGGGATGACGTCTATATAGAGGTGGAGGTCAACGCTGGGATGACAATATAGACAGGTGGAGGTCAACTGGGATGACGTCTATATAGACAGGTGGAGGTCAACGCTGGGATGACGTCTATATAGACAGGGAGGTCAACGGGGATCGTATATAGACAGGTGGAGGTGGGATGACACCTATATAGACAGGTGGAGGTCAACGCTGGGATGACGTCTATATAGACAGGTGGGTCATGGGATAACGTCTATATAGAAGGTGGAGGTCAACGGGATGACATCTATATAGACAGGTGGAGGTCAACGGGGATGACGTCTATATAGACAGATGACGTGGGATGACGTCTATATAGACAGGTGGAGGTCAACGCTGGGATGACGTCTATATAGACGGTGGAGGTCAACGCTGGGATGACGTCTATATAGACAGGTGGAGGTCAACGCTGGGATGACGTCTATATAGACAGGTGGAGGTCAACGCTGGGATGACGTCTATATAGACAGGTGGAGGTCAACTGGGACATCTATATGACAGGTGGAGGTCAACGCTGGGATGACGTCTATATAGACAGGTGAGGTCACGCTGGGAGACGTCTATATAGACGGGTGGAGGTCAAGCTGGGATGACTCTATATAGACAGGTGGAGGTCAATGCTGGGATGACGTCTATATAGACGGGTGGAGGTCAACGCTGGGATGACGTCTATATAGACGGGTGGAGGTCAACGCTGGGATGACATATAGACAGGTGGAGGTCAACGCTGGGATGACGTCTATAACAGGTGGAGGTCAACGCTGGGATGACGTCTATATAGACGGTGGAGGTCAACGCTGGGATGACGTCTATATAGACAGGTGGAGGTCAACGCTGGGATGACGTCTATATAGACAGGTGGAGGTCAACGCTGGGATGACGTCTTTATAGACAGGTGGAGGTCAACGCTGGGATGACGTCTATATAGACGGGTGGAGGTCAACGCTGGGATGACGTCTATATAGACAGGTGGAGGTCAACGCTGGGATGACATCTATATAGACGGGTGGAGGTCAACGCTGGGAGGACGTCTATATAGACGGTTGGAGGTCAACGCTGGGATGACGTCTATATAGACAGGTGGAGGTCAACGCTGGGATGTCATCTATATAGACGGGTGGAGGTCAACGCTGGATGACATTGATATAGACGGGTGGAGGTTAACGCTGGATGACATTTATATAGACGGGTGGAGGTCAACGCTGGGATGACGTCTATATAGACAGGTGGAGGTCAACGCTGGGATGACATCTATATAGACAGGTGGAGGTCAACGCTGGGATGACGTCTATATAGACAGGTGGAGGTCAACGCTGGGATGACGTCTATATAGACAGGTGGAGGTCAACGCTGGGATGACATCTATATAGACGGGTGGAGGTCAACGCTGGATGACATCTTATATAGACGGGTGGAGGTCAACGCTGGGATGACAGCTATATAGACAGGTGGAGGTCAACGCTGGGATGACGTCTATATAGACAGGTGGAGGTCAACGCTGGGATGACGTCTATATAGACAGGTGGAGGTCAACGCTGGGATGACGTCTATATAGACAGGTGGAGGTCAACGCTGGGATGACGTCTATATAGACAGGTGGAGGTCAACGCTGGGATGACGTCTATATAGACGGGTGGAGGTCAACACTGGATGACATTTATATAGACAGGTGGAGGTCAACGCTGGGATATCATCTATATAGACGGGTGGAGGTCAACGCTGGATGACATCTATATAGACAGGTGGAGGTCAACGCTGGGATATCATCTATATAGACGGGTGGAGGTCAACGCTGGGATGACATCTATATAGACAGGTGGAGGTCAACGCTGGGATGACATCTATATAGACAGGTGGAGGTCAACGCTGGGATGACGTCTATATAGACAGGTGGAGGTCAACGCTGGATGACATCTATATAGACAGGTGGAGGTCAACGCTGGGATGACGTCTATATAGACAGGTGGAGGTCAACGCTGGGATGACATCTATATAGACAGGTGGAGGTCAACGCTGGGATGACGTCTATATAGACAGGTGGAGGTCAACGCTGGGATGACGTCTATATAGACAGGTGGAGGTCAACGCTGGGATGACGTCTATATAGACAGGTGGAGGTCAACGCTGGGATGACGTCTATATAGACAGGTGGAGGTCAACGCTGGGATGACATCTATATAGACAGGTGGAGATAAACGCTGGATGACATCTATATAGACGGGTGGAGGTCAACGCTGGATGACATTTATATAGACGGGTGGAGGTCAACGCTGGGATGACGTCTATATAGACAGGTGGAGGTCAACGCTGGGATGACGTTTATATAGACAGGTGGAGGTCAACGCTGGGATGACGTTTATATAGACAGGTGGAGGTCAACGCTGGGATGACGTCTATATAGACAGGTGGAGGTCAACGCTGGGATGACGTCTATATAGACAGGTGGCGGTAGACGCTGGGATGACGTCTATATAGACAGGTGGAGGTCAACGCTGGGATGACGTCTATATAGACAGGTGGAGGTCAACGCTGGGATGACGTCTATATAGACAGGTGGAGGTCAACGCTGGGATGACGTCTATATAGACAGGTGGAGGTAGATGCTGGGATGACGTCTATATAGATCTATATAGATATTTATCTTCTCAAGTCAAGAACTTTTGCTGAAATAGCTCAAATGAAAAAACACAGCTTTTTGTCAAAAGATCACAACATTAAAAAAAAAGTGTGACTTCTTAACAAAAAAAATACCACTTTTTCATAAACTTGTAAATTTCATATAATTGCAACTTTTTTTAAAACAAAATTTTTTTGTGAAATCAGAAATTTTACAACATCGCACCTTTCTGTTGTAAAAAATGCACATTTTTGTCATAAAATCTGAAATTCACAAAATCAAGACTTTGTTATTAAAATCACAGAATTCAAAAAGCTGCAACTTTGACAAATTTGTCAGGCTTTTTTTTTTAATCGCAACATTTGTCGTAAAACTGTCATTTCGATGTCAGACCGGAACATCTCAACGGTCCTTTCCAGTCGCAGGGTAAAGGGGGAGGAGCTTGGACCTGAACTCTACCTGTGCACTAGCCTGCCTCTCAGCATCGCAGAGATGATACCATTCACTGAGCACATGCAGAAATAAAAGTGATTTTAGAGACAGACTCAAACATGTCGTGTGTAACAGTTTCTTCGTTTAATCTTGAAGGAATTTTCGCCTGAAGCGCAAGTTTTGGCGCCAAAGTTGCTGCCAAGGCCCGCCCCTTCAGCTGCTGCCTAAAGCACATCAGCGCTGTATGGCTTCCTCACGTCTGAAAACTGACTGTTGATATTTCTCAGTGCAACAGTTTCCCGCTCAGATAAATGTCCTCCGTGTACCGAACATGTGCTGTTTGACGGCGAAGCTGCGCAGTATTGACACGAGAAAACGGCAGAGCAGAGCTCGTGATGTAACCGCGTGAAACTCCGATCTCCGTGTGAGATAATCCTCTGTTTCTGTGAGATCAAAGGACACGTCACAGTCGTCTCCGTATCAGCTGATCGGAGTCGAGCTCGAGGGCTCCTGAAGCGCCACCGTCACGTGTTCCCAGGTTTAATTACAGCACCCCAACACGCTTTACAGCAGCTGACCTTATTGAACGTTTCCTCCGGCTTTGTGTTTGGCAGAAATCCGACAACTGCCGAGCTTCCCGGATCTGTTCACGCGTCTTTGGTCGTCTTTGATTGTTTGTGTTGCTTCGGGCATCGACACAGATGCTCCGTAAAACACATAGCATCAAAGCACAAATTCAGATTAACTTCAAAGCAAAAACAAAACAGCCAGATTCTCACATTATTGTGTTGCTGCTGGTGCAGCTGCTTCTGTTCTTCCTATTTTGAGGCAAACAGTCCTGAAAAATAAAGTGCACTCTTTCATTTCAAAGCTTTTATGCAGTCGTTCTGGAGGGCAGTTGCTGCAGTGGAGAACGAGGACACGCGTATTTACAAGAAAACTGCAGTACTTCGTTTTTTTAATGGCACATTCTTTCTACAGTCGCAGAGATGCTCTAGTTTTTCTCATTTACAAAGCAACATTTTGTTGTAAAATTGCATATTTTCCAAAAGATTGCAATGTTTTATTGTGAAGCTGAGACTTTTGTTTGAAAATGGCGACTTTCGGGCAGAAAATCACGAATTCTCCAAAGCGCCAACTTTTTGACGTAAAAATGAAAATGACAACTTTCTGTCCTAAAAATCACAAATATTTGTCGTAAAATCAAAAATTTACCAGAATTGTGACTTTTTATGTTACCAGACAGCTTCTTGTCATAAAACATCAATTTTCAACATTTGCAACTTTTGTATATAAAATAATGACTTTGTGTCCTAAAAATCACAAAGTTTTGTCATAAAATCTCATATTTGACAAAATTTGACATCAAATCATGAAATTTACATGTTATTTTGTTGTACAATTGAAGCAAAACTTTGTGTCCTTAAATCAGGAATTTTGACTGTAAAATTTTGCAAATTTTTGTCTTAAAAATATGAAATTTCACAAAATTGTTCTGCTTTGTGTTACAAAATCACCGCTTTGTCCTATAATCATGGCTTTGTTTTGTAAAAATCACAGATTTAGCTAAATCGTTACTTTTTTAATGTAGTATTAAAACTGTTTGTCCTAAATATACTTTTTGTTGTAAAGTGAGTTTAGAAGTAAACATTTTTGTTTTGAAAATAAATATATTAAATAAAAACAAAATAATAAATTGTATAACTCCGACTCACAACTTTGCAACAAACTCATATCTTCTTACAGTTTTTCTCAATTGGTTTGGTACATTTCTCACATCAGAATTGAAATTCTCAAAAGTTCTTGTTCAGTTGTCACATCATCATGCCATTTGTGCAGATGAAAAAGGCAGTTTCTCATTGCATTAAACAAATTGCAAATGCTTTTGTCCATCCATGCAAATGATTGTGTACAATTCTCAGTTTTTTCGTACATTATCAATTGCTTTTGTCATGCTAATCAAAATGCTTTGTTATAGGAATCTATCAAATAGTCTCTTTCCCCAAAACATTTAGGCTATAGTTCATCATATAAGTCTTCACATGCAAAATGATTTATCAAGCCATCATAACATGTCAAGCATATATACATTTCCATAAGACATTTGTCTGTAAATATGATCTAAATTGGTAAATTCCTCCCCAGGTGAATCTAGACTTTCTCTAATGAAAAGAGTTGATCAACCAATGATCGACAGTTTTCTGAATGAGCTCAAGGGAGCATCTCATGAACAATCTACTGGGGAGTATATAGGTAACCAGAGCACAATAGAAAGTTACAATGTCTGACAATGGAAGGACAACAGCCAAGAAGAAGGAGAGGAAGAGGGGTGAGGCTGCGTGGTGGAGGAGTAGGAAGAGGAAGAGGCAGAAGAGGCTGACAGATGCGTGTTCCTGATGAAATCAGAGCAACACTTGTAGACCATGTTTTGAATCATGGGCTGACTATGGTTGAAGCGTGGAAAAGGGTGCAGCCAAATGTTGGCAGAACAACTGTGTCCTCAATTATTCAAACTTTCCACAGAGAGAACAGGTGTGTAATCTAACAGTATGTGCTGAATTACATGGAGTTTACTGTATTTACATGTCAATACAGTAATGACCCATACAAAATTACAGTAGCCTATTCCAATGATGCTCTATACAATGCCATTGTGTCTTCCTCAAATTTGTTTTGGTTTACATTTCTATTTCCCACATAGGACTGCAAGACAAGTACACAGGGGTGGTAGAGGGCGGATTTTCACACCACACCAGGAGATGGCTATCTGCAACATTGTTGTTGAAAACAACGCCATTACACTGAGAGAGATACAGACTACTATTTTGCAGGACAATGACACATTTGCAAACATCCAAACAGTCAGTATCTCTACCATTGACAGAGTGCTAAAAAAAAAACATGCGCATGAAACAGCTATACACTGTCCCATTTGAAAGAAATGGTGAGAGGGTGAAGGAGCTGCGCTACCACTTTGTCCAGGTACAACTTTTATTCCAAAACCATATATAGATATGTCCTCGTTTGTAAGTCGCTTTGGGTTTACAGTAAAAGGTGTCTGCAAAATGCAATGTAATGTAAAGATGTACACTACACTACTGTAAGGGCCTGATTTACTAAAGGTTTGCGTGCGTAAAAACGTGTGCAAACTTGACACCACCCGCAAACCAATGTGCAAGCTGATCTACTAACAGCGTGCAAAGAGGACTGCGCCTCTCAAATGAGCAAAATAGCACACACTGTTCATTTAGTACTTTTGCCCTGATGAATAAACAATATGGGGCGTACCCGCCAGAAAGTGCTAAATACTGGGAGGGGAAAATGCAAATAGGTTCATTTACCACGCGCAATGAGATTTACCAACCCTGAAAGTAATTGCGGGGATTGTGATTGCGTCTGTATTTAGTACGTTCGAAAGGAAGGTGCTAATCTGCCCAGCATTACGCACCGATGGCTGCTGTTATTGTGGCAAGGAGGCGACATCGCCAAAATCAAAGAATACGCAGAGAGAGAGTCTTTCGGACTCGTGTAAATTTGTTTGGAATGAATGTAAACCAGATAGTTGAAACTTAAGGGCTGATTTGGAGCCGGTCACAAACACATGCAAAAGGAGAAATATTTTATTTGAATGTTAAATCGATTATTATTCAGCAAAAGGTTGCCACAGGAGGCACATTCATTTTTTTATTTGTGATAACAAATAAATCACGTGTTTTCATGGAGAAAAAAGTGTTTCTTATTGTGCGCCTACCTTGTTCTGCAGTTGGCTCTAGCGTGTCATATCCCAGTATCCCAGTTATCTGCTCCTCGCAGAAGGTGAGCTGCACCTCTGCTGCTGGTTAGAGGCATCTCTTCCGCAGGCCCTCCACCTGTCTGTCTTGTTTGCCGAAGTTTTATTAAAGGCCACTTTTTCTTTAGTTCTTTGCCTTATATCTTGCCACCTTCTTTTAACCTCATCTGCCGTTCTTTTTGTCTTACCAACTGCATTTATTCTATCGCAGATTTTCTCCCATATTGCGTTTCTTTTGGTAATGTTTAAATGTCTTTGCTGTAGTTCATGAATGTGTTTATTTGCCTCTTCCACTAATATCTCTAACTCCAACTCGTCAAATTTCATTTTGCGCTTGCGTCTATCCTGCTTTCCATCCAGACTCTCCATGGCGCAAACCGTAAGACACGCAACACCTCATTTAAATACTGCGGTTTGCACCCGTTATCAATTGCGCGAGCATTCTTAGTTGATCACCCGCAAAACACACAACAACAGCACGCGCAAACTTTTTCAGTGCACACGCAATTTAGTACTCTTTATTTAGGATCTTAGTAAATCAGGCCCACAGTGTGGCATTTGCACATATGCTATGGCTGTAGAAAAGAAGATGCAATATGTCATATACGTTTGATCTAACTTCTTTTGCAAATGCATGTAATGCAGTAATTCCAAAAATAACATTTTGTCTTCTGTATTTAGCGCATGATGGAACTGGAAGCTAGTGAGCCACCCTGTCACTTCATTTACATGAACGAGGCTGGCTTCAATCTGACAAAGCGCAGAAGACGGGGTCGAAACCTTATTGGACATCGAGCCACCATTGATGTGCCAGGCCAAAGGGGTGGCAACATAACTATGTGTGCCGCAATATCAGATAACGGTGTATTGACACACATTCCACTGATGGGTCCATACAACTCTGAACGTCTAATAGCATTCCTAGACACTTTGTACAGGGATCATATCCTAGGTGGCCCAGCCGAGAATATGGCCCAGCCCAAATATGCCATAATATGGGACAATGTAAGCTTCCACAAGTCCAACCTAGTAAGGCAGTGGTACGCAAACCATAACAGAATGGTGATGGAGTTCTTACCACCATACTCCCCATTCCTCAACCCCATTGAGGAATTTTTCTCAGCCTGGAGGTGGAAGGTGTATGACAGAGAGCCACACACACAAGTGACCCTTCTGGCCGCAATGGATGCAGCATGCCAAGACATTACTGCACATTCCTGCAGAGCATGGATTAGGCATGCAAGAAGATACTATCCACGCTGCCTTGCACGGGAGGACATCAGGTGTGACGTGGATGAGAATTTGTGGCCTAACAGACAGGAACGGGAAGAAGCTGAAGATCAGGATTGAGATTAGAATCTGGGGAGTTGTTCATATTTTTTTGTTTACCTACTGTATGACCTATGTTTATATTTTTGACCTATGTTTACACTTACGTATTGTATTTCACCTTTGTTATGTGCAGTGCTGTCTTTTTTTTTTCTTTACGGACTGCAATGTCAATGTTTGCCAATGAAGAAGTCATTCTGTAAATGTGAATCTTGTCTTTTCCAATCAATCTTACACATATACATTATATGAGGTCAAATGTACAACACTTGTCATCACACCTAAACCACATTTTACATCAACATGTCCCTTCAAAGTGCACTATTCAATTGCCAACATGACTAATGAATTTGACTGTCTTATCTGTACACAATGACACAATGATTAAACATTCTGATGGCACTGACAAGTATATTGACACAAAAACTTGCTTTTGAGGGATGGACTAAGGATTTTGAGCAAGAGACTGGCTTTTGCAGGTGATCCACAGTGTTTTACTATTTGTTCAAACTGTTTTGAGAAATGCACTTGATTTTCTGCAAATTGCAAGAATGATTGGAAAAATGTACCAAAGTGATTGAGAAAAACTGTAACATCAGACTTCTGCCAATCGATGTCGTTCTGCAGAAACACACCTTTCAGGTCGGAGGCCAAAGGGAGGAGCTTGAGCGCCACCTGGAGTCCACCTGTGTATGTGCCTGCTTTTATGTTTGCAAGAACTTTTTATTTTCTAATAATCTAATCTTTCCCAGATGCTAAGAGGCAACGGCATAAGCAACTGTCTTAGAGAAGCAATTGTTGCTGCAGGTCAGTCTGGAAAAGGTTACAGAATAATTTCCAAGATTCACAAAAAGATTCTCAAGTTAAAGCATGAAACACAGTTGACAGTCTTCTCAGGAAGGGACGTCCCAGCAAATTTACCCAAAGGTCGGAGTTCAACTTGTCAGTTGTTACAAATAACCTTGTTTCTATTGAATCCTCCGTCTGGGAGAACTTTAAAATGAAAATGTCCATGTTAAAGTTCAGTAACTTTACCAATCCGTGTATCATTCATTCTTTCCATTTTCAATTGTTAATCAAAAATTTAAAAAAAAATTAAAAAGTGACATTTTATTACATTTTTCGTTTTTTAATTTAACACAAAAATATGAAAAAATGCCTGTTTTTTTCATATTTCAACTTCATACTTGGATCAAAAATACGAAATTAAAAAACGGGCCACAGGACTGAATTTGTTTTATAATGGAGGACTGGACTTTCTGTTGTCATTACACATCTGTGCCACTAGATGGAGCCGCACTGCAGTAACCAGCTAGAGAACAGCAGGACAGTGAACACATGGAGCAGATCTGATGAAACATGGAGGAATGACGCCAAAGTTTTGTTGTAATCCAGAATTTTGAAATAAATAGTAAACAGACTTCAAAGGAAAACCAAGAAACATAAATGTTCGTATGAAAGCAGTCAGTCTGGAGTAACACCAACTTTTCAGAGAAACGTTTGCTCGGCGTTTGTTCACGTGTGTCCAGGATGATTGACAGCTCTCACCGATGCCTCTGCTGCAGCTTCATACTCAACTGTTCCTGATATAAAACAGTCGACTCCTTTCAGCATCCAGGTGATTTTTCATGGCCGTCGTTTATTTAACGTGGTTGTGATCCACGTCCTCGGTCCCACCAGCTTCTCTCTGGGGCCGCAGGTCTGACGTGAGGGACTCGGGGGCCGGTTTGAAGCTTTCCCTTCCTCGGTTGTGTTGCTCTTCTTCAGAGTGAAAAAATGCTCTGCAGAGTGGCAGTATGAGAAAAAAAACCCGTCCCCCGCAGGAAAGCTCCCTTCAGTTCAGTCCAAACCTTCAGTCACGGTTCAGAAGAAAGGCATTAAATAATCTGCTCCTCTCTCTTCGTTTAATCATCTTTTTTTCCTTTTATCTTTTTAAATTTGGAGGATTGAAACGTGATCTGAACCTTTTCAGTGGTGCATAAAGAGCCTTTATGACGTATTTTACCGTTCTGCAGCATTTCAGTGATTTTTAGGAGGAAGAAAGCGGTGATTGATGTAAAATTGTGATTTCACGTTGAAAAACTGTGAATTTTATGCAACTGCAGGTTCAAGTCCTAGTTTTATGTCCAACAATTTTGTTGTAAAATATCAACTTTCACAAAATCACAACTTTTTAAAAAAGATTTCAAGGCTCTTATTTACAGTAGGATTAGTATTATCTAGTATTATCTAGTATTATCTGTTATGATCCTGTTTTGTTTTATTTTGTGAAGCACTTTGGGTTGCATTTTTAATGTATGAAAAGTTCTATATAAATAAAGTTTGATAATTTGATTTGGGAGGGACAGGAAACTGGGGAAGACATGCAGCAGGGTCACCGGCTGGGAATCGAACCTGTGACCACTGCAGGACTTTTGACTTGCTCAAACCAGCAGGTGACCCAGTGGCCCCAGAAATGCTACTTTTGACATAAAATCCCAAACTTCTGTTGCAAAATCACAAATCTCACGATATTGTAACTTTGTCATTAAAAGCAAAATTTTTATCATAAAATTTCACAAAAATCACAACTTTCTGTTGAAAAAAAATTTTCTTACCAAAAAATTCAACTGTTATAAAATCACAACTTTTTTCTTGTAAAAAACAAAAAACAAAATTTTTCTTCTTCATCATTTTTTTTCTCTTCAAGTGTCTGGAAACAAAACCCCTGAATTGTACGATAATTATCGTATTTGTGCGATAACATGTAATAATGATCATATTTGTGCAATAACTTCAGATAATTATTATATATGTGTGATAACGTACAATGATTATTATATTTGTGCGATGTCGTCAGATAATTATTATATTTATGTAATAACTTACAATAATTATCATGTTTCTGCAACAACGTACGATAATTATCGTATTTGTGCGATAACATGCGATAATTATCATATTTGTGCGACCGTTAAAGGGATTCTTGGTGACGTGATTCACTACATCAGACTCTAATTGCTCACTGAGGACTTAAAACCAACTCTGGATCTGAGGTCAACGGTCCAACGACATCTCTAGTAAACTCGCGAGAGAGTTCGTTAGATTTGTTTTAATGAAAACTGTTAAGTCGGTGGAGGGGGGTGGAGTTCAAACGAGCGGACTCAACTGTCAACTGTGAGTCTCCTGGCAGGTAACTTGAGTTACCTGCCGATGCTGCACGTGACATGATCAGCTCAGTTTCTGCCAGGGCTACAAATTCAGCACCCTCAGAAGATCTCAGAAGATTCCAGCCACACCTCCCTCGCAAACACACTTCCAGCTTTCCAACAGTTTGTCAGTCATATTAATGCTGTCACAATATAATAAAGTTCTCTTCAGCTGATTGAGCTGCTTAATTCTTCAGCGTTTCCTGCCTGCTTTTTATTAGCTCCTCTCCTCCTCCTCCTCCTCCATCCTTCTTCTTCTTCTGCAGACCACCCTGAGGTTTCCCCCGAGCAGGAAGGCGGTTGTTATCAAGCGTCACGTTCAGTCACCGAGGGCGCCGATTCACTGCGCCACCATCACGCTTTTCTGCCATTAATTAAAGTTTCATGTGAAGTGTGGACGGGGACCGGCTGTTGTGCAGCCAAACTCCCATCCAGATGGCTGCTGATATGAAACCTCGGAGGACGCCTCCTTTTGTTTCCCTCCGCCGCAGAGACGGATCCTGCGTTTCTGTGGGCTTGAACTAACTTTCCCGTTAATTGTCGGTTATTAATCAGAGAAATTTCTCGTCACGACTCAAACTTTGGAGAGCTTGTTGAGTCTCGTCGGCAGAATAATTTTAACACCGGAGACCCTCATGTCTCCTTTTCTACGTTGAGGTAATAAAACAGGCTGAGTCTAGTTTTTTCTTACATTTCTAAACTCATTTGAAATATTCTTTGCAGTCACAAGAATAAGATTTTATACTCTTTAGAATTAGCTGTTTTTCTGCATTTTTTTTTTAGATCCTGGAATGATGTGCCCTGACTTTAGCTGCAAAAACCCATATAAATGTACATGGTTTGGCTGAACTCAAAGAAGAGCTCCGCCCTCTTTGGAGCTCTGAAGCCCCGCCCTCTTTGGAGCTCTGAAGCCCCACCCTCTTTGGAGCTCTGTAGCTCCCCTCCAATTTGTCCCCGGTTTGTTTTTCCTCTTATATCCAGACCTTTTTGTCATATAATCACATTACGTTGTCATGAAATTAGGAATTTTACAAAATGACATCTTTCAATACGTAAACATTTGTTGTAAAATTTCAATTTGAGCCTCTTAACAAAATCAGCTTTGAGACGTTAAAAATTCAGATTTCTTTAAATGTCATGAACTTTTGTTGGAAAATTGTAAATTTCAAAATACTCTAACTTTTTGTTGTAAAAAAGAAAAAGTGTTATTTTTTTAAGAATCATAAACATGATTTTTTTTTTGTAAAATCAAATAATGTTACTAAATTAAGACTTTGTTGTCATATCTCACATATTATCACTTTTGTAGAATTGCACCTTTTTGTTTCGAAAAAAAAATCACTTTTTTGGCTGTATAAAAACACACAAAAATCAAGACTTTTTGACGTAAAGTTATTTTCATCCTCCAAGGTAAAAAAAAAAACAACAAAAACCTAAAGTTAAACCAAAAAAAATTCCACATAAATGTTCAATCAAACATAAATTTTTCACAATATTGCAAATAAAATAAAATCTCAATTTTCAGAAAAAAACACAACTTTACTGTAAAACTGACTGTTGTCAGAAAATCCCAGATTTTATTGTAAAAAAAAAAAAACACTTTTCATGAGTGACTCAAATAATGACGGACTAGCGTCGACCGTAACGAGCACCCTGGTCCTCCAGGTCGGCCGGAGCATTCTCTCTTTAAGTTCCGCGGTTTTAGTTATTCGCAGATTTTTTTCAGAAATATATAGTATATATATAATATATTTTATATTTTAATATATTTTTTAATATATTTTTAAAAATCAAGAAAAAATTGCGCGTTCTCTTGCAGCAAAGAAATGTTGTGAGCCAGACTGGCCCCTTTAAGATGGTGGCTTTATGGGTAATGTAGTGTGTGTGTCATGGGACGGCAGAATGAAAACGAGGTTAGATGAAAGAGCGGTTTGTTTACTACGGTTCAGAGACCAGAGGCTGTGAAGGAAACAGAAAGACCACAGTTGAGCATTTTGTGAGGTTTTTAAACATATTTTTAAACACATTATTGAGGCTCGGAGGGCTCCGGCTCCAGTTCGCGGATTTTGATTTTCACGTGGGGGGGGGGGGGGGGGGGGGGGGTTCCGGTTCCCATTATCCGTGAAAAATAAGGGATCACTGTACTCCTTTGCCTCATTGAAGACTTTGTTGCGTCTTTCGTAGTCATCTTGGCTGGACGTCGGTTTTCGGGAAGAGCAACCACAGACAGTTTGTCCAACTGTGACTTCGTATGTCTCTGCAGCCTCGTGCAGATCAAGTGCTCTTGGTCCGTGTCTCCAGAGTCATGGCTGTCATCACCAGACGCTTCTTCTGTCAATCAAAGCAACTTTACGGGGTTTCATAACCTTTTCCATGTCGATGTACAGCAACACCTCCTTCTCTAAGACCCTTGCCGATGTCTTTCCCTCTCGGCATTGTGGTAACACACACACCTAAATGCCCAGAAAATTGATTTTTTTTCCTCATTTTGGTGTGATTTCTGTGGAACAAAAGAAAGTTGAAGGGAATTCTGCTGGTGGAAAACTCCGGCGGCTCCTTTAAAGCAGCACTTGACTCCTGGTCCTGGCGCTCTTCTCCCGCCGGCTCATGAATAATAAACATCTGGCCTGAATTATTCATGCAGATTTTTGCACACAATCTGCAGGGGCCATTATCCAGATCTGTGATGGATCTCATTTAACTCTGACAGATTATACGGATCTACACTCTGCCCGTGTTGAAGGAAGCCGACCTGCCGCCGCGATTACAAAGAGATCATCTGCCGCTGCGCCGATCAGCTGAAAGGTTAGGTGGGAAAATTTTCCATATGAATGAGACTCGGGTTTATTTTTCTCGGGTGCCCAGCGGAGGAAATGTCAGTTCCCCGGACGGACAGATCGTCCCTAAGGAGGCCGCGAGGCTCCCGCCCCCTTACTGCCACCGCCGCCGCCACCTTCCATCTGTAAAAGGTCAAGGTTCAGGCGCCACATCTGAATGAGCGTCCAGGTCTCCGCTTCTTCCCCTGAAAGCCCACAAACGAGCTAATCCTCCGCCTGGCGCCTGCAGCAGACGCTCATTACCGGCGGCGGTTCATGCAGCCGGACGCTCGCAAATTCCACGTCAAGACCGGTTTCCTTCTGTTTCGCTTTTACAAAAAATGAAGGCCGGCAAAGAAGATCCTCACAACACCCTTCAACCGCCGCAAGAAAAACGCTTCATTTACATCTTTAAGCTCAAATAAAAGGCTTAGCCTCTTTCATTTGGAGTTAGACCTTCTTTCCCTTTCATTCAATCTGAAATAAAAAACGTCAGATCACAAAAACAACCTCAGCTGAGCGACATTATGCAACGTTTTCATCTCATTATGATGGCGCTGATGATAGTTATCAGACTTCCTCAGATTTCTTCTTCTTCCTCTGTTTCCGACAAAAATTTTAGCTCTATTCACAGTCCGCAAACCTGAGAAAAATCTAGAAAAAAAAAAAACAATAATTTGAGACCAGGGTCTGAGTCGGCCCGGTAATTATCATATAATTTCCCTAATATGTAAACTGCAGAAATCAGCAATTTAAATGTACTTGGAGGTTACATTGCTAAGCAGTTTTTAATGTTAATTAAACAAGACAGACGAGCGTACGTTTCATAGCTACATTTACCAGTGGTGAGAAGCGCTGTATATTTCATCCGCGTTGTCTAACAATAAATAAGTACAATAAGGAATAAACATCTCTCCTGTGAATTTAAAGCGAATAATCATCCATCCAAACAAGAAAGGGAGAAGTAATATCAGAAAATATGTGCTTCGGGCTACTTTGACTTGGCTGTTGATTTATAGCGGCTGGATTGTCAACGGGCTCAGTGTGCATGCCCTGGTCTCAATCAACCAATCGCAAATGAGAATTCACGTCACGTTTGTGGAGGGTACCCCCCCCCCCGAAAATATTAAACCGGATTTGCACGTATCTTAAAAATGACCCCCAGGATGGAAAAAAACTCAGAAATCCGCGAATCCGCGGAAAATTGACACCCCTGCAGCTCTGTTGTAAAATATCATTTTTCTTAACTGTAAAATTGTTCTGTCTTAGTTCATCTTTGAGACGTCAGACGGGTCACGACAGCTAACGACTTTTGCAAAATAGCAACTTTTGACAAATTTGCATCATTTAGTTGTAAAATTGTGACTTTTGGACGTAAATTTTTGTCAACGTTTCTGCCAAACCGTCAGTAGAGGGAGCTGTGCTCCGTCGTCACTGTTACTGACGTTTTATTTCAGTTCTGCATCAATAATCATATTGTCACAGATAAAATAAATTATGTTGCCCGTCAAGCAGTTTTCATTAAAACAAATCTAACGAACTCTCTCGCGAGTTTACTAGAGATGTCGTTGGACTGTTGACCTCAGATCCAGAGTCGGTTTTAAGTCTTCAGTGAGCGTTTAGAGTCTGATGTAGTGAATCACGTCACCAAGAATCCCTTCAACGGTCGCACAAATACGATAATTATCGCACGTTATCGTACAAATATAATAATTATCGTACGTTATTGCACAAATAAGATATTCATTGTATGTTGTTGCACAAACATGATAATTATCGTACATAATTATTGTAAGTTATTACACAAATATAATAATTATCTGACATTATCGCAAAAATATGATAATTATCACGCGCAAAAACGTTATCGCACAAATACGATAATTATCGTACAACGCAGGGGTTTTGTTTCCTGACACTTGAAGAGCAAAAAAATGATGAAGAAGAATAAAAGCTCAGGAACAGAAATTTTCTCTTTAAAGTTGTGATTTTTACCGTGAAAATTCATATTTTTGTTTTTTGTTTTTTACAAGAAAAATGTTTAATTCTATAAAAGTTGTGATTTTATGACAAACTGTACATTATTTGTAAGAAAAATCACATTTCTGCAAATTTTGAGTTTTTTCAACAGAAAGTTGTGATTTTTGTGAAATTTTATGATAAAATTGTGTTTTTTATGACAATATAATGAGATTCGCGATTTTGCAACAGAAATTTGTGATTTGTGATTTTATGTCAAAAGGTAGCATTTCTGGGTCGCTGGTGCTGGTTTGAGAAGGGACGCAGTGGTCCACAGGTTCGATTCCCAGCCTGTGGCCCTGCTTTTCCTGTCCCTCTCACTGTAAAGAAGAGCCATGAAATCTTTTTTAAAAAGTTGTGATTTTGTGAAAGTCGATATTTTACAACAAAATTGTTGGACATAAAACTAGGACTCGAACCTGCAGTTGCATGAAACTTCACAATTTTCAACAAACAATCACCATTTTGACAAAAATGATCTTTTTCCAACAAGAAGATTTGTGAAATATGCACTTTTACAGCAAAAGAAATTCTGATTTTATGACAGGAAGTTCCAATTATATTTAAAAAATATGAAAGCTGTAATTTTATGACAAAAAGATGCAATATTGTGTTAAAAATGAGGACTTTGTTACATTTGTGATTTTGTAGTAAAAGGTCACGATTAATTTCACTAAATTAAAAAAAAAAGTTGTGATTTTTAAAACTAATCTGATGAGTCTCTCCATGATGAGCAGTTCTGCATCTTTTCTCTTAAATAATATTATATTATACTATATTATATTATCAGTCATTCACCAGCGTTCCTACTGGAACTTGCTTCCTTGGTTGATTGTCTCTTCAGTAGCGTCGTTTCTTCTGTCTCCGTTGGTACCGCCTCCTGGAAATCAGCATCCAGTCCAGAGGAAACAAGTTTTTTTCTATTGAGGAGGAAAAGAAACAGCTGCTGAGCAGCTTGAGCTCATCGTTTTAGTTGCCTCCAACAGGAAGTCGTGCCGGTTTGATTGATGAATGTAAGAGCTGCAGAGAGATGATGGTTTTTTTAGGGATGTCTCTTCTTTGCCACGATCCCCTGATACAGATTATCTTTCACCTCCCACAGTCATCGACCAGGCTGCGAACCAGGCGGCGCCCGATTGCTGCATTTTTGTTTGCAGCCGTAGTTAAACTCCAACAGAAAATCACTGAAAAGGACTGTCTCCCCAGAGAGAAAAAACCTGCAATTAACATGCTCCTCCAAAATGAAACTGCACGAGAAGCATGTTCGGCAAAAAATCAAGATGCTCCCCAGTTTTACCAGGACCAGGATCGTTGCTGGTCCTGGTCTCTGACAACAAACCCATGAGACTCCAAATCACTTCAACTTTAGTGCAACAAAAAAGAAGCCCCATGCCAACTTCATCCCCGATACCTCGCAGGGGTTCGCACATCTCTCGATCCAAAGTTCTTTGAAGAAACCAATTTACCCAAAGGGACAGAACTATCTAGAAATATTTCAAAGAAAGAGATGAATAAACATAAATCAGTGTCATCTGCATAGAAACTGGCATTTGTATTCATTTGCATGTGGAGCCACAATGTGGCGAAGGTGAAGGTCTTCAGCATTTCAAGTTGAAGACTGGTCGTTGGCTGGGGGGGGGGGGGGGGGGGGGGGGGGAGAAATGGGTTTCCTGAGGCATGGAGGCACAGATGGGCTAAAAGGGGGGTGAAAGTGAAACTTTTAGACTCACAAGAGAACCAATGTTGGACAATAAGATAACAATATTTTGATAATTAAGCTGCTTTGCAAAGACTCAGAGAACAGAAAAGACTTCATACGTCACAGTTATGTGGCTGGTAGTGTTGTTTTTTTGTTTTGTTTTTTTTTTAAAGAAAAAAACAAAGAACTTATTTGTCTCATTTTAAGTATTGGTGTTTTTCTGCTCCCAGTACCAGTTCATGTCCATTGAATTGGGCTCAGAATGGTAGTCAAACTTACCTCTGTCCCATTTAACGCATTATTCTGTTGAATATTTCAGCCCTGACTGGTAAAGCTAGAGGACACAGAAACCCACCTAATACAACTTGTGTTTATGCCATGTCATGAATGTCACGTTTATGTCACGTTAATGTCACCGTGATTAGTTCTTATCCTCATGTGTCTCTTTCTCAGGGCACTGAGCATGAGTGGTCTGAAATGGGGTGTTTATGTGACTGTATGAGTGAATGTATGAGTTCCGCTACAGGAGGTTTTCTTTACTTACCATTTTTGTTTGGTTAGGATTTAATATTATAATTTTAATTTATAAAATTAATAATAATATTTGTTCGAGGTCATGATCTGGGTCTCTGTAAAGTGCCTGGAAACAATTTGCATTGTACAGTGATCCTTTGCCAATATTGCGCTTTAAGTTCTGCGGTTTTAGTTATTCGCGGATTTTTCAGAAATATATGACATTTTTTAAAAATCAAGAAAAAATTGCGGAAACATCACAGGATGTTGTGCACGTTCTCTCACAGTGAAGAAATGTTGTGAGCCAGTCTGGCCCCTTTAAGAAGGTAGCCTTATGGGTAATGATGTGGCCTCATGGGTAATGTAGTGTGTGTGTCGTGGGACGGCAGAATGAAAACAGAGTTAGATGAAAAGTGTAGTGAGCATCAACAGCAGCCCAGCGTGTATAGATTTACATTCTCTGTTAACCGACAGGAGCCCAACAATACAACCTGTGTGATGTTATAAGTTCCTGCAGTGACAGAATAAAGAGCTCGTTCCATGCAGAGGAAACCAGACTTTTTGTTGTTGTTAGCGTGTTAGCCGCTATTTACGAGCTAAAAATAGCACAATACCAGCAGTTTGTTTACTACGGTTCAGAGACCAGAGGCTGTGAAGGTAACAGAAAGACCACAGTTGAGCCTTTGTCTTGTTTAGCTGCAGTGCCTCGCTACTTTTTGCGGTTTTTAAACATATTTTAAACACATTATTTAGGCTCGGGGAGCTCCGGCTCCAGTTCGCGGATCTTGATATTACGGGGTGCAGCAGTCCCCATTAACTGCAAAAAATAAGGGATCACTGTAATAGATGCTACACAAACAAAGTTGAATTGAATTGTAACAGCCTGTAAGTGGCCTGTTGTTGCATCATTGATCTCTGACCAACGGGTACATGACGGGGCTCTACATCAGCTTAACTGCTGAGAAAAATCTTGAGGAAACACGGAGTTTTTGTTTATCTGTCTGGATAATCCCTGCAACCACGGACCCGTGTGGCCGTGAAGGTCGCTGAGGTGTCGGCGGTCAGGACGTTCCTGAGATATGCCCCATGTATCCTTCTTCTGTTATCTTACATGCCTCACCTTTATTTTGAGGCCACGTTTATGCAGACAGACCTTGTAGCCGCTGAGATCCAGCCTTCGTTAGGATGGGGTTAATTACCTGCAGTGAGCATGGTCTCCAGGTCTGCAGCGTCGACGCTGAGAGTCACCGCGCATACGTGGGTGTCAAGGATGTTTTCTCAGATGCGACCTGGATTAAAGACTTCAGCTCTAAAGGAGCGGAGAAAGTCTGCAGATGTTCGTCGCTGTGGGATCCTGTCAGAAGATCAGTCAGGAAAGCAAACCTGAAGCCTGCGCGGCTCTATCAGAGGAAATCATCAGCTTTTAATAGTTTTTTAATGAGTTTGTGGAATGCACTCTGGCGACAGCCTAATAAAGGACAAGCTCCGCACAGAGACTCGGGCTGAATAATGTATAAGGGCAGAAGTAGCTCTAATGAAAAGATGATGAGAGGCATTCCTGAGAGAGGCAGGGAGGAAAGGTGCCAGGAAAAGTTAAAAGAGAGGCCCAATTAATCTTCATGTGCTTACAGAAGGAATTAAACAAAGGTGGGGAGCAGGGCGTGGCGGTTCGAGGAAATGGCGGCGGGACATGTGGGGGGGTGGGGTGGACAAAGAAGATCCGTGCCAGTCATTTCGTTTCTAATTTCAGCAAAAGGAAGTGCTGCAAGCAAAAGTAAGAGCACTATGGGAACAAAAGACCTCCAGTTTGGTGTCTGTTGTTCACAGGGAATCATCTCAGGGCAGAATTATACTGGAACCTGCAGTAAGTCATCCCCACCACCAGAGGCGTGGCTGAGCTCGGCACCACAGGAGACCTTGTTGGAGCGTCCTGCTCCAGCGTGACGGGACCTGCCCTGCCTTCATATGTTTTTACAAGGGCTGGGCAACGATTCAATTTTTAATTGCAATTAATCGCATGATTTCCCTGATTAATCACGATTAATCGCATTGTATACGCAAAATCAAATAATGAATTCAAAAGTAGTGTAAACGTCACTTTTATGTAAATGTTCTGCTGCCATATGAACTAAAGAGTGTCATAACATTTGTTGTTCAAACACTTTTAACATCAGCACATATTTAGTGTAAATCTCATCTTAAAAATTGTAAAATAAAATAAAGCTTATTGCCACTGCCAGGGTATTAATGTCATCCTGTTTTAATAAAAAAAAAAATTTTTTTTTAAGTCTACAAACAAAATCCAACAAATGATTGTGTCTCAGCTCAATCAGAACAATTAAAACAGGTCAATTTCTGAGGTAACAGCAGAAACTTTTAACGGGGAGTTCAACTTGTCAGTTGTTACAAATAACCTTGTTTCTGTTGAATCCTCCATCTGGGAGAACTTTAAAATGAAAATGTCCATGTTAAAGTTCTGTAACTTTATCAATCTGTGTATCAATCATTCTTTCCATTTTCAATTGTCAATCAAAAATACAAAAAAATCAAAAAGTGACATTTTATTACGTTTTTCGTTTTTTAATCTAACACAAAAATATGAAAAAATGCCTGTTTTTTTAAATATTTCAATTTCAGACTTAGATCAAAAATACGAAATTAAAAACGGGCCACAGAACTGAATTAGTTTTATAATGGAGGACTGGACTTTCTGTTGTCATTACACATCTGTGCCACTAGATGGAGCCGCACTGCAGTAACCAGCTAGAGAACAGCAGGACAGTGAACACATGGAGCAGACCTGATGGAACATGGAGGAATGACGTGAAAGTTTTGTTGCAGTCCAGAATTTTATTTTCAGACAGAATTGTTAATATTTCTACCTGAGTTGCTACCTGAACTGTAAAGTTCACAGATTTTTACTGTTCTCCATGTCTGTTTTAGCTTTACTGCATGTTTACCTCCCAATTATCTTCCGGTTCCGCAGCAGCCAGTAACAGACTTTTCAAAACAAAAGCATGTGAGCAACATGCGTTAACGCGCGATAAAATAAATGTCAGTGTTAATAAATTAATGAGTTAATGCGATAACACGTTAACTTGCCCAGCCCTAGTTTTTACATGATGTGGTTGTTGTGGATGTTAAATATAACTACAGAGACCAGAACATTGTGTAGCCAGGCTGTAAATATCTTTATTTCTACTGTAAAGTTGGACATTTTACCACGGAGGTCAGTGGGGACTGTTTTGGAGCATTTGCCTGTTTTTTTTTTTTTTGGGGGGGGGGGGGGGGGGGGGTTGGATTAAACCGACCTTCGGTCACAGAAACAGGATCTTGGGGCTGATGAAAAAATTCAGATGGTTTCAAACACACAGCTGGATGCAAAAAAAAAACAAACAAACCAAAGATAAAGAGTCCGTCAGACGGAGGGATGGAGGGATGGAGGGACGGAGGGATGGAGGGATGGAGGGACGGAGGGATGGAGGGATGGAGGGAGATGCCTTTGATGAAGCTCGTTGCCTCAGAACTTGTTTCTGTGTCGTCATATTGAAGCCACGATACGTGTGATGCGTTGCCTTCACTGACACCAGCCTGCGTTTGAATAAAAAGTTTATTCAGCTGCAGTCGGATTCAGAGAAACCAGCGTCTGAGATGAAGAGCTGAGAACAGACGAAGAGAAACCGCCTAAAGATGAGGACGAGGAAGAAATTACACAAGTTCAGCTTTCACGGCTTTTAACTCCCAGCATCCTTCAGTGATTATCTCATCTCATCCTCCGTCTCTTGTTTGTCTCTCTGACCCCCCCCCCATCTGTGATGTAACATCAGTGCAACATCATCATCGTCATCATCGTGCACGACGATGGATGAAGTCGCAGCAGCGTCTGTCAGGAGAAGACGAACGTTTGCGTCTCCGTGAAGCGAAGTCTGTAAGTGGATGAGGAGCAGCTTCAGACGTGGAGAAAGAGGAGGAGGAGGACTGGGGGGCGTGTTTTACAATCAACAAGACAATAAAAAACAAATAAAACTCTACAACAAGGACTAAATGAACAGTAAAGTTTTGCAGAATCTCGGTGCGGTGGTCTATCCGGGTTTCATAAGCCAGATTTCCATCAGTGGGGGTCTGGGGTAAAACCTCAGGTAAAACCTCAGGTAAAACCTCAGGTAAAAGGTAAAACCTCAGGTAAAACCAAACTCCTCCTCTGTAGTTTCAGCCCCTCCCTTAACAGTTTCGGCCCCGGTGGGATCCACTGACCCCAACCTTCCCAGCGAAGGTGATGCACCTTTTATGCTGTTTATCAACCTCCATCAAATAAAGAAGAAGAGTGAGGAAGAGGAGGTGAAAAAGGTGGAGGAGGAGAATTGCCCTCTATGAGGTCACACAGAGCTGATGATAGAAAAAAAACTGTCCGGAAGAAAGTGTTTCAGAATATTTCTCCGCAGAAATGCTTCCTCTGTTTTTTAGGTCTGAGATGATCCTCATAAAACTACAGATTAGCCTGGAACATGTCTCCACCAGGTGTTTCTCACCTGCACTCGGTCCGGCGGCTAGCAGCGCTGCTAACCTGTGAATGGCGAGGCCAGGCGCCGGACTGTTAATGTTTTACTGCCCACGTCCGGGAAGAAAGACTCCCCGAACCTGCAGTTCCCTCGGTCCGTGTCGTAAAGAGAGCCGGGCCACACAGGTGGAGGCCGAGTGTGTAAAAGGATTACAGATAACGGAGCACAAAGATCAGAGCAGCGCCCATAACTCACCGTAAAACACATTTCATTACTCGGCCATCAGAAGGGAAATTAAGAGACTATTTGTTCAGTATTTTGTTGGGAAGTCACACGGTTGCAGGTGCAACATTTTCCAGCTCAAAAACCATCTATTACCTTTACTATCTTTTACTTTTCTCCTTGCAGGCAACTTTCTCGAAGGAGTTACAATGTGAGTCTGTGCAAAAGTTACTACCCGCTTTTTTAGTCCATATATATATATATATATATATATATATATATATATATACACTGCTCAAAAAAATTAAAGGAACACTCTGAAAACACATCAGATCTCAATGGGAAAAAAAATCATGCAGTTTATTTATACTGATATGGACTGGGTGATGTGTTAGGAACAAAAGGATGCCACATCATTTGATGGAAATGAAAATTATCAACCTACAGAGGGCTGAATTCATAGACACCCCAAAAATTACAGTGAAAAAAATGATGCAGCAGGCTAGTCCATTTAGCTGAAATTTCATTGCAGCAACTCAAAATGGTATTCAGTAATCTGTATGGCACCCACGTGCATGTATGCATGCCTGACAACGTCGGGGCTCCTAATGAGACGACGGATGGCATCCTGGGGTATCTCCTCCCAGATCTGGACCAGGGCATCACTGAGCTCCTGGACAGTCTGAGGTGCAACCTGGTGGCGTCGGATGGATCCACACATAATGTCCCAGAGGTGTTCTATTGGATTTAGGTCAGGCGAGCGTGGGGGCCAATCAATGGTATCAATTCCTTCATCCTCCAGGAACTGCCTGCATACTCTCGCCACATGAGGCCGGGCATTGTCGTGCACCAGGAGGAACCCAGGACCCACTGCACCAGCATAGGGTCTGACAATGGGTGCAAGGATTTCATCCTGATACCTAATGGCAGTCAGGGTGCCGTTGTCTAGTCTGTGGTCCCTCCATGGATATGGACCAGACCATCACTGACCCACCACCAAACCGGTCATGCTGAACCATGTTACAGGCAGCAGAACGTTCTCCACGGCTTCTCCAGACCCTTTCACGTCTGTCACATGTGCTCAGGGTGAACCTGCTCTCATCTGTGAAAAGCACAGGGTGCCAGTGGTGGACTTGCCAATTCCAGTGTTCTGTGGCAAATGCCAATCGAGCTCCACGGTGCCGGGCAGTGAGCACAGGGCCCACTAGAGGACGTCGGGCCCTCAGGCCCCCCTCATAAAGTCTGTTTCTGATTGTTTGGTCAGAGACATTCACACCAGTGGACTGCTGGAGGTCGTTTTGTAGGGCTCTGGCAGTGCTCCTCCTGCTCCTCCTTGCACAAAGGAGCAGATAGCGGTCCTGCTGATGGGTTGTAGACCTTCTACGGCCCTGTCCAGCTCTCCTGGAGTAACTGCCTGTCTCCTGGAAGCTCCTCCATGCTCTTGAGATTGTGCTGGGAGACACAGCAAACCTTCTGGCAATGGCACATATTGATGTGCCATCCTGGAGAAGTTGGACCGCCTGTGCAACCTCTGTAGGGTCCAGGTATCGCCTCATGCTAACAGTAGTGACACCTGTGCAACCTCTGTAGGGTCCAGGTATCGTCTCATGCTAACAGTAGTGACACCTGTGCAACCTCTGTAGGGTCAGGTTAAACAGTAGTCATGTGCAACCTCTGTAGGGTCCAGGTATCGCCTCATGCTAACAGTAGTGACACCTGTGCAACCTCTGTAGGGTCCAGGTATCGCCTCATGCTAACAGTAGTGACACCTGTGCAACCTCTGTAGGGTCCAGGTATCGCCTCATGCTAACAGTAGTGACACCTGTGCAACCTCTGTAGGGTCCAGGTATCGCCTCATGCTAACAGTAGTGACACCTGTGCAACCTCTGTAGGGTCCAGGTATCGCCTCATGCTAACAGTAGTGACACCTGTGCAACCTCTGTAGGGTCCAGGTATCGCCTCATGCTAACAGTAGTGACAGTAACAGTGGCCCCCACCTGTAAAACCATTCCTGTTTTGATGGTCGTCTCGTAGTTGCCCCTCTAGTGCACCTGTTGTTAATTTCATTAACACCAAAGCAGCTGAAACTGATTAACAACCCCCTCTGCTACTTACCTGACCAAATCAATATCCCAGAAGTTTAACTGATTTGATGCTATATATGTATATATATATATATATATATATATAATATATATATATATATATATATATATATATATATATATATACACACATATATATATCTATATATATATATATATATATATATATATATATATATATTGTGTGGTGTGTGTGTGTGTGTGTGTGTGTTGTTTACCTACAGCACTAGTTTCTTCTAAATTACAATAATTTATTTTTTGTAATTTTGTAATTTTTTTTTAAATCACAATTTTTTGTTGTAAAACCAAAGCTTTTGTCATATAAAGATAAACAGACATTTTGCAAAATTGCATCTTTTTAACTTAATATTGGAAAGTTCTGTAGTAACATTTTTTTTATCTTTATTTAACAAAACTGTGAATTTTACACTTTAAAATCTCAAATTTTAAATCTTTGACTTTTTGATGTAAAATTTTGACTTTATGTCACAAATTGTGGATCCATAAAACTGAAACTTTGTGTCTTTATAAATACAACGTTTTATCATAAAGTCTCAGTTTTTGCAAAATCGTGATGTTCTGATATAAAATTTCAATAGTTTGTCCTAAAAATCACAGAATTAGATTAAAATCTTGAGTTTAATTACAAAATAACTTGATTGTGAAAAGCACATTTTTTGTTGTAATTTTGTAAATTTTGGATTTTTTTTTCAACTTTTTGACAAAAACTTTTCATCGTAAAATATCAACTTTTGTAGACATGTACATTTTTTTGTAAAAAACAAAAACTGTTATAAAATAGTGTTTCTAACACACAATCATTCATTTCTGAAACTGTCCAATCACAGAGATGCTCGACACATTTCTGTTTTTCATCAGAAAAGCAACATTTTGTTGTAAAATTGCTTTTTTACGATTTTTATCATAAAATTGCAAATTTTGTAGAATTGTGGGGTGTTTTTTGGTAAAAACCACAGCGTTTATAAAATTACATTTATAAAATTTTTTATCGTAAGATTTCAACGTTTGTAAATGTGTATGTGTCTGTTGAAAAAATCACAAATTTTAGTTTTTAGACTTTTAACTTAATATTGCAAATTTTTACTTAAAACTAAGACTTTATATGGAAAATACATTATCCATCCATCCATCCGTCCATCCATCATTTAGCTGTCTTTGGGCGAAAGGCAGGGGTCCACCTGGACAGGTCGCCAGTCAAACTATAATATAATTTAAAATTACGATAAAATATTTAATACAGTGATCCTTTAATTTCCGCGGTTAATAGGGACCCCATTAACCTTTGGTTCTGATCCAGAAGAAATCCTGGATTCTGGGTCACTTTCAAATTTTCGATAACATTGCGGTCAATGGGGCCGAAAATTTTGTTTCTCAATATCTCCGTTAATTATTGCCCAAAACTCATGAAATTTGACTCAGGGATTGACAATGGGAACCTCTATAAGATTTCAAAGGCTGATCCAGATCTGATTCAGAACGCGGATTTTATCGCAATCTGTAAATCGCTATATGGGGGAATTGTTGCGCTTGGCAGAGGTCTGCGCTCTCCGAAGTGCTTTTCTAGTTTTTTAATTTTTATACTTTTTTTCGAAAATAAAAAGGCATTTCTACATTTCGCACACGCCTCTCTTGTCTCTGGTGTAAGATGTTTTCTGGAGCTGGTTCGGGCCCCTACGCCGCCTCCGTTTTTGATGTTTTATTTCTCCGGCTGAATAATGCCGCAGCTGAGCCAAACACCTTGTTTTTGATAAACCGTATCTGAGAAATTCTCCCCATATGTGGATGTAAGAGCCCATCAGACGGCGTGGAGGATATGAAGACGCAGCGCCAGTCGCCATCTGACTCCCGCCGGCAGCTCGCTGTAAATCAGCATGTGGCGGAAACATATTTCTTCCCGCTCCCTCCGCCGCCCGCGAGGGGAGGGAAGGTTATAACGTATGAGTGTTTGTGTGGTGGAGGTTTGGAAAACGACTCCCGACTGTCAAATGACCCGCGTCTGTGAGAGGGAAAAAGATGAAAACAAATGATGAGGTAAATAAGCTGAAAATATGAAATCCAGGCCTCATAGATCTTTGGCAGAGAGACGTGCTGCTCAGGTGTGACACCGAGCGGGTGACACCTGTGAGAAATGACCTGGGGGAGGGAGGAGGGAGGAGGGAGGAGAGGGAGGAGGGCAGGGAGGCTGCAGGAAGAGATGGAGGAGTTGTGATGAAGAGGAGCTCTTTACAAAACGCATTTGTTTCACTCAGTTAAGCGTCTGTGTTCTCTGAAACATCTCCAACCGTCGTTGAAGCCTCTGACTGATAAAAGCAGTCACAGTCTGACGGAGCTGCAGATTCACTAAAGTTCACTTCAGAGCTGGTTTTTTTTTTTTTTTTTGGCAGAGACTGGAGCTTTTGATGAAGACGAGGCTGCCGGTGCTGTCAGAAGTATCGCTCCTGAAGATGTTGGCCTTCAGCGACAGGATCTAATAACTCACTCACCTCCTGCAGGTATTTTTCATCTCCTCTGTCCTTTCCTGCTCTGTACGTTATGAAGAAGTTCAGACTGGGACGTTTCCCCCCCAGTCCACAGCAATCATCCTCTGACTGGTTGGTATCTGCCAGGAGAGTCCGCATGGGTCCCATCCGGATTAAAAATGGGCTACAGGGGTCCCTCCTGGTTTCAGGGTTCCAGACACGGTAGAACACATGTGTCAAACTCAAGGCCCGCGGGCCACATCCGGCCCGCCGTGTAATCACATCCGGCCTGCGAGATCATTTTACATTATCGTCATTAATGGCCCGTTGATATGAAGCACTGATTAAAACAATACTGCACAGAACTACAGATCCCAAAATGCAACGCTTCAGTGGCCCTGCTGCACACTTCCCGCGTCAATCAAGTCTAGTTTCAAGCTTCGTCCGTAGAGTGGACTCCAATTTGTGCGTAACAGAAGAAGTAATGGACATTAAATCGATGCACGGGACAACGACTGGAAAAGACATTTTTGAAAACGTATGTGAAAGTGTAACAGACATGAAACTGCTCTGGGACAAACTTATTGGACTGACAACAGATGGAGCAGCAGCTATGAGCAGTAAATAAACTGAACTAGAGGGAAGGATGCGAGTGAAGATGCAGGAGGAGAACTGTCCTGGTGAGTTAACAACATCACTGCATCAGACACCAGGAAGCTCTATGTGGGAAAGTCCTGAAGATGGACCATGATGAGACCTGGAACACAAACCGTAAACTTTATCAGAGCTAAAGCGTTAAATCACCGGCAGTTTGGGTTCCTTTACGCGGCAGATAGATTCAGAGATGCAGATTTGCTACATTCCTGATCATCCAGAGGTGCGTTGGATCAGTCGGGGGAAAGTTCTCAACAGAGTTTTTGAGCTCAGCAACCAAATCTGACAGTTCATGGACAGTAAAGGAAAAGACTCCACCGTTTGGAGGGATGAGAAGTTCCTGTCTGACATATCAGCTCATTCTTAAGGCCTTAAATGTGCAGCTCCAGGGACGTCACCACATGATCACTGACATGGATGACGCAGTCGAAGCTGCTTTTATGGGAGAAACTATTCCATCAGATGTCAGAAGAGCAAAGAAACCTGAATGATTTGAACTGTTATTGCCGAAAAGAACACATTTTATGTATATTTCCAGGTTTTCTAGCAAGTTCATATTTCATAATGTCAAGTTCATAAATCTAACAATTTTGACAGGAGATATTTTTAAGGAGAGCAAAGTCTTTTGGGATATTTAAAAGTTTATTTTTTTATATACATTGACATAAGGAGCAAAGGAATTTTAATGTTATTTTAATGTTAAGTTGCTCATATTTCTAACTTGTAACATTTAACAATTTTATTTTTATGGAGTGCAAAATATTAAATGTAAGTTATTTAGGGTTTAAGTTTATTCCAAAATAATATTTCTATCTGTTTTTATTCATATTTATGTTCCAAAAACATTTCGTTTTAGTGTGTTCAATAAACATTTATCCTGTTCGGCCCACAACCTGAAGCAGGTTTTGAATTTTGACCCCCGGTGGAACTGAGTTTGACCCCCCTGGTGTAGAAGATAAAGGCCCCTGAGGGACACAAGTGGGCTGCCTGATCAGAAGAAACAGATCTATGACATCATAGATGAAAACTGTGATGTCACACCAGAACCTGGACCGGCACCAGCTCGTCTCCTCAGGTCTGAGTTAATGAGGCAGTTTCAGTCACGTGACCTTTGACCTGAAATCACTAACTTCAGTTTGAAATCTAGTATTTCTGCAATATCGCAACTTTGTCACAAAATCTCAGTTTTTGTTGTAAAATTGCAAATTTTACAAAATTTTGACTTTTTAAGAAAATTTTTACTTTTTTCCTGAACGGACAACTTTTTTATGTTTTGTTGTAAAAATCCAAAAGTTTTGTATCAAAATCACAAAATTTTGTAATAAATTGAAAAAGTTTTGTAAAATCACAAGATCTTCCATTAAAATCAGAAAGTTTTGTGTCAAATCTTGATTTATTTATTTTTTTTTGCAACTTTATCATAAAATCTCTGATTTTAAAAAACCAAAACTCTCTGAAATCAAATCATTACTTTTTGTCGTGTTAGGAATAAAATATTTGAGGGCTGTGGTTAAAGCTAAAACTTTATTGCCTGTAGGCTGGCTGTTTTTATGAGGGTGAGTCCTCAGTGTTGCTGCTTTATGACCTACCGACGGGGATCTCCGGACTTCCTGACCTGCTGTCTTTCAAGGAAGTATGCGATGGCATAGATACCCCCATCTCCTGGAACAAACACAACCACATTTGTCTGGACTTGTGATTGGACATCTGGATTTCCAGGGAACAAAGAGTCATAAACTCAAAGGAGACCAGGGTCGCCTTCTTTGGATCTTTAAAGGAGAGATAGAATCTGAGTTCTGGGTGCATCTTCCGTGGTGTCAACAAGTGTACCATCGGCCGATTCAAATATTCTGCATGGCATAATAATTCTTTGTATACATGATTGCATTAAATTCTTGATTGATCTTTGTTTCTAGACTTGTCATTTAGGGACCAGATAAAAAGAACACGGAGAGAGACTTTTCAGTCGTAAGATCACAAAATTTACAAAACTGAGACTTTTTGACAATTAAAAAAACAACTTTTTGTTGTAAAATAAAAACTGAAGAATTCATTTTTTTTTTTTTTTTGAAAATTGTGACTTTTTAAATTAATGTTGCGAGTTACTATTGAATAATATTCATTTTTGCAAAACTGTAACTTTTTGGCATTAAATTATGATTTTATGTCCTTAAATCCCCCGCCCCCCAAAAATAACAAATTTTGCAATTTTTTGCAAATTTTTCTCATAAAATCTCAGATTTTACAAACTTTTTGACATCAAATTACAAAATGTACAAAATTGCACCGTTTTTTTCATTGAAATTTTGTCATAAAATGGTGAAATCACTGATTTTTATAGATATACTTCTTAATATTGCAGGTTTTGTAATGTGAAATCTCTCTGTGTGTCTTGTTTGCTGTTTGCGCTAAAACTCGACTGACCCGTGCTCATTAGGACTCATTTGGGCCCTAGTGGTCGGTCTGGGAACTGTAGTTTCCCTCAGTTCTGCTGGATGTGGCCCCTTGGGCGGGTCTTAAAGATGTTCAGTTGTTCAGGTTATTCAATTTTTGTCCAACAAATAATTATTGTCACGTGTTTTTGTCCATCTGAAGGTCGTATTTAGATTATCGGAAGACTGAAGATGTTTATTGTGTGTTTTATGTCTGTGTGTAATAGTTATTTCCTCCTTATAAACCAGCACACTTGATTGAATTTATGAATTTTTGAGATGTTTCCAGCAACCAGGCTGTGACACGGGGAACAGCAGGGGCATGTTTGCCGCCTCCGTCAGACACCGTGGTGATGATGAAGTCTTCCTCAGCACGCCTGAGCTGCCGATAACACCGACGGTCACTGCAGGACTGGAAATCTGTTTTCTGCAGTGTCGTTAACAGTAGATCATGGAGGATGTTCACAGCCCAGAAGAGTCTGCAAAAAGTTCAGAGAGCAGAAAGGAGCTTCTGAATGATGAAACGTGCTTCACAAAGCAGCTGAAGCAACGAAGAGAAACGATGAAACAGGTTGATTCAGGCTGAGTGAAAACCATTCAGAAGATCCTTGAAGCTCAGTGGTGGATGATGTTTACAAAGATGGCAGGCCAATGAAAGCCCAGCATGTTTGCCGAACATGCCAAGCACCCAAAGTTGCTTTTATTAAAAGCTGCTTGGCTGAAGAATCAACTCTAAAGACTCTAATAATCCCTGGCGCTGTTGATTAAACAGTTATCTCTCCTGACTGTGTGAGAATGAAGATACAACATCTGCTTCTTCTGGGTTGTGCAGTCCAGAATTAATGAAAGCCAAACTTAGTAACTTTAATAAAAAACTAATTTTTGTCACATTTCCTGAAACTGTCACCACATCCTGACAGAAACAGGACAGTCAGTGAAAATTATCATCTTCCTCTGTCTGCTCCAAATGTTTTTAAATGTGATTTACAAGAACCTGCTGTGACAGAGTCAGAACGACCCATCAGGTTTAGGAAGAGCCTCTAACTGTCGCTCGGTACTGTTGCCATGGTTACCTGCCTGCTCACACAGGAGTCTCGTGTAACGGGAGGGGCTTTGGAAGCAGCACTGAAGCACAGCAGAGAGGAAGGGGGAGGAGCCAGGGAGTTGTTTCTGTTCAAATGTTCAATTTGACAAAAAGTCACCTGCTGCAGGCTTCAAATCAGGCAGCTGGTCCATAATAGAGTGTAGAAGAAGAACTGGACAAACCCTTTATGCCATCGTACTTTGTTTGGAGCCATGTTGTAAAGGAGGTCATTTAAGGCACTACAGCCTCTAGCGGTCAGTAGAGGAACTGCAGCCTCTAGTGGTCAGTAGAGGAACTGCAGCCTCTAGTGGCCAGTGGAGGAACTGCAGCCTCTAGTGGTCAGTAGAGGAACTGCAGCCTCTAGTGGTCAGTAGAGGAACTGCAGCCTCTAGTGGTCAATAGAAGAACTGCAGCCTCTAGTGGTCAATAGAAGAACTGCAGCCTCTAGCGGTCGGTGAAGGAACTGCAACCTCTAGTGGTCAGTGGAGGAACTGCAGCCTCTAGTGGTCGGTAGAGGAACTGCAGCCTCTAGTGGTCGGTAGAGGAACTGCAGCCTCTAGTGGTCAATAGAAGAACTGCAGCCTCTAGTGGTCAATAGAAGAACTGCAGCCTCTAGCGGTCGGTGAAGGAACTGCAGCCTCTAGTGGTCAGTGGAGGAACTGCAGCCTCTAGTGGTCGGTAGAGGAACTGCAGCCTCTAGTGGTCGGTAGAGGAACTGCAGCCTCTAGTGGTCAGTAGAGGAACTGCAGCCTCTAGCGGTCGGTAGAAGAACTGCAGCCTCTAGTGGTCAATAGAAGAACTGCAGCCTCTAGCGGTCGGTGAAGGAACTGCAGCCTCTAGTGGTCGGTTGAGGAACTGCAGCTTCTAGCGGTCGGTAGAGGAACTGCAGCCTCTAGTGGTCGGTAGAGGAACTGCAGCCTCTAGTGGTCGGTAGAGGAACTGCAGCCTCTAGTGGTCAGTAGAGGAACTGCAGCCTCTAGCGGTCGGTAGAGGAACTGCAGCCTCTAGTGGTCAATAGAAGAACTGCAGCCTCTAGCGGTCGGTGAAGGAACTGCAGCCTCTAGTGGTCGGTTGAGGAACTGCAGCTTCTAGCGGTTGGTAGAGGAACTGCAGCCTCTAGTGGTCAGTAGAGGAACTGCAGCCTCTAGCGGTCGGTAGAGGAACTACAGCCTCTAGTGGTCAATAGAAGAACTGCAGCCTCTAGCGGTCGGTGGAGGAACTGCAGCCTCTAGTGGTCAATAGTAGAACTGCAGCCTCTAGCGGTCGGTGAAGGAACTGCAGCCTCTAGTGGTCGGTTGATGAACTGCAGCTTCTAGCGGTCAGTAGAGGAACTGCAGCCTCTAGTGGTCAGTAGAGGAACTGCAGCCTCTAGCGGTCGGTAGAGGAACTACAGCCTCTAGTGGTCAATAGAAGAACTGCAGCCTCTAGCGGTCGGTGGAGGAACTGCAGCCTCTAGTGGTCAATAGTAGAACTGCAGCCTCTAGCGGTCGGTGGAGGAACTGCAGCCTCTAGTGGTCAGTAGTAGAACTGCAGCCTCTAGCTGTCGGTGGAGGAACCGCTGCCTCTAGTGGTCGGTTGAGAAACTGCAGCCTCTAGTGGTCAATAGTAAAACTGCAGCCTCCAGCGGTCGGTGGAGGAACTGCAGCCTCTAGTGGTCGGTTGAAGAACTGCAGCCTCTAGTGGTCCACAGTAGAACTGTAGCCTCTAGCGGTCGGTGGAGGAACTGCAGCCTCTAGCGGTCGGTAGGGAAACCGCAGCCTCTAGTGGTCAGTAGAGGAACTGCAGCCTCTAGCGGTCGGTAGAGGAACTGCAGCCTCTAGCGGTCAGTAGAGGAACTTCAGCCTCTAGTGGTCGGTAGAGGAACTGCAGCCTCTAGTGTTCATAATTTGTCGCCTTTAAAGACAGATCGTTAAGGACAGATCGTTAAGGACAGATCGTTAAGGACAGATCTTTGATGCATCTTGAGCTCCTGTCCTCAGCCTTTGAGCTCCAGACCATCACTGCTGCTCGAGCTGGTTTTCAGCTCTAAATCAACTTCTGGTTCTGGATCACCAGGTACCACCCAGTCTGTCATTTAACCCGCTGCTCTCGCTGCACTGGGACTTCCAGAAGCATCCTCTCCTGGAGACGAGGGGCTCTCTTCTTATTTTCGCAGCGGTGAAGTGGAGTTACACGCCGGCGCCGCTCTTCTTCTGGGTCCTTTTACGGATCCGAGCTCCTGCTGCAGCCGGGTGGCAGATTATTAATCAGAGCCATAAATAATGTACGACGGCAGCGGGGCCCCTCGGCGCCGGGGCCGCTGCTTCTTCCTCAGCGAGCAGAAATGATGGAGGATAATGCAGCGGGAACAATATTAACACAAAGGCGGCTGGATTTACTCAGAGTCTGCTTCCAGTCCAGCTGAGGAGGGCGGCTGGTAGAGAACCTGAGCCGGTTATTGTTCCGTCTAATCCCTCTTCTGTTCAGTGTTTCAGTAAAGAGCGCCGCTCACCTGCTGCCTGAAAGATGGGAAACTGTTACAGGTGACCTCTGCAGCAGCGAGATTCTCCGAGGCTCAATCAACGGATTAAAAACTGGTTGGTTCTTTTTTCTTTTCCTGTATCCTCATTTTCTCCTCCAGCATTTAGTCTTTTGTCATTAAGCTGCAAGAAAAAAAAAATAAAAGCATCTTCATGAGGTGCAGAATTTAGAAAACCAGTCACCTTTGACCCTAGAGAGAACCGGGCCTGCTAGGATCTATACACTAGCATTAGCACCAGGCTAACCAGTGGGCGTGTTCCAACTGCTGGCCCCGCCTCTTTGCAACGCCACGCTGAGCAGTTGGAGAAAAACGGGCTTTTACAACGATTGTGATTTAAAGTCGTAATTTTATGTCTTAAAGTTGAGATTTAGTAAACGCCCATATTTTATGTCAAAACTTTGGAATTTTAAGTTAAAAAGTCAATTTTGCTAAAATTGTGATTTTACGACAAAATGATTATTAGATGCAAAGTTACAGTTATAAAAAAAATTCACAATTTTATGAAATAAAATCTATATTTCCAAGTCGATGTTTTACTTCAAAAATTAACTTACTGATTGTTTAAATGTTCATCTGTTTAAGCAGAATGTCGACACCCACAACCAGATGTGGTCCCTGGACCCAGATGAGGTCCAGAGACCACATCTGGGTCCAGGGACCATAAATCTGGGTCCAGAGACCATATATCTGGGTCCAGGAACCACATCTGGGTCCAGGGACCATATATCTGGGTCCAGGAACCACATCTGGGTCCAGAGACCATATATCTGGGTCCAGGAACCACATCTGGGTCCAGGGACCATATATCTGGGTCCAGGAACCACATCTGGGTCCAGAGACGATATATCTGGGTCCAGGAACCACATCTGGGTCCAGAGACCATATATCTGGGTCCAGGAACCACATCTGGGTCCAGGTGCAGCAGACAAATGAACATAGAGGCAACAAGAATATTGAAATACTAAAAAGAAAAAAAGATTAAAAAATGTAAGAAATTCACAACTGAAACAAGTAATTAAACTGAAAAAGAATAATCACAAATTCAAAGATTTAATCTGGAAACAAACGGATTCCAGGGACTGAAACGCGTATAATAGGGATGTAAATTATCAGTTATCACGGTTTATTATATTATCGTGGTATTCTCAACTGCTGTACAAATGTCCAAAAAAACACATACATGAAAAGAATTTCAGAAAACCTTGTGATTTTCATGTCAAACTAAAAAAATTTGGTTAAAAAATAAACATTTTTGTCAAATTTTATTGTAAAAATTAGACTTCTTTCTTAAAATCAAGCATTTTGCTGTAAAATTGAGCAATTTCACAACTTTATGGTGTAAAAAACAATTTTTTGTCATAAGACGTTATTATAATTCTGCAACTTTTTGACATAACATTACAACCTTTAAAAAAATTGCAAACTTTTCACATTAAATTCTTCATGTCCTAAAATCACAAAGTTTTGTTTTAAAGCTGTGAATTTTATAATATCACTACTTTGTTGTATAAAAGCTCATTTTTGCCATAAAATCTTGAATTTAACTAAATCACAACTTATTGATGTTAAATCACTTTTTGTTAAAAAAAAAAAAATCACAAAATCATTTTAACAAAAATTCCCAAATTCTTGTCGTAAAATCACGATTTTTGTAGAATTGCGTGTTTTTGGTGTAAAAAGCATTTTTTTTCCCATAAAATATAAAACTTTAGTAAACAGTGAATTTTTTTAAGTATAAATCAAAAGGTTTACAAAAATTGCACTTTTTACAGTAAAATCCCAAATTTTTTTTGGGCACTAGTGGGCTTTATTCACAGTAGAGAGAGAGACAGGAAGGGGGGCAGAGAGAGCGGGGAAGACACACGGTAAAGGATCGCTGAGCCGGGAGTCGAACTCTCGACCAGCCGCACGAGGACTGTAGCCTCTGTATGTGGGCCGCCTGCCCAACCACTGCACCACCGGGTCGGCCCAGCTTTTGCAGAGTTGACTGTTTCTGTTATAGAATATTGTAAATGACTCTTTTTGGCGTTCTGCTGAAATGACATCTGCCAGAGGTCGAAGGAGGCGGAGCTTAAGCACCACCTGGATGAGCGGAAGCTTAAAGATAAATGGATGGAAAGTCAAATATTTGCATATGTTATGTCTTAAAGATACCTGTTAAATTTACATTTAACCCTATTAAACATATCTTCAGTCCTTCAGAGGCCACAGGAGGGCACTCACGAGTGTTTTTGAATTTGATTTTTAATGGTCTCCTCCACGACAGCTGCTGGCTCTTTAGGAACAACAGAAACAGTTGGTCTTTCTGACTACAGGTGCGTCTCTCTCATTCGGAGGCAGAGCTGTGTGGAAATCCGGCCTTCAGATTAACACCGTCACACCTGAGTGCGTCGTCGGTGTTAACGGGCTTTTTTTTTTTAATGCGTTTGGTTTAATCTGCGTGGCAGAAGCCTCTCACCTTCATCTGCCTTCTGTTAAGTTCCTCCTTAAAATATTCAGAAAGTGAGCCTTCCCCACCTCACGTCTCTGTTTAAACTTTAAAACCAGCGACTCCAGCAGAGATGTCAGCGACTGACAGCAGCCGTCGCTTTGAGGCTCGGATCCGTCGAGCCACATTTTAATTTTGTGATTTAATGTTGGAAGAGCAGCAATTGACACAGACTGGTGTTTCTCTGGAAAACGTCTGTTTCTGAGCCTCCCAGTAACCTCTAACTGGGATTAATTACACCAGTTCAAGAACATAAGAAGCGTTGCTTCGTAGGAACTTTATAAAAGTTACACCCATCTATAGGCATTGTAGACTTTTTAAATTCATACTCCACATTTAGGCACCTTTTATTTCTTCTGTGATGCTTTCAGTTTTTTTATTTTTTATTCACAGACAAACTCAGATGAGTAAACAACAGCAGTGTTCTTGAATGCAACAAAAACCTTTTTCACTTTTTCAGCCCATCAAATTAATTTCTCAAAAGTCAAATGTGTCATCTCTCTCTGCTCATAACAAACATTCACTTAAATGTGAAAAGTCTGACATCTCAACAATCCCCCGAGAGTTGCGTTGTTCCCGCCGTTGCTTTGGCGGTGCGTTCAAGGACGTGTTGGGAGCTGACACGAGGGCCTCTTCAGGATATCAAACACAGGAGCCGAACAACAAGTTTGTCTGCTGCAGATGTGAGACAGCCGTAAAAAGTTTTAAAAACACGACTCCAGTTCAAAGAGAACTGGAGAACAGGCATGGCTTCAACCGTTACAGCATTTAACGTTGGTTTCAGTTCAACATGTGGATAAAAGACTCTTAAGAATATCTATATAATATAGATAAACAAGGGCTAGCAGAGGTGAAAACTGTGCTGGTGGAGCTGAAACCAGTGCTGGTGGAGGTGAAACCAGTGAAGATGGAGGTGAAACCAGTGCTGGTGGAGGTGAAACCAGTGCTGGTGGAGCTGAAACCAGTGCTGGTGGAGGTGAAGCCAGTTCTGGTGGAGGTGAAACCAGTGCTGGTTGAGCTGAAACCAGTGCTGATGGAGCTGAAACCAGTGCTGGTGGAGGTGAAACGAGTGCTGACGGAGCTGAAACCAGTGCTGGTGGAGGTGAAACCAGTGCTGGTTGAGCTAAAACCAGTGCTGGTGTAGGTGAAACCAGTGCTGGTGGAGCTGAAACCAGTGATGATGGAGCTGAAACCAGTGCTGATGGAGCTGAAACCAATGCTGGTGGAGCTGAAACCAGTGCTGGTGGAGCTGAAACCAGTGCTGGTGGAGCTGAAACCAGTGCTGGTGGAGCTGAAAACAGTGCTGGTGGAGCTGAAGCCAGTGCTGGTGGAGGTGAAACCACTGCTGGTGGAGCTGAAACCAGTGATGATGGAGCTGAAACCAGTGCTGATGGAGGTGAAACCAGTGATGATGGAGCTGAAACCAGTGATGATGGAGCTGAAACCAGTACTGGCGGAAGTGAAACCAGTGCTGGTGGAGCTGAAACCAGTGCTGGTGGAGATGAAACCAGTGCTGGTGGAGGTGAAACCAGTGATGATGGAGCTGAACTTGAGGTGAAACCAGTGCTGGTGGAGGTGAAACCAGTGCTGGTGGAGGTGAAACCAGTGCTGGTGGAGCTGAACCAGTGATGATGGAGCTAAAACCAGTGCTGATGGAGGTGAAACCAGTGCTGGTGGAGGGTGAAACCAGTGCTGATGGTGAGGTGAAACCAGTGCTGATGGAGCTGAAACCAGTGCTGATGAAGGTGAAATCAGTGATGATGAAGGTGAAACCAGTGCTGGTGGAGGTGAAACCAGTGATGATGGAGCTGAAACCAGTGATGATGGAGCTGAAACCAGTGCTGATGGAGCTGAAACCAATGCTGGTGGAGCTGAAACCAGTGCTGGTGGAGCTGAAACCAGTGCTGGTGGAGCTGAAACCAGTGCTGGTGGAAGTGAAATCAGTGCTGGTGGAGCTGAAACCAGTGCTGGTGGAGCTGAAACCAGTGCTGGTGGAGCTGAAGCCAGTGCTGGTGGAGGTGAAACCAGTGCTGGTGGAGCTGAAACCAGTGATGATGGAGCTGAAACCAGTGCTGATGGAGGTGAAACCAGTGATGATGGAGCTGAAACCAGTGATGATGGAGCTGAAACCAGTACTGGCGGAAGTGAAACCAGTGCTGGTGGAGCTGAAACCAGTGCTGGTGGAGATGAAACCAGTGCTGGTGGAGGTGAAACTAGTAATGATGGAGCTGAAACCAGTGCTGGTGGAGGTGAAACCAGTGCTGGTGGAGGTGAAACCAGTGCTGGTGGAGGTGAAACTAGTGCTGGTGGAGCTGAGACCAGTGATGATGGAGCTAAAACTAGTGCTGATGGAGGTGAAACCAGTGCTGGTGGAGGTGAAACCAGTGCTGGTGGAGGTGAAACCAGTGCTGATGGAGCTGAAACCAGTGCTGATGAAGGTGAAACCAGTGATGATGAAGGTGAAACCAGTGCTGGTGGAGGTGAAACCAGTGATGATGGAGGTGAAACCAGTGCTGATGGAGGTGAAACCAGTGATGATGGAGCTGAAACCAGTGCTGATGGAGCTGAAACCAGTGCTGATGGAGCTGAAACCAGTGCTGATGGAGGTGAAACCAGTGCTGGTGGAGGTGAAACCAGTGCTGGTGGAGGTGAAACCAGTGCTGGTGGAGCTGAAACCAGTGCTGGCGGAAGTGAAACCAGTGCTGGTGGAGGTGAAACCAGTGCTGGTGGAGGTGAAACCAGTGCTGGTGGAGCTGAAACCAGTGCTGGTGGAGGTGAAACCAGTGATGATGGAGGTGAAACCAGTGCTGGTGGAGGTGAAACCAGTGCTGGTGGAGCTGAAACCAGTGCTGGTGGAGGTGAAACCAGTGCTGATGGAGGTGAAACCAGTGCTGGTGGAGGTGAAACCAGTGATGATGGAGCTGAAACCAGTGCTGATGGAGGTGAAACCAGTGCTGGTGGAGGTGAAACCAGTGCTGGTGGAGGTGAAACCAGTGTGCTGAAACCAGTGCTGGTGGAGGTGAAACCAGTGCTGGTGGAGCTGAAACCAGTGATGATGGAGGTGAAACCAGTGCTGGTGATGAGCTGAAAACCAGTGCTGGTGGAGCTGAAACCAGTGATGATGGAGGGAAACCAGTGAAAAACCAGTGCTGGTGGAGGTGAAACCAGTGCTGATGGAGGTGAAACCAGTGCTGGTGGAGGTGAAACCAGTGATGATGGAGCTGAAACCAGTGATGATGGAGGTGAAACCAGTGCTGGTGGAGGTGAAACCAGTGATGGAGGTGAACCAGTGCTGATGGAGTGAAACCAGTGCTGGTGGAGGTGAAACCAGTGCTGATGGAAAACCAGTGTGAAAACCAGTGCTGGTGGAGTGAACCAGTGCTGATGGAGGTGACCAGTGCTGATGGAGATGAAACCAGTGCTGGTGGAGCTGAAATTAGTGATGATGGAGGTGAAACCAGTGCTGGTGGAGCTGAAACCAGTGCTGGTGGAGCTGAAACCAGTGCTGGTGGAGGTGAAACCAGTGCTGATGGAGGTGAAACCAGTGCTGGTGGAGGTGAAACCAGTGATGATGGAGCTGAAACCAGTGCTGATGGAGGTGAAACCAGTGCTGGTGGAGGTGAAACCAGTGCTGGTGGAGGTGAAACCAGTGCTGGTGGAGCTGAAACCAGTGCTGGCGGAAGTGAAACCAGTGCTGGTGGAGCTGAAACCAGTGCTGGTGGAGATGAAACCAGTGCTGGTGGAGCTGAAACTAGTGATGATGGAGGTGAAACCAGTGATGATGGAGGTGAAACCAGTGCTGGTGGAGGTGAAACCAGTGATGGTGGAGGTAAAACCAGTGCTGGTGGAGGTGAAACCAGTGCTGGTGGAGGTGAAACCAGTGCTGGTGGAGGTGAAACCAGTGCTGATGGAGCTGAAACCAGTGCTGGTGGAGGTGAAACCAGTGCTGGTGGAGGTAAAACCAGTGCTGATGGAGGTGAAACCAGTGCTGGTGGAGGTGAAACCAGTGCTGGTGGAGCTGAAACCAGTGCTGGTGGAGCTGAAACCAGAATTGCAGCAGTAACGACTGGTTGGCTGGTGCTGCCACCTAGAGGACACCATGTTTGGCGCATCTGCAGGACTTTCTGGTCTTGATTAATTGATCTGCTTTTAATTGATCCTGGGGGGGAAACTCAAGCATCCAGTGGCAGCAGGTATCAGGAATTACTCGTGTAGTTTGAACGTATATGGAGATACTCACATAACAAAACGTCCACGAACAGTTTGAATAAAAACGCAGCAGAAATAGAGGAAACATTAAAACACATAAGTAAGAAATGAAGTGTGTGTTCGGATTAGGGTATGAATTAATGAATATTTTTATCCAAGCATTTAAAAAATGATGGTTAGATTTACAATCATGACACGTTGTAGAAGATACTTTTGAACGCCTGGCAGTGGAGGTTCCTTTCTTCAAATGTCTAATTCTGAAAGATTTAACGATCTCATCTAGAAGGTTTTATTTCAGAAGTGCATGAAGGCTGTTCTTCTGTTTTCCACATCACAATCATGAACTGCTCAAAGTTGACACATTTCCTTCTCTTTGATGAGAAATGATCTAAACTAACCAGGCTGGCTTTCTTACGCGTTTCATAACCTTTTCTTTTATTACTGGAATAACGGCTCGTGTGCAGTTTGTCGTCAAAGATGAAGTCTGATGTCAAACGTTAGCGACAGTTTCTGTGCAGAAACACGCTGGAACTTCTAACTTTTAATTGGACTTTCTGCTGAATTAACTGCAGACTCTGTGGTGAAAAGATAAATATTAAAGCGCCACCAGACTAATTAACAGAGCCTGTGTTTTTCAGTCCATTTTCTCTGATACAGACCTCCCTGCATGAAAGGTCAAACTTTTACACATGCAGCAGTTAATATATTTCTGACGTGGCCTCCTCCAGCCCGCCGTTTGTCCTCTCCCTCGTCCCGTCCAGCGGTGTGTTTTATTTTAATCCTCCGCTCTAAAAAAGACCATTAGCAGCTGCTCTTTGTTGGAGCTGAAATGAAGCTGAATGTGTCGGACCGAGACTGAGAGGAGCATTAATTAAACATCGGTGAGAGACGGAGAATTATGAGAGCCGTCTGGTCTAATAAGGCTGAGCATTAAGAGGACAGTTATCTCCACGCTGACGGACGTCCATCTGATTCTCTGGAGCCGGTGGGAGGTTTCGAATGGACAAAAAAAAACTTCCCTTGCAGACAAAAAGGAAATGATTGAAGATGAGTCTGAAGCTTCTGTCGTTAGAGGGCTGATTCTTTCTTTTCAGTGCAGACGATGTCTTATACAACAAAATACTGAAGGTGTTTTGTTGTGGAGGGAAAGAAACACTAAGAAGGAAGCAGCTCAGCGGGAAGATTATATTCACAAAGGGCCGATTCTCAAAGGACATTTCCAGCTCCAAGTGTCCTGCGGTTGACTGAAGGTCCAGGTCCAGGTCCAGGTCCAGGTCCAACTCTTGGTTTTTTAAATTACTTTTCTTCTTTGCCTTCGATATCGCCGCTATCTTCGCTTCCACATCCACTGGCTGTTTCATAATTGAATCTGAATTATAAATTGGCCATAACATTTCCAATATTTCTGTCACTTTAATGGACATCTAGGCCTTGTGTCCTAATTAGTGGCTGGTCAAACTACTAATTAGTTTCAGGTTGAACAGTAGACACACCCTTGTGATTTCAGGATGGACTACCAAACATTTATTAAGTCATAACTCGCACAGGATGCGCTTAAATGGAAAGTGCTTAAGCAGGGGCGCGTAAATATCAACTTATGCGCAGACGGGAGAACGGACCCAATAAAAGTCTGATTACTTGGTCCCAAGTTAGGACTTTTGAGTCTTAACCTGGTTTTTCTGGTCTTGATATGTTGGTATGGACTTCAATCTTGTTGGTCCTAAATGAGGCCTTGCTAGTCTTGACCTATGACTTGAAGTTCCCAAGGATTTGTTAATCCTGATTAAGGACTTGTCAGGTCTGATCAAGGACTTCTGAGGCTTTCACAAGTTAGCCCTAATTTAGGACTTTCTCTTCCCAAGGTAGGACCTTCTTATCTTAAAGGACTTTCATGTCTCAACTTTAAACGTGGTGTTCTGAATAAGGTCTTGTCTGTCTTGACTGAATACCTTTCGATCTTGACTCATTGGTCTTGACCTGAGACTCTTTGGTCTTGACCTGAGACTTGTTGGTCTTGAGCTGAGACTCACTGGTCTTGACCTGAGACTTGTTGGTCTTTACCTGAGACTCATTGGTCTTGACCTGAGACTCATTGGTCTTGACCTGAGACTCGTTGGTCTTGACCTGAGCCTCATTGGTCTTGACCTGAGACTCATTGGTCTTGACCTGAGATGCGTTGGCCTTGACCTGACACTAGTTGGTCTTGACCTGAGACTTGTTGGTCTTTACCTGAGACTCATTGGTCTTCACTTGAGACTTGTTGGTCTTGACCTGAGACTTGTTGGCCTTGACCTGAGATGCATTGGCCTTGACCTGACACTAGCTGGTCTTGACCTGAGACTTGTTAGTCTTGACCTGAGACTCGTTGGTCTTTACCTGAGACTTGTTGGTCTTGACCTGAGACGCGTTGGTCTTGACCTGAGACATGTTGGTCTTGACCTGAGACTCGTTGGCCTTGACCTGAGACTCGTTGGTCTTTACCTGAGACTTGTTGGTCTTGACCTGAGATGCGTTGATCTTGACCTGAGACATGTTGGTCTTGACCTGAGACTAGTTGGTCTTGACCTGAGCCTCATTGGTCTTGACCTGAGACTCATCGGTCTTGACCTGAGACTCGTTGGTCTTGACCTGAGCCTCATTGGTCTTGACCTGAGACTCATGGTCTTGACCTGAGACTCGTTGGTCTTGACCTGAGCCTCATTGGTCTTGACCTGAGACTCATCGGTCTTGACCTGAGATGCGTTGGCCTTGACCTGACACTAGTTGGTCTTGACCTGAGACTTGTTGGTCTTTACCTGAGACTCATTGGTCTTCACTTGAGACTTGTTGGTCTTGACCTGAGACTTGTTAGCCTTGACCTGAGATGCATTGGCCTTGACCTGACACTAGCTGGTCTTGACCTGAGACTTGTTGGTCTTGACCTGAGACTCGTTGGTCTTTACCTGAGACTTGTTGGTCTTGACCTGAGACCGTTGGTCTTGACCTGAGACATGTTGGTCTTTACCTGAGACTTGTTGGTCTTGACCTGAGACGCGTTGGTCTTGACCTGAGACATGTTGGTCTTGACCTGAGACTAGTTGGTCTTGACATGAGACTCGTTGGTCTTGACCTGAGACTAGTTGGTCTTGACCTGAGACTCGTTGGTCTTTACCTGAGATGCGTTGGCCTTGACCTGATACAAGCTGGTCTTGACCTGAGACTCGTTGGTCTTTACCTGAGATGCGTTGGCCTTGACCTGAGATGCGTTGGCCTTGACCTGACACTAGTTGGTCTTGACCTGAGACTCATTGGTCTTCACTTGAGACTCGTTGGTCTTTACCTGAGACTTGTTGGCCTTGACCTGAGATACATTGGCCTTGACCTGACACTAGCTGGTCTTGACCTGAGACTTGTTGGTCTTGACCTGAGACTCGTTGGTCTTTACCTGAGACTTGTTGGTCTTGATCTGAGACGCGTTGGTCTTGACCTGAGACATGTTGGTCTTGACCTGAGCAGTGTTGGTCTTGACCTGAGACTCGTTGGCCTTGACCTGAAATATGTTGGTCTTGACCTGAGACTAGTTGGTCTTGACCTGAGACTAGTTGGTCTTGACCTGAGATTCGTTAGTCTTGACCTGAGACTTGTTGGTGTTGAGTTGGTGTTGAGTTGGTCTTGACCTGGACTTGTTGGTCTTGACCTGAGACTTGTTGGCCTTGACCTGAGACATGTTGGTGTAGAGTTGGTGTTGAGTTGGTCTTGACCAGGACCTGTTGATCTTGACCTGAGACTAGTTGATTTTGACCTGGGACTAGTTGGTCTTGACTTGAGACTAGTTGGTCTTTTTTTTTTTTATTATTATTAAGCCTTTATTTAACCAGGTCGGTCCCATTGAGGTACAATGACCTCTTTTCCAAGAGAAGCCTGGCCAAGACAGCAGCCAAAAACAGTTACAATGACAAATAAACACAAACATACAAATCCACTTGAGCATTAAATACAATAAAATGGTAAAAATAATAAAATTAAAGGTTTTCAGTTAAAACAAGTGCAATTTTGGTGTGAAGCAGCTTCAAGGTTTCTTATAAAATTCTTAAAAGTTCCAAGACCGATAAGTTCTTTCAAGTGCAGCGTGTTCTGCAGAGAGTTCCAGGAAGCAGGGGCAGAGTACTTGAAACTGTGTTTCCCTAACACAGAGCGAACTTTGGGCACTTTTAGTAAATAAAAATCATTGGAACGCAGGCCGTAATTGCAATTAGTTTTAGAAATATATTCACTGAGGTACTGGGGCAGTAGTCCCAAAATTGCTTTGTAGATAAAAATATACCAATGTGAAAGGCGCCGTGCTGCCAGAGAGGGCCACTTTACTCGAGCATATAGAGTGCAGTGGTGAGTGAGGGCTCTACAACCTGTAACAAACCTTAAAGCGCTATGGTACACAGAATCTAATGAACATAAACAGTTTGCAGGAGCGTTCATGTATAAAAGGTCACCATAATCAAGTACAGGCAAGAAGGTAGCAGCAACCAATTTTTTCCTGGCAGCAAAAGAAAAACACGACCTGTGACGAAAAAAGAATCCAACTTTTAACCCTAGTCTTTTTACTAGGTTTTGTACATGCAATTTAAAAGACAATCGGTCATCAATTAAAATTCCAAGATACTTGTAAGAAGGGACATGCTCAATTTCACACCCCTGCAAAGATAAAATACTAGGAGAAGGTTCAGTTGTCTTTCTGCCATTAGAAAATATGATGAGTTTAGTTTTTCGGCATTTAGAACAAGTCTTAGGTCAAATAGTTGATGTTCTAACAGGTTAAATGCAGTCTGTAACTTCATTAGAGATTCGACAAGGGTGGAGCCACAGCAATAAATCACTGTGTCGTCAGCATAGAAATGAAGTTTAGCATCAGGAATATTACTGCCCAGTGTATTCACATAGATGATAAACAATATTGGCCCTAAAAAACTGATCCCTGGGGCACACCAGTCGAAAGATTTAATAAGGATGATGAGCTGCCTTCAAAACAAACACATTGCTTTCTGTCAGAGAGATAGTTATCGAACCAGCCAACAGCTTGTTCCGATAGCCCGATGTCAAGCAGCCGTTGCCTCAAAATAAAGTGGTCCACAGTGTCAAAGGCCTTGGAAAGGTCAATAAAAAGGGCTGTACAAATATTTTTGTGATCTAATGAATCTATTACATCATTGGTGAATTTTAGGGAGGCTGTAATAGTGCTGTATTGTTTCCTGAAACCAGATTGATATGGCGAGAGAATATTGTTGGAACTGAGGAAATCCTTCAATTGATCATTAACTAAGCTTTCAAGGACCTTTGACAGAATGCACAATTTAGAAATGGGTCGATAGTTATTTAGACATGTAGGGTCCCCTCCTTTTAACAGTGGTACGACATTGGCAACCTTCCAAGTGTCTGGAATGCAATTACTTGTGATCGTAAGATTAAAAAGATACTGGAGGGGTCTAGCAATAAAATCAGCTGCTAACTTTAAAAAGTATGGTTCCATATGGTCAGGGCCGGCAGATTTAGTTATATCAAGAGAAAGAAGTGCTCTGTGGACCTCTTCAACTGAGAACAACCTAAAGTTAAAGGAGGGTTGACCTGCAGACAAGTGGCCACCGGGCTTATGACCAGCATCGGCAGCAGAAGGCCCAGAACTAGAAACCTGTGTGCTAGTTGGTCTTGACTTAAGACTTGTTGGTCTTGACTTGAGACTCGTTGTTCTTGACCTGAGATGTGTTGGTCTTGACCTGATACTAGTTGGTCTTGACTTGAGACTTGGTCTTGACCTGAGACTCGTTGGTCTTGACCTGAGACTTGTTGGCCTTGACCTGAGAAGCATTGGCCTTGACCTGACACTAGCTGGTCTTGACCTGAGACTTGTTGGTCTTGACCTGAGACTAGTTGGTCTTTACCTGAGACTTGTTGGTCTTGACCTGAGACTCGTTGGCCTTGACCTGAGATATGTTAGTCTTGACCTGAGACTAGTTGGTCATGACTTAAGACTTGTGGGGCTTGACTTGAGACTCGTTGGCCTTGACCTGAGATGTGTTGGTCTTGACCTGATACTAGTTGGTCTTGACCTGAGACTCGTTGGCCTTTCCTGAGAATAGTTGGTCTTGACTTGAGACTTGTTGATTTTGACCTGAGACTTGTTGATTTTGACCTGAGACTAGTTGGTCTTGACCTGAGATTCGTTAGTCTTGTCCTGAGACTTGTTGGTGTTGAGTAGGTGTTGAGTTGGTCTTGACATGGACCTGTCGGTCTTGACCTGAGACTTGTTGGCCTTGAAGTGAGACTAGTTGGTCTTGACTTGAGACTTGTTAATTTTGTCCTGAGACTAGTTGGTTTTGACCTGAGATTCGTTAGTCTTGTCCTGAGACTTGTTGGTGTTGAGTAGGTGTTGAGTTGGTCTTGACATGGACTTGTTGGTCTTGATCTGAGACTTGTTGGCCTTGAAGTGAGACTAGTTGGTCTTGACTTGAGACTTGTTAATTTTGTCCTGAGACTAGTTGGTTTTGACCTGAGATGTGTTGGTCTTGACCTGAGACTCGTTGGTCTTGACCTGAGACTCGTTGGCCTTTCTTTAGAGTAGTTGGTCTTGACCTGAGACTTGTTGATTTTGACCTGAGACTTGTTGGCCATGACCTGAGACTTGTTGGTCTTGACCTGAGACTTGTTGGTTTAGAGTTGGTGTTGAGTTGGTCTTGACCTGGACCTGTTGATCTTGACCTGAGACTTGTTGATTTTGACCTGGGACTAGTTGGTCTTGACTTGAGACTAGTTGGTCTTGAATTAAGACTTGTTGGTCTTGACTTGAGACTAGTTGGTCTTGAATTAAGACTTGTTGGTCTTGACTTGAGACTCGTTGTTCTTGACCTGAGATGTGTTGGTCTTGACCTGATACTAGTTGGTCTTGACTTGAGACTTGGTCTTGACCTGAGACTCGTTGGTCTTGACCTGAGACTCATTGGCCTTTCCTGAGAGTAGTTGGTCATGACTTGAGACTTGTTGATTTTGACCTGAGACTAGTTGGTCTTGACCTGAGATTCGTTAGTCTTGACCTGAGACTTGTTGGTGTTGAGTTGGTGTTGAGTTGGTCTTGACCTGGACTTGTTGGTCTTGACCTGAGACTTGTTGGCCTTGACCTGAGACCAGTTGGTCTTGACTTGAGACTTGTTAATTTTGTCCTGAGACTAGTTGGTCATGACCTGAGACTTGTTGGCCTTGACCTGAGACTTGTTGGCCTTGACCTGAGACTTGTTGGTCTTGACCTGAGACTTGTTGGTGTAGAGTTGGTGTTGAGTTGGTCTTGACCAGGACCTGTTGATCTTGACCTGAGACTAGTTGATTTTGACCTGGGACCAGTTGGTCTTGACCTGAGACTTGTTGGTCTTGACCTGAGACTTGTTGGTCTTGACCTGAGACTTGTTGGCCTTGACCTGAGACTAGTTGGTCTTTACTTAAGACTTGTTAATTTTGTCCTGACACTAGTTGGTCTTGACCTGAGACTTGTTTGCCTTGACCTGAGACTTGTTGATTTTGACCTGAGACTAGTTGGTCTTGACCTGAGATTCGTTAGTCTTGACCTGAGACTTGTTGGTGTTGAGTCGGTGTTGAGTTGGTCTTGACATGGGCCTGTCGGTCTTGACCTGAGACTTGTTGATTTTGACCTGGGACTAGTTGGTCTTGACCTGAGACTTGTTGGTCTTGATCTGAGACTTGTTGGCCTTGAAGTGAGACTAGTTGGTCTTGACTTGAGACTTGTTAATTTTGTCCTGAGACTAGTTGGTATTGACCTGAGATGTGTTGGTCTTGACCTGAGACTCGTTGGTCTTGACCTGAGACTCGTTGGGCTTTCTTGAAAGTAGTTGGTCTTGACTTGAGACTTGTTGATTTTGACCTGAGACTTGTTGGCCTTGACCTGAGACATGTTGGTCTTGACCTGAGACTTGTTGGTGTAGAGTTGGTGTTGAGTTGGTCTTGACCAGGACCTGTTGATCTTGACCTGAGACTAGTTGATTTTGACCTGGGACCAGTTGGTCTTGACCTGAGACTTGTTGGTCTTGACCTGAGACTTGTTTGTCTTGACCTGAGACTTGTTGGCCTTGACCTGAGACTAGTTGGTCTTGACTTGAGACTTGTGAATTTTTGTCCTGACACTAGTTGGTCTTGACCTGTGACTTGTTTGCCTTGACCTGAGACTTGTTGGCCTTGACCTGAGACTTGTTGGTCTTGACCTGAGACTTGTTGGTGTAGAGTTGGTGTTGAGTTGGTCTTGACCCGGACCTGTCGATCTTGACCTGAGACTTGTTGATTTTGACCTGGGACCAGTTGGTCTTGACCTGAGACTAGTTGGCCTTGACCTGAGACTAGTTGGTCTTGACTTGAGACTAGTTGGTCTTGACCTAAGACTTGTTGGCTTGACCTGAGACTAGTTGGTCTTGAACTGAGACTTGTTGGTCCTAAATTATGCCTTGCGAGTCTTGGCCTATGAGTTTGGGACAAGTTGGCCCTAATTTAAGACTTTCTCTTCCCAAGGTAGGACTTCCTCATCTTGAAGGACTTTCATGTCTCAACCTGAAACATGATGTTCTAAATAAGCTATTGTCTGTCTTGACTGACCTTTCGATCTTGACTCGTTGGTCTTGACTTGAGACTCGTTGCTCTTGAAACGGGACCTGCTGGTCTCAACTGAGGACTTCCAAGATCAGATTAACTCACAAACAAACCATATTCATTCACAGCTCATAGGCCTAGTCAACGAAGGTGCCAAGTGGAGACTTAAACGGTCAATTAAAAGACCATCCCCCTGACAACTGAGGTGAATCAGTCATCAAAGCCAGTTGCTGTTCAGGACCGGGACATTGGTGGTGTGTTTGATGCAGACTGGTCACCACGACACCCTTACCACCATGACACCTGACCAGCGTGATACCTGACCACCACCACATTCACACTGAAACAACTCCAGTTGATGCGAACACATCCTGAGTGTCTATTAGAGACGTGGCAGCGAGGACCTCCTCGCATCACTTCTGACGGAGCGTTTCATGTCAGGGAATATCTGAAGGGAATCGAGGTCAGAGGAGGAAGCCTTCACAACGCTGCTTTAACTGACTCCATATTCCTTTCATCACACATCAAATGGGAGTTTGATGCCGTGGAAACACACTCGGCAGGATGTGGAGGCAGGTCGGCGTCTTGGCTCCAACAGGGCGACACTTTTCCCAGAGCTACCGACGCATCCAGTGAATCAGTATTTATATGAGGACTGCTCAGAGCAATAATAAAGATACATCTCAGATCACAGCTGGAAACAGGCAGCAGCGAAGTCTGTGGCCTGTTTTTATCTGAAGGTTCTCTCGTGTGCGTCAGAAAGGAGTTGATGAATGAAACAACCTCCTCTGCGCTTCTAAAACGGTTTTAACACAAGCGATTACATGACAGAGACCCTGGAATTTAGCTTCTGGTGAGCAACAGCCGTGGAATGAGAAGAACTGGACAAACCCTCCATGACGTCTCCAAGGATCTTCTCAACTCCAGCGACACGTCTTCCACAGAGGACGCCAGTGGACGCCTTCGACTCCACTACGGTCCGTCTCGCGGTTTTTGTGTCACGGTTTCAGTACTGATTCGATACAGTTTCAGACCACCCGCTACCAGGGCTGGACTGGGACCAAAAAATGGCCCGGGCATTTTTGATCCCTGGCGGCCCAACATACACCGGGGATCAAAAATGCCGGTTATTTATACGATATGCGGAAGCACATGCTGCATGTTGTATACTATGTGCACATAGTGAAGTTTCAAAAATTAAAATAAAGTGCACACACACACACACACAGGTGATCACCTCCAAATAGCTATTCTGACCTCAATCTCGCCCTGCTGCTGGGTCTCATCTCTCTCTTCCTCCTCATCCTCCTCCTCCTCCTCCTCCTTCTCCCTCTCCTCGTCCGCTTCTTCTCCGACAACCACCTGTTCACTCGACGGCCCCGCGGCCGACGGCCCCGCGGCCCCCGCCCCCGAGCTTGTGGTTGAAAACATTTCCGTGATTTTGGCACATTTTGCTGCATCCACTTTTAATTTTTTTTGTCTCCGTTCTCTGAGCTTTTCTGCTCCTCCCTTTCGCTTTTGTGCTTTTTTCTCCATTTCCATACTCATCCACGAGCCACCACACTCTCCGGTCAGGCCAAACGGCAAAATTTGGTCAGGAGGGATGGGAGGGGCGGGCCAACGAGAGCTGAGAAATTTCATTGGACTAGCCCAATGTCCGTCAAGAAAATCAACCAATGGGCCACTTCGTGTCTTCGCAAGGCCCCGCCCCGCCTCCACCCCCTCCCTTCAGCAGAAAATAACGTTCATACTGCGTTCACATCAGCGCAGCACTGGAGCGCTTGTCTGATTAGCTGTCAGTGTCTCTTTCTTGAGTTTGTTGAGTGTGTGTCGTTGTCGCCCCCCCCCCTCTCGGAGATTTTTATGAGCCGACTACCTGTCCGTTACCGTCGCGGTCAATAAAAACTATATACTTTTTTTTTTTTTTAATGACAGACCTGGGCCGGCCCACAGATGTGCGTCGGCCCACCGGGCATTGCCCGGTACGCCCGATGGCCAGTCCATGCCTGCCCGCTACCCTAAACAAGCGATCGCAAGATAACGAGTTTGCAGAAAGCGCAACTCGCATGTCTACGCGTAAAAGAGCGCGTCCAAATGGAATAAATGTGCAGCTGTAGCAGCTCTCATTCAGATGTCTGCTTTGGAGGAAACCAAGGAGATCTTTGTCAAGCTGGAAAAGGTTGGATGCAGGAATTTATTTCCGATATGTCTGAAACTGTTTGTGGTCGAGGAGAGACAGGAACATTAATTGTTACTGATCTTTAAATGCGCATCCAATGATTCGTTCTGCGCCAAGACACACAACTGGATCTTATGCAGGTAAGATCCGGGTTTAGGGAGGTGGAAGATTGCGTTCTGTTAACTGTTAACTGTTTTCACTCCCTCGCCGGTGTATTCAACAGCAAAATCAAAATGCTCCCACACCGGTGATTTAAAAAGTTTTCTCCCAACTTCTCCGCTACCGCTGGCCATGCCTGCTTGTTTTTTTTTTTTTTCCATTTCCTGCATCTATGAGCTGCAACCAACCAGCCAAAGGGTGATAAGCTGGCCACTGTGAGTGAGCGGAGGCGAGTGGACATTGACATGGAGGAGATTGAACGTTGACATGGAGGCCAGTGGACGTTGACATGGAGGCGAGTGGACGTTGACATGGAGGCGAGTGGACGTTGACATGGAGGGGAGTGGACACTGACATGGAGGTGAGTGGACGTTGACATGGAGGCCAGTGGACATTGACATGGAGGCGAGTGGACGTTTGACATGGAGGAGATGGACGTTGACAGTGGATGGACGACATGGAGGCGAGTGACTTGACATGGAGGCGAGTGGACGTTGACATGGAGGCGAGTGGAGTGGACGGAGTGACATGGAGGCATGGACGTTGACATGGAGTCGAGTGGACGTTGACATGGAGGCGTGGACGTTGACATGGAGGCCAAGTGGACGTTGACATGGAGTCGAGTGGACGTTGACATGGAGTGGAGTGGACGTTGACATGGAGGCGAGTGGAGACGTTGACATGGAGGCGACATGGACGTTGACATGGAGGAGATTGAACGTTGACAGGATGGACGTGACATGGAGGCGAGTGGACGTTGACATGGAGGCGAGTGGACGTGACGTTGACATGGAGGCGAGTGGACGTTGACATGGAGGAGGATGGAGGAGTGGACGTTGACATGGAGGCTGAGTGGACGTTGACATGGAGGAGGAGTGGACGTTGACATGGAGGCGAGTGGACGTTGACATGGAGTTGACGTGGAGGAGGAGTGGACGTTGACATGGACATGGAGGAGTGGATTGAACGTTGACATGGAGGCGAGTGGACGTTGACATGGAGGCGAGTGGACGTTGACATGGAGGAGATTGAACGTTGACATGGAGGCGAGTGGACGTTGACAGTGGAGGCAGTGGACGTGACATGGAGGAGTGGACGTTGACATGGAGGAGATTGAACGTTGACATGGAGGCGAGTTGACATGATGGAGGCAAGTGGACGTTGACATGGAGTGCGTTGACATGGAGGAGTGGACGTTGACATGGAGGCGAGTGGACGTTGACATGGAGGAGATGGAACGTTGACATGGAGGCGAGTGGACGTTGACATGGAGGCGAGTGGACGTTGACATGGAGGCGAGTGGACGTTGACATGGAGTGGACGAGGAGGCGAGTGGACGTTGACATGGAGGCGAGTGGAACGTTGACATGGAGGCGAGTGGACGTTGACGTGGAGGCAAGTGGACATTGACATGGAGGAGATTGAACGTTGACATGGAGGCGAGTGGAAGTTGACATGGAGGCGAGTGGACGTTGACATGGAGGCAAGTGGACGTTGACAATGAGGCGAGTGGACGTTGACATGGAGGCGAGTGGACGTTGACATGGAGGCGAGTGGTGCTGACATGGAGGTGAGTGGACGTTGACATGGAGGCGAGTGGTGTTGACATGGAGGTGAGTGGACGTTGACATGGAGGCGAGTGGACGTTGACATGGAGGCGAGTGGTGTTGACATGGAGGAGTGGACGTTGACATGGAGGTGAGTGGACGTTGACATGGAGGCGAGTGGTGTTGACATGGAGGTGAGTGGACGTTGACATGGAAGCGAGTGGATGTTGACATGGAGGCGAGTGGTGTTGACATGGAGGGGAGTGGACGTTGACATGGAGGAGATTGAACGTTGACATGGAGGCCAGTGGACATTGACATGGAGGCGAGTGGACGTTGACATGGAGGCGAGTGGACGTTGACATGGAGGCGAGTGAGATGGAGGTGAGTGGTGTTGACATGGAGGCAAGTGGACGTTGACATGGAGTCGAGTGGACGTTGACATGGAGGTGAGAGGTGTTGACATAGAGGCGAGTGGTGTTGACATGGAGGTGAGTGGTGTTGACATGGAGGCGAGTGGACGTTGACATGGAGGCAAGTGGTGTTGACATGGAGGTGAGTGGACGTTGACATGGAGGCGAGTGGTGTTGACATGGAGGAGAGTGGACGTTGACATGGAGGCGAGTGGACGTTGACATGGAGGCAAGTGGTGTTGACATGGAGGAGAGTGGACGTTGACATGGAGGCGAGTGGACGTTGACATGGAGGTGAGTGGACGTTGACATGGAGGTGAGTGGACATTGACATGGAGGCGAGTGGACGTTGACATGGAGGTGAGTGGACGTTGACATGGAGGTGAGTGGTGTTGACATGGAGGCGAGTGGACGTTGACATGGAGGGGAGTGGACGTTGACATAGAGGCCAGTGGACGTTGACATGGAGGCGAGTGGACGTTGACATGGAGGTGAGTGGACGTTGACATGGAGGTGAGTGGACATTGACATGGAGGCGAGTGGACGTTGACATGGAGGCGAGTGGTGTTGACATGGAGGCGAGTGGTGTTGACATGGAGGTGAGTGGACGTTGACATGGAGGCGAGTGGACGTTGACATGGAGGGGAGTGGTGTTGACATGGAGGCGAGTGGTGTTGACATGGAGGTGAGTGGTGTTGACATGGAGGCGAGTGGACGTTGACATGGAGGTGAGTGGACGTTGACATGGAGGTGAGTGGACATTGACATGGAGGTGAGTGGACGTTGACATGGAGGCGAGTGGTGTTGACATGGAGGCGAGTGGTGTTGACATGGAGGTGAGTGGTGTTGACATGGAGGCGAGTGGACGTTGACATGGAGGTGAGTGGACATTGACATGGAGGCGAGTGGACGTTGACATGGAGGTGAGTGGACATTGACATGGAGGCGAGTGGACGTTGACATGCAGTGGTGGCCTGTTGACTAAAAGGACGCACGCTCACGTGCAAGTCCAATACAAAGTTATTGGAACATAAATACCGCGGGACATAAAAGCGTCCCGTGTCCTGTGCAGGTCGTACCGAACTGTACTGTATTTTACCGAGTACTGTTGCATCCCTAGTCTTGAAGGATGTCCTCGGGTGGACGTGAGTCTTCTGGAGCTGCTCTGCTGCTGGGTCTGGACCGATCACGGATGCTCTCAGAAACAATTGACTCCAGCTGATCAGAAGCTGATCAGAAACCTCCTCCTGGTGCAGCGGTGGCCGTTTCCTCCAGACCAGCTGCTCCAGGCCTTGGACTGGTTCTTCCACCAGACGTTCTCTGGTGATCTCCCTGCTGACGGTCCGGAAGAACTCTCCGGTGGGCTTCATCATCCGTGTCATCATTTGGATCACAACCCCTGTAAATAAGCGTCTTCCTCCAGAGCTTCACTCTGCCTGATCACACCCGTTAAGAGCGCTCTCCCAGCCTCTCGTCCTCCTCTTCATCCTCCTCCTCCTCCTTTTTGTGTTCCTGTGTGATGAATGAGCAGCCGGATGGCGGTGCTTCGCTGCCATCAAGTGGCTGCAGGTCGTAAATCTCTGAGAGCGTCTCTGATGCAGGTCTTGTTTGGCCTTCAGGTTCTTCTCCACCTCTGCAGCTCCAGGAGGATCACGTATGTATCTGTGGATTCTGGTGGATTCTGGTGGACACCGTGAACACGTCAGGCTGGATTTATCTCCCCGTTGGTGTTCGGCCGTACCGAGCTTTTCTACTCTCAGGGGTGTTTTCGTGACAGGCGGGCAGCTTAAATGTCACCCATTCGTTAAAATCACAGCTCGGGAAGAACCGCTGTTTACGTCGTAGTGGTCTTTTCTGCGGCCCGAGGGGCTACATCCGGGCTGCTGGTCTGACTCAGTCCAGGAAGAGAAGAAAACCACAGGTCCTTCAATGACCACCAGCTGGACCTTCTTCAGCTGGTTGCATGACCTTCAATCTTCATCCAGTGTATCAATGAAGTATATTGCAATGAAACCTGTGATTCACACCCCCACCCCCATCTTAAAGCCACTCTATGTAGTAATGACCCCATCTTAAAGTCACCATATGTAGTAATGCCACTTCTGAAAACATGGTGGCACATAGATCAGCTCTGTTGACAAAAGAGCAGTTTATAATCCCACATTAGTGAGTGAGGACCATAGACTGTATAAAAAGACCTGGACAAGGCGCCCTCCAGGAACCAGCTGTGACTTTTACAACAAAAACATGCAAAAGTCATGATTTTATGATGAAAACAGTTATGTTAAGGGTTGCTTTTTATGACAAAGTTGTAAAATTTGCAATTTTACACATAATATTTTGATTTTTAGGAAATAAAGTCAGAACTTTATGTCAAGAAGTTGCAATTAGCAAAAGGTGATATTTTACGATAAGTTAAAATATTGAGTTAAAAAGTTGCACAAAGCTAAACCTGTAATTTCACAATTTTAGGTCACAATTTAAGATTTTATGATGAATAAATAACTTTTTTACAACAAAATGCTGCAATTCTGCAAAATTCTACAGACATTTAGAGTAAACTGCAATTAAACAAAATTTACAGTTTCATGACATATTTTGGCAAAAGTCAATATTTTACTGCAAAAGCTGCAAAGTTGAAATAAAAAAGCTTTGGTTTTACATCAAACAATCCTGGTCTTGTGAAGCTCACAATTTTATGACAAATTGATGCTATCTCATAAAAATAAAATAAAAAAAAAAAACAAATCTGATGAGCATTTGTGATTGGCTGGCTGCAAAAATAAATGACTAAAACTAAAACAAGCTGTATATTATAATATAAACTGAACCATAAACTGTAGACCATTTTATGGGGTTTTATGGGGTTTTAGGGGAGTGTCCAGGAAGATGACCTGATACCTGCAGATGCCCAGCAGGGGGCGCTGCAGGGGTTCAGCAGATTTACGTCAGGGGCTCAGACGGGGGGGCGCTCTCACCTCTCCTCCTCCTCGTCTCCATCATCCCTCTGACGGGGCATTAGAATATGATTTCAGGCGACTTCATTTGTTTTTATATTTATTTTCATCCCTCCTGCGCGGCTGTAAACATAAATCACAGCGAGCTGAGCCCAGAGCTCATATAAATGTCAGGATAGACAGCGGAGCTCATAAACCTCTAATTTGATCTTTATTCATCTGGGACAAGGCATGAATAAAAGCTCACCTAGTAAATCATCATTTTCTGCTCTCTGTCAACACTGCAGCTCGTTAGGCTGCGCCACTTCTGATTGGCCCGCTTCACCTCCCAACCTCATTAAGAGTAAAAACTCACATATTACAGAGGCTTTTGCTGCATAATAATAATTGATGACTCTCCTGGTGCATTTAAAAAATCATTTACAATTCAATAAATCACATTTGCCTTATAACGGTTCTAGCAGTTCCTAAATTACAGCGGCACTATTCACTTCCTCCTGAGCAGTTTTCAGACTTTCATATGAGAACTTCATGAGCTGCTTCCTCCCAGACTCAGATCATTAAAGCTGAACGAGTTCAAAGACACCCAGGATCAAATGGAGGAAAGAGAAAAGTCATGAAAACGGCACCGTCAACTTTTTCTGGGACGACGCTTTCACTCCTGCAGCAAGGTGACGAGCTGCACCCAGCCTCAGGTCCCGTCAGTTCCTGCCTGGACCACCGGGGGGGTGCTCCAACAGCAGGTCGGTCTCTGCGCCCTCAGGTCCAGTCAGTTCCTCCCTGGACCACCGGGGGACGCTCCAGCAGCAGGTCGGTCTCCGCGCCCTCACGTCCAGTCAGTTCCTCCCTGGACCAACGGGGGGGGGCGCTCCAGCAGCAGGTCGGTCTCCGCGCCCTCAGGTCCCGTCAGTTCCTCCCTGGACCACCGGGGGGCGCTCCAACAGCAGGTCGGTCTCCGCGCCCTCAGGTCTAGTCAGTTCCTCCCTGGACCACCGGGGGGCGCTCCAGCAGCAAGTCGGTCTCCGCGCCCTCAGGTCCAGTCAGTTCCTCCCTGGACCACCAGGGGGCGCTCCAGCAGCAAGTCGGTCTCTGCGCACTCAGGTCCCGTCAGTTCCTCCCTGGACCACCGGGGGGGCGCTCCAGCAGCAGGTCGGTCTCCGCAGACCTCCTGCTTGTCAGCCACCTCACCAGCTGCGGTTACTCAGGCAGAATTTTGAAATTTTGTGAAAAAAAATTCTTCTTTACGACAAAAAGTTGCAAAAGTCATTATTGCATCACAAAGAAGTTTCAATATTTTTATTAAAGTTGAAAAATCTTGACTTTGAGAGTTGCGATTTCTTCCCAAAATTTTTTTTTCTTTTTTTAACAAAAACATGCAATTCTACAAAAGTTCTACAAAAAACAGTTGGAAACTTGCAATTTTTTTTTAACTACAAAAATGTGCTTTATTACAATAAAGCAGTGATCTTGAAAAGTTTGTGATTTTCCACAAAATTTTGTGGGTTTTTTTATTTTTAATTTTTACAGATGTTTTCAGGACTTAAAAATAACGTAAAAATAACGTAAACATTGCAAAGAGTCAAAAAGCTTAAATATGAATTTAAAAGTCAGTTTTTTGACATTCCGAGTGTTTATACATCCGTCCGCTCTGAACGATGTTTCCTCCGCAACTCCGTGCAGCCACGCAACACGTCCACCGGGGGGCAGTGACGAGTCGACCACCGGCATCAACAAACATGGTGACTCTCCGCTCCGTCACTCCTAACTGTTTTAAACGCTCTACTAGTCCCGCAGTGGTGACGTCTCATTAATGTAGATAATTTCAGACGAGCCTCCAAAGGCACCACTTTAAATAAATTAATAATCGGCTCCTGGTTGTTCTGTTTCGTCCACGTCTGTAAACACAGAGACGATGTGCCACAGATGAAAGAAGCCAAAGTACTGTAGGACGTTGAGTATAAAAGGTCCTTGACCAGAAACCTGGACCACCTCCACTGGCTCCTCTCCATGTGGACGAGCAGCGACTCTACCCGTCCTGAACGGTGGCGCTTGTCAACTTGTCTGATTCCGATGGGCTTGACGCTAACTTTTTGGCTCACCAGCTACTGTGGCTAGTGTTTTTCCTCAGTCATTAGCCATTTAATCTTTATGCTAGCCACAGTTTTGCTGTCAGTTTTTTTCTTCTTTACAATATTCTTGCATTTACATTTTAAATACAAACAATTGGTACAACTATTGTGATGTGTCATATCAAAGAATAAGTTACCAGCCAAAGTTGCTTGTGAGACAGAAATTGTTACTAGCCACAGCCAAATTTTACTAGCATTTGGCCGGTTGGCCGGTGTCAGTGTCAAGCCCTGGTTGTGTGACATTAACGTAAGCCACGCTGGACAAAATGAGTTTCCTGCTTTAACGTCGCTTCAGGACGATACCGATGCTCCTCTTTTTCCCAGAATCCTCCAACTGCAGCACATAGATAACATCAGGATGTGGAAGCCTCATCTGATTAAAAAAAAAAAAAAAACAGCAGCATCTCGTTATTACACGATGCCAGTCGATCTGATCTCGGAGCTACAAAGAAATCTGTCTCGTAATTTGGTGTAAACATCTCATTAGAGAACAGAGACCGTTGCTGCATTAATGATCACCGTCTCTCAAATGAGTTCAAACTTCTCACAAAGCTGCATCCAGTAAAAGAAAAGGAAAATCAGCAAAGTGAGCAGAGATTTTAATGATCTGATCATTCCCTGTGACAGATTTTTCTGTTATTGTTTACAGGCTGTAATCATAATGATGATGATGATGACTTCTGAAGAGCTTCAGCCTCACTGGTGGAGCTGCACTGACACCTGCTGGTGGTCAGGCAGAACTGCAGCCTGCAGAGCTGCAGAAACCCACAAATCTGGTCTTCACCCTCAAACAAAGACTCTCTTTATTTTCCAAAAGTGTTTCAGGTGTGAAGCCGATAAAATCTGTGAGTCCCAGTCAGTTTGATAACAATATTACATCTGTAAATGTAAATTACATTAAATTAAATTTATCACTAATTTCTCCTTTTTTTGCCTCAGTTAGCCAAACAAAATCTTAAATTTAGTCATTTGCTGTTAAAACAAACAATACCAGAGTTCCAGCTGTTATTTTTCTCCATTTTGATTCAGGGACATTGAACATTTGCAAATAATTCTTAATTCTAGGTCATCAAAAAAAAACAAACAAAAAAAAAACAGCTGCATATAAATTGTAAAACTATTTTCTAAAAAATGTTCCTCAGTGTGAAATTGTAAAGATTAACCATCTCGTCATGTGTAGAACGTAATATCACCAGAGGATAAAGAGAATCTGAAGAAGTCTCTGTGTGCTGGGGACAAGAGATCAATATTCAAACCAGACACGGTTCCTGTTACCACCAAATTAAAATTCAAAATATAATTAAATAAAAAAGTCTAATTACTCTTTTTCTTAAGATTGTACTCCTGCAGCTTTATGGGATCAGCTGGTTCACTGCGTTTCATTTTTATTTCCACGTTACACCGAGTCGTTTTAATTTAATCCTGTTTTATCTGGATGTTTCTCTCTTTGTACCAGAATCTGCAAGTTAAATAGAGATGCAGAGAGGGGTTTTTTCGGTGCAGCTTGATGAAGCCGCGGTAATGAACGGACGGACGGCTGCAGCTGGATTCACGAGGCGGAACTGAAACAAAACCGCTGGAACATGCAAATGCGCGGAAATCTTTAGCGCGAGCTTCGCCCAATTTAGATGACGACTTTGACAGGCAGAACAAATGCGACGGGCCCGTCTGTACGTGCGGGTCACGAGGAGGAACCGGCCCACCTCCTTCATCCTCTTTGCGGCGCCGGAGGCCATATTCCGTTAAATTAGACATCTGAGATTAGAGGCGGATTAGAGGAGAAACGTTCCCCTCCGGAGCTGATGAAGCTCTGAAATGTCATGTACTCTGAACATATGCAGCAAAAATGGAGGAAAGGGCTGGAAGTTTTAAAAGTTGTGTCAACTTTTGGAGGACAGAAAAATCAGGAGATGTGTCTTTAAAAGGTCAACGTTCCTTCTCTGGTGTTCAGCTGCCAGGAAATATGCCGTTGACCACTTTATAATGTTTCTAAAGCACCACAGAAGAGCTGAAGGAACATGTGGCTGTTTGTAGCTACTCTTTCTATAGACTGTATCAACAGAACTGGACTAACACCGTGTGACATCACAGAGACCACAAACTCAAGACCCGCGGGGGCCCACCAGAGTCCGAATCAGAGAAGGAGAGCTCAGAATCTGGAACCAAGAAATCAAGTTTTGTAAATGAGAGCATAGAGATCTTTGGTGGTCACACTTCTCTGTCTGAGATGTCGTAGCTCCTGAATCACTGAGGCCTGACATCATCTGGTGGAGGGAAGTAAAAAGGATCAGTTCCAAGGCAGCAGCCCAGGTTGAAAACCTGGTATGATAAATTAATGTATTATACTCTAATGGAACTGAGATTAAAAAAAATGCAGTTTGATTGGGTTTCAATAACATATTTTAGTACTTAACAGTATGAGTGTAACTCTTGTTTGGACTGTGTATTTTAGACTTTCTGTAGGAGCTGATCTGAATTAAGATCAAAAAGGAATTTGCATCAAAAAAACGCAAATACGGGTTTTAAAATGCACGCATTTTAAAACATATCGAAAACAAAAAACATTTACTAAAACCGAGAGTGTTCAGTGCTTAATAATCGCACGTCAAGCCGATAGAACTTCATTTCCCAGCATGCCGTGCCGCCGCGCAGGCTCAGTAGCGGCGCGGAGAGAGATGGCGCTGTTCGCGCGACAGCGGTTTGTTTTGACAGTTTTCGTGCTAAATCTCTGCTCTTTTGTCACTTCTGTGTACATTCACGTGGCAGAAGGCGAGAACACGTGTTTCACGGAGGAAATCCCGCGGCTGGTCGGTGAGTTTTTGATCCGTCCGCATCAGAGGACTCATTTCTTCCTCGGTTCAATCAGCGTGTTTTTTTTAATTTTAGTTATTTATAAAGTCGTATTTACATAAATCCTTCTATTTCTTGTGCCTACTTAAGAGATATTGTTGAGGAGCCTGTGATTGTGAGAAATAAATTTGATTTAGAAACGTAAACATCCGTTAAACACCCACGTTTCTGTTTTTATGAAAAGTTTCTGTTTCTGGCTGCTGCGGAACTGGAAAAGAATTGACAGGAAACATGCAGTAAAGCTAAAACAGACATGGAGAACGGTAAAATCTGTGAAATTTACAGTTCAGGTAGCAACTCAGGTAGAAATATTAACAATTCTGTCTGAAAAAAAAAAATTAAATTCTGGACTGCAACAAAACTTTCCCATCATTCCTCCATGTTCCATCAGATCTGCTCCATGTGTTCACTGTCCTGCTGTTCTCTAGCTGGTTACTGCAGTGCAGCTCCATCTAGTGGCACAGATGTGAAATGACAACAGAAAGTCCAGTCCTCCATTATAAAACTAATTCAGTTCTGTGGCCCATTTTTTCATTTCGTATTTTTGATCCAAGTCTAAAATTGAAATATAAAAAAAAAAAAAACTGTATTTTTTTTTTTGTTTTTTGTGTTAGATTAAAAAACGAAAAATGTAATAAAATGTCACTTTTTAATTTTTTTGTATTTTTGATTGACAATTGTGAATGGAAAGAATGAATGATACTCAGATTGGTAAAGTTACTGAACTTTAATATGGACATTTTCATTTTAAAGTTCTCCCAGACGGAGGATTCAACAGAAACAAGGTTATTTGTAACAACTGACAAGTTGAACTCCCCGTTAAAAGTTTCTGCTGTTACCTCAGAAATGACCTGTTTTAATGTTCTGATTGTGCTGAGACACAATCATTTTGTTGGATTTTGTTTGTAGACTTTTATTTATTTTTTAATAAAACAGGATGACATTAACACCCTGGCAGTGGCAATAAGCTTTATTTTATTTGACATTTTTTAAGATGAGATTTACACCAAATATGTGTTACTGACAAGTGCTGATGTTAAAAGTGTTTGAAGAACAAATGTTATGACACTTTAGTTCAAATGGCAGCAGAACATTTAAATAAAAGTAACCTTTACACTGTTGAATTCATTATTTAATTTTGCGTATACAATGCGATTAATCGTGATTAATCAGGAAAATAATGAAATTAAAAATTTTAATCATTGCCCAGCCCTAGTAAAAACCGAAGTAAAAAAGAGAAAAAAGGACCAGTGATTAAAAACTTGACGACGTTTGGCATCTTTTTCATTTAATTTTCAAAGCTCGGAATTTATTTACAAAAAACAAAAGTGGACATTCCTTTTATATAAAAATACTCAAATTCACATGTTTAGAAAAATAAAGCGTTGGTCTCAGTTCTGTCCAGCTGACAGCTGTTCCTCAGTACACTTTGGACCTGCAGACGAGAGAGAACGAAGCGATAGTGAGTTAATCACAGACTTCAGCTGAACCCAGAGGCTCAGGTCAGAAGGGGGCGGGGTCACCTGGAGAAGGTGCATATGGAGATCAGCCCCAGCAGCAGCTCCAGCCCGTAGAAGCAGAGCAGGACGGCGTTGAGGAGAAACTCCAGCCGCAGGACGAAGGTCTGCAGCAGCAGGTAGTAGACGGACAGCGCCGCACACAGTACCAGGACCAGGAGGGACGTGGACGAGGACAGGGACTGCTCACACAGGTTCCCCTTCCAGCCTGGACCGAGACACAACGACCAGTTAGTCTGCTGCTGCTGGTAACCAGGGTGGTAACCAGGGCGGTAACCAGGGCGGTAACCAGGGCAGCTCCAGAGAAGCACAGAGTTTCCCTCCGACGGCATCTCATAGTCCCAGAACTAGGGATGCACGATAACTGTTTTTTAAAACTGATACCGATACCGATATCGATAACCGATAACTTTCGGCTCCAATAACCGATAACACACACATATACCTCTGATCATTACATGAATACTATAAACAAAACCAAAAATAGTTTGGACTCTTTAAATGAACAGATATTTATTTTTTCCAGTGGAAAAACTATTGTCAAGCCTCTCAAACATTTTCATAAAGCTATCAAACAAACCTATTTGATATCTCACATCAACTTAAATAAGGTTCATTACTGACTAATATAAAAAATAAAGACTCCTTGAACTGATGGAAATACATGCATCAGAATTACTAACTGAAAAAGATTAACATTTAAAGGATTTTAGCTTGTGGTTCCATTTAAATTAATACCTTTAATTAAAGTAAATGAGGTCCAGTGATTTTTTTTTTTTTATCTCATTGAAGCTTTAGATGAGAGAGATGAGGAGAGGGGAGACTGCTGCTGGCTTGCGCATGTTAGCATTAGCTCACGTGAGCGCGATTTCAAACCTCCATGGAAGCGATTGTTATGTTGTAGGCGGCTGATCAGGTTTTACGTATTAAAGCTTGTGCTTCCCTCCTCGTAGAATTCACTCGGAGGATTCGTCACAAGTAACCACCAAACTATCTTCTTCTGAAACTTTAACGAAGTTTTACCATGTTTGTTGTGATCAGCGCTGTGCTCATGCTGCATTCAAAGTGTAACGTAAATTCCGAAGTTCCCTCGTTTGCTAGTCGTTCTTTCAGCCTTTTCTATTTTTTTTTAAATTTTTTATCTGTAACATGTGGGAGAATACTGCGAATATTGATTCAAGTCAGCAACTACTAAAATTATGACCGAGTTAACAAGTTGTTTTCTGGCATGAGGGGGTATTCTTGATTTTCCTGATTGAGTATTTGTTTTTCTGCCTATGCCGATGTTACTTGAACATAACATTCACTGCCGGTCATTCAAGGCTCAGAGGGAGCGAGGCACTGCCGTGTTGACAAAAACTATATATGTTATCGGGGCTATTCGTCGTGATATCAGACTTATCGGGATGACGTCATAATTTCCTGTTATCGGCCCGATAGTTATCGTGCACCCCTACCCAGAACTGTTTCTACATCTAAAAATGAAGTTAATGTGACGAGCCGTCATCTCCGGCCGACTCCAGGCCTCACTTTATATTCATCTTTAAGACCTCTATCAGGTTTTAAAATGAGCTAAAAACTTCTGGTGGACGACGACTCGACACATTACAGCCTCATTATTTACGGGACAAAAACCAAAGAAAAGAACGAGGAGGCTGATCTGAAGCTCCTCCAGCTGCTGCTGATCATCAATGTGAAGCCAGGTGTTCTGGCAGTCTGCCGGTCCGGAGCATCCGGTGCATTCTGGAGTGTTTGTTAACACAGTGCCAAGAGGGAAGGACATCAGCGACGGTGTTTGAGAAGCAGCTGTTGTTGGTTTTGAGGTCATTTCTGCGTCTGGAATCATCTGTGACGTGAGCTCATGAGTTTACGTTCAGACAGTACGAGTGTAGCGTTGATGGTGCGTTGATGGTGCAGGTAAAGGGATTGTTCACAGCAGAGGTGGAGCTTTTTATTTGGAGCTCCACATTTTTCTTCGTTCCTCTGTTGTATCTGGAGCCGTTGGTGCTGCTGCGTGGACGCTGATGTCCACGTCATGTTCACAGAGAGCTGCCTATAAGTTAACGTCCTCCACAAATATGTGAAAGACTAATCAAATCATACAGGAAGCCTTAAAGTTGTTGCTGCTAAAGCTGTTAAATCCCGGGGCCCTCAGTTTCTCCACGCTGCCTCTGTATGTTTGATTTTGGTTCATAAATAATCAGTGTAATACATTGTGTGTTGTTGATCTGATGCAGCTTATTTTAGGACCTGACAGGGACCAGATGAGGTTTTATCCTGATACGTGAAGCCTTTGATGCAGTGCTGCATCCTGCGATATCAGGAGTCTCCAAAAGGTATTTTATTTTGAAATCTGTCCATGCTGTTTATCCTTCTGACTTCCTTTTTGCTCAGTGCTGTTGGAAGTGGCTTCGGTCTAAATCTAGAACGGCTGCGTGTTTCATCTGGACACTAAAGCGACTGTAATATCCTTATTGTTGGTGTTTCTGCTGTGATTGTTGTCTGAGTGTTAAAAATAACTCTGTAGCAGTACCACTTCTGACCACTGTGTGCCTGTTAGTGGTGTTACTACTCATGGTGGCTTTAAGACGACTAAATCCAGTTTGTTCTGCTGATGACAGAACAAGCATCTTAAATGACTGTTTATATTTTATATTGAGCCTGATTTATCTGGTTTTCATTGTGCCATATGAAGTGTACTCTTTACTGCTCTGAAGACTGTTGTGTATTCATTTACATACAAACCAATAAACTGATGAAGCACTTCAGTTTCATGTTTCGCTCCTTTCAAATCCTAACTTTTCAAAACTCCCTCTTTTAAATACTTTCATTCATTAAAAGCACTAAAAACATTTGAGGTTTGCTGCTCAAAAGAGGCATCTGCTGATGTGAACCACGTCTCAATGAGGGGAGATCTCTGAAGAGATCAGGACCAGTTGATCTGCAGAACGCTGGAATGAGATCCAGTCATCCAGCCAAGATATCAGCGTGTCTGTTCACCAGCTGAAGGTGAGTAGGAGCTGGATGATGCAGCAGGACGATGGACCTCAACATGGGAGTAGATCCACCACAAAACCACTTCAGGAGAAGGCAATCCAGCTCCTGGAGAGGTCCAGTCAGACTCCAGCTGTGGGACGAGCTGAAGCCGTTCTGGGGAGAAGAAGGATCTAGAATTCCTCAGGTGCGTAGTGCAGCTCTGATCCAGAGATCCTGGAGGAGGTTGATGACATCACTGCTGCCAGAGGAGCTTCAAGCAGCTGTTAACTACGACGTTCACCTTCTGTCTGTGTTTAAGCTCGCTGCTTTTGTTATTGTCACTTAGATGAAGATTAGATTAGAATTAATGCAGAAAAACAGTCAATTTCAGACGGTTCAATTCTTTTGCGTTACTTTAAAAAGATTTTTTTTTTAAGAAATTAGTTTAATTCTGCTGCACTTCTTTAAGTCTTTACCAACAGTGTTTGACATCAGCTGGACCTTTGAAATTAAAGCCATCTATGTAATAATACCACTTCTGACCACATGGGGGCTCACAGATCTGCTCAGTTGGTGAAAGAGCCACTAGAAAAGTAAATTTCAGACTTTGTTGTTGCAAAAATAGATAGATAGATATAATGATCAAGATCAAAGATGGAATATTAAACCACAAAAAAAAATAAACGTACATAAAAAAGATTAGAATAAAGCTTCTGGTGGTTATTAACTATCTACTAAATGATGTACTGTTTGACTGTGTTTGTGTAGGGGCCAGCGTTTCTCACCGTAGAAGATCCTCAGGGCCTCCAGACCGAGGAAGAGCAGCAGCAGCACCACGTCCAGGACCAGATTATCTGACGGGTACGGCAGTAAAACCCCTGCAGCGACAGGAGACGGGAGGACACAGCTTTTAGATCCAATACAATTCAATTTCAAAGCTTCAGAGATGATTATGATCATCATCAGGTGTGTATGACAAGGGGATGGTCCTACAATGACATATACTGTAACAGGAAGGGTTTTAAGACCCTGCAGTCGGAGCCATGGCTTTTTGGCGTCGAGTTGATGACGTACTTCGTTTTCTTCTGTAACGTGTGAAATCACGGCATTTTGAATGTAGTGGACCGCTATTCTGAGCTGTTACTGGTCTTATCTTAGATGGTTTTTTAGAAGACTTGTGCTTTCCGACTTATTAAAGTCTACTCAGCAGCATCCACCCAGTTTGTTCTGAGCATTTTAACTTGTAGTGCTTTTTTGTGCCCCTCCCTGTGTCTTCTCTACCTGTCTCTCACATACTGAAGTATCTATCCATCTATCTATCTATCTATCTATCTATCTATCTATATCGATAGATAAAACTGGACAAGTATCCAGTCAGGTGACTCATAGCTTTGGACAGAGATTTCTTTTTTAAAAGTAGATAAAGTGCTGCCTGAGATATTACATCCATTCAGTACTTATTTCCAACCTGGTCCCCCAACATACAGAGATTTCTCCAGACTCTCTCTGGTGATATTAAGTACTGTGGAAAGTGAGATATTTAAAGTGTTAAGAATTTTATCCTAAAATACTGTTGTTTTGCTATTTCTAGACAGAGTCTTGTAGATTAGTGAACCTCTGCATGTTTGTGACCTTTATTCACAGTCAGTCAGAGAGAAAAGGGGAAGACATGCAGTAAAGCGTCACTGGGAGTTGAGCCTGTGGTTGCTGCAGGTCTGCAGGTCTCTGCACAATACGCAGCTTTCTTGTTGTAAATCAGGGGTGTCAGACCTTTATAGATGAACATGAGGACCTCTGCCAGGTAGAAAGCTGCGAAGTACCAGCTGTTGAGGTAGAGGAGGACCTGCAGAGGAGTGGACGAGGACTGAGGAAGACAGGGTCAAGGACAACTGTGGTGCACAGAGAGATCTGCAGATGTGCAACAGTTTTCATGAGAAGGATACGACCGGCTGGCTCCCTGCAGACAAACGAGAGAGACAGCTGAGACAGAGCTTTCCTGCTACTTTAAGTTTACATTGATAAATTAATGAGGAGACACAAAATTTGTCAGGAATCCCGCTCACAAATGTTCGTTTTGATCTAAATGAACTTATATTTTCAGTGGCGTAGTACAGAGATGTTTGCTGCACTTCCATGCAGTTTCACAATAACTGTAGTCAGTATCGGCTTCGGTTGCAGGGTGATCTGTGCTTTTATCAAAATGATAAATCAGTTCTTTGACGCGTTTTCTGCTGATTTAAGGAGACACCAAATCTGCGTTAGCCTGCAGCTTATTAACGGGACAAAAACTCAGATTGTTTTGACTTTCAGCGGCCACTTTATCCAATGAATTATTTCAAATATCGTCTCGGAATCATTTACAACCGTCTCTGATGTTGTGAATCCTCTTGTTTATCTGAAACAAACGTTTAAAGTGAAACTCACCGCGACCCATTTTAACGCTCCTGCAGGTTGCTGTGGAAACAGCTTGGGGAGAGCGGTCTTCTTCGATGGATAAATTCGGAGTCCCTCCTGCCGTCTTCTGCCCCCTACAGGCAGTCTGGGGTTGTACAGATATAAAAATAGAGGGGAAAAAAATCTAAATCCATCAAAATAAACATAATTTCACACCACATGCCAGTTCTTTGTGGAATAACAGATTTATTATTGCCAATATGAAACCATTGTTTAACAAAACGTGGACAAATTAATCCAATTAGGCAAGGCAAAGCAAGGCAAGTTTATTTGTATAGCACATTTCGTGTACAAGACAATTCAAGGTGCTTTACATAAAACATTTGAAGCATTACAAAGTACATTAAAACAGGATAAAATAAAAAGAAGATAAAATAATAAAAATGCAAAAGTTAATCAACAATAGTTTTTGAAAAAGAAGGAATTAAAATATAGATAAAATGCAAGAAATACATGTTAATTGTTATGATAAAATGTGGCAAATAGAAAAGTTTTTAACCTTGATTTAAAACTGTTAAGAGTGTCAGCAGAGCTGCAGGTTTCTGGGAGTTTGTTCCACACTTGAGGAGCATAAAAACTGAACGCTGCCTCTCCGTGTTTAATTCTGACTCTGGGAACAGAAAGTAGACTTGAACCTGATGACCTGAGGGATCTGGTGGGTTCAGAACCAACCAGAAGATCCTGAATGTATTTTTACATTATACTGAAGGGAGATAATTTAATGGAATGTAATTTATTTTTAAATTTAGTCCAATTCAAATTAATTTATTTAAATTTAAATTATTTTAGTATAATTAATTTTATTTAATAAGTTCAGTTTAATTTCCGTTTAATATAATTTAACTTTATTTGATATATTTTAAAGTCAACGTAATTTTTTTTTTTAAAATTGAATCTAATTCAATTTAATTTCTTTCATGAGAATTATATTATATTATATTATTATTATATTATATTATATTATATTATATATTTATATTATTATTATATTATATTATATTATATTATATTATATTATAAATGCGTTTCATTTTATTGAGTGTGCCCTTTTCTCGTCTTGAGCACCTGCCCCTAAAACCGTTTATTTGCTACACTTGACTGTAGTTCACGATGATGTCTTTGACCGTACTGAACGTAACCGCTCAGAGTTTAAAGAACTACAACACCTATCAGGCTTCCTCAGCGCCCTGATTGGCCAGAGCCGAGCAAGGGTTTACGTGGCACAGCACTAGCTGCGCATGCTCAATTCGGGCTCCGTCCTCAGGAAGATGGTGTCGTTGAGTATCAGGATGCAGCCGCGCGTGTTTTCAGTTTTGTTGCTCACTATTCTCTGCAGCTACGTGACTCCGCTGTACTTTCACATCGGAGAGACCGAGAAGAAGTGTTTCATTGAGGAAATTCCGGACGAGACGATGATAATCGGTGAGTTTGTTCGTTGTTAACGGTGACAGCCTGTTAGCTTCTCGGCTAACTGAGCTAAACTCATCAACAGCAACCTGCTGCTCTGAAAACACGCATTAATTCACATTTATATACATCAAGCCAGCACCAGTACTTATCCTTACAGTCAGCTGATCATTTACAGGTGGTCGGTCATCCCAGGCTCTTGAGGTTTTTGATCATCTCCAGTTTATGTGTTTTACATTTTTCCTTAAATTTAAGTAAATAAATGGAGCAGGTCAGAGTTTCTGACCGGAAATAAACTACAAAGGTTATATGTTTCTACTCCGGTAAGTTATTAAACGGTAACTGATGCAGTGAGAAGCTTCTGGTCCACGAAACAGCCACGGAGAAGACTCTCCCCGTGGCTGTGGAGGAGATGTTCCTCTCTGTTTCCTCTTTGGTTCCTCCTAGTTTCCTCTCTGGTTCCTCCCTGGTTCCTCCTTGTTTCCTCCTCTGGTTCCTCCTTGTTTCCTCTCTGGTTCCTCCTTGTTTCCTCTCTGGTTCCTCCTTGTTTCCTCTCTGGTTCCTCCTTGTTTCCTCTCTGGTTCCTCCTTGTTTCCTCTCTGGTTCCTCCTTGTTTCCTCTCTGGTTCCTCCTTGTTTCCTCTCTGTTTCCTCCTTGTTTCCTCTCTGGTTGCTCCTTGTTTCCTCTCTGGTTCCTCCTTGTTTCCTCTGTTTCCTCTCTGGTTCCTCCTTGTTTTCCTCTCTGGTTCCTCCTTGTTTCCTTCTCTCCTGGTTCCTCCTTTTTCCTCCTCTCCCTGGTTCCTCCTTGTTTCCTCTTGTCCCTGTTCCTCCTTGTTTCCTCTCTGGTTCCTCCTTGTTTCCTTTGCAGTTCCTCCTTGTTTCTTCTCTGGTTCCTCCTTGTTTCCTCTCTGGTTCCTCCTTGTTTCCTCTTGTTTCCTCCTTGTTTCCTCTCTGGTTCCTCCTTGTTTCCTCTCTGGTTCCTCCTTGTTTCCTTTGCGGTTCCTCCTTGTTTCCTTCTCTGGTTCCTCCTTGTTTCCTCTCTGGTTCCTCCTTGTTTCCTCCATGTTTCCTCTCTGGTTCCTCCTTGTTTCCTTTGCAGTTCCTCCTTGTTTCCTCTCTGGTTCCTCCTTGTTTCCTCTCTGGTTCCTCCTTGTTTCTTCTGGTTCCTCCTTGTTTCCTCTCTGGTTCCTCCTTGTTTCCTTTGCTTCCTCCTTGTTTCCTCTCTGGTTCCTCCTTGTTTCCTCCTTGTTTCCTCTCTGGTTCCTTCTTGTTTCCTTTGCGGTTCCTCCTTGTTTCCTCTCTGGTTCCTCCTTGTTCCTCCTTGTTTCCTCTCTGGTTCCTCCTTGTTTCCTTTGCAGTTCCTCCTTGTTTCCTCTCTGGTTCCTCCTTGTTTCCTTTGCGGTTCCTCCTTGTTTCCTCTCTGGTTCCTCTTTGTTTCTTCTCTGGTTCCTCCTTGTTTCCTCTCTGGTTCCTCCTTGTTTCCTTTGCAGTTCCTCCTTGTTTCCTCTCTGGTTCCTCCATGGTTCCTGTTTCATCAGAGTCAGAAGCTCTAACATCCAGGAAATGACAGCAGATACATGTGTACACAGCCTCATTATTAAGTTTACAAAAAAAATCTGTTGGTCAATCCTAAAAAGTAAAAAAGCAGTCCAGTCCAGTATCTGTCTGTGTGTCCTAATCAGTTGAAGGCACATGTTTGGAGGTCCGGTCCTCCAGCCGTACCATGTTGCATTAATTCATCTGTCATTTCAAGTTAGATTTTAATTAAAAAGGAAGTAGATGGAAATGCAGATTTCTGAAACTGTCAGATGGTCTTTGGTAGAAAGACCAATGAGACGACTGACGTCAAACGACTTGTATTGTAGGATGAAAGACGTCCCCACGATTCATTCACAGCGCTGATCTTTCATCTGTAACAGCCCAAAACTCAATGCAAAGTGTGTTCTTTTTTTAAATTCCAACCTGTTTGGAGTTCAGCGCTTTAAAGAAAACGATTGAGACAGTCGTCAACCTTCCCAGGAGTGGACGTCCCAGCAGATTTCCACCGACGGCAGCCTGACAACGTTCAGAGATGAATCCGAGCCTCCAGGACTCATTGAGCAGGTTAACTGTTAAAGTCCCTGACAGCAGAGTCAGAAGGAGACTGAACCAGTCCGGTTTATCTGGAAGAGTTTCAGGGAGAAAACACAGACCTGAAACATTTTACATACATTAAAAAAAAAAGGGGGGGAAAGTCCAGCTGTTGGTCAAAATGCAGCTTAGATTAAATTCTGAACTTGTGTGTTTGTGTGTGCAGGAAACTATCGGACTCAGCTCTACGACAAGCAGAAGGAGGAATATCTGCCGGCCACTCAGGGTCTGGGCATGTTCGTGGAAGTCAAGGACCCCGACGACAAGGTACACGCCCACAATAAACAACGCACACGTCACCTCCGCCGGCGATGAAGCCCAGACGACACAAAACCTCAGAGTCAGCGCACCTGTCATTCACAGGAAGTCGCCGAGTGTCAGTCGAAGACCGTTGTGCAGTTTCATAACTCCTCAGCATGAACGTGTGAATGAACTGGGCGTGGAGGCTCTTTGTCCTGCACATACCTCCCGCCTACAGCGTTTCAGGCTGTTCTTCACGTTTCAATGCAGAGACATCGAAAAACCGTGGAGTTCAGGGCTCCCGTTTCACTACTTCCTGCTGTTTTTACGTCTTTCTGACATGATGTGGCTGCTTAAGCAGGAAAACAGCAGTTAATGCGACTTATTAACTAATGAGACGTGTTGGTTCCAGTCTGGAGCTTCGCCACTAGATGTCACTAAATCCCATATTTCTAGTAGCAGAAATAAAATGACAAAGCATCACATTGGCCACGGTTACATGATGTTTTTTAATTCGGAATTAATTATTCCAAATTAAATAATTCAGAATTAAACTATTTTCCTTCAAGTTTACATTGAAATAGTAATTCTGAATTGAGGTTTACATGGAAAACACTTTTGATCGGCTTTATCCAATTCTGCCTACGGTCTGGGGGTTGGGAAGGGTTCTGGTTGGATGGGGGGGCGGACGTCTTTACGTATTTACGTCTACCGGAAGAAAACAAACTTACTTGATTAGCAACAACATGGAGGACTACATTATTGGCATCCTTTTTGGATTTGTTTTGATTTCATTTTTGAAGCAGCAGCAAGACAACATCAGCTACAACTTTGAAAAGCTCACAATTTTTATGTTTCCTGCCATCTGTTCTTTTAATTATTTCCAGTTCCTCCAAGCTATTTATTAAATAAATCATCTCTGCTCTTGAACACCGTTTACTGCGTGCTGCCATCTTGAAACTTTGAAACTTTGAAAACAAGCCCAGCGTGGAATATAAGCATCATCACGACAGACGGGCAAGGGAACTAGCATGCGCAGAAAGACCAGAATTAATTTAAAGTGGAATGAGTGTTTACATGACCACGGAATTATTCTATTCAGATTTAAAATCAGAATAAACCAGCCACTTACTTCTGAATTAAGTTTAATTCGGAATGGACATTTTCATTTGGAATTAGGTGTTTACATGGTAATCTTTAATCATTTTAAATCAGATTTAATTTTAATTCTGAATTAAAGAGGAATTAAACTTCCCATGTAAACGCACTGATTCAGAACATATCCAACATCAGAAAAGTCGAGGTGTGAGAAGTTTTCCCTCACAGACGCGAGTCTTCGGAGCATCGTGGAGGCGAGAGCAGAATTCTCCGTAGATCTACCAGGATGGAAGCGTCTCTGTCATAAACATCTGCTTTTAAGACGACTGCTCTGCCGGGAGAATACGATAGTTATTGTGCACCGCTAGCCCTAATTGTGTGAGAAACCAGAGACCTCCGTGGTTTTCCGTGCAGGAAGCTGTTTTCTCGGACTCTTCCCGCTCCCAGGTGTCTCCTGGACCTCCTGTGCAGCTGCAGCTCTGAACACCTGTGTGAGGAGTTTCGTTTTGTCTCCTGCAGGTGATTCTGTCTCGGCAGTACGGCTCAGAGGGACGCTTCACCTTCACGTCTCACACGCCAGGGGAGCACCAGATCTGCCTTCACTCCAACTCCTCCAAGTTCTCGCTGTTCGCCGGAGGCATGCTGGTGAGGAGGACGCCGACCGCCGCCATCTACGCCACTGCTTCTGTTTCTGTCCAACGATGCGTGACCTGGCGATCTGTCCGTCTGTCTGTCCACAGAGGGTTCACCTGGACATCCAGGTGGGCGAGCATGCCAACAACTACGCCGAGATCGCCGCCAAAGACAAGCTGACGGAGCTGCAGCTGCGAGTCCGGCAGCTGGTGGAGCAGGTGGACCAGATCCAGAAGGAGCAGAACTACCAGCGGGTCAGTCACTACTCCTGATGGTCTCCTCAGAGCCAGTCGGACCATCTTTTTCTTCCTTTCACTCACCCAAGGCGTCACGTTTGAATGATTGTTCCTGAAGTGTTGTAGAAGAAAATAAACATTATTTCTAGAGATGCACAATAACTGTTTTTTAAAACAGATACGATAACCGATAACTTTCAGCTCCTAAAGGCCGATACCAATAACTGATAACACACACATATACCTCAGATCATTACATCAATACTATGAACAAAATCAAAAATAGTTTGGACTTTTTAAATGAACAGATATTTATTTTTCCAATGAAAAATTATTGTCAAGCCTCTCAAACATTTTCTTAAAGCTATCAAACAAACCTATTTGATATCTCACATTAACTTAAATAAGGTTCATTACTGACTGATATAAAAAATAAAGGCTCCTTGAACTGATGGAAATACATGCATCAGAATTACTAACTGAAAAAATTCATTCCTCAATGATAATAAAAAATAATGCACAGGTCATAATGTACTGACACAAGTTAGACTTGTCTGTGTGAATAAACTGAAAAAGTGCACTCATAGTAACAGAAAATTACATTTAAAGGCTTTTGGCTTGTGGTTCCATTCAAATTAATACCTTTTAATTAAAATAAGTGAGGTGTAGTAGTTTTTTTTTTCAATCTCATGGAAGCTTTAGATGAGAGAGAGGGGGGAGGGGAGGGGAGGGATGCTCCTGGCTTGCTGACGTTAGCTCACGTTAGCTCACGTTAGCTCACGTTAGCTCACGTTAGTGCGATTTCAAAACTCCATGGAAGCGATGGTTATGTTTCAGGTGGTTGATCGGGTTTGACGTATTAAAGCTTGTCCTATTTTAACCAGCGAACTATCTTCTTCTAAAACTTAAATGACGTTCCACATAATCGCCGCCATGTTTGTTTGTTTTTATCAGCGCACTGTGCGCAATGCTGCATTCAAGGTGTAACGTAAATTCCTCCGTTCCCTCGTTTGCTAGTTGTTCTTTCGGCCTTATTTATTTTTCTATTTTGTATGTGTAACATGTGGGAAAATACTACAAATATCAATTAAAGTCAGCAACTACCAAAATGATGACCGAGTTAACGAGTTGTTTTCTGGCATGAGGGGGTATTCTTGATTTTCCTTATTGAGTAATCATTTTTCTGATTATCCCGACGTTACTTGAACATAACATTCACTGCCGGTCATTCAAGACTCAGAGGGAGTGAGGCACTGCCATGTTGACAACAATATATATGTTATCGGGGCTAATCGTCATGATATCAGACTTATCGGGATGACGTCATAATTTCCTGTTATCGGCCCGATAGTTATCGGGTCAATAATTATCGGGCATCCCTAATTATTTCATCATTTAGATTTGATCAGCAGTCCAGCAACAGTGCTGCAGGTCTGAGACAGGTGACGCAGAGCTCATTCAAGGCATTGCATCATAAAATAAACACAGGTGGCAGATTAAATGATCGGGAAAAACCTCAGCTTTGATCCCGTAAAGAGCACGTCCACCTAAACGGAACGCAACACCAAGCAGCTAAAGGAAGACGAGAGCGCAGTTCACCACAGAAAACCGCCACCAGCAACCCGCTGCTGCATTCAACAAACACCAGTCTGTTACTGGTTTAAAGCTCCACAGATTGTAATAATGTAACTCTGAAACATAAGACTCACTAAGCTGACAGCTGAGGAACATTTAAAGAAAAAACACTTGACTTTCTGCAGCCCAGCTCTGAATTCAGGGTTTCCTTTGGTGTTTCGCCTCCACAGCTCAGAGTCCAGTGGAAACTTCCACCTCATGTATATAATCACAAGTCTCTGTGACGAATTTAATCCGTTTCTGGTCTGATTGTTTCCTGACAGTAGGTGGGAACAGAAGCAGCTATGAGCCGGTGTCTTGGACACATACGGTGTGATGTGAGGATCTGTGAGCTGCTCGTAGTCTGGTTTCACGGTGGTTTTTCTGGACATTCAGGAAGGGAATAGTTTACAAAACTGCAATGAAAATCTGTTTTTCTTGTCTGAGTCACATGAATCGATCAAACTATATTTTCACTTGTGCAACACAAATTTCACAGAATCAAAATAAAATCAACAGAAAAAAACTGTTCTACGTGTAAAATACATTCAGAGCTACACCAATAATTAGAGTAATTATGGAGCAGAAACAGAATAAACACCGTCTTTATTTTAACACACTTAAAACAGAAAACACACCAGTAAACAATTAAACAGCCACCTGAGATGAAGGTGTCCGTAAATAAGTAATTAAAATAAATAAATGAACAAAAGTAAAGCAGGTAATCAGTGAGAATTTTCTTTTTATTCTTTTTACTTTATTCAAGTTTTTAGATGGAAAGAAAACAGAAAAATGAAATATTTTCAACAAACATGAAGAGTAGATTTTTTTTTTTGTACCAACTTATTCCATGTTTATATATATACCATGTCTACTCACATTGATTTTATTTTCAACCTTTTTTTGGTTTATTTTTTAAAGCAACAGTTTTTTGTGCTGAGCACTACAAGTGTGATTAATATCAGAACCTGAGGTCAGACAGCAGTGTTTGGACCTTTTATTGTTATAACAATCCTCTAGATTTTTATTTATGTTTCAGGGTCACATGTTCAAACACTCTAGAACCGGCTCTGAACTGTTTCTGGAACTAGCTTTGAATTGGTTCTAGAACCAAATCAAAACTGGCTCTGGAACCAGCTTTGATCTGGTCTGGAACTGGCTTTGGATTGGTTTTAGAACCAAATCAGAACTGTCTCTGGAACTGGCTCTGAAACCGGCTTTGAACCGGCTTGGAACTGGCTCTGAGCCGGCCCTGAACTGTTTCTGGAACCGGCCCTGAACTGTTTCTGGAACCAGGTCTGAACCAGCTCAGCGCCAGTTCCAGGGCGGTTGAAGACGTTCCTGCATCATGTGACGGTGACAGGTGTCCAGCTGAGGTGTGTTTGTGTCCGTTTGTGTCCGTCAGTACCGAGAGGAGCGGTTCCGTCAGACCAGCGAGAGCACCAACCAGCGGGTCCTGTGGTGGTCCATCGTCCAGACGCTCATCCTGGTGGCCATCGGCATCTGGCAGATGAGACACCTGAAGAGCTTCTTCGAGGCCAAGAAGCTGGTGTAGACTGCTGCAGGAGTGTGTGTGTGTGTGTGTGAGAGAGAGAGAGTGCATGTGCGTGTGTGTGTGTGTGTGCAGTCTTCACTGTGGATGCAGCCCTGAGCAGCTGCAGCAGCTGCCGTCAGGTGTAGAGAACTCCAGCTGCACCAGAACACCTGTCTGTCTCACCTGAGCGTCACATCTGCAGCTGCCGTCAGAGAACACGCTACACGCGTGAAGCTCTGGTGTCTCTGATTCTGCAGCGTCTCCGTCGACGTCCTTCGACTCTGAGTTTGTTACTGCGTTGCCACCAGAGATGTTTTTGACGGTTCACAGAAACTTCAAAGAAAATAATCAGGATTTGTAAAGATAACTTTTCTGCAGTTAAACTAAATAAACCCGGTGGGATGTAATCTGATTACTATTTGGAAAGACAAAGTTTTGTTTTTTTGTTGTTCTTTTTCAAACTAAACTAAACATCAGAGATGATTATGATGCTAAAAGAATAAAACATAATTGGGTTTATTCAACATCTTAAAGGAAAAAGTACATATTGAAAATCTTCCCTCATTAGATGGATATTTTTCTGATTCTGTGAATTTTTGTAATTTTTTTTTTGTTGTTGTTTTCTTTTTTTGGCCCAACAGAGCAATGTTGTGACAGATTTGGCTTTATTTTTTTTCTGTTTTTTATTTTTACAGAATAAATCTGTTCAGATTAAACCTGTTAATGGATACTGATCATAAATGTTTGCAGGTCTAGATTATAAAATTCTGCAGTTTGGTCCTCAGTAAAGGAACCAGGTGGAGGACCGGAGCTTTTTCAAGATTTATTTGACTGAGATTAAAGTCTGAATTTTCACTTTGTGAATTTTTTTTTTTCCCAAATCAGAATTTTGACCTTTTTTTTTCCAGGTTTAAGGAATTTTTTAAATCTCAATTCTTTTGGTTAATGTCATTAAAAAAAAGCAATTCTGATATTAAAGCAAGACTTTTTTACTTCTTTTAAAAATCAGAATTCCAGGAACTGAGTGACTTTTTTTTTAGACTTTTGAATTAATTTCTCAGCATTCTGAGATCAAAGTCAGATTTTTGTCTTTTTCTCCTCATATTTACAAGATTAAAGTAAAAAAACAAAATCTTGACTTTTTACTCAGAGTTCTGAGATTAAAGATTTTTTTTCTCTCTGAGATTAAAGTCTTTATTTTCTTTAGTTTAAATCGGAATCCTGAATTTTTCTCTTCGTTAATCTGAACTTGTTGGTTGAATTTGAACATCAAACCACCAGATTTCCTTTCATGAGTCTGTTCGCACCGTTTCATCGTTCTACTTGATGAAATGACCGAACAGACTGCAGAGCTGCCAGATGTTTTAGTCCTGGACTGATGTTTCCAGCTGAGTCTCTGTTCTCACTGTCCTTCTAGAATCATCTACTGATATGTTTCTGCAGCAGAGTTTAAATCAGCTGGTGAAGGTTTTCTATCGTTTTTTTTTTTTTTTCCATGTTGGGTTTGAAGGACTCTTGCGACAGTTTCTTTTATTCTTGTAAATCTCACATCAAAACTCTGTGACTGTTTAGAGTTTTTATATGCTGTAACTATATTGTATTTTGAGGGGAAGCAGATTTAAGAGATGTCACTGCGAGATGTAATAAAATAAAAACAAAAAGATGTTTTGACTGGATAATTTAAATAAAGGTTTCCAGATTTAAAGGATTGTGTTTTTGAGAATTTTAAATCCAACTGTCAGAAAACTCAACTAATTTAAATTCACATGTTTAAATGTCATTTTAATATATCCTTAAACATCAGAGGAAGGGGATAAAGGCTCAGTCTTTTCTGTTGAGCTAAAGTGTTAACATGCTAAAGGCACGATATGTAGTAATACAACCCCGCACCACATGGGGGCAGTAAATCACAGGAAAGCCAGCCACTGGCTGAAGACGCCATAGATGTCAAATACTAGATTCTGCTCGCCACAGAGACCCGCGGAGGACGAGTGTGAACACTGTCGCCACATTGTGAAGGTATCAGGGCGGAGCTGTCGACATGTCGCATGAATGTAGGCAAACATGTCAGTGAACGTTTCTTCTTAATTGTGGACATTGTCATTTTCTGCCCAAAGACATGTTTAATTGTGGTTTTTCTCCACTTAAGTGTGTGTCGTGGACTAAAACTGGCAACAATTTAATAATATGTGTGTTTATCCATTTTGTTTTGCTTTAGATGACTGGCAACTGATATTTTTTAAAGGATTATTGAATTTTAGAATAGTTACCACTTCTGAACCAAAACTGTTCCTGATGACCTCAGTAGATGTGAAACATTTATTTAACACAAATGGCTACATTCCTTCGTGCAGATCTGCAAATCCCCGGATTACTGACAGTTCTGCCCGTCAGGCCTCAAACGCCACGGTTGTTGGGTTGGCTTTAAGTTCTGAATGTCTGTTTCAATTAAATCCCCAGCCCTAACTTCAAATATCCACATACATATGCGAAAGCACAAAAATTAGATTTTTCCTTTTTAAAAAAAATAAAATTCCCATAATATAGTCCTTTTATGAGTAAAAGTACATTTAAAACAAAAACGTCAGATTTTTCTAAATTTCTTATTGATGTTTACAATGTGAATATTCAGTACTTGAAAAATAATAGACTTCCATTTATTGTCTTTTTTTGTTGTTTTTGTGGTAATATTTTTTATGATCATGCAGCTCAGTTTCAAACAACTGAAGTAGACACGGACAGGATGAGAGCCCTAACTTCAAATATCAAAATAAATGAATTAAAACCACAGCCCTAAACCTAAACCTTAATCCTCAAAAAAATGTTGATTAGTTATCGATTTTTTTCTCTCAAAAATACAGCCCCCTATTTAAAAAGAAAAAAACTAGGAACCTTTCCTCGCCATTGTTCCTGACGGACTCTTGTACAAGCCGGACCGTGTTAAAATCAGCCCCTGCGTTATTAGCAGCGTTCGTCGATCTAAAACCGCGCCTGTTATCGGATATTTTCCGGTAAAATGTGATTATTTGTCGGACGGAAGCGCGAACGGAGCCTCGCCGAGTGACACCGTCGCGGTGTTCAACGGAAGTCGCGGGGACGCGGAGCGCGCGACCCGCCGCGTGCTACGTGTACAGCGGCTGCAGCGGCAGCCTCTGGGGTCCCGGAGCGGACCGGTACCGAGTCCCGGGACTAAGGACCGGCATGGAGGCGGACGGCCCGGCCAACGTCAGCAGCAACGACCGGAGGAGGGGGGAGGCATTCCCGCCGCTGTGAGCGGTTCCCGCCGCGGAAGTTCCCGTGATTTTACCGTCTGAAGCACCGCAACAATGATGTACTCATCCAGGAGGAAGCCGGTCCTCTACTTCAAGGAGGACAGGAGGTGAGGTGGACCTCCGACGCAGACTCGGCTCCAGAAACAAATTAAAGGGGGGGCATTAAATTTTTTCAGGGGGGCACACTTTTTCAAACTACTTCAGGCTGACCAAAGGCTCTGTGACCACTCCTACAGTGGTGAGAAATATTTTTTCCCTCACCAAAAATGGGCAGTTTATCCCAAAATCTAAAAAACAAACAAAAAACGATAGTGTAGTGCTCTGTTCATTTCTTCAACTCAAGTCAAGCATTTCTGGAAAAAAGCACTGATGTCAAGCTGAACACTGAAGTAAACATTCAAACTAGGAGAGGTAGCTACAGCAGCTAGGGAGCACAAGGACCAGAACAAAGCAGTGTAACTCATCTGCCTTTAAGTCCCCTAAGTTCCTGTATCTGTGAGGTGTGTGTGTGTGTATGGGGGGGATAGGGAAGCATCCATACCAGGAGCTGCAGAATGACCTTTTTTTCCCTGAGAAATAGGATTGCCAACTCCCTGAAGCTGGAAAGAGGGACATTTTTTGGACGGGGGGTCTGGGGGGTCCTCCCCCAGAAAATGTTGTGTTTCTTAGATGCAATTTCCTGCATTTTAAGGCATTGAAAAGACTGACGTCTTGCCACCCAACCCATGCCGGAAATGATGATGTTTTCTTATCCAGACCACAATCCTACTAATTTCAGGATAATTTTGTGAAATTAATTATGCATGTTGTACACAACTTGTGTGCAACATGGGCCGGGCAGTTAGCTTTTAGAATGCCATCGTTTACGCTGGTGAGCAATTTGTAGACAGAATGGTGCTTTCTGAAGTTAACATTTGCTTTGTCGGCGGCATATGCGGTGATGTTTTCAACATTAAGACCATATGTGTCAAGACAGGAAAGGAGAGCCTTATATGTGCCATTCGCAAATGTTTTCGTAGAAATCCAACAACTTGGACATTACGCCATCCGACGCGGAAAAGTAGCTCACACACACATTTTTCTGTTGCCCTTGTTAGAGGCATCGCTAGTGAGTGAAAAATAAAGGGCCTCACCATCACCTGAAGAGAGATCGGAGACTATTTTCCCCACAGTGCTTGGACCCAACACATTCATGGTGATCATCTCCGCTTCGGTTCTTCCCAACTGCATCTTCTTAGCGACACTCGAGTCTTGAAATAAAGCCCCGTTTAATTTCACGGTGCAGTCAGCGCTGTTATAGCTGTGGCCGTGTTTCATGGTGTGGTATATATAGGACACCTCGCTTGCAGAACTGTTGTCAATTTCAGCAGTAGATGCGGCGAAGAATGAAGTGATGTTGCTTGCTCCTTTAGCTAGCACAGCCTTTTTATGACACTCTGGTGTCTTCATGACGGGATGAGTCGTGCTCGCCACCATGGCCAATCGATATCTCGCGGCGGCATAAAGTACAACATGCTCTTCTAGGGTCTGTGGTGGCTTTAACCCACGACCTTTTTGTTTCCCATCCTTGTTATAGCTGCAAAGCCTCTTTTTTTTTAGCTGGTTCATCCATTTCCCTCAGTAAACTTCACTGATTACAACCGTCTCCCATAGCAACGTATACATGCAGGTCAGCGTAGCCTATCACAGTTCCCTGATCAGAATGTGTCATCATACACCAGTCTGTTATCATTGGACAATATACTTTGTAAACGTTGAGTTTCGGGGCATAGTAGCCTATCAAAACTCCCTGTTTATAACGTGTCATCAATCAGCAGTCTATCACTGGACGAAATGCTTCATAAACATTCCATTAAAAAATGCTGTCAAGACTATGATTGAAATGCGGGACGAGAGCAGTTCTTCACGGGGCAAATAAAATTCACCTAAAAAACGGGCAAATCGGGACGGTTGGTAACCCTAATTTTGCTGCTCCTTGTTCTCCCAAGCTGCTGTAGCTAACCCTCCTAGCATGAATGTTTACTTCAGTATTGCTGTTGACTTCAGTGCTTATGTTTCCAATAGAAAATGCCAATGGTGCTCCCTCCTGCTCGCTCCCGTTCACGTTGTCATTTCTCGTTTTTTTTTTAAATAATTCCGTATATCCATGGCGGCGGGTACTAACTTACGGAAGGTGTCCATGAATAAATGAGGTCAGCGACCCGCCCCCCTCTGTCTGTAATTGGCTAGAAAGTTGACTTCATTCGTTCGTTCAACGAACAATTGTTGATCATGCAATTCAACCAATCCAACGAACTTCGTTGGATTGGTTGAATTGCAAGATCAACAAAACGAGATAGGAATAAGAGAAAGGTGGCCACTCCGAGTTAAAAAACAAAAACCCAAATAAAATAAACAGCTTCCAGTCAAGGGCGGGCACAGCTGACTCCGTGGGCGGGCACGGCCCCCCAATGCCCGCCCATGCCGCCGGGTCTGCTCCGACCGGACGGTTCTGGTGAAAGTTTAACGGCTTCACGTGATTTAAAAAGCTCCAGAACTTCAGGCCAGCTGAAGTCAGTTTTTGGTTGGAGGAACCCGTCCTCACACCACTTTGCACTGTGGGTAAAAGCTGCCATGTTGGTAGCTATGGTTGGGTTTGAAACTGACGCCAAGTACGGCACATTTGTCAAGTTCACGCTGGTCAGGAACGACTCCAGGCGGCGTACTTCGGCGGACGCAGCTCGGTCCTTCTGCCACTGGAACTTCGGAAGACTTGATGACATCACAGCTTGATCAGCGTACCAAAAGGCCCGTTTGTGCCCGACGTTTGAGACAGACACAGAGACGTACAGAGCCTTTTGGCTGTCTCCCGTGCTGATTTTTGTCCACATCTTGGTGCGCAGCCTTTGGTGCTGAAAATTACGGATGAAACGGGACGAGACAACCCGCAGTCATGGGGGCAGTAGCGAGCTAGCTTACCGGGTCAACCGTTAACCAAATACAAAAAAACTAAGAAACTTATCAAAGCAGCCCCCTGGTGGATGTGTTGCTGAATAACCACGCAAGCGCAGGTAACGCATGTAGGTGTGAGGAGCAGCGACGGAAACGGCTTTAGGAGCGATCAGACGTACGAACGTACGGAAGTGGAGTATAAGTGGTCCTTAAAGTCGTCTCTGTGCGGACGAAACGTAGCGATGCTACTGGAAGTCTGGGGCCAGTATTGAGTCAAGCGTTAAACCGAACATGAGAAACTGAGGAAGAAGAAAATTCATTACGTTAATTCATGGACACATAACCAGTCCCAGTCAGAGCTGGGCATCTTTAAAATACTTAAATGTTGATACCAGTCCCAATATCAATATTTTATCCTACGTATCAATATCCGAACGATAGTTTTTTGATACCATATAATAACGTTTATGTGAACAGGGTCGTGCACGGACATTTTTGGGGAGCAGGTGATCAAGCCACGAGAAAAGGGGACGCTCAGTATTACTTCTTTGAATTTTACAGATGTTTATTTTACAACGTTGGAGATTCTCATCTGATTTTTATGAAGTAAAATTTTGACCTTCGTAAGATCACAACTTTTGTTGCAAAACGTAGACTTTTGTTTCACCGTAAAATCATGATATTTTATTGTAAAATCCCAAGTTTTAACTTTTCAACCAGACTTCACAACATTTAGCTACGTGTTTGTTTATTTTTACAACCTTACAATCAGAGAGATATTCGTCAAATTTTTTTTACAGAATCTGGACTTTTTATTGGTAAGAAAACAATTTTCGGTGTGAAATTTTACTGTTTGCGAGATCACAACCGAACTTTGCAACTTTTGTCATAATATATTGCTTTTTGCAAAATCACAACTTTTGACATAAAAGTACAAATTTGTTTTAAATTCTAAATTTCATATAACTGCAATTTTCTGTCCTAAAATCATGACATTTTATTGTAAAATCGTGAGTTTTGAAAAAAAAAAAAAGAAATCGTAAATATTTGACCAAACTTTGCAGCTTTTACTGAAATATCAACTTTAGAAAATTTGGAACTTTTGACGTAAAAGTGTGACTTTTACGCTGTAAAATCGTGTAATTTTCTGTTTTTTTCCCTATAAAATCTCTAATTTTGCAATACCGCAACATTTTTTTGTAAAGACAGTTTTTGACAAAAAAAAATCTCAAATTTCACAGAATTATGTTTTGATGTAAGATCACAACTTTTTCACAAAAATTATGAGTTGTGTATCGCCGCATTTTGACATGTTATCATAACGTTTTTTTATAAACCCAGAAATTTCACAAAATCTAACCACTACAAAAATGTTAAACACATTAACATATTGATTTTCACAGAATCGCAGTGTTTTGATTTAAAAATATAATTTGGTCCTAAAAATCACAAATTTTTGACGTCAAATTGTGAATTCATACCGTATATCAGTGGCTGTGTTTTGTTTTATTCTCGATGGTATCGAAAGAATACAGTTGATACCAGAAAGGTAACAATTTTTTGATTCCCGACTCTAGGTCTGGTTAACGTAAAAACAGTGGGATTAAGGTTAGAACTCATACCCTCCGTTGAGTTCATCGGTCTTTCTGTGCGACCTCGACTTTTTCACGAATACGGACAAAACGCAGTAATACCACTGGACATCGTATCAAGTCAGTCATCAAGCGAAACATGAGAAAATTTGTTAAGAAATGACAGAAAACTTCAAAGAGCCCGAAGTTTTCCACATTCGAAAGATGTAACCACTTTGGGACAAGGACCACGCTCAAATCAGCGGGAAAGAGATCGGGAACGCGCCCGGAGCGACGGCGGCAGCGAGGGTCGCTGTAATTATTGGTATCGGTAACCGACTCGACACTGCCCCCTGGTGGATCCATTCGACCTGAATGCTTCATCAGACATCCAACCGAAAACTAACTTCAATGTGGTCATCCAAAAGTGTTAAAGGGGAACATGTATGAAGAAAAACTTTATTAAAGGGCACATATCAGGAAATAGAGGAAGCTGTGAAAATGTTGGGGGGGGTTTTTTTGTTTGTTTGTTTTATGTCAAAATTTCTTACAGTGGGGAACTAAATCTTTCATTCTCTGTCATTTTGAGACTAAAACTAAATGGAAAAACCCTCTCACACCCTGTTCATTAACATTTTTTCTTGGCTTTTAAGAAGCGAGACTTCTAAAGTTTCCCATCAAGAGGAGAAGTGAGTAAAGCTGCAACTTTTCGTTTCGATAACTGTTTCCCAAACTGCAGTCCGGGGACGTCCAGAGGTCCATAAGTCACTAAAGCAAATTTTAACCAGCAGCCATGTGTAAAAGTGAGTTCTACCTAGGGATGCACGATAACTGTTTTTCAAAACCGATACCGATAACCAATAACTTTCAGCTCCTAAAGGCTGATACCGATAACCAATAACACACACATATACCTAAGATCATTACATCAATACTATGAACAAAATCAAAAATAGTTTGGACTTTTTAAATGAACAGATATTTATTTTTTTCAATGAAAAACTATTGTCAAGCCTCTCAAACATTTTCATAAAGCTATCAAACAAACCTGTTTGATATCTCACATTAACTTAAATAAGGTTCATTACTGACTGATATAAAAAATAAAGGCTCCTTGAACTGATGGAAATACATGCATCAGAATTACTAACTGAAAAAGATTAACATTTAAAGGATTTTGGCTTGTGGTTCCATTTAAATTAATACCTTAAATTAAAGTAAATGAGGTTCAGTAGTTTTTGTTTTTTATTTTTTAATCTCATGGAAGCTTTAGATGAGAGGAATGAGGGAGAGGAGAGGGGAGACTGCTGCTGGCTTGCGCACGTTAGCATTAGCTTCCGTTAGCTCAGGTTAGCCCGATTTCAAAACTCCATGGAAGTGATTGTTATGTTGTAGGTGGCTGATCAGGTTTTACGTATTAAAGCTTGTCCTTCCCTCCTCGTAGAATTCACTTGGAGGATTCGTCACAAATAACCACCAAACTATCTTCTTCTGAAACTTTAACGAAGTTCCACGCCGCCATGTTTGTTGTGATTAGCGCTGTGCTGCAGGCTGCATTCAAGGTGTAATGGAAATTCCCACGTTCCCTCGTTTGCTAGTCGTTCTTTCAGCCTTTTCTATTTTTTTTCTTTTATGTGTAACATGTGGGAAAATACTGTGAATATCAATTAAAGTCAGCAACTACTAAAATTATGACCGAGTTAACGAGTTGTTTTCTGGCATGAGGGGGTATTCTTGATTTTCCTGATTGAGAAATCTTTTTTCTGATTATGCCGACGTCACTTGAACATAACATTCACTGCCGGTCATTCAAGGCTCAGAGGGAGCGAGGCACTGCCATGTTGACAGAAATATATATGTTATCGGGGCTATTCGTCATGATATTGGACTTACTGGGACGACGTCATAATTTCCTGTTATCGGCTCGATAGTTATCGTGCACCCCTAGTTCTACCTCAATCCTAAAACCGTAGCAGATAAATGCATCGCTGTGAATCCCCGTGCAGGGTTTGAACCCCCCCACTGCACCTGGTCCCCTGAACAGATGGAAACCCCCCTGAAGAAAGAGGGTAGTTGAGGGTGATGAGCCGAAGCTTTAAATCTTTGGTAACGTCTGCTGGAAGTCTGGCGGAGGTGATTGCAGCGGATGATTTTCCTGCAGCGCCGGTGTTGTTGTGAAGCCGTGAACTGCTGTTTGGGAACCTTTGGTTTGCTGTTTGGATGCATGATCGACTAACGGCTCCGCCTGCGCTGTAACGCATCCGCCTGGACTCGTTTGGGGTTTTTAAAAGCTTCACAGCAGCAACTTAGACGGGTGACTCAGCTGCTTCGACACGTTGAGGCAACAAGCTGAAAGCAGATCAGTCAGCTATGACTAGGGTTGGGCACCGAAAAACGATTCCAAGTAGGAATCGGTTCTTAACGTCCGGTTCTGGAATCGTATAGAAGATTTTTGAATTTCGATTCCTTTTTTCGGTTCCTAAATGTCCGTGCTAATTTTATTTTGTTTATTTTTTTATTTTTGTTTGTTTGATTAACTGCACTAGTTTGTTGATGTTACTCCGCCCGGCGTTCTCAACTCCGCGTTAGTGGTGACGTACGTCTGTCGCCGATGGGACTTCACTCGCTACAACATGGATCCCAAGAGATGCCACTCTTGAGTTTGGCTGCATTTCTGTCCGGGAAATGGCGGCTACCTGGTGCAGAGCAACACCTGCGGGAAGCGTGTTACTGCCAAAGGAGGGGGCACGACTAATATGGCAAAACACCTTCGCCTGCATGGCATCACAAAAATAAATGAGTGTACCATATTTAATTCACTGCGTTGCTCCCGTCGCTTCTTCAACTTCAACAGAGTCCGTCTTTATCCAGAAACTCTTGCCTTCTCATATACAGTGGTACCTCTACTTACGAACGTTTCTACATACGAAGTTTTGAGGTTACGAAACGCCTCAAAGTGAAAATATTGCCTCTAGTTACGAAAGAAATTTCAGGATACTAAAGGCAAAAATCCAGTGTCGCTGCTACTCTCAGCTCCCAGAGTTTACCGAACGTAAACATAGCTGTCAGCTCTGTATCTCGGTTTGAAAGCGGTGCGTCCGAGCTGCTCTGCCATTGGCTATCGCTTAGCATCTTCCTGGCATCCCATTGACTAGGAGGGCCCCTTGTCTGTATGAGCGTAACCCAGGTAAACAAACAATTTTTACCTCCGTCAAGGAGGTTATGTTTTTGTCTGTGTTTATCTGTCTGCTTCTGAAAGAGCAGATATGGTCATCTTCCTAAGCAAAAACTGTTGATTTCATTTTTTGTTGGGCAAAATGTATTTTGGAGGCCAACTGCCAACTGTAAATTGTTTAACATTGGCCACGGTTACATGATGTTTTTTAATTCTGAATTATTATTCCGAATTAGATAATTCCGAATTAAACTATTTTACTTTGAGTTTACATGGAAATAGTTATTCTGAATTGAGGTTTACATGGAAAACACGTTTGATCGGGGGAACGAGCATGCGCAGAAAGACGGGAATTAATTTAAAGTGGAATGAGTGTAAACATGACCGCGGAATTATTCTATTCAGATTTGAAATCAGAATAAACCAGCCACTTACTTCGGAATTAAGTTTAATTCGGAATGGACATTTTCATTCAGAATTAGGTGTTTACATAGTAATTTTTAATCATTTATAATCAGATTTAATTTTAATTCTGAATTAAAGAGGAATTAAACGTCCCATGTAAACGCACTGATTTAGGCTGTAAGTGAATTCTGTGTGTTCATATGTGCATGCAAGCATGTGTAAGAATAAAAATAGCCTGTTGCCTGTGTAAATGTGTCACAGTTTTTTTTTTTTAATGAAAAAATTCTACTGTTAGATGAGTCGCGATCTGTTGACCTACACATCAAAGAATCGGAATCAAGAATCGTTTTGAACAGGAATCGAAACAGAGAATCGGAATCAGAATCGTTAAAATCCAAACGATGCCCAACCCTAGCTATGAGTTGAGTTTTTTTTTCTGATTAGCAGCGCTGCTCTTTAGAAGTCGGAGGAAAACATGCAATGGCGTGAGCTTGCTGGTTTGACCTCTGCTTTGAGTGATGGTCATTTTGTGGCACCAGATGGCAGTATTGGGTCCACCACGGGGGTCTCCGAGCCCAGACCGGCCTTCACCTTCCTCCTCGTCTGTTCCCAGGCTTCTGTCGGGGAGATGCTCCATCTACAAGCTCTTCGGCCTCTGCGTGGTGCTGGTGCTCGTCTCGCTGCTCTGGCTGCAGCTCAGCTGTTCGGGCGACATCTCCTCCGCCACGCTTGCAGACAGACGAGGCCCCCTGCTCCCGCCGCCGCCCTGCCAGGCGTTGGCGGCGGACGACCCCACCTGGGGTCCTCACAAGCTCGCCCTCGTGGTTCCCTTCAGGGAGCGCTTCGAAGAGCTGCTGACCTTCGTCCCTTTCATGCACACGTTCCTCAACAAGAAGAAGATTCGCCACAAGATCGTCGTGATCAACCAGGTGGATCACTACAGGTGAGGGCGTGTCCTCCTGTCACACGTCTTGAGTTTCAGCTCTGTTGCTTCCTCTGACCGCACGTTGCCGTTTCAGGTTCAATCGAGCGTCCCTGATCAACGTGGGCTACCTGGAGAGCGGCAACGACACCGACTACCTGGCCATGCACGATGTGGACCTGCTGCCCCTGAACGAGGCCCTGGACTACGGTTTCCCCGAGGACGGGCCCTTCCACGTGGCCTCGCCGGAGCTGCACCCGCTCTACCACTACAAGACCTACGTGGGAGGGATCCTGCTGCTCACCAAGAGGCACTACCACATGGTACTGAGCAGCGGCACGCCGACATCCATCCAGAGCTTCCAGTGATGCTCACAGCGCTCTGAGGCTGCAGAGGCTGGAGGATCTAAAGAAGCTGCATTGAGCTTAGAACTTTTTATCACTATACCATTATTTATTTAAACACTAATTAAGCCTAAAAAGTAGGGATGCAAGATAACTGTTTTTAAATCGATACCGATAACTTTCAGCTCCTAAAGGCTGATACTGATAACAGATAACACACACATCTACCTAAGATCATTACATCAATACTATGAACAAAATCAAAAATAGTTTGGACTCTTTAAATTAACAGATATTTATTTTTTTCATTGAAAAAATATTGTCAAGCCTCTCAAACATTTTCAAAAGCTATCAAACAAACCTATTTGATATCTCACATCAACTTAAATAAGGTTCATTACTGACTGATATAAAAAATAAAATAAAGGCTCCTTGAACTGATGGAAATACATGCATAAAAATTACAAACTGAAAAAGATTAACATTTAAAGGATTTTGACTTGTGGTTCCATTTTAAATTGATACCTTTAATTAAAGTAAATGAGGCTCAGTAGTTTTAATTATTATTTTTTTTTAATCTCATAGAAGCTTTAGATGAGAGAGATGAGGGGAGACTGCTGCTGGCTTGCACACGTTAGCATTAGCTCCCATTAGCGCGATTTCAAAACTCCACGGAAGCGATTGTTATGTTGTAGGTGGCTGATCAGGTTTTACGTATTAAAGCTTGTGCTTCCCTCCTCGTAGAATTCACTTGGAGGATTCGTCACAAATAACCACCAAACTATCTTCTTCTGAAACTTTAACGAAGTTCCACGCCGCCATGTTTGTTGTGATCAGTACGCTGTGCTGCAGGCTGCATTCAAAGTGTAACGTAAATTCTGACATTCCCTTGTTTGCTAGTCGTTCTTTCAGCCTTTTCTATTTTTTTCTTTTTTATGTGTAACATGAGGGAAAATACTGCGAATATCGATTCAAGTTAGCAACTACTAAAATTATGACCAAGTTAACGAGTTGTTTTCTGGCATGAGGGGGTATTCTTGGTTTTCGTTACTGAGAAATCATTTTTCTGATTATGCCGACGTAACTTGAACATAACATTCACTGCCGGTCATTCAAGGCTCAGAGGGAGCGAGGCACTGCTGTGTTGACAAAAATATATATGTTATCGGGGCTATTTGTCGTGATATAGGACTTATCGGAATGACGTCATAATTTCCTGTTATTGGACCGATAGCTGCCTGCTAAAAAGTACAAACCATGTAGCAGTGCTTCCTCCACGGCTCTCTGAAGGTCCCACCAACACATTTCAGTCACGATGAGGTCCAGATTTAAGTGGGTCATTCCACAGCATTGATTCTCATTATTTTCCACTCTGCTGCTGTGTTTGGGATCACGGTCCTGTCACACGAGCCAGTTTCAGTCGAGCTTCAGCCGTTCCAGACGTCCGCTAGTTTGTTCAGATGCAGTCTTGTGAACCTCAGTAGTGTTTCCATGTTCTTTTCAGACAGAAGAGTCTTTCTCCTGGAAACCTGTCCAAACAGTGCTGGTTCAGGCCTCTTAACATTTTCTGTTTGGTGAGGCTCTGAAATTTACAGGGAAGTCCACTCTCTAGAAGATGGACAGCTGACCTGAATGCTCTCCAGTTGTGAATCATCTTTCTTGCTGTGGACTACTTATACAGTGGTACCTCTACTTGTGAAATTAATTGGTTCTGGAAGTAGTTTTGTAACCTGAAACTTTTGTAAGTAGAGACGCGTTTTCCATGTAAATGCCCTAATCCGTTCCAAGCCGTTTTAAAATAAATTATAAATAATACATGAAATGACACAAAAATCTGTAAGAAATACATGTTGGAACTAGAAAAGCACTCGGAGTGTGCAGACCTCCACCAAGCGCAACAATTTTAAAAAATTTGAAAGTGATCCAGAATCCAGGATTTCTTCTGGATCACAGCCAAAATGAAATCAGTTCTTCCTTTTCACATTTTTGAGAAGTTCTAAAAATTTCATCAAAATCCACCCGTAACTTTTTGAGTTATCTTGAACACAGACAGACAAAAACCGACAAAAACATAACCTCCTTGGCGGAGGTAAAAATTGTTTGTTTACCTGGGTTGCTGGGTTACGCTCATATGTTTACGTTTGGTAAACTCTGGGAGCTGCGAGTAGCAGCACTACTGTATTTTTGCCTTTTGTATCCGGAAATTTCTTTCGTAATTAGAGGCACTATTTTCCCGTTGAGGCGTTTCGTAACCTGAAAATTTCATATGTAGAGACATTCGTAAGTAGAGGCACCACTGTATAACCTTTTCCAGATTGATGTGGAGAAACAGTTGCTTCTTTAAGCTTGTCTTTATGCAGTGTGCCGTCTTCACCACAGTTTAGCAGGTCTTGATTTATTTATTCCATATCCTTGATATCAGACCTCAGTTCTCTTTACTAGTTTGAACTTTACCTGCACTAGTTGAACATTTTTAGCACTAGTTCAGTCTTGTGTTGCACTAGTTGAACAAAAGGTTATACTAGTCACAATTTTCAGGCAACTTGTAACACTTTTTTCCAGCTAGTTTAATCAGAGGCTGTACTAGTGAATCCATGTCTGGCACTAGTAGCATCAAAGTTTATGCTAATCACCTTTTTAACACAGAAGTGGACCTTCAGGCCAAACTAGGTAACTAGTATATTTTACTAGTTAACTACTGGGCTTCAAATCATAAGACATGTTAACTAGATCACATAGGGTTCTGTTTACTAGTTAACTAGTGACAATAAAATATCTTCACTTGTTTACTCATAGGAGTGAGAAATGTTCACTTGTGAAAAAATAAAGATCATAATTCTGTCAGTTGAGGGGGTAGAAACCTCTCTGTATTACTAGTCAACTAGTTTAGATAAGAATCTTTACTAGCAATCTAGTCAGGTCCAACGTGTTGCACTAGTTAGAAATATTCTACTTAACTTGTGAACTAGTGAATGTCAAAATCTTAGCTTGTAAACTAGTTCAAAACCACCGTGCTTACTAGTTAACTTGTTGAATGACATTCTAATAAGGAGGTGGTTAAGGGTATGCACAGGGCCTTCCTATTGGTTCTTTGAGTCAGAATTTAAAATGCCAGCCAATCTTGACTCTGGGTTTAACTAGTATCCCACCCATTTCATTTGCATGTTGCACACTAGATGTAGTCCTGTGAAGCTGCAACTGGTAAGCAAGTTACTACATGATGTAACTTAAATGTTGTCAAGGCAAACTTTTTAACTAGTTACCTAGCTGGGGTCTATTTTGAGTTTGCCAGTTAACAACTGTGGCGAAGCAAAATTACTAGCTGACTAGTGAGGCTTGACATAGGTTTCTTCCATCAGAGGCATCATGCAGTGAACAAAACTGTCCACCAGATGGTGACGTTTGACTCACTGAGCTCTAAATGTGGTGGACAAGTATCCTCATGGCAGCACTTTTTTTCTCAGAGCATGTCATACATGCGGAAAGTGGTGAATTAAAAAAAAAAAACCAAATCTCAATTTTATTGTTTTCTATTTTCTTTTTCTGTTTGTTTTCATTCTACACAGTCAGAGTTGTTGGCTATGACTCAGAAAATCAAAGGTTTTTGTTTTGTTTGTTCATTTGTCTCTGCAGTGTAACGGGATGTCGAACCGGTTCTGGGGTTGGGGCCGAGAGGACGACGAGTTCTACAGGCGGCTCAGAAAAGCAGAGCTGCAGGTAACGGCTCTTATTTTACCCTGTTTCCATTCCAAGCCTTCGTCTTGGTTAACTAGCGGCTTTAATCAGCAGACTAGCAAAAGGTTTGATTGGGATCATGTCCGGATTCTTTAGCTGTTCCTGATACAGTAATTAAAGGATTTAAATGGTCCAGCTGAGAGTCGGGTCATGTGACTGTAACCGTTGCGTCGTCTCCTGATCTGCCGCTGTTTTCCTCCGCAGCTCTTCCGACCAAACGGCATCACGACGGGATACAAAACCTTCATGCACATCCACGACCCAGCCTGGAGGAAGCGAGACCAGAAGAGGGTCGCCACTCAGAAGCAGGTACGACACAAACAAATGCACGAAGGCCTGGCGATGCAACAACTGCATGTTTTGACCCTTTTCTATATCTTTGTTTTCGTCACTGGAGGTGACCCATAAGCTTTATAAATGTAGAGTGAATGCAGCCAGAAGTGTTTTATCTGCTCCTTACTAACCAGGGAAGCCTTTTTAGCTCAAACATCTGGAGTACATCCCATAGTCGGGTTGAGTCGAGGTCGCAGGAGATCCGCACTAACATCAAACTAAATAACCCCAGTGTGAAAACGTCTTGGGTGACCACACTGAGCCAGAAAAACAACTTCACTTTCCTCAGCCCAACTCAGATTTCAGTCCTACCTTCGATGTTTCACCATCATGAATTATATTCCAGTGGAAAACTACACTCCATTCGTCTAATCCCAAGTCTCTGTGACAAATTAAACCTAGACCAAAGTAAACTAGAACCATCCAGAGCAAACATGATCTTGTACTTGTTCTTATGAGATAACTCCTGAAGGGTCATGGATTAGTGAACTGCCTGCCGAGTCTATTGGCTGTGAAGATTCCACGGAGGTGTCAATCATCCAAACCCATCCCGCCGTTCCTGGGATAACTACCGACATTATGGTTTTCGGATAAGTTAATGGAATAAATTAAATCATTTAACTGCATCAGAAGAACATCGTTCTGTTCATTTTTCGATCAACACGCAACAGTAATGTTTAGGAAATGTGAGTTAGCGAAGCGCGTCGACCAGGTTACTCTTGGTGAAACATCTCAGTAGCTTGAAACATTAGCCTTAGCTCCTTCAAGTTGCTTCTACAAATTACAATAAAATGTAAACAAGAGCTCTGCAGACAGTAACTGTCCTCCACCAGTTGTCCCTCTGTGTTCTTAAAAATAAATAAATAAATAAATATGCCCAGACCTCGGATTTCGTCCTTTTTAGTGGGTTGGTAAATGTCCATCTGAACTCCTCTTCCTCATCCTCTCCCCCCGCAGGAGCAGTTCAAGGTGGATCCCAACGGCGGGCTGACCAACCTCCGGTACCAGGTGGAGTCCCGGCAGGAGCTGACCATCAGTGGCGCTCCCTGCACCGTCATCAACACCAAACTGGAGTGCGACCAGAACCAGACTCCCTGGTGCCTTCTGGGTTAGAGGCTGCCGGTCGGTGGGGTCCGTCATCGTGGCGACGCTGAGGTTTGGTTGAGTGGCACCTCTGACGGACGAACACGGACGATCTGGAGTCGGCTGACATATAAACGGACCGTGTTTATTTTTCCTGAGAAAAGTAAAAGCGCCAGACGGGTCGGTCAGCCTCCAGAGACGAATAAACCGACCAGAGGACGGTCGTCTGAGCTCAGTCTGCTTCTGAAACTCTTTTAGTTTTCTCTCCTCCTGTCTTTGGTCGCTGCTGCCAACGAGGAGGCGGACTTAAATTCTGGGTTTCATTTTGACTTTTATGTGCCGGATTTGTGCAAATAGACGGACGCCAGACTCCTGCTACCTTGATCCTTGACATTTCCATATTTCTGTCCCCACCCCCTTAAATAAGACACGCCCACTGGTGACATCATTACTGAATACAAATTAGAGTTTGCACAGAATAGAAAGGGTTTCTCCACCCATTTAGTTTTGCCAGTTAAACTTGACTTTTAATATAAAATCCAGGTTTGTTTTTTTTTATTTTTGCTTTGCAGCAACATAATCTTGAATATAGGAAACTAAAAGCCTTTAATGTGTTAATTTCTCCCTGCAGACAGCGCTCAGGGTTCAGGGTTGTGTTGAATATCTGGAGGACGACGGCAGCGAACAAGGACGTGTCTTTTGTTAAAGCGTAATAAATTATTATAGTCGTGGGTCTTGGTTGGAACCTCAGCAGCTTTCAGATCCACCTTCAGCAGCCTCATCATCATCACCTGCTGGTGATCATGTGATCGGCAGCAGCTCTGGGCCGCGTGGTTCCTTTTTCCTAAATGAAGACGTGACAGAAGTTACTGTTCATCTGAGGTTGCATCTGCATCGTAGTGAAACCCGCAACTGTCAGATTATATTTTTACTGTTTTTAAATTGCTTTTTTAGTTCAAAAGCAAGAGTTCAGTAAATAGACCAGAACGGTCACGGAAACCTCTGATGGTGCTTCTGGAGGAAACATGAAATAGGAACAAGCTTCAGTGAACTCTGCAGCAGAATGATGGTAGTTCTGCTTTCAGACAGCAGAGGGCGCCGTCTCGTTGCTCTTAGAAATGGTTATCTTCTTCTGTTGCTCCAGAGGGCGCTCTCAAGTCTAAACTAACTAGTTCCAGGTACGCTCGCAGGTCCGTGGTCTTTTATTTTCCACCTCCATGTTTGTACAGAAGTCGTATTTATACAATAAATCAAAGTCAGAGAGTAAAAACTCTATGTGTCTGATGGGTTTTTCTCTTTTATTGTTTGTAGATTTAGACCTCAGATCACCCTTAGGGGACACGGGGGTCGGTCCAGCTGTCCGAACCCCAGAACGGTGACGGCAGCGGTCGCTGTGGTCACGTGACCCAAAAATCCAGACGGTGGCGTCTTTGTGTAAAAACGTGTAGACTGGATGCTGCTTTGCCAGCTCCGGGTCGAGCCAGAACCTGCAACGGAGACAAAGAGATGAGTCGGTGTGAGGGCCCCCCCCTACCCTGAAGTTTCTGTTCCCCCTCCGGGTGTAATTTTCACCTTTTGTTGGAGGAGAAACACCTCCACGCTGCTACAAATAGACCCCAGCAGCACTCTGTCGCAGCTTCGCACGGCAGCTTTTTTATTTTCAATTCCCCACTCGGTGATTACGAGTCTTTCGTATCGAGCGGTGGAAGCGACGAGGCGGAGGGGCCGGGCACCGAGCACTCGCACGGATGTGGGTGGAGCGGAGCAGATGTGAGCCTCCTCACACTTAATTAACAGGATGCGTTAATGAACGCGGGGGATCGTGCTTCTATTATGGAGCAATTAGCTGAGAATCAAAGACGAACGGGAGCAATCAGGCTAGCGACGCAGCTGACGGGACACCGATGCTCCTGAAGGTGCCATCTCCTGACCCGAAGCCTCTGAAGGTGCCGTCTCCAGACCCGAAGCCTCTGAAGGTGCCGTCTCCAGACCCGATGCTTCTGAAGGCGCCGTCTCCAGACCCGAAGCCTCTGAAGGCGCCGTCTCCAGACCCGAAGCTTCTGAAGGGGCCGTCTCCAGACCCGAAGCTTCTGAAGGCGCCGTCTCCAGACCCGAAGCCTCTGAAGGCGCTGTCTCCAGACCCGAAGCTTCTGAAGGTGCCGTCTCCAGACCCGAAGCTTCTAAAGGCGCCGTCTCCAGACCCGAAGCTTCTAAAGGCGCCGTCTCCAGACCCGAAGCTTCTGAAGGCGCCGTCTCCAGACCCGAAGCCTCTGAAGGTGCCGTCTCCAGACCCGAAGCTTCTGAAGGCGCCGTCTCCAGACCCGAAGCCTCTGAAGGTGCCGTCTCCAGACCCGAAGCTTCTAAAGGCGCCGTCTCCAGACCCGAAGCTTCTGAAGGCGCCGTCTCCAGACCCGAAGCTTCTGAAGGCGCCGTCTCCAGACCCGAAGCCTCTGAAGGTGCCGTCTCCAGACCCGATGCTTTTGAAGGTGCCGTCTCCAGACCCGAAGCTTCTAAAGGCGCCGTCTCCAGACCCGAAGCTTCTAAAGGCGCCGTCTCCAGACCCGAAGCTTCTGAAGGCGCCGTCTCCAGACCCGAAGCCTCTGAAGGTGCCGTCTCCAGACCCGATGCTTTTGAAGGTGCCGTCTCCAGACCCGAAGCCTCTGAAGGTGCCGTCTCCAGACCCGAAGCCTCTGAAGGCGCCGTCTCCAGACCCGAAGCCTCTGAAGGTGCCGTCTCCAGACCCGAAGCCTCTGAAGGCGCCGTCTCCAGACCCGAAGCCTCTGAAGGTGCCGTCTCCAGACCCGAAGCCTCTGAAGGCGCCGTCTCCAGACCCGAAGCCTCTGAAGGCGCCGTCTCCAGACCCGAAGCCTCTGAAGGCGCCGTCTCCAGACCCGAAGCCTCTGAAGGCGCCGTCTCCAGACCTGAAGGCGCCGTCTCCAGACCCGAAGCTTCTGAAGGCGCCGTCTCCAGACCCGAAGCCTCTGAAGGTGCCGTCTCCAGACCTGAAGCCTCTGAAGGTGCCGTCTCCAGACCCGATGCTTCTGAAGGCGCCATCTCCAGACCTGAAGCCTCTGAAGGTGCCATCTCCAGACCCGAAGCCTCTGAAGGCGCCGTCTCCTGACCCGAAGCTTTTGAAGGGGCCGTCTCCAGACCCGAAGCTACTGAAGGCGCCGTCTCCAGACCCGAAGCTTCTGAAGGCGCCGTCTCCAGACCCGAAGCTTCTGAAGGCGCCGTCTCCAGACCCGAAGCTTCTGAAGGCGCCGTCTCCAGACCCGAAGCTTCTGAAGGCGCCGTCTCCAGACCCGAAGCTTCTGAAGGCGCCGTCTCCAGACCCGAAGCTTCTGAAGGCGCCGTCTCCAGACCCGAAGCTTCTGAAGGGGCCGTCTCCAGACCCGATGCTTCTGAAGACGCCGTCTCCAGACCTGAGGCCTCCTGCTCCAGATGTTCTTGTCTGGTCGGTACGTGGCCTCGCCAGGCACCGGTTTGTAAGAGAGGACCGGAGGAGAGTCCAGTCACTTCGTCGTCCAAATACCTACCACCAAGGCTTCAACGTGACCCGGCCCGTTTGGACGTTTACGTCTTTTCTAAAAGTGCATCTCGTGTGCTTCTTCATGTTCCCTGTAGAACAGAGAGAACATTCCAGATGAGGAAGAAGAAGACACATGTGGACATCCAGAGACACCAGCGTCTTCACTGGACCAAAGCTGCCTGTAAGATGGTCTGAGGATAAATGGACAACTCAGGGGTGTCAATTCTCCGCGGATTCGCAGATTTCCGAGTTTTTTTTCCATCCTGGGGGTCATTTTTGAGATACGTGCAAATCCAGTTTAATATTTTCGGGGGGGGGGGGGTCCCCTCCACCAACGTGACGTGAATTCTCGATTGCGATTGGTTGATTGAGTGATTGAGAGCAGGGCATGCGCACAGAGCCCGTTGACAATCCAGCTGCTATCACAGCCAGATCAGCAGTCAAAGTAAACCCGAAGCACATATTTTCTGATATTACTTCTCCCTTTCTTGTTTGGATGGATGATTATTAGCTTTAAATTCACAGGAGAGATGTTTATTCCTTATTGTACTTAAATATTGTTATACAACGCGGATGAAATATACAGCGCTTCTCACCACTGGTAAATGTAGGAAACGTAAACTCGTTTGCCTCGTTTAATTAACATTAAAAACCGCTTAGCAATGTAACCTCCAAGTACATTTAAATTGCTGATTTCTGAAGTGCTCAGTTTACATATTAGGCCAATTATATGATAATTACATTTTTTAAAAATCTCCCGACTCCGAACCCCCCCCCCCCCCCCTCAAAATAGAAAACTCGGATCTACACGGTTCACATAGGTCATCCTTTTTTACTTCAAAACCGAAAGGTGGGGGATTTTCATGCCTGAAGTATTAGTTATTCAGTGTTTAGAGCTTTTTGTGATTTAAAAAAAAAATTAAGAAAAGCTAATGTTCAGAGTTACAGGCATCAAAAAGACATGTTGAATTTAACATGCTATTTTCTATAACTGCTTACTAAAGTTTTGCATTCATGTATCTTGTTGTCAGTGATGTTTTACTGTTGAAGTTCACGAGTGACTGAATCACTAGTCATTCTGAATTTTTGCCTTTAATACGCAACTTAATTGTTTCATAACAGCTACTTTTATTTTTGATATCTAACCTCTGTATGCCTCCTAAAGCAGCACCTCGAGAGTGCTCAAAATTTTCTGGAGCTCCCCCCCCCCCCCGCGTGCTTCAGAGTTTTTTCCGATTTCCCATTGACAACCCTGACAACTGCTCTGTGGTCAGATGAACCAACCATGGAGGACCATCCAGCTGTTATCAGACAGACCTGCATCTCTGATGGTCTGGGGTTCATTAGTGTCTGTGGGCAGCTGAACATCTGGAAAGACTCCATCAATGCTGAAGAGAACACTGACGTTCCAGAGCAACATCTGCTCCATCCAGACGTCTCTCTCGGCGAAGACCTTCCATATTTCAGCAGGACCACATACTGCATCCATCACTGCAGCTTCACAGGACAAGAGTCCAGCTGCTGAACTGGTCTTTGACCAGCAGAAAACATCTGGAGAGTCTGAAAACCAGCAGTGAAGGTCCAGGACTGTTGAAGCAGCTAGAATCCTGCATCAGACCAGGACGGGACCACGTTCCTCTCCTGGAACTCCAGCAGCTGGTCTCCTCACTGCCCAGATGTTTGCAGACAGATGTTAGAAGAGGAGGAGATGCTCCACAATGATACAGATGCAGGTCCACATGCAGCGGCAGCTGCTTTTCTAAGACTCCTGCTGATGTCTGTCCCTCTTGGCACTGTGTTAACCTGTGTCGTTTTGGAGCAGAAATACGAAGTGACTCCAGGCAGGAAAAAAATCAAATAAATTCACATTTTCTTTCACGTCTGGAGCCATTTAGACCAAATGTGATCAGATGATTCCAGATGTGTGCGTCCTCCTACAGATGGTCGGGCTCGTCTGTCTCTGATTGGCTGCTGGAAGCTTCAGCACCAACTGACAGCCACCTCACGTCCACAGACCAGAAATGTGCGTCTGGGCAGTTTTTCAGAGAAACACAAAATAAATGAGAAATAAATCAGCAGAGAACGATGGAGGAGCTTTGTCTCCATCTCATTTCAGATGTAATTTTGAAAAAAAAACCTCAACTACTTTTAGTAAAATTAAGACTTTTTTCCAAATATGGTGAGCAGCAGCTCCTCCCAGCAGCTGATTGTGTAATTTTAACGTATTTTCAGGAGAAACGTTCTTGGTTTAATCGGACCATGAACCCGTTCGGGTGTCATCTGGTGATCTGGGGTCAGTTCTGGTGCAGATGTGAGTCCATCTGTCTGACAGCTGGAACTGGGTCATGTGACTGGAGGATGATCCCACAGACAGCAGCAGATCTGCACCAGAACCATGACAGTCACAGTTTCACCAGAGTTTTGGGGTGGCCTCTCTTCATCTCCTCCTCCCTCCAGCAGGTTGAAGGTCTGTGGTCGAGTCCAGCTGTTTAAACTGAATTTAAATCCTCCGTCAGCTCCTGGTTTAATGTTTATGCTGCTTTTTTTTCCTTTAACCTCCTCTGAGCTGCAGTTCTGTGACCGACCACCAGGGGGAGCTGTGCTGTCTGTTATCAGCCTCAGAGCAGCAGATGGAGCGTCAGAGCAGTAAAACTGCTCCAGTCATGATGCTCTTTAATAACATCAGGAATGACGACTGATGAGGAGGAGGAGCTTTGTCACATTTCACCGCTGTTATTATAATTAGTGCTGTTAAAATAATAATTATAATAATTAAATCCGCTGGGCTCCAACTGCCAGGTCGGATGCAGGACCCCCCTCCCGCCCTCCAGGACAGTTGCAGCTCTGCAGACCCATCCAGCTGCAGACTCATCCAGCTGCAGACTCATCCAGCTGTAGAACCATGCAGCTGCAGACTCATCCAGCTGCAGACCCATCCAGCTGCAGACCTATCCAGCTGCAGACCCATCAAGCTGCAGACTCATCCAGCTGCAGACTCATCCAGCTGCAGACCCATCAAGCTGCAGACTCATCCAGCTGTAGAACCATGCAGCTGCAGACTCATCCAGCTGCAGACCCATCCAGCTGCAGACCTATCCAGCTGAGTGTTTACAGCTGTTCTGGCGGGTCTGTGCGTCTCCTCTCTCCCGTGCAGCGTTCATCCTCGGCCGTGACATTTCTGGAATAGCTGAGCTTCAGGTGAGAACACGTCGCTGTGAGCTGCAGTTCAGTTTAAGCTGCTCCTCCTGCAGCGGTTTGCGCCCTGCAGCAACACGTAAATGAGTGTTTAGGAGGCCCTTCAGCCCGCGGCCCCTCAGATGTGGACTGACGGCTTGGGGGAGGGAAAGAGGCCCCGGCTCGTGGACTGAGCCCCCCCCCTGGCGGTCCTCCAGGGGGTTCCTGGGAGTCCCCGTGAACGGTTCGGCTTTGATTTACAAGAACCTGCACGATTACAGAGCAGCAAGTCTGATTTCAGTCAGAGGAACTTCAGGCAGATGTTTGATCACAAGTGAGATTTTAAAAAGCGTCAAAACAGGCTGCTGCGGGAAAATCCGGACTTTTTACTGTAAAATCAGGAGCTTTTTAACCTTTTATGGTTATACCTTTAAAATCACAAAGTTTTCTTGTCAAATTGTGAATTCTGCGAAATCTTTGTTGTAAAAATTGAATTTTTTACATAAAATTGGAACTTTTATCTTAATATTTCAGCTTTTCGCAGTTAAATGTTGACTTTCTGTCCTAAAATTGAGAATTGTTGCTGAAAAATTGACAATTTTTCCCAAAAAAACTTTTTGTCATAAAGCTCCTGGTTTTGATCGTTAAATTGCGTTTTGCTGTAAAAATTGTTTGATATAAAATTACTTTGTCATAAATATGTGAATTTTATACAACTGCACAGTGTTTTTCATAAAAACACACATTTATTGCAAAATTTACAGCATTAAAACATTTGTTGAAAAATTAAAATTTTTGTTTTATATAAAAAGTTTAGCAAAATGTGTTTTTTTTTTCCCCATAAAATTAGAACTTTCTTTTGCAAAACTCTAAACTTTGTGTCCTGTAACCACTACATTTTATCAAAAAACAATTTATTAAAAACACAACTTTTTTAACTTAATTTTACATTTTTGTGTTGAAAAAAAGATCAACTTTTGCAAACTCATAATTCTGACAAAATTACAATTTTGTTGTAAAATTTAGAATTTAATTTAATTGAAACTTTTTGTCCTAAAATCAAGACTTTTTCTGCAAAATCAGAAATTTGTAACATTGTAAATTTTTATGAAATATCAAATTGCGCAAATTTGTGATTTTTTTTTTTCATATAAAATTGACTTTACGTTGCAAAACTCCAAATTTGGGAAAATTGCAACTTTGTGATAAAAAATCACAAATTTATTAAAATCTCAGCTTTCGTACAGCTCAGTAATTTTAAAAAAATTGTTGTAATATCTCAAATTTTCACTGCTTCACAACATCTTTCAGAAAAAGAACCCATATTTTTTTGCCTACAAACTGCAACATCGTGTGAAAACTGCAGCATTTTAACATCAGTTGATGGTGGAACTTCTGCAGGAACCAACGTGAGGGCCTCCGTCCCTACAAACAGACTATGGAGCAGCTGTAACAAGAGGAGGACCAGAAATATCCCAGAAGACCCAGTGTCCCGGTGTCCCAGTGTCTCAGTGTCCCGGACTGGTTACGTCGTGTAGACCTGGATCATTCTGAACAGTCCTGCAGAGGCGTCTGGAGTTTCTTGTGCTTCTGTCGTTTTCTGGTGTTTAGTTTAACGACTGACTCAACTTTACAGCCAAGAATCCCTAAGCCCCTGGTCCCCGGGTCGCCTGGTCGCTGGTCACTGGTCCCCGGGTCGCTGGTCACTGGTCACTGGTCCCCGGGTCGCTGGTCACTGGTCCCCGGGTCGCTGGTCACTGGTCATTGGTCCCCGGGTCGCTGGTCACTGGTCATGGGTTGCTGGTCGCTGTCACTAGTCATGGGTCGCTGGTCACTGGACATTGGTCACCGGTCCCTGGTCTCTGGTCATGGGTCACGGGCCACTGATCACTAGTCGCTGGTCATGGGTCATGGGCCACTGATCACTAGTTGCTGGTCATGGGTCATGGGCCACTGATCACTAGTTGCTGGTCATGGGTCATGGGCCACTGATCACTAGTTGCTGGTCATGGGTCACGGGCCACTGATCACTAGTCGCTGGTCACGGGCCACTGATCACTAGTCACTGGTCCCTGGTAGCTGGTCACTAGTCGCTGGTCACTGGTCACTAGTCGCTGGTTATGGGTCACGGGCCACTGATCACTAGTCGCTGGTCATGGGTCACGGGCCACTGGTCACTAGTCACTGGTCGCTGGTCCCTGGTCGCTGGTCACTGGTCGCTGGTCACTAGTCACTGGTTGCTGGTCACTAGCCACTGGTCGCTGGTCAGGTGGAAGAGGACGCTGAGTGACAGGAATCTGAGATGGGCAGACCGAGTCTCCAGAGGGAACGCCGTCCCACCGCCATCCTGACCGTGTCGGAGGAGGTTTTCTTCTCTTCTTCAGGTCCACAGAGTGAAGCTGTGACTCATCAGACTTCCGTACTCATGAATCATTCCCAGGAGCCTCGGCGGTACGTTCACGGAGACGCCGGTGGACGACCGCGGCCGTTGCCATGTAAACGACCTCCACGCCTCCGTGCTGAAAACGGAACACGTCGGCGTGCAACCCGGCGTGAACGGCTCATCGCTGCGACACAACCTATGTTCTGGTTTAGTTGCCGGCTGCAGTGAAAGTTGCTCGTTAACAGCGTCCATTAGCAGCGGATTATCCAGGTGTCCGTTAACAGCATTAGCTGAGCGCAACAATTAGCAGCTACGTGGGAACCAGTTGGGGTGGGATGTGATCTCAGAGCTGCTGTCACTCGTCCTCTTTGATGTGCTGATCTTACCTGCTGGTGGAGCTTACAGGATGTTTATTCCACGTCTCAGGTGTTGACAGGTGTGTGGGGGGAGGGGGTGGGGGGCAGCTCCTCAGGTGTGTGTCTTGGTGATAGACACTCCCTTTGTCTCCAGGTGTGTGTGTATGTGTGTGTGTGCTCTCTGGAGTGTGTGCGTCCAGGTGAGTCGTCCTCCGTGCCCCGGGGCTCTTCCTGTAGCAGCGTATGTTTCCACCCACACACCCCCAGCGCAGGGACTTTACAGGTTTTAACTGGGACCAAAACAGCTCCCCAGTGAAGACAATTAGCCGCTAAACACCTCCCTGCTCGCTGCTCTTTGTTCACCCGCCGGCTGACCTGCCGCCTCGGCCCTTTTTGTGCTTGGACGTGTTTCGCCTGCGGGCCGACAGGTGCGTCCGGAGGGTCAGTGGGGAGGAGCGAGCAGTGAGGACGGAGGACGTGGCAGCGTAAACGTCCCCCTGCTGCTGAGACAGATGAGACGGTGATGACCTTCGTTAGATAAATTCATCAAAAACAAGCTGTTTCTGTGCTTTAGTTCTGACTTTAGACGACGTCGTAATTTAAAAATCGAGACGCAGCGGTCGTTACCGTGATTCAACAACAAACATGATGTATCCAAACAGAACGCAGATAAACAAAGAAGGTGGAGACTGATTTGACTCATCGCGGCCCAAACAGACTTTCATCTGGAGCAACATCTGGTTTTCTCCTTTGAGGTGAACAAGGTGGTGCAGTTCCTTGAACGACCACCGGAGGGTATCTGCTAACTGACTCCTGCAGCGGGTGGTTGTCAAACGGTGGAGGTCCGGTCAGTCGGGGCTAGGGATGTAACGATATAGAAAGGGTGAATTCCAATTCCTCTCTTAACCCTCAATCTCAACTCTCGCCCTTAACCCTCAATTTTTGTCCCTCAATCTTAACCCTCGAAAGTAAGTGTCAGGGCTCTCTTTTGACTTAGAAATGGGACACCCCTCGAGTGCAGTTACGTCTCCAGACTGAAATGTATCAGAGCCCGTGTTGTCTCTGTGTCAAGGTTATTATAGTTTTGAAATTTTCTTTAGTTTTTATTTTTATTTAGTTTTCCAGTTTGCTTTTTTATTTCAGTTTAGTTTTAGTTAGTTCAACAAGTAATTTAGTAGTTTTAGTTTAGTTTTTATTTTGAGGAATTGACTAGTTTCAGTTTAGTTTTTATTTAGTTTTAGTCTTAGTTTTAGTTTTTCTTCTTCTTGCAGTATGCAGCAGTTTATACACCTTTTCGACTTGAAAATTGTGGACATGCGCCCCCTAGTGGCCCCGCCATAACTGGAGGGTGCGGTGCTCCATCAACTAACCCAAACACAGCAGCGTGGAGGATCTGTTACGGATAACACAGACATGTCTTGGATTGATGATGTTAGGCAGTGGCCTCCAGTTACAGATGAAGGTAGTTTATCGCTGTTTTTAATGATTGGTTATGGAAATAGCATGATCTATTCCCATAACCAAACACTAAAAACTGTGGAACGCTGGCTATAACTAACGTCAACAAGCCATAAAGATTATGCTACTGTAATGTTAACGCGAGCGGTAAATTAGGCTATGTGTTAATGTTATATTTAATTTATTTTATCATTCTCCTAAGTCATTCATTCATTCATTCATTCATTCATTTATAGGCTTGTGCTAGTGCCGAGGGCTACAGTAGCCTCATACTGCTGTTCTTTCAGCCAGAATCGTCCGGGACTCTCAGCGAGACTATGAACAGTACGAGATTGAATGTTAACGAAACCTCACCCGGCTGTATTCATTTGGAACAAAGTCCTTTCTGTTGATATTTTTCACCCACGTCTTCCTAACTTCTTGTTCTGCAAACAAGGCAGTCTTCGTGCATACTTTCTTCTTCCATTGTCGAATTTTCACACCATTGTTGGCACAGTTTATGACGGAACATTATTCCCACTCAACCGACTCGACATTATAAAAATATATATTTGTAGAAAGAGAAAAACACTGGTTAATCTGCGAGCCGGTGAAAGTGTCGCTCTGTAGCACAACCCAGCAATGGCGGACGGGGTACTTCCGGGGGGGCTGGTCCGAAAAGGTCTATATCCGCTATGCTGCCCCCTCTCTGGAGGGAGGGTATCATAGCGGCTGCTGCAGGACAGGCAGTAATCTCTATGGCAGTAATCGAGGGAGAAAACGAAACGACAACGAAAACGAAGCTGAATTTATCTACAATTCAGTTTAGTTTTAGTTAGTTTTACATCCTTCATTGTAGTTTTTATTTAGTTTTCGTTTTTTTTTTTAATTGTAGTTTTTATTTTTATTTCAGTTAACTGAAATATTTTTTCATTGCTAGTTTTAGTTTTAGTTTTCGTTAACTATAATAACCCTGCTCTGTATTCCCTAAAATGACACAGGGATAACATTGAAAAGAGCGCTGTATATTCTCTAAATATTATTAGCAAATAACACAATAGAGGATACATTATTCAGTCCATCATCGCTACCCAACAAGGTATACAAGTAACGGGAAGCCGACCGGGACCCGGTCGGCGGCCGGCGGTCCCGGTCCCGGTCCGGCAGCAAACATCGTAAAGTAAAAAAATAAATGTTACGCAACAGCGATGTTAATCCATGAAAAAAGTCTCAAACATAGACAATAAAATGGTTTCGTAACATTTATATCTTTAAGATATACGAAGATACTTACGTTTGTAGCTAGCTTTTTTTGTCACCATCCTTTTCGAAGATGTCTTGGCTAAATTACCCAGTGCCTTCTGGATAGCTCTTACTTCCAAGGGTGGTGTCGGAAAATCTCAATTTTGAGGGCGATACAGCCCTCAAACTCGTCCCTCAACTTGACTTTCTACGAATCGGGACAGCACTTGCCCTTAGCGGGAGCGCGCATTTTTGAGACTGAGGGTTGAGATTGAGGGTTAAGGGAGGAATTGGAATTCACCCAAAATTTGATATCTCGATTATAGTGACCAAATTATCATGGTTTACGATATTATCGCGGTATTCTTAATTGCTGTACAAATGTCCAAAAAACACATACATTTAAATAATTTCACAAAATCTTGTGATTTTCCTGTCACACTAAAACAGAAGTCAAAATTTTATCAAAATGAAACTTTCACATTAAAAGGGCAAACAACTGGCACAGAAAGAGGTTTTATTTAAATGAACAAAATAAATAACAGGAACAAAGCTAATTTGTCTGGTGCAAATTTAAATAAACACTTTAACAACCATAGTAGGTCAAAATATGCAAACAATTATCAGGAACAAAAATTATAGGTAAGTTCAAATGAAATAAACTTTGGACTTTAAGCTGAACCTTAGATAAGTATAAATGTGCAAATAAAGAAACAGTTGTTTAGGAGCCAAATATGTTGTTCTGAATTGTAGTTCACTCTGTGTGTCTGTGGGTGTCGCTGTGTTGTTACCTGAGGGTCAGGTATAAAGGTAGCTGCCTGTTATTGGTTCGGTGTTGGACCCGGAAGGGTAAAAGGTTTTTGACCGCTGTGGCGCTAACTGCTGGCGTTATGGTTGTCGGATCAGTTAACGGAATAAATTAATATTTTAACTGCATCAGAAGAACATCGTTCCGGTCCTTTACGCAACGGTAACGTTTACGAAATGTGAGTTAGCAATGCGCGTCGACCAGGTTAGTCTTGGTCAAACATCTCAGTAGCTTGAAGCATTAGCCTTCGCTCCTTCAAGTTGCTTCTACAAATTACAATCAAATGTAAACAAGTGCTCTGCAGACAGGATAACTGTCCTCCACCAGAGGGGTGTACTACGAAGCGAGATTAGAGGGTTAGCGAGGTATGTTGAGTCTAAAGCCAGGATTTCCGGTACCACGAAGGTGGCTCTCTTTCAACCTGGCTAGATCACCATGGTAATTTACTCTGCAAGCTTAACCTGGTCCGGAGCAGGTTATGTGCAGAGTTTAGGCTCAAATCGGCTATAAACAAGCACCACCCTTTCACTTTCACCCAATCCCGTTGACTTTAGCGCCAGGATTGTGCAATGGAGGGAGAGTATTCAGAGACCGGACTGATCCGCTGGCTTCCCATGACCATATTCTCTATGAACGCTAGAGATTTCCAGCTGAGGGAATACGTTACATTTGTAATCTGCTAGAGCCAGATATTGGCAGCGCCACCAAACGCAACCGTGCGCTCACAGTAGCGCAAACGGTGTGCGTTTCTTTGCGTTTCTTTGCCGCGGGAACCTACATGCATTTAGTTGGTGATGCAGAAAATCTGAGCCAGAAAACTGTATGCCGCTATTCACAAGGTTGTACTTGCTCTTACTAAACTGTTGAATATGTTTGTAGTATTCCCTGGCCATCTGCCCACGCTTCAAATAAAAGAAGCGTTTTACTAAAATCGCAGGTAACATAAATTAATAGTCCATTATATTGATAATCAGTGTGATGTGGAATTTCATGTGAAATGTTGTAATATAATTCATTCATAAGATTCCCCAGGGTGATAGGGTACCTATTAAAGTGGCCGGTGAGTGTATATTGGTATCACAGAAAATATTAAATCTTAATCTAATTTCACATAGATTTAGCAAAAAACTAGTGATTTTCATTTATCATTCATATGGGACAGTCAGACCTACATAATGTTTAAATCTGCTGCATAAAGTTTAAAGTTTAAGCGCTCTAAAAGAGGGAGGGAGATTAATTAAGGTGCATTAAGTGGTGAAATAAATATAACTTACGAATTTACACGATCTGCAATTTTTTGCCAGCACTCCTCTCTGGCTTTATTCGCACCTACAGTGTTGCTTTTGGCCGTAAAGATTTCTTTGAAATCCTCATAGCCCTGCATTATTAAAACCTGCTCCTCCTGACTGAAATATACGGACCGCCATCTATCCATTTTATCCGGAACAGGCGTCAAATGACGCGTCAAACGCCCCCTTTAATGTGAACGCGCACAGAGCAGAAAGCAGAAAGCCGCGGTTAACAAAGATAGATGATAACCACCGTCGTGGTACCAGTTATCTCTGATGGCAAGTTTCAGGTTTGTTAAGCCAGCTCACCCAAATAAAGCCTGGCTGTGTCGAACTTGCTTCGTGGTACACCCTTCAGTTGTCCCTCTGCATTCTTAAAAACCAAACAAACAAAAAAAAATGCCTAGACCTCAGATTTCGTCCTTTTAGTGGGTTGGTAAATGTCCTGCGCGCTATCACCACTTTAGGTTATGCTCACGTTACGATGCAGATGTTACAAGCTACATATTCACGCAAGACACAGTCGCGAGTCGCTTGCAGACTTGAATGAGGCTGATATTACATATCCCGGTAATCGACCGCAATAATGAGATGAAGTCAAACATAGACGGTAATCATTGTCGCGTTAAATTTTACCACGCTTCACAGTAATACCGGTAACCGTTCCATCCCTAGTCGGGACCAGAGGAGGGTCAGGAGTCAAAAATCCTCTCCTTTCTGGTTCTGGCCAAACGGCTTCGATCATCACGTATCAGAAACATCTCCGCTGCTTAACGGGCACTTCGCCGTTTTACAACAAAAAGTTGATTTTATTCATTTATTTTAGGAAACAAAATTCTAGTTCTACTAGAAATTGGAACAATTTTACAACAAACAGTCTTGAGTTTGGGAGGAAAAGTCATAACTCTGTTGAAACTTGATGAAACGTTATTAAACGACCAAAGGCTACAACCTCGCAAAGATGCAAGTTCTACGACAAAATGTTGCTTCATTACGAAAACAAAGTGATTTTTTGTAGAAGTCTGAGAGTCTCTCAGAAACAAAAGGCTGAAACGCTGCCTGGTGGGTTAATTGGACAGTTAATTCGACGTCTAGAAGGAGGAGGAGTCATCAAACGGCCAGAAATGTCAACGTGAACGAGTGTCGGGAACAAACAGGGCGAAACCAGGAGCAGGACGATGCGACTGATGGACGGTCCATCTCGGTGGCGTTCAGTCGACGGAGCAGGTCTTGTTCCTGTCGTTCCTCCTGAACCTGATCACCTTCGTCTGGCGCTCGCTGCTCTATAAATAAGATGATCCTGGCTGTCATCCTCACTTCCTGTCTGACAGCTCCGCCCACCTGAACCTGAGGGGGGGGGGGTTTACAGCTACTTAGGTGGTAATATATTGACCTGCATACCGCAGGTGTTTTCCTAAAGTGGTTTGGATCGGGAATGAGGACGGACCCCTCCTCCCCCGCCCCGCCCCCCAGACTTCAGACTTCCCAGCAACTCCTGAGAAGTCAAAGAGCTCCAGATACCTGCAGGTGATTTGATCTTTATTGGCCGACCTGAGTGATGACAGTCAGAAAATTACACTGGCACTCCTGGAGGAGTTGCTGTGATGAAGATTTATTACCGTCATGGAGAAGTAACTCACATAAATGACATGCCGTGTTTAAATGTGCCTCATACTTCAGAATAATTACGGGTCAGGACAGTAAAGGTGCACCAAAATGAGCCAGATTAAAACTACTGAGAAGACGAGAGGGGCGGGAACCCCGGGGGGAATGCATCCAGCCTGTTAGTCTGATTCAGTACAAGAAGTAAAAACAAGCAGATGTGCAGTTCTTCAGCTGACCACCAGGGGCTCAAAGAGCAAAAAGGTTTCCAAACTCGACCTCAACGCCCTGGTGGCTCGATCACTGCTGGAACCTGGCAAAGGCCCAGGCAAAGTCAGTCAGTCTGACAGGGCACGAGCCAACCTGGGGAGCCTCTGGGCCGAGGGGGCGTCATAGTCGAGGGGGAGCGTCTGAATCAAGGGGGCACCTGGGCCGAGGGGGGCGTCTGGGCCGAGGGAGCGTCTGAATCAAGGGGGCACCTGGGCCGAGGGGGCGCCTGGGCCGAGGGGGAGCATCTGAATCATGGGGGCGCCTGGGCCGAGGGGGAGCATCTGAATCATGGGGGCGCCTGGGCCGAGGGGGCGTCTGACTCGAGGGGGGCGTCTGGGCCAAGGGGGCGTGTGAGTCGAGGGGGCGTCTGAGCCGAGGGGGGCGGGACCCTGCTGTGAGGACATCCCAGGGGGGCTGCAGGGCCGCCGTTACTCAGCATCACTTGTAGGTCTGCCGGACCCTACTTCAGCTCAGATTTTAGTGGTTTCAAACATAACTTTCGGCGGTGCCGTCAGTCATGAGGGACTGAATGACACGTATTGTTAGTCAGCGTCATTCGATTAGCATCATCCAGCCAACTTCCAGGCGCGTTTGGATCAACCAAGGCTGGGCGGAGTCAGCTCCTTCTACCTTGGTGCTGCCCTGCTCTCTTCTCAGAACGCCCCGGATGACATCACCAGCGGTTTGTCCGGTTCTTCTTATACAGCTGTTGCCGAAGCAGCGGTGGAAAGAAGAACGGGGCAGAACTCCTCCAGAACCATCAGAGGCGCAAACTTAGTTTAGCCCGCATGATTTTCCCCTTTTTTGGATTTCATTTTCGTTAAACATAATGACGCCACGGCGAGGACACTGTCCGCCGTTGCGCGGGTCTCTGGCGGGTTTCCCCGGATCGTCTCGGTGCGTTGCATCCAGAGGGGCCCGTCACTCAGGCACGTTGATGGGAACAGAAACTGTTTGTCACGGAGGACGTTTACATGTTTGGAGGAGGTGATTCATGGCTACTTGTCAAGACCAGTTTACAAATCTGAATGCCAGCCCCCCCTCCCCCTGTGAGAGAGAAAAATTCCTCCCGCCGCGATCACAGACTCATCTCTCTGCTGAAATACCTGTTATTATCCTCCACAGGTATGAAGACCTGCAACAGTTTTTGTTCCCTCCGCTCACACACGTCAGGTGATTTCCACATGTCCGTATATCAAAGTGGAGAGAATAAAACATACCGCCACACAGCAGTAGCTGGAGGTGTCTGCGTTTACTACCAGACTTCTTCTGTCTGCTCCAGCATGTCATTATTCCCACGTTTCCTTCCGGCAGGGGTCTGCAGTCTGAGGAGTTAAAAAACAGAAAACTACGAACTTGTCCAAAGTATCTCATCCTCTGAGGTTTGTGACCAACATTTTAAAGAACGTGAAGAAATCTCTGTAGGGCTGCGACGAGGTTGAAGCAGCTGCAGCGGCACAGATCAGATCTTAGCTTCACTTCTCTGGCTTCCTGTTGGATTCAGGACAGAATTTTAAAATATATATTCTCCCAACATACGACGCTCTTGAGGGCCCAGGTCCCTCTGATCTTCATGAGATGTTTCGTTCTGTTTCCTGGCAGCTCCTTCAGTAGAAGAGGAGGCAGAAGCTTCAGTCATCAGCTGATGATGAGTCCCTGAGGGCCTGATGATCTTTAACCCTGTAAGGGGACTTACTGCTCCCCACCTGATCATTTTTAGACAGTAATAACAGCTCGACGTTGTCGTTCATCTTGCATGTGAGCGTAATCGGGCGTGAGAGGTCCGGGTCTGCGTCGCTGTCCTTCAGCTCGGGCCTCCCGGCGCAGGAGGCTGCAGGCCAGCTGCCAGTCATGCTCGTCACGCCTCGTCGGTCCTGGACCCGGCCCAGTGGCCCCCCCCGAGGTGAAACCGGATCGCAGTGAACCAGGGTGTGACATTGATTTACGGGCCTGTTAGTCAGCAGCCGAAGAATTTTAACTGCCGCGTTGGTTTCATCATCTTGTATCTGGTGACTTTATCGATCCGACTGAAAAGAAAATTATAATTATAATGATGCGCCGCCTCTCTGCTGCAGGATCTAAAGTTTGCAGCAGAGGTTTTTGGCAGTTTTCATGTATGTACTGACTCAATGCCAAGAGGGAAAGACGTCAGCAGTGATCTCAGAGGAGCCGCCGTTGCTGCAAATCAATAAGGGAAGAGCTACATTAAAATAAAGATTAACCCATTGCCATTTCGACGGCCGTTTACAAAACTAAACCATAATTTACACAGCTCATATGTAGGGATGGGAATTAATAAGATTTATCCGATTCCATTATCGATACTGTTTAACCATTCGATTCTTTTTTTTTTTTAAGATTTTTTTTGGCTCTAGTGGCCTTTATTGAAAGTAGAGAGACAGGAAGGGGGCAGAGAGAATGGGGAAGACACGCGGGAAAGAGTCGCCGAGCCGGGAATCAAACTCACAACCAGCCGCACGAGGACTGTAGCCTCTGTATATGGCCGCCTGCCCTAACCACTGCGCCACCGGGGCGGCCAACCATTCGATTCTTTTATCGATTCTAATTTGGGCAAAAAGGAGAACAAGCAGTTTTATTAGCATCTTTTTTTTTTTTTTTACTTAGAAGTCACGACCTTACAAACTCAACAGTGAGGTCACAAGAGGCTCAAAGCCTGGATAACGTGTTAACTGTTGTAATATGTAACTGCAAATACACAACAATGTGTAATATTTTACTAACAGATTTTTCCTAATAGAAATTTAAAAAATCTCCCTTTTAAAAGGATATATGAGCTCACTAAGCACTCAAAAATAATAATTAAGAAAGATAAATACTATAAAATACAATGGAACAGTGCATAATGCAAATCTGCAAATACTATGAAGAATTAACAATTCTTTTGCAGAAAAATAATCATGTCTTCCAGCCTCTGAGCCAGCCAGACTCTCTCTCTCTCGTCACGGTCTTTTTCTAAATGTAATGCAGAAGGCATTCGTTTAATAGCATAGCGTTAATGTTATAGTGTGTTTTACAAAGAAGCACATAGGCAGTGGGATAGCTACCAACCAGAGTTACCAGAGGTGATCTTAGCTTGGCTACTGCTGCTGGGTTGAGATCCATCAGTTGAAGCGCGTCAAAAACACGACACTTGTTATCGCATGTTGTGTGTTCAAATGTTTCTGCATGTTAGTCGTGTTCCCTCCCGACGCTGTTATCTCCACTTTACAATGACTGCTAGTTGCCTTGTTGCCATCTTTCTTTGGTGAAGTGAAGCCAAACTTTGGAGCGTTTGAACCTGGTGGGCGCCATTGTTGTTTACAACTGCAATGCGCGTGCTAAACCAACGTAACTTAATCACGTAAGTGCTTTCTGGAATTGACTGTGCGTAACTTGCGTAAATTACGTGAGATTCGTGCTGGTTGGAATCGATAAAAGAATCGCTGGATAAACTGCCAAACAATTCCATGGAATTGAAACACACAGAACCGGTTCTCTACAGGAACCGGTTCTCGATTCCCAACCCTACTCATATGTTACGTGAGGTAGTCATGTGACATATCTTTGGAAAGCTAAGATTCTTGTGATTCAATTGATGCAAACCATTTCAGAGTATGATCATAACAGCAGATACAATCAACGCCTGTGGCTCACCACAAACAAACAAACAGTTACAGAATTGATGCAACTCACCAATTGAAGCCTTATAGAAGTCGTCCGATTAAAAGAATATTCCCACAAAAATGGTCTTGTTACATTCACAAAGGTCCAGTAGATCCAATCCAGTAAAGTATTTAGTCCAAAATTCATTATTATACCAGTAAATATCCACAAACAGCCACTGCATCATTTGAAATTGCCGGTCGACGTTCCAGCACTTCCGGGGAATTGTTCGCTGTGACTCACTGTTTGCGTGGATCATACTGCATTCCTTCGTTTTAAAATGGACGGTGTCAGCTGACCTTTAGATTGACACCTCATACGGCCATATAGCAGCTTCCCTGTCCTGTCCACAGCCTACAATAGCCAATGAGGGTCCTTTTGGAGTCTCCAAATGGACATTTTTGGAGATGCCTAGACATACTCTTCCAAAAACGTGTAAAATATTCATTTTTTGTGGTATTGTTATGAAATTTGAACTTGCACTAGGTAAGGCTTCATGCTGTGGTCCCATTGTGTTTTACAGCTTATAAATCACAGCTGCACTCATCTGCAGACATCTGTTTACAAAAAAAAATTCAGGCGGAAATAAAAAACTTCTATTTCAGTGTGCTCAAACTTAGATTACTCAATGCAAGTAGCACTTACAGTGATTCTGACAGTTGGGGAAAAACTTCAGAGTGTTACCTTTCAAAAGAGACCAAAACCATCCATGTTCTACAAACGGTTCAAGAACAGCTTTCAGTTTACTTTCGGTATGCCTTGGATAGGCGTTTTAGGCAAATTTCGAAGAAAAACGAAGAAAAACCCTCCAACAGCCCATCTGAGATATAAATACAGGATCGTCCACGGGAGGTTCTCATTTGGGTTCAGTTTGGCCCAAGTGGGACACAACTAGGACCTCCATGTTGGGCCCAGTCGTCACCTCAGACCTCCATGTTGGGCCCAGTCCTCACCTAGGACCTCCATGTTGGGCCCAGTTGTCATCCAGGACCTCCATGTTGGGCCCAGTCCTCACCTAGGACCTCCATGTTGGGCACAGTCGTGACCTCAGACCTCCATGTTGGGCCCAGTCGTCTCCCAGGACCTCTATGTTTGGCCCAGTCGTCACCAAGGACCTCCATGTTGGGCCCAGTCCTCACCTAGGACCTCCATGTTGGGCACAGTCGTGACCTCAGACCTCCATGTTGGGCCCAGTCGTCTCCCAGGACCTCTATGTTTGGCCCAGTCGTCACCAAGGACCTCCATGTTGGGCCCAGTCGTCTCCAAGGACCTCTATGTTGGGCCCAGTCGTCACCTAGGACCTCCATGTCGGGCCCAGTCGTCACCTCGGACCTCCATGTCGGGCCTAGTCGTCATCCAGGACCTCCATGTTGGGCCTAGTCGTCACCAACGACCTCCATGTTGGGCCCAGTTGTCACCCAGGACCTCCATGTTGGGCCTAGTCGTCATCCAGGACCTCCATGTTGGGCCCAGTCGTCACCAACGACCTCCATGTTGGGCCCAGTCGTCACCAACGACCTCCATGTTGGGTCCAGTCTTCACCTAGGACCTCCATGTTGGGCCCAGTCGTCTCCCAGGACCTCCATGTTGGGCCCAGTTGTCACCTAGGGACCTCCATGTGGGGCCCAGTCGTCACTCAGGTTCCTCAGGGAGTCGTTGGTACGAGAGGTTCAGGTTATCCCTGGTCCTCCTGACGGTATTGATCCACCGTCGTCAGACGAGCGTGAACCCTTCAAACCTGGAGACATGACGGGACGGCTCCCTCCTCCTCCTCCTCCTCCTCCTCCTCCTCCGTCAGTCTCATTCACACCTGCACTCAGGTGGACATGCAACTGCACGGGTTTCCCGCCGCCAGCTCTGTGGTTGAGTTAAGTCAACATGAGCCTGACTGAGAACTGGCCGATCAAACGTGGTATCGGGTTTCACGGCTGCCGGCCCGACAACTGCTTTACATCACACAGGTACGCACACATGCACGCGTGCACACCTTGAAGCACTGGAGTGTTTCAGGAAGCGTTTAGGAGCCTGAATGCAACCGTTTAGAGGATTAACGGCTCTGAAGTGATGAAAGAGGAAGAGACTCGTCACCCCTCGCTGGCTTTCACCAGATTACCACAAATCAGTGTCAGGTAAACTTCTCGCCCTGCAAATACAGAGCAGGTGGGCGCCGTTTATTCTGACATCACGCCTACTTTCGATGTTCTTTGCGTTAAGCTGCCGTGCAAAAATAACATCAGCGTGAACCTGAAGGCCGAACCAAATCCTCCCCTCTTTGATCCAGATTCCCCCGTCTTTAAAGCCGCTCTACGCTGCAGTGCCGCCTCTGACCACATGGGGGCGGTGTATCACTAGAAAGCTGTGCTGGAAAAGCTCATTCAGATCTTTTTTAAATTTCCGTATCAGGATACGTCCTCGTCACAGATGGACGAGCGATTAAACCCTGAACCGAAGATGAACAAAAACCGCCGCAGAGGAAGCCTGTGCTCATGAGTGTGCACGTAAAGCCGTGTGAGCGCCGCCCCCGGCCGTTGGAGGTGAGAAACTCTAATCCTGAATTAAATGATCTGCCACTTTACAAACTACACGACAATTACACAGATAATTATAGCCAGCCTTCACGCCGAGCCCAAGGGTCACAATTAACACGCACACACTCGTACCGGCTGGAGAGGGAGGATGTGTGCTGCGCGTGGCGCTGCGAGATGCTGTTGTTGTGCGGTTCCCATAGCAACCTGGACTCACACCCCACCCCCCGCCAGTGAGGCCTGTTTTTGATACTCCTGCTATAAACTGGTTTCATTTGATAAATTTGTCACTAACTGTATTAATTCCTCTCAGACAGATCTGCTGTGGTTTGCGTGAGGCCGTATCTAAGGAACGGCTTAACGGATACGGATGATTGACACCTCTGTCAGCCAATAGAATCAGTGGACAGCTCATTAATCCATTAAGGTATGATCCAATCAGGATTGTTTCCCAAGGTGGCACCTTGTTATGGCTGCTTATGTGAGCTTCCACCAGAAACACACACAAAAAAAGATTTAGATTCACCACAGAGACTTGAGATGACATGAATGGAGCGGACTACAGGATAAAAGCTGAGCTTTGTCCCCTTCGTTTGGTGTGCTTGATTCAACGAAGGTGTTCAAGACATTGATGATGGGAGAGAGAGCGAGGGAGCGACCCGAAGAAGACGCTGAACAAAAATAAGTAAAAGCAACTCAACCTCCACGGCCTCTAGGGGGAGCCAAACCACTAAATATCCATCACGACGTCGGGAGGCCCGTCCAACTGTTGGACCAGGCGACGAGAACCTTTTAATACTATTAACTTCTGAAGAGTTTGAACGTCAGAAGTTATTTTCATTAGTATTTTACATTGATTACACTGATTAGTGAGACGCCATCGCTCGGAAAGACTGATCCTCTGATGGATGCTCCTTTTATACCCAATCCTGGCACCCAACCTGTGACCTTTGTGTCCCCTTTCTGTTCTGAACTTTAGGAGCTCTGTGGCCTCCAGAACTGGTCCAGAAGCTCTAACTGGTTTATTATTAAACCACTCGAGGCCTCCAGCTCAAATGTAACCAACCGCTTCATTTTATTTGCCCTGCAAGAGCCAAGTAAGAAATCTCTGAAGAAGTGTTGAAGGGACGGGAATATCAAGAACTAGAATAACTGAGTGAGGAAATTTTACCAACAAAAAGCCATGATTTGGTTTGGAATTGGTTTTCAATTATTTTTGCTCATTTTTGTCAGGAAAAAAATAGCAAAAAAATTTGCTCTTTTTTTAATAAAAAAAAAAAACTAATGTTTTTGTAAAATTTACAGTTCAATAAGTTTTAATTTTCTCCTTTTTTGGTAAAAGTTGACATTTAACAACAAAAATTTTAATTTAAAGTTTTTAAAAATTTGTGATTTTTGTAAATTTGTGATATGAATATTTTTTTCCAACAAAAAGTCTGTTTTAAACAAATTCTTGTTGCAAAATTGAACACTTAGCGACATTTTTTTGGAAGGGATTTTAAGGAAGAAATTTTTTTTTTTTTTTTTATTTTGTTTTTTTACAACAAAAATCGTGACATTTCAAACTTCGATAATAGCTGTGATTGAAGGACAAGAGTCTGTCAGGCAAATCTTACCACAGCTGTTTCCCTGTGACACCTACCGCAGTTTGGCATCGTTCAGAAACCACGTCCTGAAATAAACGCGTCCTGAAATAAACGTGAGCAGGTTCGTCCCGACCAGAAACAGGATCCGAACGTCAGAGACGTCGTCGCAGACCGAGTCCAGGAACTAGCGGGGAACCTGACCAGACGGCTGGTGGAGAAGACGGAGAACAACTGTCCCTTTGACGGTAACCGGGTGATGACGTGGATGGAAATAAAAGGTCTTCTGTTCAGGATCTTTACAGGAACCGTATTTACAGTAAAAGTCCATTTTAAACAGGAAGTCCAACTCCACCTGCTGAACGTTGCTGTGGGTTTGCAGAGCGACGGAGGGCTGATCAAGGCGTCCTCCAGGAAACCACGACGGTCGGACCGATCTCATGAATACGTGATCGTAGTCATCTCTGGAGCAGCCTCAGGTTGGGCTGCCGCACCTGTAAGGAGCTCCCAGATGTTCTCGAGGCCTTCCTGTCCTCAACAACAGTCACAGCTGTGTTTCTTTATTTGTTTACTCTGTTTTCTGCTCGTCTGCTCGACCAGGACGAGTAAGTGGGGAGTTTAGTGACACTAATGATGACCCTGGGGCCGCCGGTTAACTAGCTCCCTGCGGACCTTAAACACAGCTAATGCGCACCTTCAGGGACGCGCCGGTGTGACCGTGCATGCGCGGACATGCACGCCTACGTCCATGTGTGTCGCCGAACCCTCTTGTTTCTCACAGTAGGTGCAGTCGGACCATCTGGACCCGTGTTGTGGCTTCCATCATTAACCAAACCAGAGAGACGTCCGCGGGGACCGACCTAGCAGCTGCTTTAAACTGTTTCAGAGCATGCAGGGTCATGGCCCCACACTCACCCCCTCCTCTCCACGGTGACATTCAGTTCCAGGCACCTGCACAGGTGGACTCCAGGTGGCGCTCAAGCTCCTCCCCCTTTAACTTCCAACTGGACGAGTTTCAGAGAAACGACGGTGGGGTCGCTGTTCCAGAGCAGCGGCCTGATGTCTCAGTGGCTCGATACTAAGGTCGTGATCTGAGGACATTTGAGATTTTATGTCAAAATTTTGTCTTTTTGAGACAAAAAGATAAGATTCTGCGAAATTTGTGTTTCTCCAGCAAAGTTGGGAGTTTTTGTCTAAAAGTTGTGATTTTTTTTTACATTTTTTGATGTTTATGACAAAAAGTTGTGATTTTGTTAAACCTGAGATTTTAAGATAAAAAATATGCTTTTTAGGACAAAAGTAACAAAGTTTCAAATTTACAAAACATGTTTGAAATTTTAGGACATAATTGTGCAGTTTTAAAAAAAATGTATTACATGAAATCATATTTACAGCAACCGCTCAACTGTTTAAAGTGAAATTACTTATTTTACAAAACAATTTTGTGATTTAAGGACTTAAAGTTCTAACTTCATGTCAAAATGTTACTTTTCAATTTTTAATTAGATTTTTAATTGGTGATTTTACGACAAAATCTTGTGCAAATAAGCCGCAAGGTTTTAAAAAACTACTTTGTTACATTAAGTTGCAATTTTATGTCAAAGTCACGATTTTGCAAAATTTGAGATTTTACAACAAAAATGTGATTTTAACAGACGAAGATATTTTACAATGAATATTCTTGATTTTAGAACAGAAAGATGATCTGATATGAAATTCACAATTTTACAACAGAGTTCGGAATATTTGTAAAAATGATTCCATAAAAAAAAAAGTATGATTTTGTGAAAATTGAGATTTAATGCCAAAAATCGCTTTTTATGACAAAAGTTTGTCATTAAGCCGTAATTTTATGTCAGATGTTGCTTATATCTGTGACAGCAAAATGTTTCTTTTTTTTTTTTTTTTTTTTTTTTTTTTTTTTACAAAAGAAAATTTTGAAAACCCCGCGAGGCTGCGGTGTTTCCGTGACATCGGGCCCAACGGACCTCCACTGGTCTACTGGTCTACTGGTCCGATCATCACAGCTGCTTCTCTGTGGGACTCAACGGCTTCCTGAAGGTCTGCAGTTCCAGTTGCTCTTCTTCATGGCTCCGTTGACTTTGCCGTTTCCTCTGATCTGATCTGCGTTTGTGGTTTGGAGTCGATTCTCGTCTTGTGAAACGGAGTTCAAGTGAACATCAACTACATAAAGGTGGTGAACAAACGGTGTTCCAGCAATCCAACTCAAGTGAGATTTTGAAAATATACACTTCCTCCCTCCTCCCAAAGGCTCCGCCTCCTCTTCAGCTCAACTCTCGAAACCACGCCTTCACATGATTCAGGACTACATGAACCAGAGGGAGGGAGGGGTGGGAGGGAGTGCATTGATATTTGATGGACGTATTAGGCAGCCAATAAATGTAAAGATGATCAGTAAATTGATTGGTCAGAGTTATTATCTGATTATACCTTCTAGACTGGACCAAAACGTTTAGTTTTTTTTTTGCAAACATTTTATTTCAGTGGGTGCAATGGGAATGTGAAAAGGTTTTCAGGCAATATTGTAAAATGTGCTGCAAAAACAGAACACCTACCCCACCTTTAAATAAATGGCTCAATGCTCACTTTGGTTTATCGTCTCATTGAAGGAGGAGGAAGTGCAGCGCCACCTTCAGGTTGGCGGTGAACGTGGATCCTCAGCCTCTGGGATGAGATAAGGAAACAAAATGTTGTAGATGTTCATCTTTATCTCAAGCAGCAGATCAGTTCTGCCCACTTAAAAAAAGAAAAACTAAATCGTCTGTTTTCCAGTCTGTGACCTCGCCGCCGCTCGCTGTGTGTGAACAGCCTGAGCCTCAAACACGTGAAGCATATGTCCGTTACACTTAGAGACGTGTGAAGATCCGCCGTCCAGCAAACAACTTCACGAACAACAACGACGGCGCGGAAAACAACGGCCGCCTCGTCTGTCGACGCCAGTCTGGCTCCACGGTGCCGTGAAACGTGTCCCCGCGGCGCGTCTCGGCCTCGGAGGGGAGGGGAGGGGAGGGGAGGGGAGGTCGATGGCTTCGGCTCAGATGGTGGCGGGAATGTTCACGAACAAGAGCTGCTGAGCGAAGCTGAGACGTCTCCAGGAGGAGACGAGGTGTCCTGGTCTGGTCCAGATGGACGTGCACTTTAATAAGGAGGGAAGTTCAATACGTACGGCGGCGTTTTATTTAATTTCATTTGTGCACCACATCAGGTGAAGTTATGTGAAGCAACATATATATTTAATAAAGCCCACCACCACCACCACCGTTACGCCTGCGCTGCAGCTTTATGACTGACAATTACAACTTTGTCGTAAAATTGTGAATTTTGTACAACTGTCAACTTTGTCCTGCAGCTTTTTCTCATAAAGTATTTATTTCCTCAAAATTGCATCTTTTTGAAGTAAAATTCCAATTTTGTCATGAACTTGAGTTTTTTTTACTTCAACTTTTTTGACAACTTTTTTTGTGAATTTTGTACAATTTTAATTTTCACTCAATGTTAAAATCAATCAGGACATTTTGTAATCAAAAATCACTGAAACCACTTTAAAAATAATTTATTATTGAAACTATTGATTTTTTTTTTCTTTCAAAATCACAACTTTTTGAAGTTACGACTTCCGTACTAAAGACACAAAATTTTGTTGTAAAAATGCGAATTTTGCAATATTGCAACTTTGTCGTAAAAATCACATTCTGCAGACTTCTGCAGAACTGAATCTTTTTGTCATAAAAGTGACGTTGAAACGGTTGCTCGACGGTCGTCTGGGATTCCCATTGGAGGTCGAGGAGCTTTAGCGACACCTAGAGGCCACCTGAAGGCACCTGATGCGAGACCAGATGGATCCCTGGATCCAGGTTGACCCGACCGTCTGAGCGCTGCAGCTGAGACCCGGACGTGTTCCCGGTCTCTCGTCCAGTCAGGGTTGAGCAGGTGAATCGACACCTGTTGGACCTGAGGCCTCACAGTCTCGGTCACTGGTATTTTAAAGGGAACCAGTGCCGTTAACGGACCAGTGTCTGTCTCTGGGTTCTGGTCTGGAAGGGTCCTTTTAGATGTTTGTTGGGGAGAGGGGGGGGACTGGAGAGACGTGAACACGCCAAAGTCAGACGTGTCGTTGGCCGTCACGTTCCACGCTAATGAGTCCTCATATCACCTAATTGTCTGACAAACTGTTCCTTTAATATCCGCCAATGTGTTGGTGAAGTGTCTCCTTAATTTATGCAGGACGATGCGAGACGCCTTCTGCCGAGCTGCTTCCTCGCATCCTCCTCCTCCTCTTACTTCATCTCAACCTTCTGTTCTCCTCCTCATTTCCTCTCGCCCTCCTCCCTCCTCCTCTCGTCTCTCCCGGACAACTGTGACAGTTTTAATTCTGACCGCTGATTAGCCCGAATCAATTAAGTCCTCCACGCTGCGTCCAACAGCAGAGCAGCATGGGGCACTTAGACTATTTAGGCTCCCATTCATCAGCTCCAGCCTCTTAATCATCCTTTAATTACAGCCTGCGACTACGGGGGCTCAAGTGGGACGTTAGGTGGGGTTTGCTTTCTCTGAAGGTTTGGAGTGGACGCGGGAACGAATCAAAGCTTCATCGGCTGATTGCAGAAGATCTCAGCGGGATGTTTTGTAATTTCTCCGCAGCTGATTTCCTCTTTAGATTTATTCCAGTTTGGACCTGATGCCCCTTTATGAATATTACAGCGAGGAGAAAAAAAAGGGTTTTTAAAGTCAGAAAACTGGAGCAAAGTTTGAACAAACTTTTAAAAGGCGTTAAACTGTGCAGACGTTTCACAATAAAAGCCCCATTTCTATTTTTTTGTGTGGTCTTTTATTGTGAAACGGCTGCAGGATGAACTATCATATTTAAAAACTTAGGGCCTATTCCAATTCCTCCCTTAACCCTCAATCTCAACCCTCGCCCTTAACCCTCAGTCTTTGGCCCTCAATCTTGGCCCTCCAAAGTAAGTGTAAGGGCTATCTCGTGACTTAGAAATGGGACACCCCTCGAGTGCAGTTACATCTTCAGACTGTGGGGGGCGGCCTTACGCCAAAGCTACATCCAGTCTGTCAAGAAAACAATGATGAAGAAGAAGATGTAGAAGAAGAATAAGATAATATAAATATATCTAACGAAGACAGTAAGATAGTTTCGTGACATATCTTTATTAACTATGAAAATACGTACATTTGTAGCTCGCTTTTTTCGGTGCCATCCTTTTCAAAGACGTCTTGGCGAAAATGTGCCATGCCTTCTGGGTAGCCATTACTTCCAAGGGTGGTGCCGGAGACTCAATACTGAGGGCGATACAGCCCTCAAACTTGTCCATCAACCTGACTTCCAAAGAATTGGAACATCACTGGGACTTTAGCGGTAGCGCACATTTTTGAGACGGAGGGTTGAGATTGAGGGTTGAAAACCGACCGGCCAATCGGTCAGGTGGAGCTTCTTGAGTTTAAAGTTCTGCTTCTCACATATAAGGCCCTTAATGGCCTAGCTCAGGGGTGTCCAAACTCAGTCCTCGAGGGCCACTGTCCTGCATGTCCTAGATGTTTCCTGAAAAAACACGCCTGATTCTAATTATTTAATTACTATCAGCTTGTCATCCAGGTCTGCACAAGTCTGTTAACGACCCATTCATTTGAATCAGGTGTGCTGAAGCAGGGAAACATCAAAGACTTGCAGGACAGCGGCCCTCGAGGACTGGAGTTGGACACCCCTGGTCTAGCTTTAGCTTGTTATCTACCAGACCTGATAGCACATTATGCTCCTAATAGAGCTCTCCGCTGTCAGAGTGCAGGATTACTCGTCGTTACTAGAATATCCAAAAGTAGGTTTGGAGGACGGGCCTTCTGCTACCAGAACCAGCTACCAGTTTGGGTTCAGGAGGCTGACACCATCTCCATCTTTAAAACTAAACTGAAACCATTTCTATTCAGTAAAGCCTACAGTTAGTCTAAACTATAGTGTGTAGGGGCTAATAGTTATAGCTATAGTTGTAGGAGCTCATACTAGAGTAGGCTCGTCTTGATCACAGCTATGCTGCTATAGGCCTACGCTGCAGGGAGACGGCGTGTTTGTTGAAAAGAACAACATTTTTGTTGTTATATCGTAAAGTTTGACGAGTTGACACCAAATTGCAGGTTTTGGTGCTGAACCTGCAGCTCAACCATTTCCTGGCTCCTCAGCTGTTACAGGTTCTGGTTTGTGACCAGACCAGGTGGTCTCTGTGACGTCTCCCCACAAATGTTCTCGTGTTCAGATGAACAGATAAATGAAGCGGCAGCCAGATCTGAGCCTTGAGTTTGAGTCCACCGTCCACTCGTATTGATGCTCTCTGTGTTTATTTCGTGTTTAGATAAATCGTAGATGTTTCTGATCAAGCGTCCAGCTGAGCTGGACGCTGTCATGTGACTGATCTCCGTCCTCCAACACGTGTCCTACTCCCCAGATGTGAACTACCAAGTTCAGGAAGTCCAGACTTTCCTTCTTCCAGGTGAGCTTTCTGGTTTTCTGCCTCTTTTTGTTCTGAAACAGGAAAAAACAAACCAAAACCAGTTGTCGGTTCATAAATGAAACTTCTGGTCCCGGAGGGTTCAGGTTTGGGTCCTGTCCTGCTGCATTCCTCAACATCTTAGTTTGAATTACAGCAGTTAAACTCTCTTTCCCCGCGGCTATCGGCGTTACTAATCCTTTTTGTGCCTCTGTTGTTTGCCGGCGGGGATAACATCACTTCATTGACGATCAGCGGTCCCAGTTTGTCAATTAGACGTTGTAGAGGGCCGGTGCCCCGCCGGCCCGCGGGCCTTTCAGCCCCAGAAAAGCAGCGCTTTAATGCTGTCTAATGACGTTATGGGGGGAACAGCCCCATGCCGCTGGGAACCTGATAATCCCACTTTGTTCCTTTTGGATTAGTCAAAAAAAAAGAGTCCCCCCCCCCCTTCCCGGTTGCTGATCTTCTCCGTGTTGTTGCACAAAAGGGCCCCCGCCAACCGGCCCCGCCTCCTTCTTATTCTCTAAATGCCTCTCTCATTTGTAGGCCCTCAGCCGGGGGCGCACCACCCCTTTATCTGCTCCTCAATTAGCAGGAAACCATGCGCTGATCACTTCCTGTGCAGAGGTGAGCGCAGGTTATCAAAGATGAGGGTTTCATGACACGTTTCCATGGCGGCGGGACGCAGGCTGACAGTTGCCGCGCCCCCTCCTCCAGCTCCTCCCAGCTCCTCCAGCCCCATTGTGGCGTCTCCTGCTATGAAGAAGTTGGTGGTAGTGGGGTGGGGGGGTTCTTTGAAGAACCTGTCCTCCCACTTCCGCTGGACTCTCAAAGACTGAAATCTGCCAAATCCTTTAATGTAGCAGGAACCCTCCTCCCTCTGCGGTGCGGGGGAGGAGGGTGAGGAGGGTGAGGAGGTCTGGGAGCAGCGGGTGAGGAGGGTGAGGAGGTCCAGAGCTCAGTCCCACCTGCAGAGGTCTCCTGGATGATGAAGGCTTTGAAACAGACTTCTGGTCTCTGGGTCCATTTGATTCCGTTTGATTCCCTGTCGAACATCAGAGAAGGTTAAGCAGCTGTTTAGGGATAAAAAGTAGCAATTTCTGCAAACTCTGGGGTTTAACAACAAAAACTTTAAATTTTTTACAACAAAAACACACAATTCTACCAAAGTCAGAATTCTGTTTTTGTTTGGTTTCTTTTTTTGTTCATTTACTAAAATTTGTTTTTTCTGCAACAAATTTTTTTTATTTTTTTTGAGCAAAGATTTGCATTTTGACAGTTGCGATTTTACGTCAAAAAGTTGTGATTTTGCTAAATGTTATGTTTTATGGCTAAAAATTACAAAATTTACATTTTGACTTTTTTTTAAAAATAACGATTTTGTGAAAATTTACAAGAAGAAGTCTCAATCTAAGTTTGTTCTAACAAAAACAAAAGTAATCTTGAAGTTTGTGATTTTATGATGGAAACTGTTAATTTTAGGATGAAAAAAATATTTTTGACAAAATTTGAGATTTTATTGTAAAAATGTCCTTTTTTTTAACAACAAAAGTCATGCTATTGTGAAATTCACAACTTTACATAAAAAACAATTTAAACAGTCATTTGATATCAAAAAAGTAGTGATTTTTGCAAAAGTTGGGTTTTTTGACAAAACGTTTAAAAGTTTGTGATTTTTACGACAAAAAAGTCTTAGTTTTGGAACAAAAATTTCATGAGAAATTCACAATTTTACAACAAAAATTTGCGATTTTGGGACAAAGGAAAGGAGTTTTCACAAAAGACTTGATGGCAAAAACCTAAGAAAGTCACGAATTACAAAATATGACATTTTACAGAAAATCTTCACGATTTAAGGACAAAAAGTTTCCGTTTTGACGACTTCCCCGAACACAGAAGTTGACTCGCGTTTCAGAATAAATGTTTTTAAATCGCCACGTGCTGAACGAGCCCGAGCAGGTTTGATCCTGATCCTCCTGATCAGAAACGGTTCAGGAACCGGCGGGAAACCCGACGACACAGCCGGAGAAAACAAAGGACCACCCACCATTAGACGGTAGTCACGGTAACGCTGAGGTGAAACTGAGCTGCACGCCGCTGTTCTACGTCAAACCGAAGATGCGTGTCTGATGTCACGGAGGACCGTGTTCGGTGACCTCCACCACAGCCTGACCTGAGGAAGTGTCAAATCAAATGTTCTTCTCACCTGACCTCCGTGAACACGGTTTAAATCTCCACTCCTGTACAGTTTAACAAGGGAGCAGAATTACTTACCCTCCCTTTAACATGTGGAGGCTGCAGGTAAATGAGCCAGAGGCTCTTAGAAGAGTCTTTGACCATATCTGAGGGGAAAACAGCCGCGTATATTTGACCATAGATGGATATTTCTTCTATCTGGGTACAAATAAGTCATATTTTACTCCAACTGAATCACAGGATCTTCTTAAAAAGACTTTAGATTTAAAAATCAGCTGTTTCAGCAGCTGCTGGGCATCCAGGGGCAGTTGGGTTTAAAAAAAAAAAAAATAAATAAAATAAAGTTTAGCTGGATCCTAAACGAGGCCGGTTTCCCCTGAAATGTCTCTGGAGGGTTCTGACTCCCTGGACCAGCGCTTGTCCTTTTTTTTTTTTTTTTTTTTTTTAATCTTTAGAGACTCTTTTGTCTCGGGGTGTCGGAGACGCCGGCTCCTCTGCCCCCCACCACCCCCCCGGTGCCAAGGAAGCCTCAGAGATGAGACGGACAGATGGCCGCTCTGTTTAAAACCGGTCCTTAGCGGCTCGAGACGTCGGCGGGTTTTTCCAGGAGTCACTAAGCAGATGTACGTACATATGTGTTTTTATTTCCCTCAAATGATCCTGTGTTCCTGCAGGACTCAGGAAACGAAGGCGTGTTCGGTCTCCTGCTCGACCCGGTTCGAGGGTCTCACTTGGACCAGAACAACCGGAGGGTTTCAGGGAATCGCCTAACCTCGGCTCTCTGTGACCGCCTTTCTCAACCGGGGTGTCGTTTTACTGCTTCAGGGGTGTCGTCAAAAAAATGACCTATCCTGACATTTCATATACAGTGGTACCTCTACTTACGAACGTTTCTACATACGAAATTTTCAGGTTACGAAACGCCTCAAAGGGAAAATATCTCCTCTTGTTACGAAAGAATTTCAGGATACGAAAGGCAGAAATACAGTAGCGCTGCTACTAGCAGCTCCCAGAGTTTACTGAACATAAACATAGCTGTCGGCTCTGTATCTCGGTTTGAAAGCAGTGCGTCCAAGCTGCTCTGCCATTGGCTATCGCTTAGGCATCCCATTGGCTAGGAGGGCCCCTTGTCTGTATGAGCGTAACCTAGCAACCCAGGTAAACAAATAATTTTTACCTCCGCCAAGGAGGTTATGTTTTTGCCGGCGTTTATCTGTCTGTCTGTGTTCAAGATAACTCAAAAAGTTATGGATGGATTTAGATGAAATTTTCAGGAGTTGTCAGAAATGTGAAAAGGAAGAACTGATTACATTTTGGGTGTGATCCGGAAGAAATCCTGATAATTTTTGCCTGATAATTGTAGCATTTAATGGAGGTCTGCGCTCTCTGAGTGCTTTTTTAGTTCTAACATGTATTTCTTACAGGTTTTTATGTCATTTCATGAATTTATAATTTATTAAAAAAATTATGTTTGAATTTTGGGGGGCTTGGAACGGATTAGGACATTTACATGGAAAACGCGTCTCTACTTATGAAATTTTCAGGTTACGAAACTACTTCCAGAACCAATTAATTTCGTAAGTAGAGGTACCACTGTATAAATATATGAATGCACACATAAATACATACTTTTTGCCTATGAATGAATGAATGAATGAATAAATGAATAAATAAATAAATAAATAAATAAATAAGATACATAATTGGACATGAAATGAATAATAAAAAGATGTCTTACATGCCCATTTCCCAATGTTAACAATGTCAGTACGGGGTCAGCGTAAGGTCAACGTGACTGCCCAGTTAGCTTACGTCGTAATATCGTTTAACCGCGGGAATTTTATTCCACAGATAGCAAAGAGAACTTTTTAGCAGCATCATGGATGGTTTTCTAAAAAGAAAAGCCCCACAGGAACGGAACATCACAGAGGAGCCGACTTCTTCATCAAGCCTTCATCCACCAGCTCTGAATCTGCTCCATAGGTACCAAAGGTAGCTGCTAGCGATAAGGCTAAAAAGAGGCAATACAAGGATGATGGATGGAAGCAAGCACATCACGGATGAAAAGAAGCTTTCCTGCTGAGGCCTACTCTGGTGCAGTTATCGTGTTCAGGTTATTTAAACTAAATAAACGGGACGTATGCATTTACAGTCGGAGCGATACAGTGTGGATTATATTTTACTCTGGGGTGTCGTGAGATTTTATTCACTTTTGAAAGGTGTCGTGACTGAAAAAAGGGTGAGAAAGGCTGTTCTATGACATCACAGTGGCCTCTCCTTTTACGGTCGTGTCTCCGTTCTTCTGTACTGGTTTGTAGCAGCGATCGAGTTTGTTTTCTGTCTTGGTGGATCTTCTGGGACTTCAGTCCATCAGAAGAGTTGACTCCTCCCATCCCTGATTAATTCAAAAATGGATGAATGGGCATAACGAGCGGGACGTTACTTCATATTTGTTTGAACCTCATCTATCCAAATGTCCTAAATTCAGGCGTCGCCACCGAAGTCGCACCTGAAATGTGAAAAGCAACGCCGTGAAACAGGTAGACAAACACAAGATCCTCATTTCAGTGGCGGCTAACAAGGAAATTAACAGGTAGTCTCTAACGAGCGGCGGGTTGGGTCCGGACAGGAAGTGGGCTCCTCTACGGACCAGCAGCAGGAAATAAACGTACTTGCAGAGGTTTCGGTTTCACGTCTGTGACGAGTTTTCGTGGGCGAACCTGTTTGCAACGTGTCGCCGTGCAGTTGGAGGAAAAAGAGACTTCAAAAGCGCTATCTGGAAAACCCGTGGGTGACATCACAGGGGGTTTGTCCAGTTCTTGTCGTGCAGTCACTGATTTCTAACAGTCGAGTCAAAGACCTCCAGGACCATCAACAAACCCCTGTAGCATCACCCAGAGGTTTTCTGAAGACGGCTTCTGAAGCTTAGGACGACCAGCGGAGCTTCACAGGGACCTGCGGTCACCTGCAGCTGGTCAGGTGTGGGCTTGTAGTCGGCCAGGTGTGGGCTGGTAGGGGTCCAGGTGTGGGCTGGTAGCGGTCCAGGTGTGGGCTGGTTGGGGTCCAGGTGTGGGCTGGTAGCGGTCCAGGTGTGGGCTGGTAGGGGTCCAGGTGTGGGCTGGTAGGCGTCCAGGTGTGGGTTTGTAGGCGTCCAGGTGTGGGCTTGTAGTCGGCCAGGTGTGGGCTGGTAGCGGTCCAGGTGTGGGCTGGTAGGGGTCCAGGTGTGGGCTGGTAGCGGTCCAGGTGTGGGCTGGTTGGAGTCCAGGTGTGGGCTGGTAGGGGTCCAGGTGTGGGCTGGTAGGGGTCCAGGTGTGGGCTGGTAGCGGTCCAGGTGTGGGCTGGTTGGAGTCCAGGTGTGGGCTGGTAGGCGTCCAGGTGTGGGTTTGTAGGCGTCCAGGTGTGGGCTTGTAGTCGGCCAGGTGTGGGCTGGTAGGGGTCCAGGTGTGGGCTTGTAGGGGTCCAGGGGACAACCAAGGTACCAGTTAGGTAGTCAGCTAGGAAGGGTCCAAGGTAACGGTTGCTCCACTGGAGGATCCAGCTGCTGCGAGACCTGGTTAGACCTGGCTGCTTCAGGCTACTGTACTTGGCCCTGAACGGTTCCAGGTCAACCCAGAACTGGTCTCGGCCATCTCTTAGTCCAGTTCCCTTCACAGGCAGACATTTCTTTGAAATAAGAGCAGCTGTCAGGTCTGTATCCACAGACCGGTCCGGTCATGGCAGACCTGCTCTAGTTGTGATTGTGGGCCTGTCAGCTTTCAGCTTCTTCACCTCGTCGTCTTTATAATCAGGAGATTATTCAGTTCTTCGTTTCAGTCGCCGGTCGCCCTGACGACTGGAAACTGCTCGTCATCTGTCAGAACCGAAGAGTCTGAGCATGAAGAGACGAACTGTGAAGCGTTTTTGCTCCAGAATTATCTGCCTCGTCACATGTCGCTGCCAGCCAACCGAAGCGGCTGAGAGGTGTGGGAGAGCCGACCGTCTGTTGCTGCAGTAATTAGCAGCGATGATGGAGACGAGATGCAGCATCCTGCGTCTGAGAGGCCACAGTTCAGCGTCGTCCTCACTCCTCCTACGTTTCTGTTTGTTTCAAGTTTCCACCTGAGGAGGAAAAAAATAAACAGTTTCAGTCTGAAGCAGCTTCAGCAGATCTGAGAGCAGCCGTCATGTCTCCGTCACCAGCTCAAAACCATCTCTAAAATCATTTTTGTACCGTATTTAAATAACGCCCCCCAGGACTTTAAAAAAAACCTGAAGGAAGCTCCCACTTTAAACGCTAAACTTTAAACGCCTTCGCTGATTTCTCAACGATCAACAACGTTCAGTTTAATGACGACTGGCTCAAGCGTCTTCTGATTGGCCGAATTCCTGGAGGCTCACCGACATGCAGAGCGATAGACTGTAAAAAAGAACTGGACAAACTCCCTGTGATGTCATTCGCAGGTTTCTGAAGGGCGCTTTTGAGGCATCTTCATCATCTTTTTGAGTGTGGAAATATCGCTTAAAGACCAGCGGGTCCCTGTGGAGCTGGTTGGAGGTTCCCCTGGTACCTCGCCACCAGACTGCAGTCGTTCACACCGACCTAAGAGCACCGCACTCACGACCAGAAACCCCTTCGGGTCGAGCTGGACAGGGACGGTGTGGAAACGACCGGATCGTCCCAAAGCTCCAGATGCAACAGCAGCCCCCTGCAGGAGACCATCTACACGGTTGTTGGTTAGCTACGCGTGACTTTGTGGGCTGAGGATTAAACTGCTTTTCTGCATTCATGAAGATGTGAGAGAGTTGCCGGTGCAGGTAAATATCCTGTAGAATAGCTGTAGAATAGAATAGAAGCTATTCTATTCTATTCTACAGCTAGAATATTCTACAGCTGAACTTTTTTCAGGAAGTCCGGTTAAAGTTTGTGACATATTTGGATGGAAACCCGTGTCGTCAAGCGTCCTTTTTTAAATAAAGTTTGCACCTGGAGACCCTTAAATAAAACATTAGTCCACCAGAATACCCAAGAAAAACAGTATTAAAGGAGTTCCAGTCAAACAAACTGCGAAACTAAAGTAGAAAACATGAAGAAACGTGCAGTTTGTGTTTATTTTATTTTATGTCCGACGGGTCACCGAGTCCTCGTCACTCAGCATCCGTAGTCGAAGCGCAGCTGGATGATTCAGGTTTTTGTTTTTACTTTGCTTCGGGTCACGTCAGCCAGGCAGGAAACTGACTCTCCTCCAGCTCAGATGCACCATCAGAAGCAAGCAGACAGCGAGGACGTTAAAGTCCCGCCCACGTTACATAAGGCACCTTAACATCGCCCGTCAAAGGCACCATCAGGTGCAGCAACGATGCCTCCAGAGACCCAGGAAACCTGGTTTCTGTCCGATCGTCTTCAGTTGCTGCTGCAAAAATATGCAAAACCTTGCAACAAAACGCAAGGACCGATCAGGAACTGATCAGCTGAGAACAGATGGTTTGAAACGCGGATCAGTAAATGAAGTCACACCACGTTCCTGCAGGCGCCTCCACGGTTGTCAGACACCGGCAGGTACCAGCTTTACCAGTTTTGGTTTTAACCCAGAATGTCTGGGATTACAGCGAGCCCTTATTTTTCACGGTTAATGGGGACCAGCGAGAAAAAAATATGCAAATAACTAAAACTGTGGAACTTACAGTTTCAGCCAGTCTGCAGAATATTCTGGTCCGCTTGGTCACTGCAGGGTCTCCTGGCCCCGCATCATCATCCCTCCACCACCGTGCCTGACAGCTGGATGGAGCTGTTCCTGCTGGTTTCCTCCAAACACAGTTCTGGTCCTATCTGGTCCAGAAGTCTGACGGTTTGTTCAGATGCAGTTTTGTGAACCTCGGCAGTGCGTCCGTGTCTTTTTTAGACAGAAGAGGCTCGTCTTGAACGTTTCTCGCTGGTGAACGATCCTCCTCCTTCCAGAAGACTGAACTCCAGATCATTCGGAGATGGTTTTATGACGCTGACCAGCAGTTGCTTCTTTAAGCTGATGTCTTTCCCCCTTGGCATAGTGTTAGCACACATCTGAACACTCCGGAAGATCTTCTATCACCAGCGTGGAGACCAGCTGAGGATCAGTTCATCAACGACGATGGTGTCTCATGTCCAAAGCAGTCAAGGACTGTCCACATGGTTTTTAATTTTTAATCTTATTTTAGGCTATATTTCTTAACCTGCTACAATCTGGTGATTCATTTTTTTAATTTTAATTTGATTTTATTATATTCTTAAAAAGAAACAAGGGTGTGCTGGATCACCATTAACTGGTTTTACCTCAATTACAGTTAAATGGACATCGTTTTTTTTTTTTTTCATTTTACTCCCAGAAGAAAGTAACTTCCCGCTCAGTGTCCAGCGGTGAGTCGTCTCCCTCAGTCGTCCCTCAGTCGTCCCTCAGTCGTCCATCAGTCGTCCCTCAGTCGTCTCCGGTAGTCGTCCGTCTCTGTGCTCGGAGCTGAAGCGTCTCCAGACATCTCGAGGCAGCGGCTGCTTCTGAGTGAACAAACTCGTATGTTTTCCTACCTGTCCGTCTTTCTTCTCTTTGACTCAGACACCTGCGGCGCCCCGGGGGCTGATCTGTCGATCACCGCCGACTCCTCCCCCAACGCACACACAAACGCGCTGAAAGCGCGCACGCGGGAGGAAGTGACACCTGAAGTGCTTTTCCATAGGTCAAAACATCTCAGGTGATCTTTCATCTGCCCTCGTGCCGTGGCTTCATGTGTTTTCCACATTTGTCCAGATGTTGGACTTCTCCACACTGAGGTGGTCCCAGTCTGGTTCCTACGGAAACCTGGACCTTCCAGCACCAGATTAGATCCATTAGATCAGGGGTGTCAGACTCATTTTCACTGAGGGCCACATCAGCATCATGGTGGCCCTCAAAGGGCCAGATTGACAGCATGAATGTAACAAAATGCAATGTAAATTAAAATAAATGAAACTACACTTTATTATAATGTTAAATAACAGTTTTAGTATTTATTATGTATTCAAGTTTCAACTATTTAAGTTATTATTATATTAAACTCAGGGTTTGTGGTTGTAAGAGTATCTATTACCTTGGTTTCAGAAGCGGTTCTTTGTTTTTCTTGCAGGCTTAAATTTAGCATACTTAGCTCCATGTTTGCTGTCAAAATGCTGACGTAGATTAAACTCTTTCACGACTGACAGAGCCTCATAACACAAAAGACACACTGTTATTTCACCTTGAGATACAAACTTGTAATTGTTTTCCTGTCGTTCATGAAACTGTCTTCCTTGTGCATCATTTTTTCTTTTCTTGGACATGTTGGGGTTAGTTTGTAGAGGTTTTTCTTAAGTCCATCAGTTATGAAAAATCGCCTTTCTCAGCTACCGTTATCGTGGGTAACAATGAAATGCATTATGGTAGATGTAGTTTATTGTCAATATGCGCTTTAAAGCAGCGTAAGCTTATTTTAAGTCTTAAAATATTGGTTTAAAATTTTAAGCCAATAATGCCCAAACTCTCGAGGGCCACAAAATGACATGGCGGGCCACATTTGGCCACACTCTAACCAGCGTCAGATCCATCAATCGACATTTGTGCTTCGACATTTTGAGACAAACAGTCTGGAAGTGTTTTTATTTTTTTATAAACCTTTACCAGACTGACTGACGTGCAGCGAGCATTTCACTCCTTACTAAGACCGCTGCTGATGTCTTTCCCTCTTGGCATTGTGCTAACACATGGTCCGGCTCAGAGGGCAGTTTTACAGAGATCTGGACGCCTGCCGGTTGCAGCTCTTAGATCCTCAGGACCGCAACGTGACTTAAATAAATACTGGAAGAGCAGGAAAGGTTTCTAGTTTCTGAAGTTTTTTTGAAGGACAACAGGTATGTTTTTCTTTCTTCCTTCTAAACCTGTTTGTTAATGCGACACCAGTTGGGGGCGGGGTTGGGGGTGAGTCTCAACCTAGCCCAGTTACCCACAAACCCCCACTCTCCCGCCACCCTCCTCCGTCGCTGCCTCGTTTGGCTTTGACGCCTCAGCTGTTCAGCAGGCTGCTGGGAGGAAGGTGGGGTGGGGGGCGTGGGGGGGATGATAATGAAGGTAGCATGTTGTTATCGCCACAGATTGTTGCTCAGAGCTTCCTGTGGACTCCACCCCTCAACGTGGATGCCGCGGTTACTCCAACACATCAATGATGCTTTTAAACATTTCTGTGTTCAGATTTTTCTTTTTGTTTAATTTTTTTGCATCAGCTTGGTGGAGTCAAAGGACTACGATACCCATGAGCCTTTGTTGCTGACGCCACAGAGAAGGAGCCGCTGGAGGAGTGAACTGTAACAGCTTCACCCCTCTGATCGAATGTGAAATAGTTGATTTGCAGAAAGATATAACCCTTAAAACAACAATGATGGTCATCAGGACACTTTTCAGTTGAAGGTCAGAGGGGGAGGAGCTTGAGCACCAGCTGGAGTCCACCTGTGCAGGTGCCTGAGTCAAAATACTGATAAAACCTCCCTGACTGCATCTCAGCTCATGCTATGTGACAAAGACATGTTTTCATCCCTTCAGAGAGCAGTGGTGACGGATGTCCAGAACTCCACCCGTCTATATAGACGTCGTCCCAGCGTTGACCTCCACCTGTCTATATAGACGTCATCCCAGCGTTGACCTCCACCCGTCTATATAGACGTCATCCCAGCGTTGACCTCCACCTGTCTATATAGACGTCATCCCAGCGTTGACCTCCACCTGTCTATATAGACGTCGTCCAAGCGTTGACCTCTATATAGACGTCATCCCAGCGTTGACCTCCACCTGTCTATATAGACGTCATCCCAGCGTTGACCTCCACCTGTCTATATAGACGTCATCCCAGCGTTGACCTCCACCTGTCTATATAGACGTCATCCCAGCGTTGACCTCCACCTGTCTATATAGACGTCGTCCAAGCGTTGACCTCCACCTGTCTATATAGACGTCATCCAAGCGTTGACCTCCACCTGTCTATATAGACGTCATCCCAGCGTTGACCTCCACCTGTCTATATAGACGTCCCCAGCGTTGACCTCCACCCATCTATATAGACGTCATCCCAGCGTTGACCTCCACCTGTCTATATAGACGTCGTCCAAGCGTTGACCTCCACCCGTCTATATAGACGTCATCCCAGCGTTGACCTCCACCCGTCTATATAGACGTCGTCCAAGCGTTGACCTCCACCCGTCTATATAGACGTCATCCCAGCGTTGACCTCCACCTGTCTATATAGACGTCGTCCAAGCGTTGACCTCCACCTGTCTATATAGACGTCGTCCAAGCGTTGACCTCCACCTGTCTATATAGACGTCGTCCAAGCGTTGACCTCCACCTGTCTATATAGACGTCATCCCAGCGTTGACCTCCACCTGTCTATATAGACGTCGTCCCAGCGTTGACCTCCACCTGTCTATATAGACATCGTCCAAGCGTTGACCTCTACCTGTCTATATAGACGTCATCCCAGCGTTGACCTCCACCCGTCTATATAGACGTCGTCCAAGCGTTGACCTCCACCTGTCTATATAGACATCGTCCAAGCGTTGACCCTCAACCTGTCTATATAGACGTCATCCAGCGTTGACCTCCACCTGTCTATATAGACATCGTCCAAGCGTTGACCTCTACCTGTCTATATAGACGTCATCCCAGCGTTGACCTCCACCCGTCTATATAGACGTCGTCCAAGCGTTGACCTCCACCCGTCTATATAGACGTCGTCCCAGCGTTGACCTCCACCCGTCTATATAGACGTCGTCCCAGCGTTGACCTCCACCTGTCTATATAGACGTCGTCCCAAGCGTTGACCTCCACCTGTCTATATAGACGTCATCCCAGCGTTGACCTCCACCTGTCTATATAGACGTCGTCCCAGCGTTGACCTCCACCTGTCTATATAGACGTCATCCCAGCGTTGACCTCCACCTGTCTATATAGACGTCGTCCCAGCGTTGACCTCCACCTGTCTATATAGACGTCGTCCCAGCGTTGACCTCCACCCGTCTATATAGACGTCATCCCAGCGTTGACCTCCACCCGTCTATATAGACGTCGTCCCAGCGTTGACCTCCACCTGTCTATATAGACGTCGTCCCAGCGTTGACCTCCACCTGTCTATATAGACGTCCGTCCCAGCGTTGACCTCCACCCGTCTATATAGACGTCATCCCAGCGTTGACCTCCACCCGTCTATATAGACGTCTCGTCCCAGCGTTGACCTCCACCCTGTCTATATAGACGTCCGTCCAAGCGTTGACCTCCACCTGTCTATATAGACGTCATCCCAGCGTTGACCTCCACCCGTCTATATAGACGTCGTCCAAGCGTTGACCTCCACCCCTCTATATAGACGTCGTCCCAGCGTTGACCTCCACCCGTCTATATAGACGTCGTCCCAGCGTTGACCTCCACCCGTCTATATAACGTCATCCCAGCGTTGACCTCCACCTGTCTATATAGACGTCATCCCAGCGTTGACCTCCACCTGTCTATATAGACGTCGTCCCAGCGTTGACCTCCACCCGTCTATATAGACGTCATCCCAGCGTTGACCTCCACCTGTCTATATAGACGTCATCCCAGCGTTGACCTCCGCCTGTCTATTCTTGAGACCGCCCACATGTTTATATTCTTCTTTTTAGGCTTATGTTGTCGTTCATCTGAAGTTGTTTCACAATGATGACAACAAGATAATTTTTTTTCTTTACCATCTCATATCAGGAAGAAAAGCAGTGTTCAGATGCTGCGATCCACCACGTGGACTTCATCAGAGCCGGTCCCCGCAAGACGGCATCGCACATTCATTAGTAAACACTTATTCATATGTTCATAAGTTGAGATGACAAATCATATTAATATCCCTCATTCCACACAAACAACAGAAAAAAAACTTGCTAATGACACCAAACAGGCGCCGCTTGGCTGCAGATCCGACGCCGTTTGCCACCAGCGCTTCTCGTCCTACTATTTGCACGAGTCTCTCCATCTCCTCTGAAAGTGAGAAGTTGATTGTCTGTCAACAACTTCTCTGTTTTTTTGGGGAGATTTTTTTTTTCCGTCTCATTCCTCCATCCACGCTGTTCTCCTGCAGCCTAATTAACACTGAACGTGCCGCCGGGCAAACGAGGAGCGCACATGGCAATATTTGATTACATGAACAATAAATTACCACCAACAACGTGCTGGAAGAACACGGCGATGGGGATAATTAATGTACAGTCAATGCCGCGGCGTCGGGAGAGGGCTGGTGAGGACAGGTAGAGCTGTAACACCGCGTTGTCGTCGCCACCGTTAACGAGGGAATCTACCGGTTAATTATACATGCGCGTCAACAACACCAGAGCGAACGAGATAATGAGCTTGAGCAGAAGATCGCACCTGGTTACACCAAATTAACCTGAGCACCTGACGAGCAGGAGGAGGCACGTTAGCGGTAACGGTAAAGGCTCGACATAACTTCTGTACGCATCTATTCACCATATAGATGCCAACAACCAGCCACCCTGGACCTCAGGAACTGTCACACAGAACCTCCTGTGGCAGCCTCGGTGGTCTTGAGTCCCCTTTCCTTCCCTGCGGTGTCCCACAAGGCTCACTTTGAGGCCCACTGCTTTTCTGACTTGCCTGCTTCGGCATCAAGGATGGATGGTGCCAGTGTGGGGCTCATTACTCTGGACTATATTTGCCCTCCCTCCCCCACCCCCCAGTGGCCGCAGGGACAGACTGTAGTGTTTTGGTTTTTTTTTTTGGCGTTTTGCTCGGCTCGTATTTGCGGGTGGTTGGTCATTGATGTGGTCTAGCGAGTCCTGCTTCAACCCCGTTCTTCTTCACGTGGTGATGAAGATCCTTGAATGTGTCTGATGGTGTCACGTGAAGGGCTTTTTGGTTCGTGTGACGTGTATATTTTTTCCAGTTAAACCAGTTATTTATCAGGTCATTTGTCATCAGTCAGCTTTCTTGCCGTGTACAGACATACATGCGACACTTCTTTTCGTCCTGGAAACTCTAGAATCTCTGTATCATTAATTTTTTTTTCCTTTTACGACTGACAATCCAAAAATGAAAACAGTTACTGGTTAGGGTGAGTATTGGCAAGGACCTCGCAATAAGATATGTATCATGATACTTGGGTCACGATACGATATTATCATGATATCACGATATATTACGATATTCTACCCAGTTAATATCAAAATTAAAAGTAGAGATGAAAAATCAAGTTGCTGTATATGTTCATCAGATGATATTGATCATTCAGAGGACAAATTGAGTCAAAACTATTTGCTTCAAAACAACCTATTTATTGTTTATTTTTAGTGTCTTTGCACATTTAAGTAACCATTACAACATACTGACAGCATTGTAACCACTGTTAAATTTTTTCCTAAAAAATCGATATTATATTGGGCGGCTGAAAATCGCGATATATTGCCAAATCGATTTTTCACACCCCTAGTTACTTGTTATTTGTTTTTTTTTTCCCGCTTTTTACGACACATTTGCAAAATTAATGATTTTACAACAAAAAAAAAATGTGATTTTTTTTTTTTTTCCTTTTTTTAGGAAAAAATTTCTCAACATAATGACATGAGGCCGCAGTTTAATGAAATTTTGCACTTTTGTGACATCAAGTCTTAATTTTATTTCAAAAAGTTGCGATATTGTAAAATTTGCAATTTCCCAACATTTCCAAAAAATATTGCTTTTTTACAAAAATGAGTTTGATTGTTGTCGAAATAAATGTAGGTTATATTATAATGTATAATAATTAGAGCTGGGCAACGATTAAAATTTTCAATCATGATTAATCACATTATTTCCCTGATTAATCACGATTAATCGCACTGTATACGCAAAATCAAATAATGAATTCAAAAGTAGTGTAAAATGCACTTTATTGTCCCAAGTGTCATAACATTTGTTGTTCAAACACTTAACATCAGCACTTGTCAGTAACACATATTTAGTGTAAATCTCATCTTAAAAAATGTCAAATAAAATAAAGCTTATTGCCACTGCCAGGGTGTTAATGTCATCCTGTTTTTATAAAAAAAAATTTTAAAAAGTCTACAAACAAAATCCAACAAAATGATTGTGTCTCAGCACAATCAGAACATTAAAACAGGTAATTTCTGAGGTAACAGCAGAAACTTTTAACGGGGAGTTCAACTTGTCAGTTGTTACAAATAACCTTGTTTCTGTTGAATCCTCCGTCTGGGAGAACTTTAAAATGAAAATGTCCATGTTAAAGTTCAGTAACTTTACCAATCTGTGTATCATTCATTTTTTCCATTTTCAATTATCAATCAAAAATGGACATTTTATTATGTTTTTCATTTTTTTAATCTAACACAAAAAAAAACGAAAAAATGCATGTTTTTTTATATTTCAATTTTAGACTTGGATCAAAAATACAAAATGAAAAAAAAACGGGCCACAGAACTGAACTTAGTTTTATTAATCGGAGGACTGGACTTTCTGTTGTCATTACACATCTGTGCCACTAGATGGAGCCGCACTGCAGTAACCAGCTAGAGAACAGCAGGACAGTGAACACATGGAGCAGATCTGATGGAACATGGAGGAATGACGCCAAAGTTTTGTTGCAGTCCAGAATTTTTTTTTAGACTGAATTGTTAATATTTCTACCTGAGTTGCTACCCGAACTGTAAAGTTCACGGATTTTTACCATTTTCCATGTCTGTTTTAGCTTTTTCGCATGTTTACCTGCTAATTGTCTTCTGGTTCTGCAGCAGCCAGTAACAGACTTTTCAAAACAAAAGCATGTGAGCAACATGCGTTAACGCGCGATAAAATAAATGTCAGCCTTAATAAATTAATGAGTTAACACGATAATAACACATTAACTTGCCCAGCACTAATAAAAATATATTTTCTATATTTTATCATATCATGTTATTATATTGCATAGTGTTATATTATACTATATTCTGAACATGATTCATCTTAGAGTGCTCTCTTCTTCTTCTTCTTCTTCTTCTTCTCTTGGATTGAGCACCTGCTCCTCAGTCATGTCCGTGGACGGCGCTGCGTCTCCAGCAGTCTTTCTTCTCCTCCTCTGTTATTTTTCTGGCAGTTTCCTCTCATTCTTCGTCCTCTCTGTCTATTCTTGCCTCCAATTTCCCCCCTCCTTCAACATTCTCTCTCCTTCCTCACCTCGGTCTATTTTTACAGCTCTTCCTCCACACTCTCACCCTTCATCTCCCTCCGACGCTCCCTCTTTCCTCTCCACACGTCTCAAACCTGCCTCCTTCCACAGATCCTCCTTTGTTCTGCTTTCTGCTCCGGTTGTGTTCACCTCATCGTCGTCGTCAGGGATGTCGAGGAGCAGCTGTGGTCTGGTAGGGTTAGGGAGGTCTGCTGGGACGTCCACTCCTGGAAAGACTGACAGCAACCGTTTCCCAGATTGACACGCAGCAGCAGTTTCTCTTTTAAGACCACTGCTGATGTCGTTCCCTCTTGGCACACACCTTTAGCTTTAATGGAGGTCTGCAGAGCTGCTGATGATGAACAGCATTAAACTGTGTGGGAACAGTAAACTACCTGGAACTGACCACTTTATTGTTATTTTTATCCTGTTTAACTTCATCTTTGTTTGATAAGAAGTTAGATGCTGTTGATCACCTGAGACTGTGTTTGTCTAAAACTGTCAGGTGATTTTTATTCCATTAGTATGTAAAAATGTCAGATCTGAAGGGGGGCTACTAACTGTTTATCAGCTGGTTTCCCTCCGTCTGCAGCTTCATCTCCTCTCCTCACACGTCTTCCAGTCTTCTCCATCCTCCTTATCCGCCTCTTTGACACATTTCGCCTCCCTCTCTCTTTTCTGTCGGGGCAGACTCTCACAGACTGGAGGTGAAGTCGGGAGGCTTGTCTTAGCGTGCCATCTGTCCTCGGCGCTGACGTTGGCTCTAATTACCGCGTCTCCCCTGGCTAATGCTGCCTCATTAGGCCGCCGGAGCATGTGCAGCCGACACAAGCGCCACCGAGAATTTGCACCAGGAAACGCTCGCTCGAGCCATTACGGGATCAGGAAATCTGTCTGGTGTGAAAGGCAATTCACACCAGCGGCTAAACGCTCATTTTGCTTTTCTGTCTCCTTCTGCCTGTACTTGCTCCTCTCTGTCGCGCTCCCTCGCTCCTCTCGTCTGGCTTTGGAAAACACTCAGGAGGCCCGAGTCCAAGAGCCAAAATAAAGGAGTCAACGGGAGTCCTGCTCCAAGAGAGAGCACCGATTCACTGATGACATCAGCTTTAAAAACTGCTTCTGGGGTGGACGGTCCCATAACAAAGACGCCCAACCAGTACATCCCAGTTCCAGAAAACGTTGGTGCGTCGTGTAAAATATGAAGGACACACAGATGTGTTTAGTGGAAGCAACACGTCTGTAACAAAAACTAGGGATGGGAATTGGTAAGATTTTTCCGATTCCATTATCGATACTGTTTAACGATTCGATTCTTTATCGATTCTAATTTGGGCAAAAAGAAGAACAAACAGTTTTATTGGCATAAATTTTTTTTAACTTAAAAGTCACGACCTTACAAACTCAACAGTGAGGTCAAAAGAGGCCCAAAGCCTGGATAACGTGTTAACTGTTGTAATATGTAACTGTGCAAATACACAAGAATGTGTAACATTTTACTAACAGATTTTTTTCTAATAGAAATGAAAAGATCTCATTTTTAAAAGGTTATATGAGCTCACTAAGCACTCAAAAATATTAATAATAAAGATAAATACTATCAAATACAACAGAACAGTGCATAATGCAAATCTGCAAATACTATGAAGAATTAACAATTCTTTTGCAGTAAAATAATCATGTCTTCCAGCCTCTGAACCAGCCAGACTCTCTCTCTCATCACAGTCATCTTCTAAATGTAATGCAGAAGGCATTCGTTTAATAGCATAGCGTTAATGTTATAGCGTGTTTTACAAAGAAGCACATAGGCAGCGGGATAGCTACTTACCAGAGTTACCAGAGGTGATCTTAGCTTGGCTCCTGCTGCTGGGTTGAGATCCATCAGTCCGAAGAGTCAAAAACATGACACTCGTTATCACATGTTGCGTGTTCAAATGTTTCTGCATGTTAGTCGTGTTCCCTCCCGACGCTGTTATCTCCACTTTACAATGACTGCTAGTTGCCTTGTTGCCATCTTTCTTTGGTGAAGTGAAGCCAAACTTTGGAGCGTTTGAACCTGGTGGGCGCCATTGTTGTTTACAACTGCAATGCGCGTGCTAAACCGACGTAACTAAATCACGTAAGTGCTTTCTGGAATTGACTGTGCGTAACTTGAGTAAATTATGTGAGATTCGTGCTGGTTGGAATCGATAAGAGAATCGCTGGATAAACTGCCAAACAATTCCATGGAATTGAAACACACGGAACCAGTTCTCTACAGGAACCGGTTCTCTACAGGAACTGGTTCTTTACAGGAACCGGTTCTCTATAGGAACAGGTTCTCTACAGGAACCGGTTCTCTATAGGAACCGGTTCTCGATTCCCAACCCTAGCAACATTAGCCCAGACACATCCAGGATCTGAGGAGACCAGCTGATGGAGTCTTGGGAGATCAGAGCTTAGTTTTCAGAGAGCCAGGATCCTGTATTTTCTGTTTGTATCTTTGAGATACCGCAAAATAAAGAAGGAAGCATCAAAACGACCAAAAAAAGAAGACCAACAACAAAAGAATGTCCAGGGAGCAGAGACACTCCTTTGCGGTAGCATGTCCAGGATTACACCGTCTGTTGGTACCGAGCTAACCCTAACCCTCCTTTACTCTCACTCTCACAATGCTCCTGTAGATGTAACGCTAGCGCAGAACACAGATGATTTGCTTCTTATGCAGCCTAACCAGCTAATTAGCTTGTGTGCTAGTCACGTACCGGTACAAACTCATTAAATACACCGGAAAATCCTCCGTTTTCTGCTTTCCTCCTTTTAAATTCCTTCTTAGAATTTCAGTGTCTCATGCCGTTTTTTGCGATTCAGGACTTTTATATTGTGCATGGAGCTGATCCTGAAATATGATGTTGCTGTAGAAATGCTAACTCTTGTCGTTCGCTGCGCACAACGCAACAACAGGCCGTGGAAACGTAACTCAAACCTCCGTATTTTCTGGACTATGAGTCAAAAAATTCATCATGAAGAGGAAAAAAACATTTCCAAGTCTTATTGGATAAAAAGAGCAGGAGATAATTGGACCGTTGATAAGCTCCTTCAGGCAGCAGCTGTTAACGGACCCAGCTGTGGACTCGTTCCTTCATCTGTGGACTGGTTCCTCCGTCTGTGGACGGAGGAACGAGGAAGCGTCTGTGGACCGGTTCCTCCATCTAAGGACTCGTTCTGCCATCTGTTGACTCGTTCCTCCGTCTGTGGACTCGTTTCTCCATCTGTGGACTCGTTCCGCCATCTGTTGACTCGTTCCTCCATCTGTTGACTCGTTCCTCCGTCTGTGGACCCGTTCCTCCATCCGTGGACTCGTTCCTCCATCCGAGGACTCATTCCTCCATCTGTTGACTCGTTCCTCCATCTGTTGACTCGTTCCTCCGTCTGTGGACTGGTTCCTCCATCTGTTGACTTGTTCCTCCGTCTGTGGACTCGTTCCTCCATCTGTTGACTCGTTCCTCCGTCTGTGGACTCGTTCCTCCATCCGAGGACTCGTTCCTCCATCTGTTGACTTGTTCCTCCGTCTGTGGACTGGTTCCTCCATCTGTTGACTCGTTCCTCCGTCTGTGGACTCGTTCCTCCGTCTGTGGACTCGTTCCTCCGTCTGTGGACTCGTTCCTCCATCTGTGGACTCGTTCCTCCATCCGAGGACTCGTTCCTCCATCTGTGGACTCGTTCCTCCATCTGTGGACTCGTTCCTCCATCTGTGGACTCGTTCCTCCGTCTGTGGACTCATTCCTCCGTCTGTGGACTCGTTCCTCCGTCTGTGGACTCGTTCCTCCAGCTGTGGACTCGTTCCTCCGTCTGCGGACTCGTTCCTCCGTCTGTGGACTCGTTCCTCCATCTGTGGACTCGTTCCTCCGTCTGTGGACTCGTTCCTCGTCTGTGGACTCGTTCCTCCGTCTGTGGACTCGTTCCTCCAGCTGTGGACTCGTTCCTCCGTCTGCGGACTCGTTCCTCCATCTGTGGACTCGTTCCTCCAGCTGTGGACTCGTTCCTCCGTCTGTGGACTCGTTTCTCCGTCTGTCTCATATCTGTGTTCTCAGTTTTTTGTGGTTTACTCTTGTTGTTATTTCAGTATCAGTGTTCAGTTGTCGTGAGTTTAGATAATGTGAAAGTTAAAAGTTAAAGTTAAAAAGTGACAGTTTTTTGAAAGGCGCAGTTTTGCTCCTAATATTTGTGGTTTCTTCACTTTTTAAAAAATTTATGAAAAAAAAAAGTGGAATTTCTCTCAAAAAGCTGCAGTTCTGTAAATTTTGTGATTTTTACGACAAAATCTCCAGGTGGGATGTAAAAAAGTCGCAACTTTGTGGAATTTGAGATTTTATGAAAAGAGTTAACTTTTGAGGACAAAAAAGTTGTGATTTTGTGACTCACAATTTTACCAGAATTTGTGATTTTAGGACAAAAATTTGTAATTTTATGTCGATTTTAAAGCAATTTTGTGGAAGTCGATATGTTATGACATGAAATTTGTGATTTTTACATTTAGAGGAAATTCACGGATGTAGAGTTACATCATGATTATTTCCAATGTTTACTAGGGGTGTGAAAAAAAATCGATTTGGCAATACATCGTGATTTTCGGCAGCCCAATATAATATCGATTTTTCAGCTCCTAATATTGATTTTTTTATTGGTTACTAATGGTTACTTAAATGTGCAAAAACACTAATAATAAACAATAAATAGGTTGTTTTGAAGCAAATAGTTTTGACCCAATTTGTCCTCTGAATGATCAATATCATCTGATGAACATATACAGTAAATACTTTTAATTTTGATAGTAACTGGGTAGAATATCGCAGTATATCGTGATGATATCATATCGTAACCCAAGTATGACGATACATATCGTATTGTGAGGTCCTTACAGTGGAATATTTTCTGTTTTCAGTTTTCCTCATTTAAAGCTCCTGGCCTCCATAAAGGACTGCAAATGCAAGTCTTCACACCTGCAAACATGTTGCGCATCAGTAAAGTTTGTTTTCGTTACGTCAGCTCTCAATTAGCTGTTTTAAAGTCCACCGTCGTCCTGCGCTGCTGGCAGCGGTTCAGGCCCTTTAAACGCGCTGCAACGCAGCACTTAAGGGACTTTAAACCACTTTGCAGTACTTAGAAGCAGCTCATGATTAAGATCCATAATTAGGAATTTTACATAATAAGTGTCATCTTTCCAGGTTGGCCCTCTTGAGTGAAAATTAACACCTGCCAAAGCCCAAATGTTGTTTACTGCAGCGTCGTCTCTGCCAGCACGTGAAGCTGGATGCTCTATTTTAGACATAAATCCAGTTTAATGAGCAGCCTGCTTTTTCTTCGCGGCCTCGAGTCCCTGCAGCTCCTCACCGTGAATCATCCAGAGAGATAAGGATCAGAAGACATCGCTGTTGCGGTTTCTCTGCTCTGACACAAATCAATCTGTGGAAATTAATAACTGCAGTGTGTCGGCAGCGGACGCCTGCCGTCGGTCGCCTTTGAGCGGTTCTCCGTGGCGTCTGAAGTCTTTGTTTACCCGGGTTGTTCAGCGCTAGTGCTGTGGCAACTGGTTAACCAGAAACACGCCAGAGCAGGACAGGTTTACGATCTGACAGCAGCTGGGACACGAGGAGTTCAGGAGCTGGTTTAAAGGAATGTTTTTAAACCTTTTTTGTTCGTAAAAACATGATAAAAGATGTTTTGTTTTTTTTTTTAGATCAACTGACTCCTCTCCATGTGGAGGAGCTCTACTCCAGAAGCCCCTCCCAGAATCCGTCCTTGATCGCGGTGAAGAGGATTTTCATGGCCAAATGTTTCCCGGGGTCATTGCCACTGGTAGGATCTGCTGCAGCAAACTGGAATAGAAGTACAGTGATCCCTTATTTTTCATAGTTAATGGGACCACCCCCCCGCGAAAATCAAAATCTGCAAAATCCCAAGCCTAAATAATGTGTTTAAAATATGTTAATCTGCCAAAAAAGTAGCGAGGCACTGCAGCGAAACAAGACAAAGGCTCAACTGTGGTCTTTCTGTTACCTTCACAGCCTCTGGTCTCTGAACCGTAGTAAAGAAACCGGTGGTATTGTGCACACTACATTACCCATAAGGCTACCTTCTTAAAGGGGCCAGGCTGGCTCACAACATTTCTTCGCTGTGAGAGAACGCGCACAACATCCTGTGGTGATTCCGTGATTTCTTTTTCTTGATTTCTTATTATATAAGATATTTCTGAAAAATCCGTGAATAACTAAAACTGCGGAACTTAAAGGGCGAATTGACGAGGGATCACTGTAAAGGTGAATTGATCGATTCACATGTGCAGTAGAGAACCGAGAGCTTGACATCCCTTACCCGCTAACCTGGACTGGCGATGCCAGGGCCCCACCCTGGAACCTGGGGGACCTGGGGCTCACATATTAGAGGCAGAGGTCGACCCTCTGCAGTGCTTCACTGCTGGATCCGCGATGATGGAAACCTGCAGCACCAGGTTTGAAGAAAACCAGCTACAGCGTTTTAGCAGAAATGCCTCATGACTACTGTCAAGCAAGGTGTGGGTGGGGTTATGACTTAGGAAGCCCAACACCGTGCAGTAGAGGTCTTCACGGGTCCACTTTCATGGACCCGAACCCGAATGGACCCGTGAAAATTCGACCCGAAACCGACCCGACCCGAGCTATATCATAAGTTCAGGAGTCCGAACCAGAATGGACCCAGAATATTTGGACCCGGAACCGAACTGACCCGAGTCTTTAGTTTCCGACCACAAACCGAGCCGAGTTACCCGAATAGAACCGAGACAATCCAGCCCATAGTTGCTCATGTTAAAGTTGTCTAGTGTTGATTAAAACTTGATTTTCTTACCTAAAGTTGTCTTCTTCTACCCGGTTCAGTTGCTACCATAGGCTACGTGATGGAAACAACAATAAATCCACATCTTTATTTTCCTTGTGGATACATAAACATACTCTTTTACCTATTTTTTTCAGTGTATATTTTTGTTTTATATTCATATTTTACTATATAATTTTGTTTATATTAAAAATTTTTAATTTTATGTTCTCTTCTAATTGCAGTACATGTTAAATTTCTTCTGTTTCTTATTTCTTCTGTTCTTGTAAGGAGCACCTGCAATGATAACAATTTCCCCTCGGGGATCAATAAAGTATTCTGATTCTGATTCTGATATGCTATTGGTAGCAACTGCTAACGCTAATAGCCTACACCGGTCAGGACGTGTCATGAATATGTTCTCTCATCCAACGTTATCATGTTGGCGATCCGTTGTGCTTTACAGCTGCTGGGCAAACCGCTAATAACACGCTACGGTAACACGATTGTTTCATGACAAACATGTTAATGAATAATTAAATAAACTGCCCCGAGTCCTGACATTGGCTGCCACCACCAATATCTTTAACTCTCGAGTAAACGTGGACCCAGCCTGTCAGAGAGCACCGACCGGACCCGAGACTAACTGTACCGATTTCAACCCAAACCCGGAGTCACGTCTTTTGAATGGACCCAAGACCTGATTCTAGTCGGGTCGGAACCTCTGGTTTTTCGGGTTGTCGGGTTATTCCGAAGACCTCTACCGTGCAGTCATTAGGTGGACATGAACTTCTCCATCTACCAGAGGGTTCTAGGTGGAGTGTAACTGACAGAGTTCCTCAGGGATCCATCCTAGGGCCACTCCTTTTTATTTTATATTGCGGCTATCTGTCTGACGGCTGAAGCTGCGTCAAAGCTTTAGTTTTCAGCAGCAAATCTGCATCCAAATGGCTGAGGACTCATGAGAGAATTAATTTTGAAGCGGTTGATTCCAGAGATCAGAAAGCTGCAGATAAAGAAATGTGAGCAAATCTCAAACAGAAGCATTGTTGTGAAGAACGGACCAGAATTCCTCCACAACCACGTGAGAGTCCGACTTCAGCTCCGAAATCAGTCTCCACTTGATCCCAGTTCATCCGTCCCCAAACCTCCACCCTCCCCATCAAACATCTAAACGGCAGCCTCCATCCATACCGACGCCCACGCGGCAGCGTCAGGCCCAACCGGGCCAAAACTCCCACCAGCCTCGGCTCCTTCCCACGTTTGACCACATCATCGGGGAGGAAGCTGGGCTCTCACCGCCGTCGTCTGTTCAGGGTCAGACCTCAGACACCCACCATTAGAGGAGGGGAGGCACGAATCATCTCAGAGCGCAGAGGAACAATTACAGCACGGCGGTCCAAGAACTGAGAAATGACTGGAAAACAAAGAGGACACCTACACTGACAGCAGAGAGGATGATGGGAGTGCTGCTGTTCTACGGTGGACCGAAACTGCTCCAGTTAAAATCCTACAACTCATTTTATCTGTCACATACACAACCAGACACTCATTACGACCGTCCCTCGTTGTTTAAGAAGAGAAGAAATGAAAGGAAAAACATTTACTGTCGACGCAAAATTAAAAAAAGACAAAGTAATATAAAATAAAACAGAAAATGTGACTAAATGAGGTGACAAGTGAAATAAAATGATCACGATGATATAAAAAAATCCGAATATGGAGTGATTTACTGGAGTTGCAATTTTACAGCAAAAACTTGTGTTTTTATACATGAAGTCATAATTTTATGTAAAAAAAGAACACTTTGCATTTTCGTTAATATATTTTCCAGCAAAAAGTAAATGAGTCAACAAGAGTTGTAATTTTACAACAGAAATACATGATTTTTACAGTAAAAACACAAATTTCTACAAAAGTTGGGATTTTACGACAAACATTTTTAAGTATATTCAAAAACTTTTTGCCTAAATTTCAAAATTTTAAAATAAGTTGTGATTTTTTGTGACATAAATTAGCTTTTTATGATAAAGTTACCTCATAATGAAATTTGTGCAATGAAGTCAAGTTTTATATTTTAAAAAATTGCAATTTTTCAAAAGCTGGAAGTCAGGAAGTCGATATTTTTGGACAAACGTTGTAACATTAAGTTAAAAAGTAGTGATGTGTGTGAATCTTGGACCTTTTCTCATCGCCCATCATGAACAGGCTGCAGGATTCGAGCTCCGTCACGTCTGTTAACGACATCTACATCCAGGAATGACGGCGGTAAAATGAGCCAGTGTTTATACAATGATTCACCGCCTTAATCTACTCTAAATACCCCGACAAACCCGGCATGTACGAGCGTTTCTGTGCTTCTATTTCAGGAGATGGTGAGTGGCAGCTGAATGGACGCGTCGGCAGCAGGTGGAGGGTCAGGTGTCGCCTCCAGGCCGCTCGCTGTTCTTTCCTTACTGGACGTTTGTCTTTGTGTTTGCAGCCGGCCGGCCGTTCAGCGAGCGGGAGCCGTTCCAGGCGTCCATCTTGAGAGGAAAATTTCGGACTGGGCTTGAGCCGGCCATCTGCGGCGCCAGGCCGCCGGCAGCCAAACGCAGGAACCCTTCAGCTGTGGGAGCGTTCGGAGGAGGGAGGACGGCGCTTCGGCTGCTCGTAACGGCAGAGAAACTGCACCTGAACCCAATCTGTGCTGACACTTCGCTTCTATTCCCGTCTATATCAGGCCTTTGAAGACCTTTCGTTTTCGCTGCAGTCTCCGCCCCTTCAGCCAGCTCAGCTCCGCCTCCAGAGGTCGACTAAAACCAGCCCAGCAGGCCGTATCGTCTTTAAACTAACAACCACTGCGCTCTGTTGCGTCTTTAATCACTATTCAGTAGTCAAGACGGTGCAAAGAGCTAAGTAGCAAAAGTGATGACAGCCAGCCATCAATCAAACAGCTACGCCCCTAATTATGCATAAATGTGTTGCTGTTTCACCTGTACAGCCGTCATGGATGTAGAACTGAGCTCCGGAGACCAGAACTATTTTTTTCTTGTGTGCCAGGCTGTAACGGCGTCCTGCGTCCTAGACCACCTGACGGGACAGAAGAGGCCAGCTTGGGATTTTCTTTGGAATGTTAATGTCGTTCCTAGTTGCGTTTTAATTGGCTGGTAAGTAGGCGGAGTCAGTGGGAGATGATGATATCAGGTTTCAGGTGGTCTTTGGTCTCCAGACCAGAGCGATGGCCGAGGTCAAACCTGCTCATTGTAGGATGTAGGACAGCTGATCTGGAGACCAAAGACGTCCTCACGATTCTGTTGAATTGCAAATACAACAAATATATTCTTTGAAATATTGATAAAAAGCACCTAAAATACTGAAAAAATTGCCTTCGATACCTGCTACACTTTCCTGTTAAACTGAAATTCTTCTAAAAAAAATCATAATATTTATTGTGCATTATTGTGTCACTCCATATATAATAGATATTTGTATATATTTGTTTTATAAAATATTCATGATATTTGAGTTAAAATGCACATTTTAGTCAGATCCCCAGGTCATGCGGCGAGTCCTAAACCAAGTAAAACCGCTTCAGTAACAGACCTGGACTCGTTTCTTCATCATTGCTTCCTCCTTTGACTCTTTAGTCACCATTTAAACCAGCGGTGTCAGACTCATTTCCACTGAGGGCCACATCAGCATCATGGTGGCCCTCGAAGGGCCAGATCAACAGCATGAATGTAACAAAATGCAATGTAAATCAAAATATTTTAAACTACACCTTATTATGTTGTTAAATAACTGTTTCTGTATTTATTATGTATTAAAGTTTCAAGTACTTAAATCATTATTATGTTAAACTCAGTGTTTGTGGTTGTAAACCTGCTCTCGCACAGGTGATGTTTACAGAGTCCGTTGCCATGGTAACATACTCTGTAAACATCACTCAGAGTATCCATTACCTTGGTTTCAGAAGCGGAAGCTAATTTTTTTTGTTTTGTTTTCTTTTGTTTTTCTTGCAGGCTAAATTTAGCATACTTAGCTCCGTGTCTGCTGTTGCCGACGTAGATTCAACTTTTTAACTACTGACACCGCCTCATAACACAAAAGACACTGTTTTTTCACCTTGAGATACAAACTTGTAATTGTTTTCCCGTCGTTCATGAAACTACCTTCCTTGTGCATCATTTTCTCTTTTTCTGGACATGTTGGGGTTAGTTTGTAGAGGTTTTTCTTAAATTCATCAGTTCTAAAAAAAAAAAATCGTCTTGATATCTCGCTCTCGGTGATATACTGTTACTGTTGTGGGTAACGACGAAATGCATTATGGGAGATGAAGTTTGTTGTCAATATGCGCTTTAGAGCGGTGTAAACTTATTTTAAGTCTTAAAATATTGATTTAAAATTTAAGCCAATAATGCAAAAGCTCTCAAGGGCCACATAAAATGACGTGGGGGTCCACATTTGGCCCGTGGGCCTTGTGTTTGACACATGTGATTTAAAGGGAACTGGAACCTCCCAAGAAGAAACAAAATAACTGTTATTAGCATGCAGATTAGAAGTAATGATCAGACGGTTTGTCGTCTCAGTGCTGAGCTACCTGAACCGCTCTGCTGCCTCGAACCAGCGGCCGTCCACCATCACAGCCTCCGTCTCACCGCGGAGACGGTTTCCGGTAACGAGTCCTCCAATTATTCCTGTTACACCAAACAATAAGTGACAAAAAAACCCGAGTGTGAAGTTCCTCCATCTCCTTCAGCTCGGGCTGCAGGTAGAGAGCCGAGCCTGTGAATCACAGCGGCGGCAACGGCGGCGGCTGTTCAGGTTCTCGGATGTTCAGGCTTAAGAGGGAAGGTGACGACATCGCCACACCTGAGGCAGCGGAGCTGACACCTTCAGCTCTCAGACAGGTGAGAAGGAACAAACAATCCAGAGCTCATAATGAGGACACACACACACACGCTTGCTTTTTGAGGGTTTCTGCATAATTAACCGGTTTAATTATTGAGTGTTTCAGAGGTAAATAATGTTAAAAATCAGACAAAGAGGTGGAAGAAAGCAAATGTTAGTTAATTTCGCTTTCAATCCTATTTAGGACTAAGTGTTACACAAATACAACCTCAGACAATCAACAGAAGGTAACTCTTTACATTCTGCCATCATTTATGTTATATGTGTGACTGCCTATATGTGTGTGTATATATATATATATATATATATATATATATATATATATATATATATATATATATACACATACAGTCATGGAAAAAATTATTAGACCACCCTTGTTTTCTTCAGTTTCTTGTTCATTTTAATGCCTGGTACAACTAAAGGTACATTTGTTTGGACAAACATAACGATAACCACAAAGATTGCTCATAAGAGTTTTATTTAAGAGCTGATATCTTACCATTTACCATGGTTTTCTTGATTATAACCTAAATCACTTAAGTTTTTACATCAATAGCTATGGTGTTGTACTGCCAAAAACACTGCTTTTATGCATTCAGTGTTTTCTTTTCTGTCTGTTTTAGTCACATGATGACGTTTAGTGGTACCAGGTATTAAAATGAACAAGAAAGTGAAGAAAAAATACAGTGATCCCTAATATTTGTGTATTTCAGCAATGTTCCAGAACATTCCAGAACAATGTTCCAGAACATTGCTGAAATACTGATGGAACGTTGCCAGAATGCTGCACTAAGTCTGGTGCAACCTTGCAGAAACTTGCAGAATCTTTAATGACACAGTGCAGGAACATTGCTGGAATGTTGCTGTAACAATGGTACAACATGCATTGCCTTCAATGTTACTGAAGCATTGCCAAACCTTTGCTAGACCCTTGCTAGAATGTTGCCGGAACATTGCTGGGATATTGGTGGAAAGTTGCTGTAGCACTGGTACAATGTTACTGGAATGTTGGTGAAACATTGTAGGAAGATTGCCAGAATGTTGCCAGAACATTGCTGGAGTATTGGAGGAACGGAGGAACATTGCTGGAGTATTGGAGGATCATTGCTGGAACATTGCTGGAGTATTGGAGGATCATTGCTGGAACATTGCTGGAGTATTGGAGGAACGGAGGAACATTGCTGGAGTATTGGAGGATCATTGCTGGAGTATTGGAGGAACGGAGGAACATTGCTGGAGTATTGGAGGATCATTGCTGGAACATTGCTGGAGTATTGGAGGAACGGAGGAACATTGCTGGAGTATTGGAGGAACGGAGGAACATTGCTGGAGTATTGGAGGAACATTGCTGGAACTTTGCTGGAATATTGGTGGAACATTGCCAGAAAACTTGCTGGACTGTTGCTAGAATGTTGATGGAACAATGCAGGAACGTTGATGCCAAGACTGAACCAGTACAGTTTGTGTCTAAGAGTTTCCAGGAGGAAGCCTCTTCTGTGTTTGAAGACCACGGAAGAACAGAAGAGGTTTTCTCCTAGAAAACGACCCAGTCAAAGTCCAGAACCTCAACATGACTGAAGGTGCTGTGGTGGGACCTTCACAGACCTGAAATTCATGTCCAAAGATCAGAAAGAACTGAAGCAATGTCGTAAAGAGGAATGGACCATGCTGCCCCTCCCCCATGATGCTGGTGGGCGGGGCCTGCTCACCCTCAGCAGGTCATCGAGCTGGTTTTGATTGGCTGGTTCGTGATAACGTTTCTGGTCCATCAGACCAAGAGTCTCCAGCTACAGAGGGAGGAACGTACCTGCACACAGGTGTTCAGTTTTCTTACTTCCTGAAGGTGTTGGGATTTCTGTGAGAAATATGGAGGAGAAAGCTGCTTACTTCGTTCACACCTCTCAGAAGAGAGCTGAGGTGTGTCTGAAGGTGGGATCATTAATTTGGACAGTCGCCAGGAAGCAGGAACATCTGCTGCGCCCACAGAAAATGGGATCACAGCACCCTGCCTCCTCCTGATGACATCACAGCGAGCTCCTGAAGATGTTTGATGAGCTCCTTGTAAAGAGCTTCATCAGGAAATGATCTGAAACGGCTGCTGGAGAAACTGCACAACCGTCAGGAGGAACAATCCCAACGTTTTACTGGACGGTTGTGGAACTGCTCCTTTTGTATTCTCTAAAAAAATAACAAATATTCATGTAAAATCGTGAATTTTTTTCACTTCCATGGCAACTTCCTTCAATCTGTTTGTCAGAGATAATTCATATCGTCTGTATTGTAGAATATCATTAAACTAAATGGATCAGTCACCAGATAAGGAGCCCAGTTGCTGATGAACATCTGGATCAGTTCAACATCTGGAACCGGTTCAACCGTTGACTCCTCAACTCGACACCAAACGGTCGCTGGTACCGTCCCGGACCTCCATCACTCCCGTTCAGCAAACATGGTCGTCGTTCTCATCCCGAGACCTGAAACTCACGCTGAAAGTCAGGAAGTTTACGCCGGATGTTTCCACGCTGAAGAATGCGATTCGTTCGGAATCGATCTCATCACGAGACCCGGCGAGGAATCTTAGCGGTCCAAACAGTCGGCCAGCAGACCTGAGCTGGTGCTCGTCTCTCTCTCCTGGACCACTAGACTTTCCTTCGCTTCGGTCGTCCTCAGTTCAAGTGGGCGTGTTCCCACCGACTGTTGGGTTCGCTCCATTTGACCATTTCTGGATCAAACTGGATTAAAGGTTAGTTCCTCCAGAGAAGCTAAACAGGATCTTCAAAAGTGTCCTTCAGAACCCTGTTGGGCTTTTTCCAGTTCTGTCGGTGCAGTTGATGGTCCTGTTGGTGACCCTAACCCTAACCACATCTTGTCTCCTAACCCTAACCCCCCTAACCCTCACCCTAGCCTGGGTCTATAAAAGCTTATTGGGCATGTAAATTCATCTATAAAAATTAAATGAATACATATCTATGAAAATCACATATAGTAGAATCTAGATTTGAGATAAGATTTTTTCTAAATTTCATAAAAGGCGATTGGAAGCGCAAAATTCGCGTAAAATCATTTGGTTTTTAAAGCCACAGAGGGGCGGGTATAAATAGGATTGTGAAATTCTAGTTTATTCATTCTTGCTCAAGCCAGGAAACTTGTTGGAACCTGAAGACCAAGCCATTTTTTTATTATTATTTAGTGTGTGCCAGGCCTGAAGAAGACATTTTTAGGTCAAAACGTTGCTGCAGCACACTTGTTTCTCTAATTTCAGATTAAAAACAAATTCATTTAATTTTTTTGTTTTATTTATTTATTTTTTTTAAATAATTTAATTTAATTTAATTTAATTTAAAAAAAAAGGATAAAACATGTCCATGCAGGACAGGGGGGTCCCTCCTCCCGCATGAGGGGAGGTTGGGTTCAGTCTCCTTCCCCTAACCCCAAACCCAAACCCCTAACCCTAGTCGTCGAACAACCGCCTATATCTGTAAAAACTACAACGTTCTCCAGAACGGAAACAGTCAGGAAACGAAACCCGAGTCCACGAGAGCGTCGTGGCTCCTGCAGGGTTGCTGACAGTCCACGTCATCCTGGACAGGTTTCGTTGGACTCGCTTGTTGTGGAATCGTTCGTTTCCTTCTCGCCTCCTCGTTCCCGCCACCCACCCGCCCTCTCGGCTCGGCTCGGCTCAGAATCTGTTTCACTCTCTAAATTGGCTCCTCAGACACCCTTTCCCTTCTTCCCCATCTCTCATTTAAAAAGTGAGAAATTATAATTATCTGAATTATGCTTTTAATGATGCGTTAATTAGAGTCATGGAGCGAGATTAGTCCATGAATTATTACTTGTGAAGTTGTTCCAGATTCATACGAGGCTCTCGTTCCGGTGGGGGGGGGGGGGGGGGGGGGGATGTTGCTGTGCTCGGTGATTAGCGCACCAATAAATAACAGAACAGATTGTGCTGCATATGCTTACGATTACAACTTTTAAACTAACGCTTTAAACTCACACCGACTGTCTTCTGCTGGCAAGAGGTTTCAGTACCAGCAGCCCTCAGCTTTTCTGGTTTCCTTCTGAGACTTCGGTTCTCACCAAACGTGAACTATTATTACTGTGCGTTGAAGAAAAGCTGACTGTTGTCGTCGCAGCTCCGACTTGCAAAATGACTCAAGAGCAAGACGGAGTTTGAACCGTGGAGGTTAAAGCTGCACTGTCAGTCAGAAATAAGACCTCAGAAGGAGACAACTTCACCCCGTCATCTAATTAGCCTCAAGCTGCAATGATTTAATGTCTCTGACTCCTCACCTTCCGGAAACGAGCCAGAATGAAAAAAATATGAGGCTTAAAGACAGGAAGTGCTCCTTAAACCGGCCCAACTGTTTCAAACCAAAGTCAAAAATGAGTCAAAAAGCTTGAACTAAAACCAAACCCTTCTTAAAACCCGTCCAAAAAGAAAAACAGGACGAAACCAGACCAAAACCAGGATGAAACCAGACCAAAACCAGGATGAAACCAGACCAAAACCAGGACGAAACCAGATCAAAACCAGGAAGAAACCAAACCAAAACCAGGATGAAACCAGATCAAAACCAGGAAGAAACCAGACCAAAACCAGGATGAAACCAGATCAAAACCAGGACGAAACCAGACCAAAACCAGGACGAAACCAGATCAAAACCAGGAAGAAACCAGACCAAAACCAGGATGAAACCAGGCTAAAACCAGGACGAAACCAGATCAAAACCAGGACGAAACCAGATCAAAACCAGGACGAAACCAGATCAAAACCAGGATGAAACCAGGCTAAAACCAGGACAAAACCAAACTAAAACCAGGACGAAACCAGACCGAAACCAGGATGAAACCAGACCAAAAACAGGACGAAACCAAACTAAAACCAGGACGAAACCAGACCAAAACCAGGATGAAACCAGGCTAAAACCAGGACGAAACCAGATCAAAACCAGGATGAAACCAGATCAAAACCAGGACGAAACCAAACCAAAACCAGGATGAAACCAGATCAAAACTAGGATTAAACTAGACCAAAACCAGGACGAAACCAGACCAAAACCAAGACGAAACCAGGACAAAACCAGACCAAAACCAGGATGAAACCAGACCAAAAACAGGACAAAACCAAACTAAAACCAGGACGAAACCAGACCAAAACCAGGATGAAACCAGACCAAAAACAGGACGAAACCAAACTAAAACCAGGACGAAACCAGACCAAAACCAGGATGAAACCAGACCAAAACCAGGATGAAACCAGACCAAAACCAGGACGAAAACAGATCAAAACCAGGATGAAACCAGATCAAAACCAGGAAGAAACCAGACCAAAACCAGGATGAAACCAGATCAAAACTAGGATTAAACTAGACCAAAACCAGGACGAAACCAGACCAAAACCAGGATGAAACCAGATCAAAACCAGGAAGAAACCAGACCAAAACCAGGATGAAACCAGACCAAAAACAGGACAAAACCAAACTAAAACTAGGACGAAACCAGACCGAAACCAGGATGAAACCAGACCAAAAACAGGACGAAACCAGACCAAAACCAGGATGAAACCAGATCAAAACCAGGAAGAAACCAGACCAAAACCAGGATGAAACCAGGCTAAAACCAGGTAGAAACCAGATCAAAACCAGGATGAAACCAGATCAAAACCAGGACAAAACCAAACCAAAACCAGGATGAAACCAGATCAAAACTAGGATTAAACTAGACCAAAACCAGGACGAAACCAGACCAAAACCAAGACGAAACCAGGACAAAACCAGACCAAAACCAGGATGAAACCAGACCAAAAACAGGACAAAACCAAACTAAAACCAGGACGAAACCAGACCAAAACCAGAATGAAACCAGACCAAAAACAGGATGAAACCAGACCAAAACCAGGATGAAACCAGACCAAAACCAGGACGAAACCAGACCAAAACCAGGATGAAACCAGATCAAAACCAGGACGAAACCAGACCAAAACCAGGATGAAACCAAACTAAAACCAGGACGAAACCAGATCAAAACCAGGAAGAAACCAGACCAAAACCAGGATGAAACCAGGCTAAAACCAGGACGAAACCAGATCAAAACCAGGATGAAACCAGATCAAAACCAGGATGAAACCAAACCAAAACCAGGATGAAACCAGATCAAAACTAGGATTAAACTAGACCAAAACCAGGACGAAACCAGACCAAAACCAGGATGAAACCAGATCAAAACCAGGACGAAATCAGATCAAAACCAGGACGAAACCAGACCAAAACCAAGACGAAACCAGGACAAAACCAGACCAAAACAAGGACAAAACCAGACCAAAACCAGGATGAAACCAGACCAAAAACAGGACGAAACCAAACTAAAACCAGGACGAAACCAGACCAAAACCAGGATGAAACCAGACCAAAACCAGGATGAAACCAGACCAAAACCAGGACGAAACCAGACCAAAACCAGGATGAAACCAGATCAAAACCAGGAAGAAACCAGACCAAAACCAGGATGAAACCAGGCTAAAACCAGGACGAAACCAGATCAAAACCAGGATGAAACCAGATCAAAACCAGGACGAAATCAGATCAAAACCAGGACGAAACCAGACCAAAACCAGGATGAAACCAGACCAAAACAGGACGAAACCAAACTAAAACCAGGACGAAACCAGACCAAAACCAGGATGAAACCAGACCAAAACCAGGATGAAACCAGACCAAAACCAGGATGAAACCAGATCAAAACCAGGAAGAAACCAGACCAAAACCAGGATGAAACCAGGCTAAAACCAGGACGAAACCAGATCAAAACCAGGATGAAACCAGATCAAAACCAGGACGAAACCAGATCAAAACCAGGATGAAACCAGATCAAAACCAGGACGAAACCAAACCAAAACCAGGATGAAACCAGATCAAAACTAGGATTAAACTAGACCAAAACCAGGACGAAACCAGACCAAAACCAGGATGAAACCAGATCAAAACCAGGAAGAAACCAGACCAAAACCAAGACGAAACCAGGACAAAACCAGACCAAAACCAGGATGAAACCAGACCAAAAACAGGACAAAACCAAACTAAAACCAGGACGAAACCAAACCGAAACCAGGATGAAACCAGACCAAAAACAGGACGAAACCAGGCTAAAACCAGGACGAAACCAGATCAAAACCAGGATGAAACCAGATCAAAACCAGGACGAAACCAGATCAAAACCAGGATGAAACCAGATCAAAACCAGGACGAAACCAAACCAAAACCAGGATGAAACCAGATCAAAACCAGGATGAAACCAGATCAAAACCAGGAAGAAACCAGACCGAAACCAGGATGAAACCAGGCTAAAACCAGGACGAAACCAGATCAAAACCAGGATGAAACCAGGCTAAAACCAGGACGAAACCAGATCAAAACCAGGAAGAAACCAGACCAAAACCAGGATGAAACCAGGCTAAAACCAGGACGAAACCAGATCAAAACCAGGATGAAACCAGATCAAAACCAGGACGAAACCAAACCAAAACCAGGATGAAACCAGATCAAAACTAGGATTAAACTAGACCAAAACCAGGACGAAACCAGACCAAAACCAAGACATAACCAGGACAAAACCAGACCAAAACCAGGATGTAACCAGACCAAAAACAGGACAAAACCAAACTAAAACCAGGACGAAACCAGACCAAAACCAGGATGAAACCAGATCAAAACCAGGACGAAACCAAACCAAAACCAGGATGAAACCAGATCAAAACTAGGATTAAACCAGATCAAAACCAGGAAGAAACCAGACCAAAACCAGGATGAAACCAAACTAAAACCAGGACGAAACCAGACCAAAACCAGACCAAAACCAGGATGAAACCAGACCAAAACCAGGACAAAACCAGACCAAAACCAGGATGAAACCAGATCAAAACCAGGAAGAAAACCAGACTAAAACCAGGATGAAACCAGGCTAAACCAGGACGAAACCAGATCAAAACCAGGATGAAACCAGATCAAAACCAGGACGAAACCAAACCAAAACCAGGATGAAACCAGATCAAAACTAGGATTAAACCAGATCAAAACCAGGAAGAAACCAGACCAAAAACCAAGACGAAACCAGGACAAAAACCAGACCAAAAAACCAGGATGAAACCAGACCAAAAACAGGACAAAACCAAACTAAAACCAGGACGAAACCAAACCGAAAACCAGGATGAAAACCAGACAAAAAGGACGAAACCAGACCAAAACCAGGATGAAAACCAGATCAAAAAACCAGGAAGAAACCAGACCAAAACCAGGATGAAACCAGGCTAAAAACCAGGACGAAACCAGATCAAAACCAGGATGAAACCAGATCAAAACCAGATGACGAAACCAAACCAAAAAACCAGGATGAAACCAGATCAAAACTAGGATTAAACTAGACCAAAACCAGGACGAAACCAGACCAAAACCAAGACATAACCAGGACAAAACCAGACCAAAACCAGGATGAAACCAGACCAAAAACAGGACAAAACCAAACTAAAAACCAGGACGAAACCAGACCAAAACCAGGATGAAAACAGACCAAAACCAGGACGAAACCAAACTAAAACCAGGACGAAACCAGGACCAAAAACCAGGATGAACCAATGAAAACCAGACCAAAACCAGGATGAAACCAGACCAAAACCAGGGACGAAAACCAGACCAAAACCAGACGAAAAACCAGACCAAAACCAGATGAAACCAGACCCAAAACCAGGATGAAACCAGACCAAAACCAGGATGAAACCAGACCAAAACCAGGATGAAACCAGATCAAAACCAGGAAGAAACCAGACCAAAACCAGGACGAAACCAGACCAAAACCAGGACGAAACCAGATCAAAACCAGGACGAAACCAGACCAAAACCAGGATGAAACCAGATCAAAACCAGGAAGAAACCAGACCAAAACCAGGATGAAACCAAACTAAAACCAGGACGAAACCAGACCAAAACCAGGATGAAACCAGACCAAAACCAGGATGAAACCAGACCAAAACCAGGATGAAACCAGACCAAAAACAGGACAAAACCAAACTAAAACCAGGACGAAACCAGACCAAAACCAGGATGAAACCAGATCAAAACCAGGACGAAACCAAACCAAAACCAGGATGAAACCAGATCAAAACTAGGATTAAACCAGATCAAAACCAGGAAGAAACCAGACCAAAACCAGGATGAAACCAAACTAAAACCAGGACGAAACCAGACCAAAACCAGACCAAAACCAGGATGAAACCAGACCAAAACCAGGACAAAACCAGACCAAAACCAGGATGAAACCAGATCAAAACCAGGAAGAAACCAGACTAAAACCAGGATGAAACCAGGCTAAAACCAGGACGAAACCAGATCAAAACCAGGATGAAACCAGATCAAAACCAGGACGAAACCAAACCAAAACCAGGATGAAACCAGATCAAAACTAGGATTAAACCAGATCAAAACCAGGAAGAAACCAGACCAAAACCAAGACGAAACCAGGACAAAACCAGACCAAAACCAGGATGAAACCAGACCAAAAACAGGACAAAACCAAACTAAAACCAGGACGAAACCAAACCGAAACCAGGATGAAAACAGACCAAAAACAGGACGAAACCAGACCAAAACCAGGATGAAACCAGATCAAAACCAGGAAGAAACCAGACCGAAACCAGGATGAAACCAGGCTAAAACCAGGACGAAACCAGATCAAAACCAGGATGAAACCAGATCAAAACCAGGACGAAACCAAACCAAAACCAGGATGAAACCAGATCAAAAACTAGGATTAAAACTAGACCAAAAACCAGGACGAAAAACCAGACCAAAACCAAGACATAACCAGGACAAAAAACCAGACCAAACCAGGATGAAAAACCAGACCAAAAACAGGACAAAACCAGACCAAAACCAGGATGAAACCAGATCAAAACCAGGAAGAAACCAGACCAAAACCAGGATGAAACCAGGCTAAAACCAGGACGAAACCAGATCAAAACCAGGATGAAACCAGATCAAAACCAGGACGAAATCAGATCAAAACCAGGACGAAACCAGACCAAAACCAGGATGAAACCAGACCAAAAACAGGACGAAACCAAACTAAAACCAGGACGAAACCAGACCAAAACCAGGATGAAACCAGACCAAAACCAGGATGAAACCAGACCAAAACCAGGATGAAACCAGACCAAAACCAGGAAAACCAAAAACCAGACCAAAACCAGGATGAAACCAGACCAAAAACCAGGACGAAACCAGATCAAAACCAGGATGAAACCAGAGATCAAAAAAACCAGGACGAAACCAGATCAAAACCAGGATGAAACCAGATCAAAACCAGGACGAAACCAAAACCAAAACCAGATGATGAAACCAGATCAAAACTAGGATTAAACTAGACCAAAACCAGGACGAAACCAGACCAAAACCAGGATGAAACCAGATCAAAACCAGGAAGAAACCAGACCAAAACCAAGACGAAACCAGGACAAAACCAGACCAAAACCAGGATGAAACCAGACCAAAAACAGGACAAAACCAAACTAAAACCAGGACGAAACCAAACCGAAACCAGGATGAAACCAGACCAAAAACAGGACGAAACCAGACCAAAACCAGGATGAAACCAGATCAAAACCAGGAAGAAACCAGACCGAAACCAGGATGAAACCAGGCTAAAACCAGGACGAAACCAGATCAAAACCAGGATGAAACCAGATCAAAACCAGGACGAAACCAGATCAAAACCAGGAAGAAACCAGACCAAAACCAGGATGAAACCAGGCTAAAAAAACCAGGACGAAACCAGATCAAAACCAGGATGAAAACCAGATCAAAACCAGGACGAAACCAAACCAAAACCAGGATGAAAAACCAGATCAAAACTAGGATTAAACTAGACCAAAACCAGGACGAAACCAGACCAAAACCAAGACATAAACCAGGACAAAACCAGACCAAAACCAGGATGTAACCAGACCAAAAACAGGACAAAACCAAACTAAAACCAGGACGAAACCAGACCAAAACCAGGATGAAACCAGATCAAAACCAGGACGAAACCAAACCAAAAAAACCAGGATGAAACCAGATCAAAACTAGGATTAAAACCAGATCAAAAACCAGGAAGAAAACCAGACCAAAACCAGGATGAAACCAAACCAAACTAAAACCAGGACGAAACCAGACCAAAACCAGACCAAAAAACCAGGATGAAACCAGACCAAAACCAGGACAAAAACCAGACCAAAACCAGGATGAAACCAGAATCAAAACCAGGAAGAAAGAAAAACCAGACTAAAACCAGGATGAAACCAGGCTAAAACCAGGACGAAACCAGATCAAAAAACCAGGATGAAACCAGATCAAAACCAGATCAAACCAGGACGAAACCAAACCAAAACCAGGATGAAACCAGATCAAAACTAGGATTAAACCAGATCAAAACCAGGAAGAAAAAAGAAACCAGACCAAAACCAAGACGAAACCAGGACAAAACCAGACCAAAACCAGGATGAAACCAGACCAAAAACAGGACAAAACCAAACTAAAACCAGGACGAAACCAAACCGAAACCAGGATGAAAACAGACCAAAAACAGGACGAAACCAGACCAAAACCAGGATGAAACCAGATCAAAACCAGGAAGAAACCAGACCGAAAACCAGGATGAAACCAGGCTAAAACCAGGACGAAACCAGATCAAAACCAGGATGAAACCAGATCAAAACCAGGACGAAACCAAACCAAAACCAGGATGAAAACCAGATCAAAACTAGGATTAAACTAGACCAAAACCAGGACGAAACCAGACCAAAACCAAGACATAACCAGGACAAAACCAGACCAAAACCAGGATGAAACCAGACCAAAAACAGGACAAAACCAAACTAAAACCAGGACGAAACCAGACCAAAACCAGGATGAAAACAGACCAAAACCAGGACGAAACCAAACTAAAACCAGGACGAAACCAGACCAAAACCAGGATGAAACCAGACCAAAACCAGGATGAAACCAGACCAAAACCAGGACGAAACCAGACCAAAACCAGGACGAAACCAGACCAAAACCAGGGAAAACCAGACCAAAAACAGGAAAACCAGATGAAACCAGACCAAAACCAGGATGAAACCAGACCAAAAACCAGGATGAAAACCAGATCAAAAAACCAGGAAGAAACCAGACCAAAACCAGGACGAAACCAGACCAAAACCAGGACGAAACCAGATCAAAACCAGGACGAAACCAGACCAAAACCAGGATGAAACCAGATCAAAACCAGGAAGAAACCAGACCAAAACCAGGATGAAACCAAACTAAAACCAGGACGAAACCAGACCAAAACCAGGATGAAACCAGACCAAAACCAGGATGAAACCAGACCAAAACCAGGATGAAACCAGACCAAAAACAGGACAAAACCAAACTAAAACCAGGACGAAACCAGACCAAAACCAGGATGAAACCAGATCAAAACCAGGACGAAACCAAACCAAAACCAGGATGAAACCAGAAAAACCAGATCAAAACTAGGATTAAACCAGATCAAAACCAGGAAGAAACCAGACCAAAACCAGGATGAAACCAAACTAAAACCAGGACGAAACCAGACCAAAACCAGACCAAAACCAGGATGAAACCAGACCAAAACCAGGACAAAACCAGACCAAAACCAGGATGAAACCAGATCAAAACCAGGAAGAAACCAGACTAAAACCAGGATGAAACCAGGCTAAAACCAGGACGAAACCAGATCAAAACCAGGATGAAACCAGATCAAAACCAGGACGAAACCAAACCAAAACCAGGATGAAACCAGATCAAAACTAGGATTAAACCAGATCAAAACCAGGAAGAAAACCAGACCAAAACCAAGACGAAACCAGGACAAAACCAGACCAAAACCAGGATGAAACCATGAAACCAGACCAAAAACAGGACAAAACCAAACTAAAACCAGGACGAAAACCAAACCGAAACCAGGATGAAAACAGACCAAAAACAGGACGAAACCAGACCAAAACCAGGATGAAACCAGATCAAAACCAGGAAGAAACCAGACCGAAACCAGGATGAAACCAGGCTAAAACCAGGACGAAACCAGATCAAAACCAGGATGAAACCAGATCAAAACCAGGACGAAACCAAACCAAAACCAGGATGAAACCAGATCAAAACTAGGATTAAACTAGACCAAAACCAGGACGAAACCAGACCAAAACCAAGACATAACCAGGACAAAACCAGACCAAAACCAGGATGTAACCAGACCAAAAACAGGACAAAACCAAACTAAAACCAGGACGAAACCAGACCAAAACCAGGATGAAAACAGACCAAAACCAGGACGAAACCAAACTAAAACCAGGACGAAACCAGACCAAAACCAGGATGAAAACCAGACCAAAACCAGGATGAAACCAGACCAAAAAACCAGGGAAAACCAGACCAAAACCAGGACGAAACCAGGACCAAAACCAGGACGAAACCAGACCAAAACCAGGATGAAACCAGACCAAAAACCAGGATGAAAAACCAGACCCAAAACCAGGATGAAAACCAGAAAAACCAGGAAGAAACCAGACCAAAACCAGGACGAAACCAGACCAAAAACCAGGACGAAACCAGATCAAAACCAGGACGAAACCAGACCAAAACCAGGATGAAAACCAGATCAAAACCAGGAAAGAAACCAGACCAAACCCAGGATGAAAACCAAACTAAACCAGGACGAAACCAGACCAAAACCAGGATGAAACCAGACCAAAACCAGGATGAAACCAGACCAAAACCAGGATGAAACCAGACCAAAAACCAGGATGAAACCAGGACCAAAACCAGGATGAAACCAGACAAAACCAGGACGAAACCAGACCAAAACCAGGACGAAACCAGACCAAAAAACCAGGATGAAAAACCAGACCAAAAACCAGGATGAAACCAAACTAAAACTAGGACGAAACCAGACCAAAACCAGGATGAAACCAGACCAAAACCAGGATGAAACCAGACCAAAACCAGGATGAAACCAGACCAAAACCAGGATGAAACCAGATCAAAACCAGGAAGAAACCAGACCAAAACCAGGATGAAACCAGGCTAAAACCAGGACGAAACCAGACCAAAAACCAGGACGAAAACCAGACCCAAAACCAGATGAAACCAGACCAAAACCAGGATGAAAACCAGACCCAAAACCAGGACGAAACCAGACCAAAAACCAGGACGAAACCAGACCAAAACCAGGACGAAACCAGACCAAAACCAGGACCAGAAAACCAGGACGAAACCAGACCAAAACCAGGATGAAAACCAGACCAAAAACCAGGATGAAACCAAACTAAAAACCAGGACGAAACCAGTCCAAAACCAGGACGAAACCAGACCAAACCAGACCAAACCAGACCAAAACCAGGACGACGAAACCAGACCAAAACCAGGATGAAACCAGACCAGACCAAAAACCAGGATGAAACCAGACCAAAACCAGGACGAAACCAGACAAACAAAACCAGGACGAAACCAGACCAAAACCAGGATGAAACCAGATCAAAACCAGGAAGAAAAACCAGACCGAAACCAGGATGAAACCAGGCTAAAACCAGGACGAAACCAGATCAAAACCAGGATGAAACCAGATCAAAACCAGGATGAAACCAGATCAAAACCAGGAAGAAACCAGACCAAAACCAGGACGAAACCAGACCAAAACCAGGACGAAACCAGATCCAAAACCAGGACGAAACCAGACCAAAACCAGGATGAAACCAGATCAAAACCAGGAAGAAACCAGACCAAAACCAGGACGAAACCAAACTAAAACCAGGACGAAACCAAACCAAAACCAGGATGAAACCAGATCAAAACTAGGATTAAACTAGACCAAAACCAGGACGAAACCAGACCAAAACCAGGATGTAAACCAGACCAAAAACAGGACAAAACCAAACTAAAACCAGGACGAAACCAGACCAAACCAGGATGAAAACCAGACCAAAAACAGGACGAAACTAAACTAAAACCAGGACGAAACCAGACCAAAACCAGGATGAAACCAGACCAAAACCAGGATGAAACCAGACCAAAACCAGGACGACCAGAAACCAGACCAAAACCAGGACGAAACCAGACCAAAAACCAGGATGAAAAACCAGACCAAAACCAGGACGAAACCAGACCAAAAACCAGGATGAAACCAGACCAAAACAGATGAAAAAAAACCAGACCAAAACCAGGATGAAACCAGACCAACCAAAACCAGGATGATGAAACCAGATCAAAAACCAGGAAGAAACCAGACCAAAACCAGGATGAAACCAGGCTAAAAACCAGGACGAAACCAGACCAAAACCAGGACGAAACCAGACCAAAACCAGGATGAAACCAGACCAAAAACCAGGACGATGAAAACCAGACCAAAACCAGGATGAAACCAGATCAAAAAACCAGGACGAAACCAGACCAAAACCAGGACGAAACCAGACCAAAACCAGGATGAAACCAGACCAAAACCAGGATGAAACCAAACTAAAACCAGGACGAAACCAGACCAAAACCAGGACGAAACCAGTCCAAAACCAGGACGAAACCAGACCAAAACCAGGACGAAACCAGACCAAAACCAGGATGAAACCAGACCAAAACCAGGATGAAACCAGGCTAAAACCAGGACGAAACCAGACCAAAACCAGGACGAAACCAGACCAAAACCAGGATGAAACCAGACCAAAACCAGGATGAAACCAGACCAAAACCAGGATGAAACCAGATCAAAACCAGGACGAAACCAGACCAAAACCAGGACGAAACCAGACCAAAACCAGGATGAAACCAGACCAAAACCAGGATGAAACCAAACTAAAACCAGGAAGAAACCAGACCAAAACCAGGACGAAACCAGTCCAAAACCAGGACGAAACCAGACCAAAACCAGGACGAAACCAGACCAAAACCAGGATGAAACCAGACCAAAACCAGGATAAAACCAAACTAAAACCCAGGACGACGAAACCAGACCAAAACCAGGAGGATGAAACAAGACCAAAAACCAGGATGAAACCAGACCAAAACCAGGATGAAACCAGACCAAAACCAGATGATGAAACCAGATCAAAACCAGGAAGAAAACCAGACCAAAACCAGGATGAAACCAGGCTAAAACCAGGACGAAACCAGATCAAAAACCAGGATGAAACCACAAACCAGGAAACCAAAAAAACCAGGATGAAACCAGATCAAAACTAGGATTAAATTAGACCAAAACCAGGATGAAACCAGACCAAAACCAGGATGAAACCAGATCAAAACCAGGAAGAAACCAGACCAAAACCAAGACGAAACCAGGACAAAACCAGACCAAAACCAGGATGAAACCAGACCAAAAACAGGACGAAACCAGACTAAAACCAGGACGAAACCAGACCGAAACCAGGATGAAACCAGACCAAAAACAGGACGAAACCAGACCAAAACCAGGATGAAACCAGATCAAAACCAGGAAGAAACCAGACCAAAACCAGGATGAAACCAGGCTAAAACCAGGACGAAACCAGATCAAAACCAGGATGAAACCAGATCAAAACCAGGACGAAACCAAACCAAAAACAGGATGAAACCAGATCAAAACTAGGATTGAAATAGACCAAAACCAGGAAGAAACCAGACCAAAACCAAGACGAAACCAGGACAAAACCAGACCAAAACCAGGATGAAACCAGACCAAAAACAGGACAAAACCAAACTAAAACCAGGACGAAACCAGACCGAAACCAGGATTAAACTAGACCAAAACCAGGACGAAACCAGACCAAAACCAGGATGAAACCAGATCAAAACCAGGACGAAACCAGACCAAAACCAGGATGAAACCAGGCTAAAACCAGGACGAAACCAGATCAAAACCAGGATGAAACCAGATCAAAACCAGGAAGAAACCAGACCAAAACCAGGACTAAACCAGACCAAAACCAGGACAAAACCAAACCAAAAGCCAAATTCTAAAAGCAGTCCAGAATCCATCCCAATGCTGAGACCAAAAGCTTTTCAATAAAGGTCTCAAATCTGCCCAAAGTCCAACTCAAAAACAAGCTGAAATGAAACCCAGAAGTAGTTCAAAGGCCGTCCCTGACCTGGTGACTAAACCAGGCTGAAATCAAGGCCCAGATCAGTCAAAATCAGCCCGAAGACCAACCTGCAACTGAGGCCAAAACCTCTAGAGAAGCAGTGGAATAAGAGCGGAGCAGCGATCTCTTATTTAATCACAGTTAAAACAAATATTTTCCGACTGTGTCGGCTCATTAACGTGTCACATTTGTTCTGGCAGAGGCTCAGCATCTCATTGGAGAAGTTTCTGTCTGCGCACCGGCTGGAAGGCTAATCCAAAGCAGTTTACCGCCTCATTGAGCGCATGTAAAACACGCATGCCATTATTATCCTGGCCGTTCCAGTCAGCTTCTCACATTTCCATGGAGGAGGAGGCGCTCCTGCCTCAGCCAGAAAACCTCTGACATTAAACCCAGCTAATGCCTCTATTAGTGGTGAGCTTCCTCAGATCTGCAGCACAGTAATGATTCCCGCCGCTCCGGTTCATCCTGAACGCGAACACAATGACGGACGCACAGGAATATGATGCGAATGAACTTTAAACCTCCAGCGGCACCTCGGTTTCCTCCCCAACAACGTTTTAGAGCGTTAATGTTGAGGTTACGACACTAAAACCCGGATGAATGTACACTCCAGGACGGAGCGATAAAGAGAAAACCACTTTGTAGTGTGGACAGGACAGTCCGGTACCTGCACCCTCCTCTTCCTCAGCCACGTCTCTGGTTCTGGTAAAAGATATGGTCTTGACGGCAGCATAAGCTGCTCTGAAATCTCTATTTCTACGTTAAAGTTGCCATCACAGAAGTGGAAATTAGCTTTTTTAAAAAGACGCCGATACACCCCCACACCATCACAGAGGCCTGGCTTTGGGACCTGCTGCTGATGGCAGTCTGGTCCGGGGCACATGGTGCCAGTTTCTTTTTCAAATAAGACCCAGGGTACTGCTGGGAAAATAAGTCAGGACATCACCTACGTAGGAACTGACATTTGTTTCGATTAATGCAAGACGACGCAGAGTTGGGAGGATGTGGAGCTGAAGAAGCAGAGGTCCTCACACAGAGCCTTGTGGTGCTCCTAAGGGGCGAGATGCACAGAAGTTTGAAAAACTGCAGAGGCTGACTACTGAGACCAAAGCTGTCATCAGAGCTGAAACGAGGGCTAGCAGGGCTCTGGCTATAATAGTTTTGGATTTTCCATTAGTTTTAGTTTTTATTTAATTTTTAATTTAGTTTTTCCAAATTCTGTTAGTTTTAATTCGTTTTTAGTGCAGTTTTGCTAGTTTTTATTCGTTTTCGTTTTGAAATACTTAGTTTTAGTTTAGTTTTTATTAGTTTCAGTGTTGTGAAGTGGAGTGAAGTTCTGAACTTTTTGAAGGCTATCGTATCACATAGTCGTGTTTACATTCTGGTCTCAATAAACATATTTATCAATGCGTCTTCCCTCTTGTGGTGTTCCTGCGTATTTACTGACCAGCAGCTATCTGGTCTCCATGGAAACAGTCCATTATAGTTGCTGTTTTCTCCCGTTCCTTCCCAACGCTGACTGGCCTGCAGCTGCAGCTTCTCTTTCCAGGGGGCTAGCTTAGGCTAGCTTATCCAGCTAGTCTTGGTTAGCCTTCTTTCCAGGGGGCTAGCTTAGGCTAGCTTATCCAGCTAGTCTTGGTTAGCCTTCTTGTGTGAGCTTTTCAAATGGACTTTCAGATTCGTGGGTTTTTTCTCCTTGAGAAGTATTCCACACATTGTATCACCTGCTTCTACAACAAGGCACTTATTTTTATCGTTAACACAGTCATAGTCAAAGAAATCCCAAATAGGTCTGTGCTGCTTTCTCCAACTTTTGACGCAGCCATCACTGCTAATCACTTTATTTTATTTTGCGGTTGTTGTTGTACAGCAGAGCAAAGTTAATAGATTTCAAACGTTTATGAGAAAAAAGAATACAAATACGAAAACGAAAGACGTTATTGATATTATTATAGTTCATTTTAGTTTGTTTTATAAACACATAATACAGTTTCAGTTAGTTATCCTTTTTCAAAAACTTGTTTTTTTTTTATTTCAGTTAACGAAAATGTTTTTTCAATTCTAGTTTTCGTTATTTCGATCGTTTTCGTCAACAAAACTATTATAACCCTGACTGTGACCTCAGCACAGAGGTCAGCGAAGAGTCGCTCTGTTTTGGAGCCGGACCCTGGTGGTCGGTTGAGGAATTGCCATTCCTGTTCCTTCCTGCATTGTTTTAACCTGGAGCTGGTGATGGGAGGCTGCTGACCAGAGGAACGACTGCTGCCAGAGCCAGAGGACTGAGGACTTGGCTCGCCGCTGGCGGGCCCTGAGGAGGAGGCGTGGCCGACCTGGAGCAGACTGAGGGGGCCGAGTGAGTATGGGCCCCTGTCTTTTTATTAATACATACAGTCAGCTCATACAGTCAACCCAACAAAGCATCCAGAGAGTATTAATGAACGTAAATGTCTCAGTCACAGCTGACGATCGTTTTCGTGTTTTTAAACGTTCCACTTGACATTTATCAGCCTTGCTTCCTCCTGCGGAGCGATCAAAGTAAATATTCATGACCTGATGTCACCACCACCATCATCAGCACCATCATCAGCCTCTTTGTTGTGTTTCTGCTGCTCCTGGATCCAAACGGACCGTGTAGTGGACATTTGAGTAATCCCCGCCTGTAACAACAGTGGCCGCCTGGTTTTGAATCACAGGCGGCCATCTTTGCTCAGCCACTGTGGCGTTGGGGGCCTGGCGATGAGCCGCGGGATCCTCCTGTCCAAACCCCGCGAGGGAAATCAGCCTGCTAATTTGCAGGACCCCCCCCCCACCCACACACACAGATTTAAACATGCATGGCTGCGGCTGAACAAGCAGAAAGGAGGAGGGAGGGGGAAAGGGGGTGGGGGGGCTCGCTTTCAGCGTTTGAAAAGACGGAGCCGGATAACAAGGCCTCCTCTGAACCCGCCTGCACCTTTTAAACAAATGACCCCAGCTAATGTCTCCACGGAGGGAAACCCGAGGACGGACCGGACCGGAGCAGAGCAGGCGTGTTCAAGGCTGCGTGTTCCTCCCCGACACACTAGACCCGCTGGAAAGGTTTTAAATGACAAAAAAAGGCTCGAAAGAAAAGAAAAAATATAAACCAGGTTGAGCAGGGAGCACTTTAACGCCCACGTGGTGCAGGTGAACATGATGTTTGACGTGCACACATACCTGACCCAGGTGGGTCTCAATGTGACACAAATACAACCAAGGCTCAACAGCAACAGGTAACGTTTTTCACAGAGCCGTTAATTATGATCCAGAAATGAAACTGAAATGAAAGACCCCCCGATGGACCCTCAATGGACCCCCATGGACCCTCCATGGACCCTCCATGAACCACCATGGACCTCCATGGACCCTCCATAGACCTCCATGGACCACCATGGACCCTCCATGGACCTCCATGGACCCTCCATGAACCACCATGGACCCTCCATGGACCTCCATGGACCCTCCATGGACCCTCCATGGACCTCCATGGACCCTCCATGGACCCTCCATGAACCATGGACCCCATGGACCTCCATGGACCCTCCATGAACCACCATGGACCCTCCATGGACCTCCATGGACCCTCCATGGACCTCCGTGAACCACCATGGACCCTCCATGGACCTCCATGGACCCTCCATTGACCTCCATGAACCACCATGGACCCTTCATGGACCTCCATGGACCTCCATGGACCCTCCATGGACCTCCATGAACCACCATGGCCCCTCCATGGACCTCCATGAACCACCATGGACCCTCCATGGACCACCATGGACCCTCCATGAACCACCATGGACCCTCCATGAACCACCATGGACCCTCCATGGACCCTCCATGAACCACCATGGACCCTCCATGGACCCTCCATGGAACCACCATGGACCCTCCATGGACCTCCATGGACCCTCCATGGACCTCCATGAACCACTATGGACCTCCATGGACCTTCATGAACCACCATGGACCCTCCATGGACCACCATGGACCCTCCATGAACCACCATGGACCCTCCATGAACCACCATGGACCCTCCATGGACCCTCCATGAACCACCATGGACCCTCCATGGACCCTCCATGAACCACCATGGACCCTCCATGGACCTCCATGGACCCTCCATGGACCTCCATGAACCACTATGGACCTCCATGGACCTCCATAAACCACCATGGACCCTCCATGGACCTCCATGAACCACTATGGACCCTCCATGGACCTCCATGAACCACCATGAACCCAGCTGCAGCAGTAGTAACTTGAAGTGGTCCCTTCCTAAACATTTCCATCAGTCTCACTCATCATTGAGGAACTTTAGTCCGTTCATCTCTATCATGCCGCTTTGGTTCATTTTCTTTTCTTTTTTTTTAAAGACCCTCTCTGATGTTAATGTGTTTTTGCATAATAATGTCCTGTCACGTGACCTAGTTTCTGCCACCTTTCAGACAGAGGAGTCACTGACCTCCAGAATATTCTGCTTTACGGAGGAGCTCGTGATCCACTCGAGGACTGAAAGCTGCCAAACATCCCCAGAACATCAGCCCGCCACTGCGGTGCTGAGGTCTGAGGTGTCTGGGCTGGTCTGGTTCCAGAAGTCTGCTGGTCCGTTCAGATGCAGGTTTGTGAACCCCAGTCCTGCTTCCATGTTCTGTTTTTCTCCTGGAAACTCGTTCAAACCGACCGTCCTGGTCCAGTCTTCTTCTGCTGTCATGGACGTGAACATCAGGAGGCTCTGATGGAGCTGTTGCATGCTTACATACTGTATTTTCTGGACTATAAGCTGCTATTTTTGTCCCACGCTTTAAACCATGAGGTTTATACAGAGATGCTTTTCTATGAATTTTTCTTCAGCCCTCAGGGGGCGCTCTAGCAGGAAGTGCAAAAACCAAAAACAAACCAAGTAGTTAAAGGCTATTCTGTTTTTGTTCAGTAGCCTATGTTGGCTATGCTACTCTACATTCATTTTGTGAGCATCAATACCTGTTATTATTGGACAAACTGATTAATCCAGGTGTGTCTGACCATTGTAGCTACTCAGACACACCTGGATTTATCAGTTTGTCCAGTCAGTTTGTTGGTTTCAGGGTTCTGAGCGGACCCGCCATGGAGGTAAGGTTCTAATTGCAGATGCAGACTGGACGCAGCGTGGAGCCAGCAGGTCCACGATCCGGCTCCAAAGCGGATCCGTCACCGAGTGCAAGTGGACCCCGATACAGGTCCGTTTCACGGGTCTGTTCCGGATGTCTTTGCTGTGTGGGGGGGTTTCAGTACACAGGAGGAAGAAAAATAAAGCAACTTGGTTTTAGTGTACAGGAGGAAAATGAATAAAACCATCAATGACTTTTCTGTTTTGTTTGATCAGAACTTTTACTGCCGTGTTACAGGCGCTGTTAGGAAACAATCAGTTCAGGTATGTGAATAAACACTTATGGTACAAAATCTTTCAATGTAAATATCTTATTTCTCAGCCGGGATACCGGCGGCTTATAGTCCAGTGCAGCTTATATGTGACAAAATATATATTTCGTTGATATTTTAATGGGTGCAGCTTATATTCAGGTGCTCTTTATAGTCCAGAAAATACGGTAGATCAATTAAAATAAAATAAACAATATAGAATAATAATTTTAAAAAAAAACAATAAAATAAAAAAAAAATACTGACAAATAAAATAAGCTAAATAAGATAAAAATAAGTGTATAAAACTTCTTTCACGTGAGTTTTTCTAACTGAATTTTCCTTCAGGGTTTAAAACTGTATTTTTTGAACTGAACTAAACTCAATTGAAAACATAATTTATCTCTTCCACAACACTTCGTTTGGGCCACTGCTGATGTCTTTCCCTCATGGCGCTGTGTTAACATGCACCTGTGCTGGTCAGCAGCAGTGAGCTGGCCTCAGATCTGCCCGTCTGATTGGATCAAGTCTCTCCTCGTTCTTCTCCGTCTCGGTTTCCAGCCGTGTTTGCCGTCTTCGACACCTCTTTTGGAGCTTAATTGCAATTCCTCCGACACTGTTTTAGTCATTTATTAGAGTTAAATTAAGCTCTGCAGTCAGGTTGTGTTACTGCCTCCATCAGACCTGCTAATTGTTGCAACATTCAATTTTCCTTTTGTCTGGAATGTGATTATCACCCAGCTGGCATCAATGAAATCAAACATTATTTACACGCCCGACCTGGGCGCGCACACACACACACCCACACACACCACACACACACACACACACACACACACACACAAAAAAAGACACAAAGAAATGCTCACCTTGAAAAGCTGCAGGGAGCTTCTTTCTCCCCAGTCTAACACCTGTAACTTTTTATTGTTGAGGCTCCGCCCCCTCTGAACCCTCAGCCCCCTCTGGTGTCGAACCTGCTCCAGGGTCTCTGCGGCTGCAGGTCCTGCTGGTTCTGCACGTATGCAGATGAGCCCCCCCACCCCCCCCCGTCTAACATTAATTAGCGGCGCGCTTCCTCGCTCAGCGTTTGCTAACAGAACGGATGCAGGAAATTTGCAGGATTTTTTTTTCTCTTTGCTCTTAATTAAAGGTAGGCGAGAGCAGGTGCGCTAACGAGCATAAAAGAAGTAAATCTGAGAGAAAAAAACTGGTTTGTTTATGAGAAAACAGAGGATAATGAATATTTTATTCCATGTTGCATCTTGGACAGGCAGGGTTGAAGTAAAGTTGTAGAAATATCAGAAGCAGTTTAAACCGACACTTTTGTTTTCGCTTTAACTTCACGTTTAAAGAATCTAACCCAAGAGTCGGTATACTGATGAGTCTTTCTACCGAACGGGACAACAAATCTAAAATACACGTGAACATTTACAGTAAAAATACATTTATTATTGAGCACAGTGTCCTGAACATCCACACTTGAGAATTTAAAATATAGTTTTTACATTGTTCATTAAAAAAAAAAAACTAGGGCTGGGCAACAATTACATTTTTTTAATTGCGATTAATCGCATTATTTCCCTGATTAATTACAATTAATCGCATTGTATACGCAAAATTGAATAATGAATTCAAAAGTTGTGTAAAGGTCACTTTTATTTAAATGTTCTGCTGCCATATGAACTAAAGTGCCATAACATTTGTTGTTCAAACACTTTTAACATCAGCACTTGTCAGTAACACATATTTAGTGTAAATCTCATCTTTAAAAAAAATGTCAAATAAAATAAAGCTTATTGCCACTGCCAGGGCATTAATGTCATCCTGTTTTTTATATTAAAAAAAAGTCTACAAACAAAATCTAACAAAATGATTGTGTCTCAGCACAATCAGAACATTAAAACAGGTAATTTCTGAGGTAACAGCAGAAACTTTTAACGGGGAGTTCAACTTGTCAGTTGTTACAAATAACCTTGTTTCTGTTGAATCCTCCGTCTGGGAGAACTTTAAAATGAAAATGTCTATGTTAAAGTTCAGCAACTTTACCAATCCATGTATCATTCATTCTTTCCATTTTCAATTGTCAATCAAAAATTAAAAAAAAATTAAAAGTGACCTTCTTCGTTTTTTAATCTAACACAAAAAACGAAAAAAAAATGCCTGTTTTTATATATATGTATATATATATATATATATATATATATATATTTCAATTTTAGACTTGGATCAAAAATACGAAATTAATAAATGGGCCACAGAACTGAATTTGTTTTAAAATCGAGGACTGGACTTTTTGTTGTCATTACACATCTGTGCCACTAGATGGAGCTGCACTGCAGTAACCAGCTAGAGAACAGCAGGACAGTGAACACATGGAGCAGATCTGATGGAACATGGAGGAATGACACGAAAGTTTTGTTGCAGTCCAGAATTTTATTTTTTTTAGACTGAATTGTTAATATTTCTACCTGAGTTGCTACCTGAACTGTAAAGAACACAGATTTTTACAGTTCTTCATGTCTGTTTTAGCTTTTCTGCATGTTTTTCTGTTAATTGTCTTCCGGTTCTGCAGCAGCCAGTAACTTTTTAAAACAAAAGCATGTGAGCAACAAGCGTTAACACGCGATGAAATAAATGTCGGCGTTAATAAATTAATGCGTTAAAGCGATAATAACACATTAACTTGCCCAGCCCTAAAAAAAACACCTAAAATACTGAAGAAAGCATGGCCCCGCCCTCAAACCTTCCAGTTTATTGCTAAAAGTTTAATCAAACTCATAGTTTTGTGTACTGCTTGCAAAATTCACAATTTTATGATAAAATGTTGCTTTTTTTTCCCTAAAGAAATCTGATGTGTATCTTTATAATTGTACAGTTGGAGAAATAAATGGTGCTCTCAAATAATAAAAAAATATGATAGAATAGAATAAATATGTGTCTTAACTGGTCTTGTCTCTCGGCTCGAGCACCTGCTCCAGAAACAAGATCCACATGACAGCGACAGTTTAACCATCCAAAACTAAAACCTCCTTTTGTTTCCGTGAATCCAGACCGTCTCCGGCTCCGCCCACATAACGAGGCTGGAGGTTTGACTCGGCAGGAGAGCCTGGGCCGCCTGCAGCGCCTCACCTGTGTGGGATCACCTGTGCTGACTTGTACCAGAGGCAGATTAATGACAGAGGACGGAGGCAACATCACCGTCAGAGACCCACAAGGTTCACCAGAGTCTGGTTCACCAGACAGGAAGTGGTCCAACCGCCGGCCTGGAGAGCTTTCACCACCGACAGCCGGCAGAACTGATGGGAAGACATAAGTCTTTATCACATCAGGAAATATCCAATCAGGACAGATCAAAGATTGTATGTTTTCCAGGACGCCCGCTGATGGTAGCTTCCACCAGTAACAGAAACGAGTCAGAGAAATAAAAATAAAGTTTCCCGCTGGAATTAGATTTATGACGGTGAAATACCAAAAGGAAAACCAAATTCAGATCTCGGCTAAACTTAATGAGGTTGTTCTTTTTACTGTTGCTTGTTGGCTGCTAGCTCAGCACTCTATCAGAGTCGTCCCAGTCTTCTCCAGTCTCGGTTGCACAAGCTGTATGACAGCTCAAAGAAAAGATTCATTTCTTTAGATGGAGGAGGTGGAGCAAAGGTACATAGCCCTACCCCCAAACCCCGCCCCCTAAAACCAGCCACTATGAGCAAAGCTGTAAAGACATAAATGAAACGGGAGCTGTTGTGCTGTATCTCTGGAAGACACCCACCTAAGCTCAGTCACCGTAAATTAGCTATTTTAGCTTTTCTGGCTTAGCTTATGCTAAGGTAAGATGCTATCTAACGTTGTCCTGCATTCGTTCGGACCAAATCTGTCCATCAAGACCATGGACCTTTGGATCCTCCACATCCAGACTGCAGATGATGCATTGCTTCATGCTTGAGTTTACTAAAATTTTTGAAATGTTGACTATAACAGGTATAACTGCACTTCGACTTCGAGCCAGAGAAAAACAGATTAAAAAATAAAAAGTTTTGTTGATTTCCGTCACATATATGTTTATTCACTGATTCAGTATTCAACCAAAAATTGTTATTTTGGTAAGAGTTTAAATATAATTGTCATTTAAACTGAAATGTGTTTGAATTATGATTAATCAATTACAAATCTTTATATAATAACATATAATTAAATATAATATGATATAATATAATTAGAGTGTTAATGGGTCGTTCTACATAATTGCGTGTTGTAAAACCTGAAAATTAATTTCTCTTTTTTTTTTAACACTGAATATAACAAACACATTTAACGAGGTAAATTGTCTACTGGCCAATCTCAGGCTGCTCAGTTTCATTTTTTTAAATTTTGTCTGAGCAGAGGATGGTTGCATTTTTCTCAGTCCTGTTACCAAAACTCATGCTACAGTAAAAAGTATATGAGTAACAGGACTGAAAGTAATGGGACTGAGTTTTTAGCATAGTATTAGAAATAAATAAATTATACACGCTGATAACTTGAACATACTGAATACGTTCTACTGATTTACAAAATTAAATATTTCATAAATAAACAAATAACATGAAAAATAATTTGGGTAACAGGACAGTAAGTTGTGACTGACCTCGTTATTCATAGTTCTAAAATCATGAAACATACAGACGACTAAAAAGGAAGAACTTACTTTTGAACTTCCCTTGAACCTCAGAAGATCCAGGAACTGGGGGGTTTAATGGTAACAGCACTGAGCTAAACCCTGGGGACCTGACTAAAATGTGCTTTTTAGCTAAAATATAATGAACATGCTATGAAAATCATATTCAGAGCATAAATGATATTTCAAACAGTTTAAGGATTTATTTTATTTTTTTTTTACATTTTTGTGGCTCTAGTGGCCGATATCTGCAGCTACACCCTGAGTTATGCGTTACATTTTGTGGATTTATATCATTTTACCTGACGAGGTTATTAAAAATCAACCTCCTTTCCAGTTGTCCCAGATGATGAAGCTGTTTTTGAATCAGGCCATGAATGTGTTTTATGAACGTTTTAACATGAAGGTCCATGGAGATGGAGTCACTATTGGAGCCCCAGTGGTCAGTGGAGGAACTGCAGTTTTGTAGCCTCTTGGTTGGTTATTTCTCTGTGTGAAATGTTTTCACAGATAAGAATCCAGGATCTAAACTCTGAAAGGTGTAAGTCATGTCATGCTTCCTCCGTGCAGCTCTGCTCTGCTGTCAGCACATCGTTGGACGTTATTTGTTGTTTTTTCACTTATTGATGGCGGTTGGTTCAGACACAACTTCTCGCTCTGTTTTCAGTTTTAATTTCTAGCCAGACAAAGCGCCTGAAAGTAACCGACTCAGCTGTTTGGTGAACAGGTTTTGGCTGCTGACAGATGGAGGCAGACGTGTGATGGCCGCCGCCTACATGCTGCTGTTTGTACACCAAACATCTGTAATTGATGTTTTTGTGGCGCTGCTGGCTGTTTACCTGAACCGAAGCTCGGGTCAGACGGTCCTGAGAGACGACTGCTGCCTGCAGGACGCAGCAATAACTAGAAGTAGTGGTTTCCTGAATGACTGATTCCTCATCTATTCTGATGCAGATCTGCTGCTGCTTTTAGGATCATTGTCCAGTCACATGACCCTGTTCTGACCAATCAGCTGTCAGACAAACGGCCTCACATTTGTCGCTTAAATACTCTGGTAGACAGAAGAGTTCATGGTCCCCTCAGTTCCTCTACTGACCACTAGAGGCTGCAGTTCCTCTACCGACCACTAGAGGCTGCAGTTCCTCTATTGACCACTAGAGGCTGCAGTTCCTCTACCGACCACTAGAGGCTGCAGTTCCTCTACTGACCACTAGAGGCTGCAGTTTCTCTACTGACCGCCAGAGGCTGCAGTTCCTCTACCGACCACTAGAGGCTGCAGTTCCTCTACTGACCACTAGAGGCTGCAGTTCCTCTACCGACCACTAGAGGCTGCAGTTCCTCTACTGACCACTAGAGGCTGCAGTTTCTCTACTGACCACTAGAGGCTGCAGTTCCTCTACCGACCACTAGAGGCTGCAGTTCCTCTACTGACCACTAGAGGCTGCAGTTCCTCTACCGACCACTAGAGGCTGCAGTTCCTCTATTGACCACTAGAGGCTGCAGTTCCTCTACTGACCACTAGAGGCTGCAGTTCCTCCACCGACCACTAGAGGCTGCAGTTCCTCCACCGACCACTAGAGGCTGCAGTTCCTCCACCGACCACTAGAGACTGGGTTAGGGTTAGGGTTCAAGAGACTAGACTAACCCCTAAACCTCACCATAACTCCTTTAGCTACTTAGCTCTGGTTTCACTTCTGAACGGTGACCAAAGACCCAACAGAACATTCTTCTAGCAGCGCTTTAGTGTTAAATGTCCCGGCGGAGTTTCATGAACAAATGAGCACATGAGCAGACGGCGTGGCGGGCAGGCTAACTGCTTCTGGAAGTTTGTCTCTTTGCGTTCCAGAAAAATTGCAGAAAACTTCCTGACCTCCAAGACCTGCGCAGACTGTCTGGGACGTACAGATCAACAACAAGTGAATAAACTTTCTCACAGTGGAAATAGTTTTATAGCCGTTTCCAGAATGATGTGCAGCAACAATTCACTTCTCTGAGACCACCGCTGACGTCTTTCCCTCTTGGCGTTGTGTTAACACACACACTCACCTGAAAGCCTCTGACCAGCAGTCTGCTCACAGCGGTCTGGACACCTGCCGGAGGGATGACTTGTACCTGCAGAGGAGCTCCACGAGGCTTCTCGTGTTAATTAACACAAATGTCAGATTATATACAAACGAGGCTGTGATTTATGTTTGCAATCAGCATCCCAGATCTGGATTTACAGGAAACAGACGCCTGGTTTTCCGGACCGAAGAGGACAGTCCAGACTGTTATCAGCAGGCCCTGTGGTGGGACGGTCCCGCCAGTGTCCTTGTTCACGTCTTTGTTGGTGATGTCTGGTCCAAACTTCTTCTGGTTGGAGGTTTTATCTTCAGAGCTGCAAAACTGCTTCAGAGCCGAGAAGCGACGCAGAAATTAAGCAATAATCTAAATAACAGTGAGAGCAGTCTGGAGCGGCGCATTAACGTCAGACTAAAATGTTATTTTCTCCGTGATTAAGCGTAATTATCCCAATCATTGTTCCGCACACTCCCAGCAGCCTCCTCGTCAACTTCCTCGGGAGTCATTACACTTAATTAGAGCTCCTCCAGTGGTTCATAAAAAAAGAAAAAAGCCATCATTTACCGGCCGAGCAGCTCTGCTGGAGGCCTCCCTCACCTGAGCGTCCAGGTGGCGGCGGAGGAAGCGCGCGGGAGAGGCGGGGCCGCCTGCGGGCGCTGATTCAGGCCTCCGTCCTCGCGGCGGAGGCCCGAAACCGATCCGGGAGCAGCTCCGGCCGAACCAGCTCCTCCACTCCATAAACGCCACTCAGCGCTGAGGAGTCGCCGTTAACCCGTCATTAACGCGTCATTAACCCGTCATTAACCCGTCACCGCCGCCGTAAATCAGCGCCGCTGGCCCCGTCGCCATGGCAGCGGCAGCTGCGGATCGCTGGGATGTTTGAGCTGACGGGCCTCTGGCACGGCAGGGGACTTTCTTCTCTCTGAGAAGTTGGAGGCTGTCTGGGTGAGACGAGGCCTGACGGCGCATCGGGGAGGATCAGGCCCATCAATCACCGCGCCGCTCGTAAACTCTGGAGTTTACTCGACAGTTATCGGGGCGCAGCCGTCAATAAACGCCGTTTGATTATCGATACGCGTAAATCACCGACGTTTATAGGCGCTCCAGTCATTTTTACAAACTTCTCAGGAAGACGGTGCTGCACGCGATTGCGCCGTTTTGATTGAAGTTGCTCAACTCCTCTTGGGAGGCAGTGATACCCGGATGTTCACGGCTCTATTTCAACCATTTTTGCGTAAAAACATTTTTTTTTAATCATCTAATCGTACTGGGTCTATTTTTAACTGCACTGTTATTATTTAACTGACAGAAGTGAAGTCAGGCAGAACTAAAGAAACCTCGTGGTCTGTAAAAGACTTCAGAAACAAAGATAAAAGAACTGAACCATAACCAAGATCTGCTGGCTGACAGAGGTCTGGAACCACTGAGGTCCACGGACCTGCATCTGAACAGACCAGCAGACTTCTGGAACCATGTCCTCTGAGACCAGCGTGGAGTCCAGAACCACGTTTGGAGGACGAGCCGTCTGTAAATGGAGACGGTTTCGTACTGTGGCCTGAGGACATCACTGCTAGAGATCGACCGATATGGGTTTTTCAGGACCGATACTGATTATTAGTAGTTAGAGGAGGCCGATAACCCATATTTGGAGCCGATATTCACTTGCAGTAAAAGTGTAAAAATTGGCGTAAAAAAATTGAATAACGCAAACACTGAACTTCATTGAAATGCCTAAAGCATGTTTATTGACTCAGAAACGTGTTTCAACAAGGACCCTGTCATTCAAAACTGTGTTGCGACATTATTAATGATTAATATGACAAAGGCTACATAAAAAAGTATAATAGTTGCTATGAGTGCAATTAAACTCCTGACAGGACACAAGCTCACACAGTATTTAAAATGTTCCACCTCTTTGTTCAGATGAATCATTTCTGAATTTTACTCTCATCTTCCCGTTCATTTTCAGATCATAGGACCAGAAAGCTCATAGCAACATTAGTAGTTGTGAGTTGTAGAGTTTTTCACGTGTCTTTAATTACATACTATTCTCCACATCACATACCGTTATTTCCTATTGAGCGCACCTGAATATAAGGATCAGAATATTCGGATCTCAAAATAAATACGTGCAGTAGCTCTGTTTACTTCTTTGACCGACAGATTGATTACCTATAACTTAAAAGCTAAATCATATGCACTCCTTCATGTGTTTTCCATGATGAGGGTGTGTGCATGAAGCACAAAATGACTGATCTGAAGAATTTAGTGAGAGTGTGTTTGATTTAATCTGAACAGTTTCATTGGTCCACTGTGACCCGTTTGGTAGTTTCATTCTGACGAGGATAAACGTATTGACGGCATGAAGCTGGCCCGTAGAAATCTACACATTAGCCACATTGTTGTATAAGCTATAGGGTTCAAAGCGTGAGAAAAGGTAACGGCTTACTGTCCGGAAAGTACGGTGCATTTCCCCCGTTACTAATACATAGTCTGCAGAGCGTTTAGATCGACAAACTAATTTTATGGTAAAAGCTAAGCAGCCTCCACCTTAGCGCTCCCTAAAACAAGTGAACTGAGTTTTTTATGCGCTCTCTTAATCACACACACATGTTTTTCTATCATGGACTGTTTCCATGTCGATATTATCAGCAGTCTTCTTTTAAATCATTCCCAAACATGTTGGGACGTAATACGAGTTAGCAGAGCTGCCGCTAAGGTTTACTCTGTTCTTCCGTTATTCTGCTGCTCACTGTAACGTTAGTAGTAGTTGTGAGATGCAGAGTACTGGGATGTTTATTACAATTTCAGAAGAGCTTTCTGCATTTACCTTTGACACGTGTTTTCTGTCCGGAGCTTCTCACACAAGAAAACTTTTCCTCTCACATGACAACTTCTTCTTCGAGGCTCCGCCTCTGCTACCGAACCAATCAGAGGGCGGGGTGAATAATGCAGGAGACAGCAGGCAGGAGAGAGAGACGGCTGCATCTGAGCCCAAATAACCCAGTTTTAAATTGATTTCTTCATATCAGCCAGTCGGATTTAAAAAAGGCCGATGTCGATATACTTCACATTTCCAAATATCAGCCGCCGCTAATCGGCCCGACCGATAATCGGTCGACCTGTAATCACTGCTACTGGAGGCATCTCCGCTCTTGAGTCTCAGGTACGGCAGGACGTCCATGGAAGAACGTCAGGTCTGTCAGAGATTTACCATCTTGGGTAACAATCCTCAACGCTACGGGGAAACGAGAACCTATAAAAAATACTTAAAAAACAACCTTCCAATGGCGAAGCACGGTGGAGGGAGCGTCATGATGTGGGCTGCCTCAGGGCCTGGACCCGCTTGCCATCATGGATTTGGAGAAAAGATGTCCAGGTTTATGTCTGGGTGGTCCAGAGCTCCTCCAGAACGTTGCTTGTTGCAGACGAGCTCAGACCAGGATCTCATGGGGGCCCAGCACAGAGCCTGGAGGGACTGAAGGCTGGAATTCCCCTCCCTTCATCTGCCTCCTCCTCCGTGACTCCCAAACTTCCCTCCAGCTTCTTTAACGAGTTTTTCGCCTCCACTCCAAAGCCCCGATCTTAATTGATTTCGCCTGCAGGAGCTCGTCTGATTTGGCTGATGAGCGGCTTAACGAGCGCCTGAGCTAATGTGCTGTGTTTGGATAAATACATTGATTAACATCACGGAGCCGCAGAGCGCCCCCCCACCCCCCGATTCACCGCACGCTGAGATGATTGACACTAATTACAGCTCTCGGCTGATTGGAGGGCGACGAGCTCAACGGGTGTGGGACGGAGCAGCCAACGCTCCGACTGGGAGGAAGGAGTAAAAAAAAAAGAGTTCGAGTTTGCAAATATTATTCCCTTGTGAGAGAGTCTCCAGTGAACCGTCGCTGGTGGGGCGACCCCTCCGATCCCAGGAATGTTCTGGAAGAATTCAGGAAGAGTTCCCGTCTTTGGGTGGACAGCTGGCTCTGCAGAGGAGTTCAAGGTTCCCAGGTTCTGCTCTAAAAAACAACCCCAGATCATGGCCCCTCCTCCGCCGTGCTTGACAGTGGCCCTGAGGAGAGGCTTCCCTGATCTTTTCAGACATTAGAGACTTTACAGTTTGTTTTTTTTTTTCCGGAAGTGTTCCAGCTCGCCTGTAGTCGTCCCGGCAGATTAACCTTAGGGGTTAATCTGCCGGGACACCCACATCCGTGAAAGTGGATTGCAAGATAAAACAAACGCTGGAAAAATGCAGCTGTAGGTTAAGTTGTGTCCGTCCACACAAGCAACTGAACGTGGGGAAAGTTACAAAACACACCTACGTTTGCTCTAAGGTAAGTTTACTTTGTTTATTAGATGATTGATTTTACCACCGTTTAGTAAAAGTAATAATATGGTTTAGCAGCAGGGAGGGTGATGAATTCTCTGTTAGCGTTAGCTCTGGTCCATAGGTCTATCCCACACCAGAGCTAATGCTAACATCAGACAGTCGCAGCATTGTATTAATATAATTAATAAAATGACGTTAACATCACTACCCTCACCTTATACCTAACAAAATAAATATCCAGGGCCATATATATTTGTAGACAACGAGGCAGGCTGATAGCTGGCTAGCTAGCTCTAGTCCACAGTGGAGAAGTCATTGACCCTATGGACCAGAGCTAATGCTAACAGAGAACTCATCACCCTCCCTGCTGCTAAATCATATTATTACTTTTACTAAACGGTGGTTAAATCAATCATCTAATAAACAAAGTAAACTTACCTTGGAGTAAATTTAGGTGTGATTTGGACCTTTCCCCACGTTCAGTTGTGGATGGACACAACTGAACTTACAGCCTGCTGTGATGTTAAAATCCATGCTGTGTTCATTCTGAGGCCTAACCGTGCTAAAATTGCTGTGTCATGCTGTGGCATAAATTATGGCCATGTCTCTTCACTTCAAATCCTGCTTCATTTGAGGCCACCGGTTGTTTGGTGTTGTCTCTATCAAGTAGCTAAGTTAGGTCTAGACAGATCCCAAGGTTACTGGTTACTGTGTTTTTCCACTTATTATTAGATGAACTGTATTAGATGAACTGCCTGCCTTTTGTCTTTGTCATTTCTGAAGAATCCAGCGTTCTGTGATGACCTCTCTGAATTTTGAATGCAGCCTTGGAGAATTTTTCCAGCATTTGTTTTGGTTTGGGAAAGGGAATAAAAATGTCCCTCCAAATGTTCTGGACACCTCGAGTCACTGTTGCAGGTTGCAGTGGTCCATTTGAATACACATCGGAAAAATAGCGAATTAACACAGTCCTGAACGTAGGAGCAGGAAGTTTGTCCTACCTAGCAAAAGTAACTAGGAAGGGGGCGGTGCTTACCGAAAGGTCAGTTGTGGCCAACTGTTCACTCTCCACCTCCTGGAGGAAACCCCCCGCGGTCTCTTTTACCTTCAGTCACGTGTGAACGGGAGTGAAAACGGGCCGAGTCCGTCCTCACATCACATGAATAGATCTGAACATTAACACCGAGCCCCTTCCGCTCTGTTTCCCGCCTGCAGCTCCTTTTGTCTCCTCCTCCTGCTCTTTTATGAGCTCTGATAATTGAATGTAATAATCCGCCGGTGAACGCGGCGGTTCGGTTCAGCGGTGCCTCAGATTAAAAAAAAAAAAGACGGTGATAATTTGTTTCTGTCTGTCGTGCACCTACACGCGTCCCGCCATCTGTTATTACATCTCAGCCTCCCGACGTGAACGCCAAGGCATTTCCATGGCAACCACCGACACCAGCACACGGCCAGGTAGCGAAGAGCGGAGCGGGAAGGAGGAGGTTCACACTCTTTCTGCTGCGTTTTCTCCGGGTTTGATGTTTTTTGAGCTGCTTCAGTTGCTTTGAGATGTCGGAGTTTGTCAACTGCTGGAATCGAGCTGAGACCCAGTTAGTCCACCTACGTCACCATATCCAGCTTTTAGGGCGCGTGGAGAGAAATGAGGGGGAGGAGCCAAAGCTTAACATCATATACAATTCAATTCAAGTTGTTTTTTTTCCATTCAATTAAATTTCAAAATTTCCAAACGTATAAATAATAATTATCCATTAGCTGGAGAACCAATAATTCCATGTTCTTCTATTCTGACTGGTTCATTATTAGTTCATGAACTACAGAGATGACTATATAAACAGATGTAGGCAGCAACACTGAGGTGGTCAGAGGATCAGACTGCAGGTCAGCATGTTAGTGGATATCCCAGAGACACCTATATATGTCTATATAGACAGGTGGAGGTCAACGTTGGGATGACGACTATATAGAAAGGTGGAGGTCAACGCTGGAATGACGACTATATAGACAGGTGGAGGTCAACGTTGGGATGACGACTATATAGACAGGTGGAGATCAACGCTGGGATGACGTCTATATAGACAGGTGGAGGTCAACGTGGGATGACGACTATATAGACAGGTGGAGGTCAACGCTGGGACGACGTCTATAAGACGGTGAACGTCTATATAGACAGGTGGAGGTTAACGCTGGGATGACGACGTCTATATAGACGGTGGAGGTTAACGCTGGGACGTCTATATAGACAGGTGAGGTCACGCTGGGACGACGACTATATAGACAGGTGGAGGTTAACGCTGGGACGACGTCTATGTAGACAGGTGGAGGTTAACGATGGGATGACGTCTATATAGACAGGTGGAGGTTAACGCTGAGACGACGTCTATATAGACAGGTGGAGGTCAACGCTGGGACGACGACTATATAGACAGGTGGAGGTTAACGCTGGGACGACGTCTATGTAGACAGGTGGAGGTTAACGATGGGATGACGTCTATATAGACAGGTGGAGATTAACGCTGGGACGACGTCTATATAGACGGGTGGAGGTTAACGCTGGGATGACGTCTATATAGACGGGTGGAGGTTAACGCTGGGACGACGTCTATATAGACGGGTGGAGGTCAACGCTGGGACGACGTCTATATAGACGGTGAGGTCAACGCTGGGAACGTCTAGATAGACGGTGGAGGTCAACAATGGGACGACGTCTATATAGACAGGTGGAGGTTACACTGGGACGACGTTTATATAGACAGGTGGAGGTCAACGCTGGGACGACGTCTATATAGACAGGTGGAGGTTAACGCTGGGACGACGACTATATAGACAGGTGGAGGTTACACTGGGACGACGTCTATATAGACAGGTGGAGGTTAACGCTGGGATGACGTCTATATAGACAGGTGGAGGTTAACGCTGGGATGACGTCTATATAAGGGTGGAGGTCAACGCTGGGATGACGTCTATATAGACAGGTGGAGGTCAACGCTGGGACGACGTCTATATAGACAGGTGAGGTTAACGCTGGGATGACATCTATATAGACGGGTGGAGGTTAACGCTGGGACGACGACTATATAGACAGGTGGAGGTTAACGCTGGGACGACGTCTATATAGACAGGTGGAGGTCAACGCTGGGACGACGTCTATATAGACAGGTGGAGTCAACGCTGGGACGACGTCTATATAGACAGGTGGAGGTCAACGCTGGGACGACGTCTATATAGACAGGTGGAGGTCAACGCTGGGACGACGTCTATATAGACAGGTGGAGGTCAACGCTGGGACGACGTCTATATAGACGGGTGGAGGTCAACGCTGGGACGACGTCTATATAGACGGGTGGAGGTCAACGCTGGGACGACGACTATATAGACAGGTGGAGGTCAACGCTGGGACGACGTCTATATAGACAGGTGGAGGTCAACAATGGGACGAATGGGGGGGGGGAGGTGGGACGACGTCTATATAGACAGGTGGAGGTCAACGCTGGGACGACGTCTATATAGACGGGTGGAGGTCAACAATGGGACGATGGGACGTCTATATAGACAGGTGGAGGTCAACGCTGGGACGACGTCTATATAGACAGGTGGAGGTTAACGCTGGGACGTGATAGACGTCTATATAGACAGGTGGAGGTCAACGCTGGGACGACGTCTATATAGACAGGTGGAGGTCGCAAACGACTATATAGATGGGTGGAGGTTAACGCTGGGACGACGTCTATATAGACAGGTGGAGGTCAACGCTGGGACAACGACTATATAGACGGGTAGAGGTTAACGCTGGGACGACGTCTATATAGACAGGTGGAGGTCAACAATGGGGGAGGTCGCTGGGACGTCTATATAGACAGGTGGAGGTCAACGCTGGGACGACGACTATATAGACAGGTGGAGGTTAACGCTGGGATGACGTTTATATAGACAGGTGGAGGTCAACGCTGGGACGACGTCTATATAGACAGGTGGAGGTCAACGCTGGGACGACGTCTATATAGACAGGTGGAGGTTAACGCTGGGACGACGTCTATATAGACAGGTGGAGGTCAACGCTGGGACGACGTCTATATAGACAGGTGGAGGTCAACGCTGGGACGACGTCTATATAGACAGGTGGAGGTTAACAACGCTGGGACGTCTATATAGACTGGAGGTCGCTGGGAACATATAGACGGTGGAGGTTAACGCTGGGACGAACGTCTATATAGACAGTGGTGGAGGTCAACGCTGGGACGACGTCTATATAGACAGGTGGAGGTTAACGCTGGGACACGTCTCAGGTATTCGCGACAGGGTGGAGGTTAACGCTGGACAACGACTATATAGACAGGTGGAGGTTAACGCTGGGACGACGTCTATATAGACAGGTGGAGGTTAACGCTGGGACGACGTCTATATAGACAGGTGGAGGTTAACGCTGGGATGACGTCTATATAGACAGGTGGAGGTTAACGCTGGGACGACGTATATATAGACAGGTGGAGGTTAACGCTGGGACGACGTCTATATAGACAGGTGGAGGTTAACGCTGGGACGACGTCTATATAGACAGGTGGAGGTTAAGCTGGATGATGGACGTCTATAGGTAGAGGTGGTGGGGGTCGCTGGGACGACGTCTATATAGACAGGTGGAGGTCAACGCTGGGACGACGACTATATAGACAGGTGGAGGTTAACGCTGGGACGACGTCTATATAGACAGGTGGAGGTTAACGCTGGGACGACGTCTATATAGACAGGTGGAGGTCAACGCTGGGACGACGTCTATATATACAGGGGGAGGTCAACGCTGGGACGACGTCTATATAGACAGGTGGAGGTCAACGCTGGGACGACGTCTATATAGACAGGTGGAGGTTAACGCTGGGACGACGTCTATATAGACAGGTGGAGGTTAACGCTGGGACGACGTCTATATAGACAGGTGGAGGTTAACGCTGGGACGACGTCTATATAGACAGGTGGAGGTCAACGCTGGGATGACGTCTATATACGGTGTGGAGGTCAACGCTGGGACGACGTCTATATAGACAGGTGGAGGTTAACGCTGGGACGACGACTATATAGACAGGTGGAGGTTAACGCTGGGACGACGTCTATATAGACAGGTGGAGGTCAACGCTGGGACGACGTCTATATAGACAGGTGGAGGTCAACGCTGGGACGACGTCTATATAGACGGGTGGAGGTCAACGCTGGGACGACGTCTATATAGACAGGTGGAGGTTAACGCTGGGACGACGACTATATAGACGGGTGGAGGTTAACGCTGGGACGACTCTATATATCAGGTGGAGGTACGCTGGGACGACGTCTATATAGACAGGTTAACGGAGGTTAACGCTGGGACGACGTCTATATAGAACGGGGGATCTATTAACGCTGGGGACGAACGTCTATATAGACAGGGTGGAGGTCAACGCTGGGACGACTGTAACGGGGACGACTATATAGACAGGTGGAGGTTCAACGCTGGGACGACGTCTATATAGACAGTGGAGGTCAACGCTGGGACGACGTCTATATAGACAGGTGGAGGTTAACGCTGGGACGACGTCTATATAGACAGGTGGAGGTCAACGCTATGGGACGACGTCTATATAGACAGGTGGAGGTTAAACGCTGGGACGACGACTATATAGACGAACACGGTGGAGGTCAACGCTGGGACGACGTCTATATAGACAGGTGGAGGTCAACGCTGGGACGACGTCTATATAGACAGGTGAGGTCAACGGGATGGTGGAGAACGCGGGGACGTCTATCAGAACAGGTGGAGGTCAACGCTGGGACGACGTCTATTATATACAGGTGGAGGTCAACGCTGGGACGACATCTATATAGACAGGTGGAGTGGGACAACGCGGGACGACGACTATATAGACAGGTGGAGGTCAACACGCTGGGACGACGTCTATATAGACAGTGGAGGTCAAAGCGGGACGACGACTTATAGACAGGTGGAGGTCAACGCTGGGACGACGTCTATATAGACAGGTGGAGGTTCAACGCTGGGACGACGTCTATATAGACAGGTGGAGGTTAACGCTGGGACGACGTCTATATAGACAGGTGGAGGTCAACGCTGGGACGACGTCTATATAGACAGGTGGGGTCAACGCTGGGACAACGTTCTATATAGACAGGTGGAGGTCAACGCTGGGACGACGTCTATATAGACAGGTGGAGGTCAACGCTGGGACGAACGACTATATAGACAGGTGGAGGTCAACGCTGGGACAACGTCTATATAGACAGGTGGAGGTAACGCTGGGACGACTCTATATAGACAGGTGAGTTAAACGCTGGGACGACACCTATATGACGGGTGGAGGTTAACGCTGGGACGACGTCTATATAGACAGGTGGAGGTTAACGCGGGACGACGACTATATAGACAGGTGGAGGTCAACGCTGGGACGGGTCTATATAGACAGGTGGAGGTCAACGGGGAGGACGACGTCTTATAGACAGGTGGAGGTCAACGCTGGGACGGCGGAATATAGGTGTGTGTGTGCTATATATAGAGTGGTACCATCACTTACGAACGTCTTACATACAATTCATTTCAGGTTAAACGAAGGTGGAGGTCCGCAAGGGAAATATTGCCTCATGTCTACAATAGAAATTTATATCAGGATACAAAGGCAAAATACAGTAGCACTTCTACGCTGGGACTCAGCTCCCACGACGTATACCGAACTATAACCGCACTCTATATAGTTCGCTCTGTATCTCGTTTGAAGAGCGGGGACGACGTGCGTCCGAGCTCTATATAGCTGGAGGTCTTCCGCTTATGCAGGCAATCTTCCTGGGCATCGCTGGGTTGGCTAGACAGGTGGGCCCCTTATTCTGTCATGAGTGTAACCAGCAACCGGTACCAAAATTTATATACTGGGACGGCAAGGAGGTTTCTTTTTTGCTGCATTTATCTGTCGTCTGGGACGACGTCTGTGGACAAGATAACTCATAAAAGTTTTAGATGGATTTTGATGCAAATGTTCAGGGAGTTGTTCCAGAAATGTGAAAGGAAGAACTGAATTTCATTTTGGGCTGGCATGGACAAGATAACTCTATGAGGAAGAAATCCTGGATTCTGGATAACTTTCAAATTTCAATAATTGTTTGGCTTGGGAGGTCTGCGCTCTCTGAGTCTTTTCTAGTTCTTATTTCTTACAGGGTTTTATGTCATATGTATTATTTTCATTCATAATACATTATGTTCAATTTTTGGGCGGTTTGGAAACAGATAGGACATTTACATGGGAAACGCGTTTCTACTTATGAAAATTTGAGGTTACGAAACTTTCCAGAACCAATTAATTTTGTAGCAGAGGCCCACTGTATATATATAATATATATATATATTATATATATATACAGTGGAGTGGAGGGAATATCGTGATTTTGGCAGTTGTAATTAAAAATAAGAACAGTCTCAGGCTTTGGCAGCTTTATTTAAAGTTATAGAAAGTAAAAAAAAATTGATTAAATTTACAAATGAAAAATAAAAATCAATTTGCAAGTCATGAGGGAAATAAATATTTGGATCCCCCTATCAAAAAACTGTAATACTTGATGGTACCCTTGTGTCAGGTCGACGTTTCTTGTAGTGCTAGTTGCACACATCAGAGTAATTTCGTCCACTCTCTGAAGATCTTCTCAAATCCTGAAGGTTTTGAGGTTTGCGCTTGGAAACTCTCGCTTCAGCTCTCTCCATAGATGTTTAACAGGATTAAGGTCAGGAGACTGGCTAGGCCATTCCATGACCTTGATGTGCTTCTGATGGAGCCACTCCTTTGTTTCCTTGGCTGTATGTTTTGGGTCGTTGTCATCCTGGAAGACTCATCCACGACCCATTTTCAATGTCCTTGTGGAGACAAGGAGGTTGTCACCCAAGATTTTGCGGTACATGGCCCCGTTCATCTTCCCATTGATGCGGTGAAGGAAGTCGACCTGTCCCCTTAGAAGAGAAAACACCCCCAAAGCATAAGGCTTCCACCGCCATGCTTAACAGTAGGGATGGTGTTTTTGGGGTCATATTCAGCATTTCTCTTCCTCCAAACACGTCGAGTTCAGTTGAGGCCAAAGAGCTCAATTTTAGTCTCATCTGACCACAGCACCTTCTCCCAGTCTCTTTCTGGGTCATTAATATGTTCGTTGACAAACCTGAGTCGGGCCTGGACGTGAACCTTCTGGAGCAGAGGGACCTTGGACCACTGCAGGATTTTAAACCATTGCGTCTCAGTGTATTACCAATAGTTTTCTTGGTGACTGTGGTCCCAGCTGCCTTGAGATCATTAACCAGCTCCTCCCGTGTAGTTCTCGGCTGATCTCTAACCTTTCTCATGATCATTGAGACCCCACCAGGTGATATCTTCCATGGAGCCCCCAGCCTAGGTTGATTAACAGTCATGTTGTACTTCTTCCACTTCAGAATAATTGCACCAACAGTTGTCACCTTCTCATTCAGCTTCTTACTTATGGTTTTGTAGCCCATTCCAGCCTTGTAGAGTTCAACAACTTTGTCCCTGACATCTTTTGACAGCTCTTTAGTCTTGCCCATGGTGGAGATGGTGGAGTATTACTGAGTCTGAGGGCAGATGGCTTTTTATACAGGTGACTATTTGGAACAGGTGTCTCTCATGCAGGTAATTACTTCAGTGAGATTAGGAGTATGCCAGTGGTCTGTGGGAGCCAACACTGGTCAATGTTGGTCGGGGATCAAATACTTATTTCCCTCAATGACTTACAAATTAATTTTTATTTTTCATTTCATGTAATTTCCTCAATTATTTTTTCAATATTCTTTCTATAACTGTTAAAATAAAGCTGCCATAAAAATCAGAGGCTGTTCATTTATTTCTTAGTATGACAACTGACAAAATCAGCAGGGGATCAAATACTTATTTCCTCCACTACATATACCTGCTCGTCCCTTTGGGTTTCTGTCCAGGTTCATCTATTTAATCTGAGTGATGGGAGCTGATAAAGCTGCTGTCTTCATCTGTCCTGGTTGTTGAAAACAACGGCTGAAATATTGGTTCTGGTTCTACATTAGACTCAGTAAAACAGTCCAGTAAATGGTCTGGTGGAGTCCAGAGCTCCATCCACCTCACAGAGGTGCCGTTGAAGGATCGGATCACATTTTACGGTTGATGAACGCAGGAAACCAGCGTCTCGCCGCCGCCACTCGGTGAGGAAGAAAATTAAATCTCTTCTGCAGATTTCTTTCTTTATTTTTTCTCTTAAAACTGAACACAGGAAGTACAAAGCTTCTGTCTTTTTTTTTTTTTACAGTACAGTTAGTGCATTTGATCCTGAAACAATGAAAAAATAGATTTGACTAAGAAGAAGAAGAGGAAGTGCTACATAAGTGGATGATGAGGTAAATCTGTCCAGGAGGAAGAAACAAACCGAGGAACTGATGCACTGAGAGAAACAAAAACAGTCCACACATCATCATTAATCATTAATATTATCAATATATACACATCAGATGCATAGAATACTTTCTCAAATCCAGTTTTTACATAAATACCTACATTTCCCCCCAAAAGACAAAAAAAAAAAAAAAAAAAAAAACCCAAACAACCAAACTACAGCTGTCAGAAGGTGATGAGGGTTTCTGCAACATTCAGGATCCATCCGCCTGAGACCTGGGCGTTAATCCGCCAAAGAAAATAGTCCCCAGCAGATGCACAGAACCTGTACGTTCTGCTTGTTTTTCTCAGAGAATCTCAACGTTGGTGGCAGATTTATGGATTCAGAAGCTCCGATCTTCTTCACTCAGATCATCCAGAATGTTTTTTTTTTTAAAGCAGATCACAAGTTCAGCTTTTGACGCGAGCGTTTGTGAAGTGTCTTTGGGCGGTGAAGTCAGGGAGTGACTCTCATTCCGCCAGAGGTGGTCCAGAAACCAAACCAGAGGTCCAGGTGGTCAACATGGGGGCGGAGCATCCAGGTGCATTTACAGAAGCAGAACAGCTGAGGTGGAGGCGTTTTTCTGAGGAAACACTTCAGAAGTTTGATTCCGTTTTCTTCACAAAAGCTCAGCGGCTCGTTTGACGACTGTGATCCGGCTCCCAGAGAAACGACGGACGCAGCGACGCCATTACCGGTCCGGTCCTCTGAACGATCCAGCTTCTTCTTCTGCTGCTAGTTGGACACCGTTGGGGCTGATATCTGACATCAATATAACGTAATAAAAGCAGGACCCGTCTTGTCTCTGGCCCTTCTGGAAGCTTCTTCTGAAACGGATCTTCCCAGAGACGACCGGTACCAGAAACCGGTATGAAGGTTGACTCAGTCTTTTGTGACGTCACGTTTGGCAGTCGGTCTTTGAGACCGTTTCCCCGTCACCTCGTCCAGAGACCTGCGGTCCAGTAGCTTGGACCGTCTTCGTTTAGCACCAGAACTCCAGGTCCCGTTGGGTCCGTCAGAGGCTGTGTTGTGGTTTTAAATGTTCCTGCATGGGTCTTTAAAGTGGCCGTATTCTGCTTTCTGACTCATCTACGTTTCTGTGATGAAAAGAACGAGGTAAATGCATGTTGTAGTTGTCCCTCCACACAACCATGTGTTCGGGATGCTGAGAACGTTTCCTTCTGGAGGGTTTTTTTTAAACTCTGGCTCTCTATGACATCACAGAGAGCCAGAGCCTCAGCGGTGGTTTTAATGTTCAGTGGAAGAAGAAGCAGCGAGTTTTCTCATTTGTGTGACCTCTGACTGCAAAACATCCTCTCTGAGTTTTTCTGGGCGTAAATTTTTACTTGTTTAGCAGATTTTGGCGAGAACGGAGGCGCGGCGCCAACGTGGCGTTAGACGACTGGATAACTAACAGGCGAGCTTTTGTTTTGGAGACGTGAACTTGCGTCAGTTGTTTCGTGACTACGTGGTGAAATCTTATGGGCTGCAAGTGTCGGTGTAGATAAATAAACGATGTTAGCGATGAACCGGTCTGTTCATCTCCTTTATTAGAATTTAACGTAATTAACACGTCGACGGGATCGTGAAAAACGCGGACAAACTGTACCTCTTTATGGATTGTGTATGGAAACGGATTTGAGCTGTTAAGTCTTTAGTAGCTCCACCAATCAAAGAACACTTGAGCCGGATCTCGGTCTTCGTTGTTCTGGGGGCGGAGCTACTCCAGCAGGTGAGCTGAATACGGCCACTTTAAAACGTGCAGGACGACGTTCTGCGAGACCTTTGGCAGCTTCTGAACGTTCGGACCTTCGCCAGCCGTCCCGCTAGCCGTCCCGCCTGCCGTCGTTAGTTCAGTTACCGAGAGTCCGTGAAGGAACGTAATCTGGATCGTCTGCTCCTTTTCACCGACTTCTTCCATCAAAGTCTAAAGCTGAACTTTAAATAGTTGGAAATTTTTAGCAATTTCACTGAATTTTATCGGTAACAGGAAGGAAAAAAAGGTGATACACGGGACAGCAGGTGATACCTGTGATTGAAATGTGTTTCTTCAGTAGTCCAACCCTCTGAACCTCAGTTATCGCTGCCAGAAAAATGAGCAAAGCTCTGCTCAGATTTTTATTTCTTTAAGGTAAAGGAGGTGGATGAGGTCCAGAGGGCTGCAGGTGTCCTTCAGTTCCTGATGCTTCGAGGGTCTGAGTCCGTCACAGCCGCCTTCCTGAAGACGTGGCGAGCTTTTGAAATGCTGGATTTTTAGTCTTTAAGACGATTAAAAACAACAAAAGAAAGGAATTTGGCGGCTGCGTCTGGATCCCGGTCTGGACCCGGTCTGGATCTGGTCTGGACCCGGTCTGGACCAGGTCTAGTCGTCGCTGATGACGTCCACGTCCTCGCCTCCGGGCTGCTGCGTCGCCGCCCTCCAGCGGCTCACGTGTTGGCTGCCCTTCCTCTTCTGCTGAGCTTCAGGAGACTCCTCCTCCAGCTTCTGGCGCTTGTGCTTCGTCCTGCGGTTCTGGAACCACACCTTCACCTGCGCACACACACAAACACACACAGGTGTCAGAACGCACACGCGCTTCCCTCCAGGAACTGGACCCAGATGTGTTCCAGGTCTGGACCACAGACGGCAGAAACATGCTCCCCTAAAGCAGCAGTGAAGAAGCTCCGCCCCCCACACCGACGCATTTAAACCTGGGTTTATTTTAGAAAATCCATCACTGAATACAGATGAGCACAGAAGACAAACACAAACAGTTTATTGTTTATTTGTGGATTTATCTGAAGCTCCTCCTCATGCAGCAGGAGTTTCTCCAGAAGGACCCGTGGCCTCCAGGCGGGGCGCCTCAGGGCTCCACTCTCAGCCCCGTCATCTTCTCTTTGCACCCGCTACCTTCAGGGTTGATCGTGTGTTTCTTTTGCATTTTTATGTAGATGACTGAACCCCAGTGACGACTTCTTCTTCTATATGATGAAACCAACGCCTACGTCAGCGGTTACTTCATCGTTAGCTGTCAAGCGTAGACGGGCGAGGTGGGAGATGTTAGTTTTACAGCTCTGCCGCGTGCTGAACCTTCATGTTATAGCAGGAGTAGATGTGTAGGAGTCCTGCATGTTCCATCATGTGAGGAACTCAGGACGACTCATGAAAACCTGATCCTTCGTGTATCGACATTGAAACTTTGCTGTTAACTGTTCCAGGTAATTCAGCCAGAAGGACAAAGACGGGGAGGTTTTCTGAGGAAAAAAGTTAACGGACGGAGACATCACAGAAGCTGTTGAGGGAAGGTCAGAGTTGGGTTGAGATCTTAAGATCAAGAGCAAAGGAACGCAAAAGCTGAAGGAGGATGAAGGAGTCTCCAACAAATCTGGACCAGTGGATGCTGACGCTGGTGGACCTACAGTCAGAGGCTGGATGGGTCTGATCTTCACAGGAGAACGAGGATGGAGGACAGAGAGAGGATGGAGGAGAGAGAGGATGGAGGACAGAGAGAGGATGGAGGACGGACAGAGAGGATGGAGGACAGAGAGGATGGAGGACAGAAGATGAGAACAGAGAGAGGATGGAGGAGAGAGAGAGAGGAGGAGAAAGAGGAGAGGATGGCGGAGAGAGAGATGGAGGACAGGAGGATGGACAGAGAGGATGGAGGACAGAGAGGAGGACAGAGGAGGAGGACAGAGAGGATGGAGGACAGAGAGAGATGAGGATGGAGGAAGAGAGGATGGAGGACAGAGAGGAGAGAGAGGATGGAGGACAGAGAGAGGATGGAGGACAGCGAGAGGAGGACAGAGAGGAGGATGAGACAGGAGAGATGGAGGACAGAGAGGATGAGGACAGAGAGGATGGACAGAGAGGATGGAGAGAGAGATGGCAGAGAGGATGAGAGGATGATGGAGGAGACATGAGGAGGACAGAGGATGGAGACAGACAGAGAGGATGGAGGAGATAGAGGACAGAGGAGGAGGAGGATGGGACAGAGACAGATATTGAGGACAGAGGATGGAGGACAGAGAGGATGGAGGACAACTAATTATTATATTAAACTCAGGGTTTGTAGACGTGTTGTTTACAGAGTCCGTTGTCATGGTAACAGACTCTGTAAACATCACTCAGAGTATCTATTACCTTGGTTTCAGAAGCGGAAACGATTCTTTGTTTTTCTTGGAGGATAAATTTAGCGTACTAAGCTCCATGTTTGTTGTCAAAATGCCTTCGTAGATTATATTCTTTCACGACTGACACCGACTCATAACACAAAAGACACACTGTTGATTGTCTTTTTTATTTAAAGGGTTGGATGTAAAACCAGATAAACGAAGGTCATGTGACCAGCAGCAGCGAGGATGAGGAGGAGCTGGTTGGTTCTCATCAGGATTTAAACTCTTAGAAACATGACATTATTTATTCATGTTCATTCATTAAAACGTATTAAAACAGGTGAATGTGTCTTTTAGTCCTAAAGTCCTAAATTAAGGTATTTCCATTATTTACTCTACTTTCTCTGTTGCTATAAAAGTATTCACATAAACAAACTAACCTGCTAACATTAAATAATGTTAGTTTATTTTATTCTTCCTACACTGAAAATAAATACTCACTAAAATATAATATATAAAAACTGTGCAGCAGGGTATTTGATGCTGTTTATTTAATCTATAAATGTTTTTGTTCTGTCTACTTTTTCTTTTCTTCTGCATCGCTGAAGGAAATAGAAGAAATAAACATTAAATTCACAATCAGCTGATGCAGACACTTTATTCTGCTACTTTTTATGAAATAGATATTACAGATGAGACAGTTATTTATTCTCTTAATCTGTTGAGTTTTAATCTCGTTTGCTAACGAACTGCATCTGAATTTCATGCAATGACAGGATTTGATTGATTAAGTTAGCAACAAGGAATTTTTTACTTTTATTTTATTTAATGTACTTAATTTTTTATCTTCTTATTTTAATGCATCTATTTTAGTTTTTTCTAAATTTCATTTATTTGTCTTATTTTATTTATTTTTTGCTTTTTTAAAATGTATTTAATCTTTCTACATTCCTTGTTTTTAATGTATCTATTTTCTTTTTTTCTTTTAATTATTTGATTTATTTTCACATGTTCCCGGTCGTCAGTTTTCAGTGAACTGAAATCAGTTTTTTCTGTTTGTCTGTTTTTAAGTCATCTGATCTAAAATTCATCTTTGTTTTTCTCAACGGTGAGCTCGTGCTGCTCCCTGAACGCAGCCGCTGTTAACTTAATCACGTGACCGATCACGTGACCGCCGCCGGCGGCTGACTGACGCGGCCGCGCTTCTCTCTTCCCGCGCTGTTGAGAAACAGCTCACCGGGATGACTCACGCCGTTTCCTGGCGTAAAGTGGGGGGGCGGGAGCTGACTAACGGCCGACTCACTGCTGGCTGACGTCACAGAGGTTTGATCACCGCGGGAACGACAGGGGGGGGGGGCGGGGTCTGAGGGATCCAGAGTCTCCCTTCACTCCATCATCTTAAACCATCTAACCTCCCTCCCTCTGCTCCCGCCACGCCTCCATTTCCCATCATGCCTACCTGCGTCTCGGTCAGACACAGCCCGCTGGCCAGCTGCTTCCTCTCTGCTCCGACCACGTAGTGGTTCTTCTCGAAGGCCCGCTCCAGGCGCAGCAGCTGCGACGGGGAGAAGGCCGTCCGGATCCGCTTGGGTTTCCTGGAGAAGGGACCGTGGAGCAGCAGGCTCTCCGGGCTGCTGTCCTCCCCTGGACACAGACAGACCCGCAAACATCAGCAAACATTATTTATTTTATTTTTTATTAAACCTTTATTTAACCTGGTTAGTCCCGCTGAGATTAAGACTCTCTTTTTCAAGGGAGACCTGGCCGAGACGCAGACAAAGACATACAAGGAAACAAAGGTACAATTTACAAGCAGTAAAATTTGCATGAAATAAAACTATCTATAAAACAAGATGAGAGTTTCAGGGAGTCATTTATACAAACATCGAGCTAAAAACAGCGACATCCCATAGAAACTGCTTCCAAGTCCTTCATCTTAGATTTAAAAACATTTAGCAACACGAGCTCCTTCAGTTTTAAATCGATCTGCAAGATCCAGGCTGAGGGTGCAGAAAACCCCAACGCTCTTTTCCCAATTTCAGTCCAAACATTTGGGACAGAGAGCATAAAAAGTCCTGGGAACGTAGTGAATACTTCCTGGTGTTTGTTTGCGTGATGTAAACACAGGTAATATGGAAGGAGACCAAGAACTGCCTTATATATAAAGGTATACCAATGTAAAAGCCTACGGGTCGCCGGGGGGGGGGGGCATCCTAGCCGAGTGTACAACTCACAGTGATGAGTCAGTGATTTACATTTGGTAATGAACCTTAGGGACGCATGGTAGGCTGTATCAACCATATGGAGACATTGAGCAGAGGCATGTATGTACAAAAGATCACCATAATCTAACACAGGTGAAAAAGTTGCAGCAACTACACGCTTTTTTACATGAAAACAAAAACACAACCTTTTCTGAAAATAAAAACCCAGTTTTAGCCTCAGTTTCTTCACCAGGTTCAGCACGTGAGGTTTAAAATTTAGAGAATCATCAATCAAGATACCCAGGTACTTGTACGAGTTAACAACTTCTATCTCGTTACCATCAACAGTGACCACCACAGGTACATTTTGTAACCTAGCTTTTGAGGTGGTAAACAACATAAGTTTTGTCTTATCTGCATTTAAAACAAGTTTCAGCTCATGCAGTTTATCCGGAACAACCACAAAAGCATTTTGCAAGTGCTCAACAGCCAGTGGAAGAGATGCTGCACAGCAGTATAAAACAGTGTCATCAGCAAAGAAATGGAAAGTAGCATTTGACACATTTTGACGCAGATTATTCACATAAATAGTGAACAAGAGTGGACCTAACACAGAGCCTTGTGGTACACCTTTATGGATCGATACAAAATCTGAGCATAGACCATCATACCTAACGCTAAATGACCGATTATTAAGATAGTTTGCAAACCAAGAAACTGCTTGTTCTGAGAGACCTGAATTCAGAAGTCTAAGTTTTAAAACATCATGGTTAACTTGTCAAAAGCTTTGGACAAGTCAAGAAAAAGTGCTGCACAATGTTGCTTCTTATCAAGACCTGCAGAAATGTCATTTACCACCTTCACTGCAGCCGTAATAGTGCTATGCTTTTTTTCCTAAAACCTGATTGATATGTTGATAAAATATCATTGGTGTATAAAAACTCCTTTAGCTGAGCACTCACAAGAGATTCAAGAATTTTAATCAATACTGACACATTAGATATCGGCCTGTAGCCGTTTAAAATACTTGGGGGAGACCCAACATCTGCAAATCAGCCGCCATCGCCACGTTCACGCCATGTTGACGTCAGACTGAACTCTCCCCCCGTGACCCCAGAGAACATGCTGCTGCTTCTTCTTTTGTCGTACTGGAATAAAGTGTGATTGTACACATGCGTGCATGCTGCACTTTATATCTTCACAGACTAAAAAACAATTTTAATAAAGTTAGTCCTTTGTTATAAGTTGATGAAGATTTTTTTTTTGTTTCCCTGAATGTTAATGAGGATCCAGTGTTATGCAAAGGTGCACTTACAACAATTATATAGACAAATGATACTATTTATAGTCGCGGTGGAGGGTGGAGAGAAATGTTTTCTTCAAATCAAATCAAACTTTATTTATATAGCACTTTTCATACATTACAAATGCAACAAAAAAATAAAAAATATAAAACAGGATCACAACAGTTCAGTAACACATCAGGACCCTGAGGATCCAGGTGAGGAGGAACCACCTGTAGGAGGTCATCCACACTGAGACATGACAGCCTGTGACCACAGGGGGCGCTGTCCCAGAGACCACCCCAGGTAGACCAGGGTAGACCTACACATGCAGAGACACCATCTGGACACATCTGGAAACTGGACCAGACTGGTGGAGGTCCACAGTCCTCTACTGATATCTTGGCTGGTTTCTTTAGATTTTATCATGATGTCACAGCAAGAATCAGTGAGTTTCAGGTGTTTAAAATACATCCACAGGTTGGACTCAGATGTTGTTAATGAACCAACCAGAAGCTCCCGAAGCTGTGACATCATCATCTGGACTTTAACAGAGAAGCAGACGTGCTTCTCCCCTGCTAACGTGCTCTGGGGTTTTTTGGCCCTGCGTTTCGCCTGCAGGCTGACAACCTTGACAAGTCTGCTCTGGCAGACAAAGTTCTGGGCTAAATAAGTGCAGTGAGTCAACATGATCTCAACCAAGACACTTCCTGTTGGAAGTGGGTGAGGCTCTGGTGTTCCGGGTCATAATTCCTCCGGTTCCAGTGGGACCGTCCACCCTGAGACCGGAGCAGGTCCGGGGCTCGGCGCCGTCCTCACGGAGGCGCAGCCAGGAGCTGCACGGCTTGGCTGCAGGGGCAGGAACCCCACACGCGTGTTCACGTTTGCTCTGCTTAATCTGAGCAAACAGCTCCTCTGTTTGACATTTGGATCTGGACCTGAAGTCGGGCCGCAGGCTGACGTTCGTCCTCTGGGTTTTAATGAGGACATCCGACTGTCGGCTGCTGCTGCTTGTTGGCCGTGGAGACTGTCAATCATCCAGATGCACCGACGCCTTCCTGAGCTGCGGCCTTTAGCGCCCGCAGCTCAGCTGCCGTTCCAGTTACCTCCAACCTGATATCAGATTTATTCAAATGCACCTCACAGCTGCTGAGATCTGCTCACTTTAGGGATGATTTTTAAAACCAATACCGAAAACCGATAACTTTCAGCTCCTAAAGGCCGATACCAATAAACACACATATACCTCAGATCATTACATCAATACTATGAACAAAATCAAAAATAGTTTGGACTCTTTAAATGAACAGATTTTTATTTTTTCCAAAGAAAAACTATTGTCAAGCCTCTCAAACATTTTCATAAAGCTATCAAACAAACCTATTTGATATCTCACATCAACTTAAATAAGGTTCATTACTGACTGATATAAAAAATAAAGGCTCCTTGAACTGATGGAAATACATGCATCAGAATTACTAACTGAAAAAAATTAACATTTAAAGGATTTTGACTTGTGGTTCCATTTAATTAATACCTTTAATTAAAGTAAATGAGGTTCAGTAGTTTTTGTTTTTTAATCTCATGGAAGCTTTAGATGAGAGGAATGAGGGAGAGGAGAGACTGCTGCTGGCTTCCGTTAGCTCACGTTAGCGTGATTTCAAAACTCCATGGAAGCGATTGTTATGTTGTAGGTGGCTGATCAGGTTTTACGTATTAAAGCCTGTGCTTCCCTCCTCGTAGAATTCACTCGGAGGATTTGTCACAAATAACCACCAAACTATCTTCTACTGAAACTTTAACAAAGTTCCACGCCGCCATGTTTGTTGTGATCAGCGCTGTGCTGCAGGCTGCATTCAAGGTGTAACGTAAATTCCTCTGTTCCTTTGTTTGCTAGTCGTTCTTTCAGCCTTTTTATTTTCTCTATTTTTTATGTGTAACATGTGTAGGGCCCATGAAATCCGTTTTATTTTTTCTCAAATTCCGTTTTAATTTTTTTCATTTTCGGTGTTTTTCGGTTTTTATTTTTAAGATTCCGTTTTTAGCATTTATGCAAATTTAACCCCAAAACAGTAATAAAGTAATGAAATATAGACATTTATCAATTATAACTGTAACTTTAATGTTTTTATACTTTTAAACATTTGTGTCCAACAAACATTGGGTTTTTTTTAACAAAAAAAAAATCTAGTTTTTTCTATGTAATAAATAAGAAAAAAATATTCAAATAGGTAAAATCAATTTAGTGCAAAAAAGAAAAATTGCAACAGCAGTACACTAATCATTTGTTTTGTTGATTTATTCTGTTACAGCGTTTTCCATAACTACATGATTTTTTCAGGTATTCATGACAAACTTGTCCGATAACAAAAAAACTATATTTACTACGGCTGATGTAGATGCTATGAAATCCAAAGCGTTGACACTGGTTGTGTGGTGAGTGTGTGGCCCGGGTGTTTTTTTTTTTTCTTTAGGTGTTCCATCTATTACAGACGCCGTTTAAATAAATATTATCAGCCTTTTGTGTTAGCTCGATGACTCTCGCCTTTTTACGTTTGTGCTTTTCACTCATTATTTTGATCGTTGAAGACCACGGCAACCAGACCCGCTGGAAGATGATATCACTGGCTGGTGGAGCGGCCGGGGGGACTTCTCAGCTGACTCACCGACTAAGGACCAAGCGGGAGCTAATGGATGGATGGAACATCTTGCACGTTATTTTTTGTCCATTCAATCGTGCTCAGCAGAATTCCAGACCATCATAATCTCGAGCTCTTCTCGTAGAGAGTAAACTGAGTTCCTTTGCTTTTTCCCGGTTTGGGTGCCGCTTCGACGTGTTTTTTTTTCTATGATGAGGAGAGCGGGGGCACTGCCGTGTTTGGACATTTTAAAGAAAAGTATATTTTATTGTTATCGGGTGCTATCTCCATTCCGTGATTCCGTGCGATCGTGATCGCGGATTCCAACATGTGGGAAAATACTGCGAATATCAATTAAAGTTAGTAACTACCAAAATTATGACCGAGTTAATGAGTTTTTTTCTGGCATGACGGGGTATTCTTGATTTTCCTTATTGAGATATCGTTTTTCTGATTATAACGACATCACTTGAACATAACATTCACTGCTGGTCATTCCAGGCTCAGAGGGAGTGAGACACTGCCGTGTTGACAAAAATATATATGTTATCGGGGCTATTCGTGGTGATATCGGACTTATCGGGATGACGTCATAATTTCCTGTCATCGACCGATAGTTAACGTGCACCCCTAGCTCACTTTAAAAGAGTCGTCTCATTTTAGACCAGAAATCTCTAAAACATCGCCTGGACCGAAAGAACTGAGCCGAGTCAGCACATTTCCAAACTGGCTATTCAGCGTGTTAAAACCCAGCCAGAACCCAGACCGGTGGCCTGTCGGGGGCGTCGTCCCACCAGACCCTCGAGACCTCCAACAGGACAACGTGGGTCCAGGTGATGGACGGACAGATAAGGGTCCCGACTAGCGTCAACTCTTTACTGTTTCTGCTCCGGTTCTGTCGTTTCTCATCTGGTCACGTGTTCCGGTCGGACCCGAGCAGCCAAGACGGTTGTCAGGACAGTCGAGACTGAGAGGACGTCAAATGACGCCTTTACCGCATTAAAATGGCAGATATTTGCAAGTAAGAGCTGTTAAAAGGCCGTGATTGGATCTGGTGTGAGTGAGTGTTTGTGGGGCGTTCAGGAACGCTCCGACGTTTCTGATTTGAAACATCAGACCGACTGTTTTCCCATTAAAATCAGCTGTCGCTTTGGTTTGTCTGATTTTACTGCGGCGTTAAAGTGAGTCGGATTGTCGCATCAGGTGGCTCGAAAAATGGCCTTTTGTTTTCCAGACGCAGCGGTTGGAGGGACGCGGGCGCGCCAGCGCCGCTGGGACCGTTCCTCTTTGTGTCCCCGCCGCCCGTCGAAACCGACGGCTTCACCTTTCCGACCGTTTATTAAAATCGCACGTCAATCCTTCAATAACATTTTACATAAAAACAAATCTGGGCACCGCGGCGACGAAGACCCGGAGGGACAATGGCGGCAGGCGGAGGGGTCGGCGGCGCCTTCGCACGCCCCGCGGCCGCCCGCCGCTGGCGTCCCTGGAGCCGCATTCATATGCAAAGCCGGAGCCGTGACTGATGGCCGTCATGGTTTGCAAATATTTCTGTTGGGTGTCAAATGATGTGACGGTGGCCGAGTTTACAGACATTCTGAGAGGCCTTGAACGCAGCGCTGCCCTGCTGACTCAGCGTTTACGAAGAAAGTTCACCTGAAACCAACTGCAGATAAAACCGTCCGTTTCTTCCTCGTTGAAACGTCTCCCACAAACTGAGGCTGGACGTCCATAAAACGAGACGTTTTATAATTAAGAACAGGAGGAAACATCTGGAGGAACATCTGCAGCTGATCAGGTCAACCGTCAACAGCTCAGCCACATTTCTGGTGTTAAAGGAGCATTTCAGACAGACAGAGGTGGACTGAGGGTCACCGGTCTGAGACAAGACGTCCACAAACAGGTCTCTGGACCAAAGCTCCTCTAAGGAGGACAAATGGACAACTGTCCTGAGGTCAGAGGAACCATCCAGCTGTTACCAGACCAGATAATCATGGAGACCAGAAGCTCCTTCAATCAGTCAACCAATCAGGTTAATAACGTGATTGTTTGAGGCTGAAATCAGTGTTTCTGACTCAATCCAGCGCAGCTCTGAGTCTTCAATTAAAAACGAACATTGAGATCCAGGCGACAGAAACGCTACATGACTGGAGGAACCATCGTTATTCACATGATGGACAGCTGAGGAAGGCCCGCCTCCACTGGTTCAGGAGCCGTAGCCAGATGTGCAGACCTCTATAAGAGCAGATGTTTTGAAGGCGCGCCGGTCTGGAGGTCTGCTGAAGCACGGTGGTGGAGGGGTGGTGCTCAGGGGTTCACAGCTCCAGGACCTGGATGGTGTTGTCCAGAAGAACTAAAGACGTCTTCACATTTCAGAGAGAAACTTCTGGAATATTCTGATGAAAACGGTCAACTGGTCAGTTATTTAGACGAACATTTAGCCGCCATCAGAAGATGATTCTGACCAAAACGTTGAAGAAAGAAAATCTGACAATCCGACAGTCAGCAGCACTGAAATCTGAACTTTCTCCATTTTATTTCAAACGGTTGAAAGATTAAAATTCTCCACATTTCAGCTTTCAGCTAAACAGCTGCTGACTCGTCTCCTCTGACTGAAATCAGCACGTTTTATTTCATCACCGACTGAAGCTGAGGGGTAACCATGGAAACGCTGCTGTCAATCAGCTGGGCTCTGAGCTCCACGTGGAGGAGGTTCGTCTTCAGACTGGACCGGGACCAGGGACGACCGGGGACGAAAACCGGACATTTCTGTCCCAGACCGGGTTTCAGAGAGATGTTTTTAACAGAAGAGTGACGGATCAAAATAAAAGAGGAAGACGCTCTGGAGTCTCGAAACAGACGCTCTGGAGTCTCGAAACAGCATCTGTTTCGGAAACAGATGCTCTAGAGTCACAAAATAGATGCTCTGGAGTCTTGAAACAGTCGCACTGTAGTCACAAAACAGACACTCTGGAGTTTTGAAACAGATGCTCTGAAGTCACAAAACAGACGCTCTGGAGTCTTGAAACCAATGCTCTGGAGTCATGAAACAACTGCTCTATAGTCACCAAACAGCTGCTCTGGAGTCATAAAACAGAAGCTCTCGAGTCACAAAACAGACACTCTGGAGTCTCGAAACAGAAATGTTGGAGTCACGAAACAGACGCTCTGGAGTCACCAAACAGTCGCACTGCAGTCACAAAACAGATGCTCTGGAGTCTCAAAACACGTTCTGGAGTCTCAAAACAGATGCTCTGGAGTCACAAAACAGACACTCTGGAGTCACAAAACAGACACTCTGGAGTTTTGAAACAGATGCTCTGAAGTCACAAAACAGACGCTCTGGAGTCTTGAAACCAATGCTCTGGAGTCACGAAACAACTGCTCTATAGTCACCAAATAGCTGCTCTGGAGTCATAAAACAGAAGCTCTCGAGTCACAAAACAGACACTCTGGAGTCTCGAAACAGAAATGTTGGAGTCACGAAACAGACGCTCTGGAGTCACCAAACAGCTGCTCTGGAGTCACCAAACAGTCGCACTGCAGTCACAAAACAGATGCTCTGGAGTCTCAAAACACGTTCTGGAGTCTCAAAACAGATGCTCTTCACACAGTCAAACAGACCTCTGGAGTTTTGCAGATGCTCTGGAGTCACAAAACAGACGCTTGGAGTCTCGGAGTCTCAAAACGGACGCTCTGGAGTCTCGAAAACACTCTGGAGCTCAAAACTAAAACTAGGAGTCTGAAAAAAATAAAACACAATAAAAAAAAAACTAATAAAAACTACAATGAGGATGTAAAACTAACTAAAACAACTGAATTGTAGTTCAGCTCGTTTTCGGATCGTTTTCTTTCCTCGATTACTGCCAAGAGATTACTGCCTGTCTGCAGCAGCCGCTATGCTACCCTCCCTCCAGGAGGGGGCAGCATAGCGGATAAGACTTTTCGGGCCACCCCCCGGAAGTTCCCCGTCCGCCATTGCTGGAGGGTGCTACTTTCAGGCCGCAGATTACCAGTGTTTTTCTCTTTCTACAAATATATTTTTATAATGTCGAGTCAGTGGGAATAATGTCCGTCATAACTGTGCCAACAATGGCGTGAAAATTCGACCATGGAGAAGAAAGTCACAAGACTGCTTGTTTGCAGAACAGAAGTTAGGAAGACGGGGTGAAAATATCAACAGAAAGGACTTTTCAAATGATACACTGTGAGTCATTCAATCTCGTACTACTCATAGTCTCACTGAGAGTCCGGACGATTTGGCCAAAAGAACAGCAGTGAGGCTACGGAGCCCTCTAGCAAGCTATAAATCAATGAATGTGAATGAATTAGAAATGATAAAATAATTAAATAAACATTAACACATGCCTAATTTACCGCTAGCGTTAATGTTCAGTAGCAATCTTTATGGCTTGTTGACAGCGTCCACAGTGTGTTTGTTAGGGAATAGATCATGCTATTTCTAACCAATCATTAAAAACAGCGAACCTTATCTGTAACTGGAGGCCACTGCCTCATCATCAAGACAGTCTGTGTTATCAGTACAGATGCTCTACGCTGCTGTGTTTGGTTAGTGATGGAGCACCGCACACTCCAGTTATGGCGGGGCCACTAGGGGGCGCATGTCCATTTTCAAGTCAAAAAAGTTGTATAATCATACGCAAGAAGAAAACTAAAACAACTAAATAAAAACTAAACTGAAACTAGTCAATTCCTCACTAAACTAAAACTAAAATTACTTGTTGAACTAAAAAAACTAAACTGCTAATCAAAATAAAAACTAAAAAAATTTCAAAACTATAATAACCTTGCTCTGGAGTCTCGAACAGACACTCTGGAATCACGAAACAGTTGCACTGTAGTCACAAAACACACTGGAGTCTTGAAACAGATGCTCTAGAGTCTCAAAACAGACGCTCTGGAGTCATGAAACAACTGCTCTATAGTTACCAAACAGCTGCTCTGGAGTCATAAAACAGAAGCTCTGGACTCACGAAACAGACGCTCTGGAGTCACCAAACAGCTGCTCTGGAGTCACAAAACACACTGGAGTTTTGAAACAGATGCTCTAGAGTCACAAAACAGACGCTCTGGAGTCTTGAAACAGATGCTCTAGAGTCTCAAAAAGACGCTCGGAGTCTCAAAAACGGACCTCTGGACTCGAAACGGAGCTCTGGAGTCTCGAAACACTCTGGAAACAGACACTCTGGAATCACGAACAGTCACTGGTCACAAAACACACTGGACTTGAACTGCTCTGAGTCACAAAACAGTCTGGAGTCTCAAATGGAGTCTCAACGTCTGGAGTCTCAAACAGAAACTGCTGGATGAGTCTTGAAACAGATCTCTGGATCAAAATGCAAGTCACAAAACAACGCCTGGAGTCACAAAACAGACTCTGGAGTCACCAAAAGCTCTGGAGTCACGAAACAGATTTGGAGTCACGAAACAGTCGCACTGGAGTCCCAAATCTGGAGTCACAAACAACGCTCTGGAGTCACCAAACAGCTGCTCTGGAGTCACAAAACACACTGGAGTTTTGAAACAGATGCTCTAGAGTCACAAAACAGACGCTCTGGAGTCTTGAAACAGATGCTCTAGAGTCTCAAAACAGACGCTCTGGAGTCTCAAAACGGACGCTCTGGAGTCTCGAAACGGACGCTCTGGAGTCTCGAAACGGACACTCTGGAGTCTCGAAACAGACACTCTGGAATCACGAAACAGTTGCACTGTAGTCACAAAACACACTGGAGTCTTGAAACAGATGCTCTAGAGTCACAAAACAGACGCTCTGGAGTCTCAAAACACGTTCTGGAGTCTCAAAACGGACGCTCTGGAGTCTCAAAACAGATGCTCTGCAGTCTCGAAAAGGATGCTCTGGAGTCTCAAAACGGACGCTCTGGAGTCTCGAAACAGACGCTATGGAGTCTTGAAACAGATGCTCTGGAGTCACGAAACAGTCGCACTGGAGTCACAAAACAGACGCTCTGGAGTCACAAAACAGCTGCTCTGGAGTCACGAAACAGATGCTCTGGAGTCACGAAACAGTCGCACTGGAGTCACAAAACAGACGCTCTGGAGTCACAAAACAGACGCTCTGGAGTCACCAAACAGCTGCTCTGGAGTCACGAAACAGCTGCTCTGGAGTCACGAAACAGTTGCACTGGAGTCACAAAACAGATGCTCTGGAGTCTCAAAACACGTTCTGGAGTCTCAAAACAGACGCTCTGGAGTAAAAAAAAAACAGCAGCTCTGGAACAGGAGCAGAGCTTCTGGGGACACGCTGCTCATTTTTAAGGTTAGGGGTTTAAGACGCTTCAGCGCTTCCTTCATTGTCTCCTCCAGGAAACATCGGAGGGAGCATCCTTCATGGAAGAGAAGGAGACGAATCTGTCCCAGAATTCCATGCAGCTGCGTAATTTAGTCACACAAACTATGAATAAATGAAATAAAAGGACCGGAGTGAACAGCTGTGACCTCATCTGACACGTCTTTAGGGTTTCATTTACTTTTTTAAATTATAAACCTTCAAACAGGCCTGGAATAAACTTCTATGAGATGATCCAGTGATGTTCTGTGAACTTCAGAGGTTCATTTAGTGAGTTAATTATTGGATAATTGACTGACACGGCTCTGATCCTTTATTACAATTTATTCACTTTTTATTTATCTAAAAAAAATTCCTATAATTTTGTTTGTAGTTTATTTATAATGACATTTATTTATTTTATTTTTGCTAAATCAATAATAAACAATATTAAAGTATCTTATTTTAGTACTATATTTTTTTACTTATTTATAAATAATCCTATTAATGTATCAATTTTAATTTTATTCCGTTTTTTATTATTTTGTATGTATTTCTTTTATTCCTTGTTTGTTTCCTGTATTTTATTTATCATTTTAACTGTAGTTTCTTTTAATTTCTTTTAACTTATTTATTCTCTATAGAACTAATTTTCAAAAATTAATAAACTGGTGCCTTTTAGCGTCACATTTTACCCCCAAACTTCATATTAACTCTCTCTAAACTTTATTTCAGATTTAAGCTTCTATTTTTCAAAAGTTAGTCTTTTTATTTGATATCATCCGACTGTATTTAGTTTGATTTTAGTTTGTCTGGGAGCTTTTGTGGAAAATACTTATATATAAGTATAAATAAGTATAATATATATAATATATATATATATATATATATATATACATATATATATATATATATACATATATACATATATATATAGATATATATATACATATATATATATATCTATATATATATATATATATATATATCTATATATATATATATATATATCTATATATCTATATCTATATCTCTATCTATATTCTCATCTTCTCTTCCTCCTCACGGTCACAACAGGAGACTTTTTCCGTTTTACTCTCGACATCATTCAGTTTGTTTTAAAGTCCAAAAGTCAAGTTTCCGTTTCAAATTCGCGTTTTTGATGAAGCAACAACTTTCCCGCGAATCAAATTGAACCGAAAACATTGAACCTGCAGTCTGTAGTGACCTGGTTTAAAGACTAGTTTAAATCAAAGTTGATGTTTCCAGTTCCGTCCTTATTTCCGCGGAGCTGCAAAGACTCCTGGTTCCAACAAACCTTTTATAATTAAATGTTCCGTTTCTGTCAGCTTGACTCCGACAAAAAAGAAAGAAAAGAAGAAAAGAAAAGAAAAGAAAAAAATCAGAGTCGTTTAAATGAATCTACCGGGAGCTGCTTATTGCGCAAGCGCACTGATTAATTAATTAATCAGTAATTAATTAATTAATTAATGTGTTTATTTCACGTAATTCAGTTCACTTTCTCGGCAACAGCGCGTCACATTTAAGTTAATTAAATATAATCCAGTCACGTCAAACCGGTTTCCGGTTGACAGCAGGACAATTAATAAATAATAATTACACTCCAGTTAGTTCCAATTTATGATCCAATTCACTGGACTGAGTTCAAAAACACAAACTAGTTTAGTGCCAATTCATTTATAAAGAAATACATTAAATCAATCAATGAATAACAGAATTCCAGTCACGCGCTTCATCTGAGATCAATTATCATCATTATAATGTCCTTTAAAAACTGACAATAATTATTTTATTGGCAGAGTTTTGAGATTTGATTACTTGTTTTTTTTTAAATATAATTTCTGTGGTCAGAAAATAAATTCTTTGTTGAGATAAATGACACCAGCTGCAGCCCTCTTTATTTAATTAATTAGGTTTTATTTCATCCTGTTATTTTAATGTAATTTCCGTTTAATTCATGGTTATTCTTTGTTTGATTAAAATAATTACATTTTTATTTTAATTATCCATTTTATTTTGACCTAATCGCTTTTTAAATTAATTCCATTTCTCCCATCATGACTTCATTTCTTCCCATTAACGTGATGGTTTTTATTTTGTTTAAAAAGGCCTCCGCTCCTCTTTCAGGCCGCTGCTGCTCTCTTCTTCTTTTCTTTTGCTTTTTTTTCTGACCTGCTTCTGCACGTGCCAACTATCAAACCTGGGCCTCGTGCAGTGATCAAACATCTCTTAATATCAGGACGCAAAATAGTTTTTATACACAAAAACAACAACAACAAAATAAAAACTTCCAGATGGAGCAGATTTCCTCCTGCTATAAAACAAAATAACAGGACAAATGTGGAGTCACGTGATTATAATCAATAAATAAGCAAACACAACTCAGAAATCTGACTCTTCTCTCCTGGATGCAACTTTAAATTCCTTCACTTTGAAAACGCGCCACTAATTCCTCCTGAAATCCACCTTCAGGTCCGTTTTCCCGCCGCTTCCTGTCACGCGACAAACAGGTGAAACGCAAAAGAAAAAGCTGCAGAAACACGTCAGATTAACGGAAGAACTCCGGTTCAGAGCCGCGGGAACGTTCCAGCCCCCCGGAAAACATCTGCTCCGGTCCTGGGGGGCCGCTGACCCCCAACACCTAAACCCCTAAACCCAACCCCCCCCACCCCCACCCCCTAACCCCAACAACACATGAAATAAAAACGTCCAGCAATAAAAACAGAGACAATAAAAGGAGCCGGATGTCACTGCTGTTAATTTCAGGTCTCATTAAAGAACAAATAAAAGAGGATAAAAGGCCATAAAATGCAGATTCTGCATCAAAATGTGTAAAAAAAAAAATGTAAGTCCGTGTTACAGGATAAATGAGAAGCTGGAGAAACATTTAAAAATTAAAACACGTGATAAACAGAAGTGAAAATAAAACCCCAATAAAAAAATGAGGAATAATGAAACGATAATGGACAGATTCAAAATCCCATAATAATAAGAGCAGAAGAAAAATGCTGCAAAACTCCACTTATTTATTCAAGAATTTTTTTTAATTGCAGATATTTTATATTAGTGGTTGTTTGCACTGAAATAATGCGTCTTAATTTAGTTATAATGGAAATAAAGATGATATTCTGGAGGGAAATAAAGATGAAAAATGTAATTTTTACTTCTTTCTCCTCCTTAAAACTGAAAATGATCGAGACTGAACTCAGACCGGGTCTGACCCCCCCCCCCCCCCACCCCCCGGCCCGCCGTCTCACCTTGGAAGCGGTGACCCAGGAAGCGGCTCCGCAGCACCCAGGGGTAGAAGCTGAGCGCGTCCCGGTGCTGCGGGCTGAAGAAGCTCTGCGGCGGGATCTGCAGCGGGTGCAGCGGCAGCGCCGTCCCGCCTCCGCCGCCGTGCGCCCCGGGCTCCTGCAGCACCAGGTCCGGCCCGGATGAGAACAGAGTCCGCCCGCTGCCGCCGCCGCCGCCCGCCGCCGCTCTGGAAGCAGGAGCCGAACACCCCCGCGGCCGCGGCGGCGGCGGAGCCCGGGTGCAGCGCGTCCGGGAAGCGGAGCGCCGTGGGCCGGATGGGCTCGTCGCCGGAGCCGCCGCGGCCGCCGGCATCCTTCCCCACCAGAGACTCGATGGTGAAACATTTCTTGGAGCTGCTGTGCTGGAACATCGTGGACGAGGTTGAAGGAGAAGATCTGAAGAAATTAAGGTCCAGCAAGTCCAGTTGGTCGGACTGGGGAGGGTTGGGGGGGGTGGGCTCAGATTTCAGGTTCCCCCATAACTCTCCCATAAAAGTGCGACTTTCCCCCCTGAAAATCCCGACCTCCAGCACCTGGAAGCGGAGGTCGCTGCCTCCTCACCTGGTCCGGGGCGGTGTCTCCCGCCGCTACCCGTTCTCGCTGGGGGACAGAGAGACAAATCAAAGCCTGAAAGTTCCGCGCTGAAGCACCGGAGCACCGGAGGACCGGAGCGGCTCCTCCTCCGCAGCGGCGGCCGGGTTGGAGCGGAGCGCGGCGGGGCTGCGGGCTCTGCTCAGGCGGTGACTGCTCGCGCCTCCTGCCGCCTCGTGCCGGAGTCTGAGCGGACTGTCTGCGAGCCGCCGGGCCGCACGAGCGCACATACCTGCCCTGCCCTCCTCCTCCTGCTGGAGGTGTGCTGGGCATGCGCAGCAGAGGCGGCGGCCGCTCCGACACCATTTTGTTGATGGAGCAAATGGGGGGGTGTTGTAGGTGATGAGGATGAGGATTGAAGCGATGATGAGGAGTAACAAACGTTACTGATGTCTGTAGTTTAATAAAAGCATTTATAAATGACACGGCTGAAGGTTTCATTTAAATTCTACATTTTTGAATCAACAGTTGTGCAAAAGTTTGTTTGTTTCTTCTGAAAACCCGTCCAGACAAACCGCCCTGGTCCAGTCGTCTTCCAGCTCCAGGTCTGGAGGCTTGTTGAACTTCATTCATAGGGCTGGCAAGATAACCCGTTATTATCGCGTTAACTCATTAATTTATTAACACCGACATTTATTTTTTTCTCGCGTTAACACATGTTGCTCACATGCTTTTGTTTTGAAAAGTCTGTTACTGGCTGCTGTGGAACTGGAAGATAATTGGCAGGTTAAACATGCAGAAAAGCTAAAGCAGAGATGAAGAACGGTAAAAATCTGTGAACTTTACAGTTTAGGTAGCAACTCAGGTAACAATATTAACAATTCTGTCTGAAAATAAAACTGGACTGCAACAAAACTTTGGCGTCATTCCTCCATGTTCCATCAGATCTGCTCCATGTGTTCACTGTCCTGCTGTTCTCTAGCTGGTTACTGCAGTGCGGCTCCATCTAGTGGCACAGATGTGTAATGACAACAGAAAGTCCAGTCCTCCATTATAAAACTAATTCAGTTCTGTGGCCCATTTTTTAAGTTCGTATTTTTGATCCAAGTCTAAAATTAAAATATTAAAAAAAAAAACAGGCTTTTTTTTTTTTTTTTTTTGTTAGATTAAAAAACAGAAAAACATAATAAAATGTCACTTTTTATTTTTTTTCTAAGTTTTGATTGACAATTGAAAATGGAAAGAATGATTGATACACAGATTGGTAAAGTTACTGAACTTTAACACGGACATTTTCATTTTAAAGTTCTCCCAGACGGAGGATTCAACAGAAACAAGGTTATTTGTAACAACTGACAAGTTGAACTCCCCGTTAAAAGTTTCTGCTGTTACCTCAGAAATTACCTGTTTTAATGTTCTGATTGTGCTGAGACACAATCATTTTGTTGGATTTTGTTTGTAGATATAAAAAAAAAATTTTAATTAAAACAGGATGACATTAATGCCCTGGCAGTGGCAATAAGCTTTATTTTATTTTACATTTTTTAAGATGAGATTTACACTAAATATGTGTTACTGACAAGTGCTGATGTTAAAAGTGTTTGAACAACAAACGTTATGGTACTTTAGTTCATATGGCAGCAGAACATTTAAATAAAAGGGACCTTTACACTACTGTTGAATTCATTATGATTTTGCATATACAGTGTGATTAATTGTGATTAATCAGGGAAATTATGCGATTAATCGGGATTAAAAATTTCAATCGTTGCCCAGCCCTAGTCATAACCCTTTCCAGACTGATGTGCAGAAACAAGTGGCTCTATACTGATCTCCTTCCCTCTTGGCATTGTGTTTATGATTCAAACAAACTGCTGATGATCAGCTCATCAAGGAGTGATAACTGGGATGGCCCCCATTGTTTTCTTTATTTGTCTTAATTTCTGTTAAATGAATGGTGGCAGAGAAGAAGACTTTAAGATCAATAAAAACAGGATTAAAAGTAAATGTTTTTTCCAGCCACCGGGGGGCGCCCTACCAGGAACCGAGGATTCCTAACAGATTTCCATGGAAACGCAGTCAATCGTGCTGTCAGGCCTCATGCAGATGCGGGTTCAAGCCCCGCGGCCCAGTCCCGGCCCTCTGGGCCCCGCAGGACAAATGCCAGCTCATTCAGGGGCTCTTAATTGTAACCCGGGAGGCTCCACAAAGGCCCCCTGCCTCCGGCGTCAATGAGCTGCCCCGCGGAGGCCCATGTGAACCGAAGCGCCCCCTTTAGCCTCCTCATCCTGCCTCAGAGTGTCACCCCCCCTCCATCTTAATTAATAGGCTTCACTGGCAGATTTGGATCCCGCTCGTCTTTGATTCAAGGTGCCCATTAGCATCTATTAATTTTGCCTCCGGCGCTCTGAAAGGAGGAATTAAGCGCTGCGAGTCATTGTGCGCGTGAGTTAAAGTGCAGTTATTGTCCCGCGGCGCGGAGCCACAGCTAACTGCTGCTAACTGCTGCTAAGCCCTCTTGAAAGTGTCGGGGCGTCCCGTCTCATTAGAGCCCAACAACGGAAAGATATTCACAGGAAATAGCTGCAAGTTTTCTTTCTTCCACATTTAATCACTCAGCCGTGGCATCACGCGTGAAAAGGACACTTCAAAATGTGAAAAAAGGAGGAAGACTGGAGCGTCGAGGCCAAACAGCAGCTGTGATGATACTGTAGATCACAGACAAGGACCTTCAGAAGAGTCACAGCTTCATTTAGAATATATGATATAATATACTTTATTATAATATGATCTGACATTATATAATATCCTTTAATATGATATCATATAGGCAGCACGGTGGCTTAGTGGTTAGCACTGTTGCCTCACAGCTAGAAGGTTCCTGGTTCAAACCTCAGCGGGGGGGGGGGTCCTGGATTGAACTTCAGGGCCTTTCTGTGTGGAGTTTGCATGTCAGGTTAATTGATAATTCTAAATTGCCCGTAGGAGTGAATGGGAGTGTGTCTGTATGTTTGGCCCTGTGATGGACTGGCGACCGGTCCAGGGTGTACCCCTGCTTTTCGCCTGTAGATGGCTGAGATAGGCTCCAGCAGATCCCCGTGACCCTTCAAGGATGAAACGGGCATAGAAAATGGATGGATGGATGATATCATATAATATAATTTAATATACCTACAGTAGTAATTGTTTTGATTACAGTTATATATTCGAAGATGCTTTCTGAGATTTGCCTGAGATCTGAGTTTTTTTCGAAAAAAAATTAGCATTAGCATAGCTTATTTTGTTATATTTTATTATTTATTATATTATAAAATTGTGAATCTGGTGAGATTATGATTTTTTATGTCAAAACTGTCATAAAACTTAATTTTTTTGTCAGATAAAATCACAAGTTTTTAACTGAACTCTGCAGGGTTTTTTTTAGTAAAATCACAACTTCTGGAGATAAAATTACAAACTTTATGTCCTCAAATCACAATTTGTGTCACAACAAATTGTGTCACAATTTGTCATCTGCACTATTTCTCTCTACATTGCATATCTTTGTACACTGATCCGCACTGTTTTGTACTTTGGACTCTTTTTTGCACTGTAACCGGTGATGCTGCTTTTGATCTTATTGTACCTATGTACAGTGGCAATAAAGGATTCTATTCTATTCTATTCTAACAATCGCATGTTTTATAAAATCACTACTTGTCGACAAAAGTTCACACACTTTTGTCAAAAAAATTTTAATTTTTGTAAAATTGCTCTTTTTGTCGTAAAAAAATCATAATTTTTTGTTGAGAAAATTGTAACTTGTTAGTTTCAAATTGAAAATTTTCTTCTAAAATATTACGACTTGTTTGAAAAACGGTGAATTTCGTGTAAACTTTCTGTCCTAAAATCACAATTTTTTTGGTTTTAAAGTTGCTAATTTCATTGACTTTTTTTGTTGTAAAAAGTACATTTTTGCCATAAAATTTCAAATTTCACAAAATGACTTTTGGACATCAAATCATGAATTTTGGTTGTAAAATGAAGAAATTCACAAAACTGTGATTTAACTTAATTTTGCAACTTTCTATTTAATAAAATAATAGAATTACACTGTCTGTCCAAAAAAAAGTCGCCACCTGGCTTTAAGTCAGCAAACAGGTCTGAGCCTCCTATTGGATAATTACTGCATGGGTGATTATCTTTCAGCTGGCAACAAGTTATTTAACCCCAACTGGTGCTGGTTGCTTCTTATTTCCTAAACAACAAAGGCGGTCCAACAAAATATTAGAGTGGATGACCTTTATTTTTTTGGGTGACTTTTATTTTTGCCTGACAGTGGCCAAAAGACTTGTTATTGTAAAATCATGAATTAGAGAAAATCACAAGTTTTGGACAAAATGCCCAACTTTTTCTTGATTTTCAAGCCTTTTTTGCAAAAATTCTCAAATTCTTATGAAATTTCACTTTTCACAGAACTGCAATTTTTTAAAAACATTTTTCCAACTTTTCTTTCATAAAATACGAACATTTTCAAAATCTTTACATCATAAAATCACCAATATAACATAACGTCTGTAAAAAAATTTGTCATAAAACCTCAAATTTTGTAAAATTCAAGACTCAAAAATTCCCAACCTTCCTGAATTGAACAAGTTTGATGAAAAAAAAAAATCACTAATTTCTTTTTTTTAAGTCACAACCATAACTTATTGTAACTTACAAAATAGAGTTTTGACATAAATTCACAGCTCAGAAGCAAAGTTCAGAGAAAAGCTTCGGTCCAGTTAAAGTGATGCAGCCGTCACTCATGAACCAAATATTAAATTTAAAGAGTCAAATATCTCAGTTTCACTGGAAATAAAACCTCCCTTCATGACACTCTTTAAAACCATGTCCAGGGTTGTGTTACTGTGGCTTTTATTTACGGTGAGAGAGATGGGTCACTGGGACAGAGACAACGGGGCGACACGCAGCAGGCCGGGAATCGAACCTGCAGCCTCCGTCTGTGGACGAGCTGCAGAAACCACTGAACCGTATGGTTTCTCAGCGGACTCACACATCTGGCCCCTCCCGTGACTCCTCCCCCGGTCTTCAGGTGTTTCCAGGTGGCTGTGAGGTGTCATGGGAATGCTGTGACATGACAACAGAAGCCGTGACCCGTGACTGACACACACACGCGTGTTTTCCTGACTTCAGAGGACGCTGTGTTGTGTCCTGCTCTGAAGTTAGTAGGTCACTGGGCCATCGTGTTGGTGGGAGGGGGGGTCCGAGGCCCCGGATGGCCCCAGGCGCTATGTAGTCCGGAGCCGTTGCCCCCCGGTGGCTCTGCCAACCGTAGAGTGATGGTACTGTGGTTGGGGAAAAAAAACAACGCTGCATTTGAGCAGAAATACCTCATACCAAGTGTGAAGCACGGTGGTGGAAGAGTTATGAGATGGGGTTGTTTTGACCCAGAAACCCGAGAGAGTACAGGATTAAAATATGACTGCAGGTCTGTTATAGTCTTCAGAATACGTCGTCCATCTGACACGGACCACTTGGGAAAACAGCGTTCTGAGTCAGGTGTGGGTGTGAAGGGGGCGGGGTTACTCTCACCTACAGCTGTCAGGTTGATCTGCAGTCAGTAAACCACAGGTCAGAGGTGTTGGGGCCCTTCAGGGGCCTCCACCTGAAGGCTCCCGATCCTGAAAGCACCTACAGTCCGGCCCTCCCTCTGACCAATCGCAGTTCCAGCTGTGGGGCCGTTTAGGAGCTGTGTGATGTCACAGGGAGGGCGGGGCTGTTCTGGAACGGGAACAAACAGGGGAGTTTGACTGACTGGACTTGAGTTTTAGCCTGGAGCTGGTGGGCTGCGGCGCCCCCTGGAGGCAGAATACGGCTCAACAGTGGGACAAAGTGGGACCGGTGGACCTGCCGGACTCAGCACGGTTCAGTCCAGGGCTCTCTGGTCCACACAGCAGATCTCCACGCCCCAGTGTGGTCAGAAGTGGTGTTACTACTACTACTGCGCAGGAACAATCCTTAAAATAATGTGCTTATCAGATAGTAAATTATTGTTGGGTTCATGAGACGTCTGTTTTATCGCTTCTGTTCTGTTTAAAAGACACATTTTTATATGATTTTAGATCCATGCCAAGAATTTTGTTTTTTCAGGCTGACAGCCGCGTGGGAACGTTGGATGTTGTTTAACTTGAGAGATAAAAGTCAGTTTGAATCCCAGCAATGAATCCACCAGTCAGCTGCCCTCTGCTGCCATCTAGTGGCCACGAGTGTGAATTACACCGCTGACGTGCAGCAGAATCTACCTCAGATGACAACTGATATATATATATATATATTAATTATTAGGTCTCTTTGGAGCAATTTTGGAGCAATCTTTTGGACAAATCTGAAATTGGACATGACATTCAAGGTCCGTCATCTGCAACTCAGCTTTCAGCAGGTATGTTTAATACTGAATTCGCATTAGATCATCCTAAAATTATTTTGTTGTTGTTGTTGTTTCCACATCTTTATGCAATAATTTAACATTTCTTTGTATGGCCAGATGCTTTCAGTGGTGATCAGTTGGATCAACCAACAGGAGCCTTATTGTAGCGGTGGAAGCTACAGCAGCAGTGACACAGAGGAGCCCCCCCCCCCCCCCCCCCCCCCCCCCCCCCACCCCCCCCCCCCCAGACATCACAAGCCACAACATCCCCACAACTTGGTAGTAAGTCTTTTTTGCATTACAATTTCAGAAAGCCTGAATAAATATTAATGATGATGAAGTCTAGTGCAGAACTACAACAAAACAGTGTCATTGATCTTATTCTGTGTATTATATGTCAACAGCCATTCTAAATAGTACCCCGCCCCCTTTTTTTTTTTTTTTCAAGACATATCCCAATGTCCAGCAGATGGGCCAACGCAACCGGTCCTGAAGGTGTATCCAGGGACTGTCCAAGGGAGAGGGCATTCAACAGCTCACCGTTCCTGCACTTCCCCTGGTTGGAGTATTCAGTCATGACTCTGCATTTTGCTTTGCATGCATACACTTCAGTTTACCTAAAGGAGGTTACTCCAATTGGAAAAAGGCTATGTTCAAAGATGGAGGATTTAAATGGCATGAAAAATCAGAACGGCATTTGAAAGCAATGTTTGCGTGGAGTGAATACAAAAAAAATGCTCTTAGAGTTTCTTCTATAAGAGAAGCTCTTGACCAAGCCTACAAAAAGAAAGTTGAGGAAAATCAGACATACATAAAAACAATTGCTGAAGTGCTTCGGACATGTTGAAACTGAAGGCTCACAAAACAATGAAAAAAAAATGATTGAACATATTGCTCAACAAAATCCATTAATTGCAAAAAAAAAAAAAAAAAGAATGCTTCAGGCAATGCTAAGTATATCAGCAACACAATTCAAAATGAAATTTTGCAGTGCCTGTCAGATATGGTCCGGGAATCCATAATACAGAAAGTTCTTTTCTGTTATAGCAGATGAAACAAAAGATCTAAAGAAAAGTGAACAACTCTCATTAGTACTCAGTACAATGGTGCAGTGCACAAGAGCTTTTTAGAGTTCCAAAGAGCCAGTGAACTGGATGCAGCGGGACTAACTCAGGAAATAATACAGTGTCTGGAAAGATATGGTCTTGATTACAAATCAGATCTTGTTGGTCAGGGTTATGATGGGGCGTCAGTGATGTCTGGGAGATGCACTGGGGTTGCTGCAAGGATTAGAGCAGAGGCCAAACATGCCTTTTACCTTCATTGCAAACGCTCACTGCTTGAACCAAGTTATTGTAGCAGGGCATAAAATTAGAATTTTTACCAAGTAGCCCCTGGCTACCAGGTGTTTGAAGTTGGTAGCCAGCTAACAATTTTGGTCGCCAGTGTTTGTCGTCGCCCCATACGCCCCCGTAGACTGCTGACATCATCATGGTCGCTCAATGGCTTCAATGGCCTCTAGCATCTGTAGTAGACATTTCTCCAGCACATCCTCAGTAAATCCATCAGAGAAACACTATTGTACTGGTGTGATATTATGAAACATCTGCACCACCTCACTATATCTGCCAGGAGATCTAAGCTTCCTGGAGAAAAACTGGAATCTGCATTGTTACTCTTTAGTAACAAAATCATTTGCAAACTACAATGAATGATGACGGGCTCAGCAACATTGGCATACTTAGCATCGAGAGGAGAAGGGCAAAGTCATTGAACTTGAATGACTTTGTTTTACGCTTTGCAAAAAAACACAAAAACAGACGTATACAGCTGTCCTAGAGGTATTGTAAACCAAGAGAAACTCTTACTTTGAAAGCACATGCACAGGCAGAATGTCTTTGGTGTACAGTGAGACTGATGTATCCAAATGTCTATTTGTGTTGTAGATGTCCCACGTTTTGCGTAAATTAATATCTTTGTTCCAATTTTTAAGTACTGTTCATTGCAATCTAAAACTGCATGGAATTTAGATAAAATTGTATTTTTTCACTGTGCCACCCTTCTACAGTCTGTGTCCTTGCCTGACTACCCCCCAAAAAAATATTTCCAGACAAGCCCCTGCTCTGGTGGTCGGTAGAGGAACTGCAGCCTCTAGTGGTCAATAGACGAACCGCAGCCTCTGGTGGTCGGTAGAGGAACTGCAGCCTCTAGTGGTCAATAGACGAACCGCAGCCTCTGGTGGTCGGTAGAGTAACTGCAGCCTCTAGTGGTCAATAGACGAACCGCAGCCTCTGGTGGTCGGTAGAGTAACTGCAGCCTCTAGTTTAGTGTCAACCCACAACTGCTATGAACTTCAAGGCTAGACGGAGAGTGTGTCTCAGCCTGCCCCAAACAATCCTTTTCTGTTTTGGCTCCCTGGAAGCGCAGCCTTCAAGGCCGCTCCCTTATCTATTCTCCCTGGATGCTGTGTGGCTTGGACGCTTCTACCCCCCCCCATTCCCCCCTCTGCACCTGGAGACCAGGATCTACATGACTGCACTCCCACTACACTGATCAACACGCACTCCCTCCCCCACTTCAACGTCTTCGCTGCCCCCCCCCCTCCCGCCCTGCGCACCTTCCCCTTCTCCCCCGTGTGGCGATGGACTGATTGCGCGACTGGCTGCGCGCGCACAGACTGTCAAAACTGGGTTATCCCGCCATCATGTTTCTATCAATGTCCTGTGTTAAGTCTGTACATGCTTAATTAAATGTGCTGAGGTGTTTTTTTTTTTTTCCCTCTCACGACGTGTCCATTTGACACGTAGTGGGAGATGTTCTTTTTTTAACCTCCACCCTCCCCCCAATGTTATCTTTTTTTCCTCTGTTAAATTGAAGCGCTCTTATAGCGCTGACCCAAGCACCGTTGACTCCTGTCCATATGTTGTGTTGTTTTGTTTTGTATGTTTCTTTTGGACGGTGAACTGGGAAGTCAAATTCTGCTGTGTTGGGACGCTGGCTCAGTGGCGACAATAAATTTGATTCTGATTCTGATTCTGATTCTGATGGGAGGGTACACTATGCTATAGTGCGCTATACTATGGTACGTTAGGGTACACTATGCTATGCTATGCTAAGGTGCGCTATAGTACGTTAAGGTACACTATGCTACATTTGGTAATGTGATCAGTATTACAACTTCTTAAAATCATGTTTTGTTGGAAAATGTCAAATTTTGCAACGTCACAACTTTTTGTATAAAAAAAAAAAAAAAAAAAAAAAAAAAAGATTTTTGTCTCAAAAGTGACTCTTTAGTAACAAAAAAAGAAGTGAGCCTCGCGTTTGACACTGTGGTATAAACAGAAGACCAACTGAAGCAAACTTAATTAGTTTTTTTTTTTATTTAATAAAGCCAAAAAGGCAACAAAAAAAGCTTGAATATTTCTACATGGAGCTGAAAACAACCAGCAGCAGCTGAAACAGCCGACCGCAGATAAAACATTTTCAGAAGTTGAGAGGCAGAGAAAATTCAGAACCATTCAAACCTGAACCTGATCTATAATCTATGATACAAACTCCGGTTCAAAGTGCTGGTGCAACACTGACAGAGTCCATGAAGCAGTGACTACTTCTTTTCTTGGCAACAACACTCAAAGAGACCAAATGGAAAGAAACATCAAAATAACACATGAATGAGAACGAAAGGCAACAATTTACAGTGATTGTTCTGATGATCAAGTATTAAACAAACGTTTAACGAAGCTCAAAGACCAAACCTGCTGCTAGCAGCTCAGAACGTTTACAGCTAGTATGTTACTACTATAATTACTAATTAACTTATTAACAGCTCATTAGAAACGCAATCAAAGGGACACAAGATGACAGTGAAGTTTTATCTTTATGGCTCTTGATTCCTGTCAGACTAGCGTAGGCTAACATGGTTAACGTAAAAAAAACACATGATGCTAATGTTAGCATATATGCTAATACTTGCATGTAAGATGACACCAAATGCTGGTAACTAGCATTAGCATGAATTTAACTACCATGTTTGCTAAACAGACACCACAGGCTAATGTTAGCACATACGTCAAATACTGCAGGCTAACATTACACATCATGCTATTGACTAATATTAGCATGCGTGTTAAATACTGTAAGTTAACATGATATGTGGCTAGCTAATAATAGCATGTATGTCAAATACTGCAGGCTGACAGCACCATGCTATTGGCTAATATTAGCAGGCATGTTAAATACTGTAAGGCAACATGACATGCTATGCGGCTAGCTAACATTAGCATGTATATCGAATCCTGCTGGCCAACATGATACCACATGCTCCTAATGTCAGTATATATCCAAGGTTAGCAATGATCCCAAATGGATCCCACCTGCTGCTAGCTAATTTTAGCATGTGTGCTCACAAAAAACACATGATGCACATATATGCTAAAACCTGCACGTAACATGACACTAAATGCTGCTAGCTGGCGTAAGCATGGGTTTAACAGTACCATGTATGCTAAACAGACACCACATACTGTTAGCTAACATTAGCATGTATGCTAACATGAACCCACATGCTCCTTCATGTAGCATACATGTTAAATGCTAAATGCTTAAAACATAAAATTAGCTGTTTTTATGTTAAGATTTAAAAATGGACATTTCACCGTGAATGTTTGTTTTACAACTACAAAAGGACTGTTTGCTAAAATCTGATGTTCATCAAAAAATTCTGAATCTTAATACGACAAGTTTTAAACATCCTGATGTCGTTGTTTCACTACAGAAATGTGGACATAAAACACCAAATTAAATGCATTTATGGGGAAAAACAAAGAGCTAATTAAACACTGATGGCTCTGAAACAAACACAGCTGGATATATTTTTGCTCCTGAGAGTCGTAAACGTGACGTTAAACATCTTCACCCAACATTAACAAAACAGTATTATAAAAAACCCACAGTAAGGCACTTCAGAGGCAACCTGGTAGATCTTAACCGTTCCAGAAGACGGGAGCTTTAATAAACTCTACAAGTGACGCATAAGCTTTTAAACCTTTACCCTAAAACCTGCACCATGCAGAGTTCCCGCCAAAGCCACCTGGGGGCCCAAAGACGAAGGTTAGCCTCCATAGAGGACTTCTGGGGACAAAAACCCCCAAAGACCCGTTTTCATTTGTAGAAACCTAAATGTGAACATCTGTGTTCGTGATTCAAAAAGGTTTTCTTGCAAATTTGAGATTTTACGAAGTCGGAATTTGACGGGGGGGTTTTTTTTGCCACAAATTTAATACTGAGGTTAGCTGAGCTAGCACAACAGCAAAAAATAAAATTAAATCAATAACAGAGTGGCAGAGTGGGCATAGAATTTAAAGGGAAAAAAAAACCCCAAAAACTCAAAAAGGTGATTTTATGAATTCCCAAGTAAAAACCCGCAGTTTCACTAAAACTCAAAAATTCTGACTTCAAAAAAACTCACAAATGTGCAAGTAAGTTAGATTGTTTTCTTTGTAAACTCACATTTGCAAGTGGCCTTAAACTTGCAAATAAAAAAAAGAAAAATAAATAACTATTTTGCTAGTTTAACTTGAATTAATACTAGCGTAATTTTTTCCTCAAGTTTGAGATCTTAAAAAAAACTGTATTAAAAAAAAAAACAAAGTTGGCGCTGGTCCTGGGAGCACCTCCGGCAGCGTCCAGGAGGGTTAACTCCAAATTAGCATTTTTTGCAAAACACATGACTAGTTTTTTTGTTTTGAGGGTTTCCAAGAAGTGTCTGGAGTCAAAAAAGAAGAAGTGTACTGTGGCTCCTCCTAGTGGCTCTAATGAAATCTGCAAGCTGTCCCTCTTCTACCGTTGCCGTGGTAGACTCTTGAGGGCGGGGCTTCAGAGGCACAGCTCACCGGAACTGAGGGGGAGGGGCTGCATTCATTCATTCAGGTTTCCAACTGCGTTCAAACAAGAAACCCATCGTACGACTTGTGATTCAAAACACCACAACCACCAATTATGGACAGAACTTTCTAGACGATTCAACATGAAACAGTTCACAAAGAGAAAAACCTCCAGAGTTGGTTTAATGTGCCGCAATAGTTCCTTCCAACTCAAGCGGAGATCCACAACGAGGAAGCAGTTGCAGTTGCAGTCGTGGCGATCTAAAGCAGAAAAGTCGTCAGGTTGGCGAGGAAGGCACCGATGCAGGAATCCTGACCATCACCAGCTTCCTGAACCCACGACTCAGCGGATTCTCTTCTTCAGTCGCTGGTTTCAGCTCTGCAGCATCGGCTTCACGTCAACACAAAAACAAATAAACAACAACAACAACAACAACAGTGGTTTTGTTCTGTTAAGGCTCAGAGACGTAGCGCTCTGCGGGAAATGAGGCGACGCTCGCCAACCAGCCGCCCCGCGAGTCTGCAGATCCTCGGACCGAAGCCGCCCGTCTTTGCTCTGCAACAAAATCAAACTTCCTTTGTTCCGTTTGGCCCCGGACCCTGAAACTAAAACACCCGCGTCCGGACGTCTCCAGACCTGATCCCAGGTGGTTCCTGGCTCAGTTTCAGTCTCGGGACCGGGCCAGCGAACCGGACCGGGTGGTTTAGGGTCAGACTCTCGGGACTGGAGAGGTCGGGGTCATCTGGGCGCGATCTCCTGCATCATGGCCGGCAGGTGCATGCTGGGACACGAGTCCCGGTGTCTCAGCTTGAACATCAGCTGCTCTTTTTCCTGAGAAAGGTTCTGGTTGACGGTGACCTGCCTCTCCAGCGCCACCTTCAGGTCGTTCTGCTCCCTCGACAGCTGCCTGGAGAACAGACGTAGAGATGAGTGAAGCTCAGATCCTGAACCGTCTGTGGTTCCTGGGGTACTCGGGACTACGTCATGAACTGAAGACCCCCAGGAACCTCAGATCCGGACCCGTCTGCTGTTCCTGGGGTCCTCGGGACTACGTCATGAACTGAAGACCCCCAGGAACGTCAGATCCCGACCCGTCTGCGGTTCCTGGGGGTCTTCGGGACTACGTTATGAACTAAAGACCCCCAGGAACGTCAGATCCCGACCCGTCTGCGGTTCCTGGGGTCTTCAGGACTACGTCAAGAACTGAAGACCCCCAGGAACCTCAGATCCTGACCCGTCTGCAGTTCCTGGGGGTCTTCGGGACTACGTCATGAACTAAAGACCCCGAGGAACCTCAGATCCCGACCCGTCTGCGGTTCCTGGGGTCCTCGGGACTACGTCATGAACTAAAGACCCACCAGGAACCTCAGATCCGGACCGGTCTGGTTCCTGGAGTCTTCAGGACTACGTCAGGAAATAAAGACCCCCAGGAACCTCAGATCCTGACCCGTCTGCGGTTGCTGGGGTCCTCGGGACTACATCATGAACTGAAGACCACCAGGAACCTCAGATCCGGACCCGTCTGCGGTTCCTGGGGTCCTCGGGACTACGTCATGAACTGAAGACCCCCAGGAACGTCAGATCCCGACCCGTCTGCGGTTCCTGGGGGTCTTCGGGACTACGTTATGAACTAAAGACCCCCAGGAACGTCAGATCCCGACCCGTCTGCGGTTCCTGGGGTCTTCAGGACTACGTCAAGAACTGAAGACCCCCAGGAACCTCAGATCCTGACCCGTCTGCAGTTCCTGGGGGTCTTCGGGACTACGTCATGAACTAAAGACCCCGAGGAACCTCAGATCCCGACCCGTCTGCGGTTCCTGGGGTCCTCGGGACTACGTCATGAACTAAAGACCCACCAGGAACCTCAGATCCGGACCGGTCTGGTTCCTGGAGTCTTCAGGACTACGTCAGGAAATAAAGACCCCCAGGAACATCAGATCCGGACCGGTCTGGTTCCTGGGGTCTTCAGGACCCCCAGCAGCGCTCATGGTGGACAAACTTACTGGATGAGCGTCTGGCAGTTGTCGATCCGAACTCTCAGGTCCTCGTTCTGCTGCAGGACGTGCACGATCTGGTCCTCCAGGACCAGGTTCTTCTCCACCTGAGAACCGGGAGACAAGAAGAGTCAAGAAGAGGGAGGACAGAGTGGAGGACGTCTGTCCAGGCGGGACTCAGTACCAGTTCATCCATCTGCTGCAGCTTCCTGTTCTGCTCCTGCACGCGCTCACTCTTCATCTCGATGACGAACAGCAGCGACTCCTGCTCAGACTCCCAGAATGCACCTGGGCTGCCATGTTCCTGGACAGAGGAAGTTTTCGGGGGGTTTAGATGGATGCAGTCTGAAACTGTACACGAGGAATTAGAGAAACTAAACGTCCTGTCCTCCACCTGAATGTTCCTCTGCAGGTCTTTCTTGAAGGTCGACTCGTCCACCCGCCTCTTCAGCTCGTCGTAAACCCGCAGCTCGCCCGCCAGCTCCTCCACCTTCCCCTTCGGTCGCAGCACAAACACAAGCATGAGAACAGACGCAGGTTGGCGGTCCGGCCACCAGAGGGCAGAGCGTCATCACGCATGGCGGGCTGACCAAACCAGTTCTAACGGGTCCTGGGCTTTAAAAAAACAACGTCTCTTTGTGCCGCCTGGCAGCAAAACAAACATGACATCACTGAAACCTGGCAGGAACCAAAAACAAGAACCTTCTGAGTCTTGATCCCAACCAGCAGCTGTCTGAGCAACTGTTTAGAGGGAAACTGGTCACATGTCCATCCCAACTACCCCCTTAATGAAAGCTGCAGCCAGGTGCTACTAAACTGCTAAAACATCTGGGTGTGTGTGTTCAGACAGCAGGGGAAGACATCAGCAGTGCTCTTAGAGAAGCTTCTGCAGCGAGAACAGCTGCTGGTCTCCTTTCCACCAAAGATCCACATGTTTACCTGCAGGACGTTTTCAGACGCCTGGAACGTCTCCGTCAGCTGATTTGTCTCCTGTTTGTGTCTCTTCTGAAGCTCTGCAGAAAACATGATGTCACATGATGAAACGACAGAAAGAACCAGGAAGAATTAAAGGAAAGAAAATCAGTGCAAAGAACTCAAGACTCAAGAGCTGACAACTGAAAGAAACTGAACCAGAAATTAGGAAAACGATCAAAATTATGGACATTCAGAGCCAAAACTCAGTTCCTCTACCGACCACTAGAGGCTGCGGTTCCTCTAATGACCACTAGAGGCTGCAGTTCCTCTACTGACCACTAGAGGCTGCGATTCCTCTGATGACCACTAGAGGTTGCGGTTCCTCTACTGACCACTAGAGGCTGCGGTTCCTCTAATGACCACTAGAGGCTGCGATTCCACTACCGACCACTAGAGGCTGCAGTTCCTCTAATGACCACTAGAGGCTGCGGTTCCTCTACTGACCACTAGAGGCTGCGATTCCTCTGATGACCACTAGAGGTTGCGGTTCCTCTACTGACCACTAGAGGCTGCGGTTCCTCTAATGACCACTAGAGGCTGCGGTTCCTCTACTGACCACTAGAGGCTGCGATTCCTCTGATGACCACTAGAGGTTGCGGTTCCTCTACTGACCACTAGAGGCTGCGGTTCCTCTAATGACCACTAGAGGCTGCGATTCCTCTGATGACCACTAGAGGTTGCGGTTCCTCTAATGACCACGAGAGGCTGCGGTTCCTCTACCGACCACTAGAGGCTGCGATTCCTCTGATGACCACTAGAGGCTGCGGTTCCTCTACTGATCACTAGAGGCTGCAGTTCCTCTAATAACCACCAGAGTCTTTCTCCAACAGCGAGTTCATCATCATGTTAAAATGTTCAACTTAACTGCATCAACAAACAATTTACAGTCAAACTGTTTCTTTATTAAAGCTTTGCTGCATGGCCTAAAAACATTCATCTCAGCACCACACCCAATTTTTGATTTAAACCAATTATTGTCAAACAAATTTTTCAAATAATAAAAAGAAAATAGAAATTAAAATATTATCTCAACTTTTATGCTTAGTTTGTTCTAAAATAAATCAGTATAAGACGTGTCATATCTTTTTACGCATCTGTAACAACTGTCTTCTGGACCGCTGCAGGATGATGCTGCGAGTGTCGTCTGGGTGGTTTGTTTTTTGAGGATGCTGCTGTTTCCTGCAGTCAGACACGTCTAAGATGCTGGAATAAATCAGCCGTTCATGCTGCTACCTGTCATTTCCACAATCTGTAGATTTATTTTGGACCAGATGATGGTTTACAACATCAAACTTGACAAACACAAACACTTCCAGGCGACTGAAGAATAGCTGCTTCTTCTGCTCTTCATTAAGACGGAGCGACTGAGTTACAGTTAGTCTGACGAGCTGATGAAGACCACGTTTACCTCCACAGGTGATCACAGCTCATTAAAAACATCCACACGCTTTTCAAACCTCCTCTGTTACCTTCGATGTGCCTCTCGTGCTCCTCCACAGCAGATTTGCTTTTCTGTTCATGCAGGACGTTCAGATCCACCGTCGTCTCCGTTTTCACCTGCAGGTCAGACAAGAGGCTGATATCAGTTTGACGACAGATCGACAGATGATGCTCATCTCTGAATGACGGAGCGTCGAAGCAATCATGCATGCGTGACTGTCCACAGGATGTAGATTTGATGCATGTCGGCCCCTAACGCCATAATTATCAGCATGTAATTGCGTCCGTCTCTCCACTGTCCGGTTCTTTTTTATACGCTCGGTGCTCACGACGTCCCAACGTTGATTACGAGGTCATCATTGATGTCCCTGAGACTGCCAGGACCTCCTTGATCTCCTCACCTTATCGAGGATGCTCAGGACCAGGCCGCACACGTCCTCATCGGTGTGGTGTGTCAGTAGCTCCGCCCTCTCCGGGTTCCCATTGGCTGAGAGCACTTCCTTCAAGATCTTCAGCTGCCACTCGAAGCGCTCCAGCTGCTTCTCCAGACAGACGTCCAGCTCAACCGACTTACGGTGACCTGCAGAGATGCACAAAAGACCTGGACTTTAGACCCCCTACTGGAGGACAAGGGAACTACAGAAACACTACATTTTGATGACAACTGCATTTAAAGGGATAACTAACGGCCAGAACAAAACCGAGAAGGTTGAAGGACAGACGCTGAGGATGTAGAGCAGAGAAAGGAGGAGAGTCCTGAAGGGATTTTCCATGAGCAGTTTGGTGCGTCAGCCACTCTGCGCCGCCAGTCCAACCCGCAGCTGTTGCCCGACTCGGCTGAAGGCACTCCCGAGTGAGCGCTTGTCCGACGGCGCCGGGGTTGGTACGAAGCCGAGAAGATCACGAAAGATCATTACAGGACTCTTACAGGCGGGACCTGCAGTAAATCATCCCGGTAGCGAGACCTCCGGGCTCTAATGGTGTCATCCTCAAGACATGGCGACAGGCAGCTATGCTCAGCGCGCAGGCTTGACAGGTGCAGCATACGCACCTCGTAAAGATCACCAGAGAGGCTCTGAAATCACCAAAGAACCGGACAGTAAGTGCTCCTCGGCACAACCAGCCCACAGAATGACCGTATGACTGCGTCGCCGTTTCCTCATTGGTTGGGCCGGTGACATCATGACACGCAGCCAGAGGCGCTCTGACCAAGACAAACTCCCAAAACAGTCCCCCAAAAAAAGAGCAATATATTGTCCGGGGTTTTATTTGCCCACTACTACAACCCAGTACGGTCACTTCATTTTATTATGTTTATTCACAATGAAACAGTAACGTCGGATCTAAAAAGGGGTGGTTCTAACTTTGTAACATAAGTGTGACATAAATTCATTTAAATCATGAATTTATCGTTTGCTTTTTTCCCAGCCTTGAGGTCAAACTAACCTGAGTCTGTACAATCCATTTATCATGTTTCATTTGAGGGAAACAGAGTAACTGAAACCTCAGAACCAGAACCAGAGTCCTTTAATGGGCTCCACGAAAACAATGTCCTCATAAGTCCTAAAACTGTCTCTCTCACACACACACACACACACACACACACAGGAAGTGACTGTAATTCATCTCACCCCACCAATTACATCATCGACATGTGAGCACACGATTTAAACACTCATTCATCTGCAATGACGTCTTCGGCTCGGATGAACCAGGTGGCCTCGAACCGTCACGAACGCAGCAAGAGTTCTTATTCACACCTTTAAAGCCTTGAATGCTTCAAAAACGGGTGAGAAAAGAGAAGCTATAACCTCAGGATGCGGTGAGGTGCGACTCCTGAGCCGAGACCAGAGGTTGTTGTTGGCAGCGGCGGTGATTCACAGACGGATGACGACAGGCCGACCCGACCGAAATGAGCAGGGTTTCCCCGCTGCTGTTTAAACTTCTCGTAAACAGCAGGGAGTTAGGAAACGAGGCGGCAGCCAGTCAGGCCGTTGAGTCACTCCGTCACAGCAGATGGCTCGCGCCGGTCTCCAGCAGGCCAGAAAACACACTGGCGCTGCACTCCATTCATCCCCGGGTTCGTATCGATCAATCGATCACAGGCGCCGTTTACCGCTCTTGGGTGCTAGATTGGATCGGCTGGAGGGACGGGGCTGCGGAGGGCTACAGCAGCGTTTAGGAGTAAAAGAAATGACGTTTAAACACGGGTAATGAGGAGCGAACATCTGTTCAGCTTCAGAAAACCACTTACCACCGAAAACAACAGGGAAAAAAATGACTTCAGTTGGCTTTTAGAGGGTTTCGAGTTCAAATGTTCCCGAATCACTGAAGTTAAAACAGGTCTTACTTGATATAAATGCCACTAAATGCATTAATTTTTTGAAACAGAACCCTTTTGGGTCCGTCTGCATCAGCTGACCTCTTCAGTACGAGCTCTAGTGCCCCCATGTGAGCTCTGTACCAGGACGTATCTCAAGAACGGCTGGGTGGATCTGGATGATTGACAGCTGTCACAGCCCACAGAATCCACTTCAGACATCATCCAATCAGAACAAGACGTCAACCCGGTAGTCCCGCCTCTGATAACTAGGCTTGGGCGGTATCCAAATTTTGATACCATCAAACTTCCCTCACATTTTACCGGGGTATACGGTATTCACGCGACTATTAAGGCGAACACACACCGCCGGCGGACGCCGCGCGTGAAAACAGCCCCCCCCCCCCCCCGCCATTATGTACCCCAGGCGCGCTGCCGCGGGGCTTTACGGTACTGTACTATTCCCAGCGTTGACGAGTCTGGGAAAATAAAGGCGAGTTTACCTCGAAACAGCAGTTCAGTGCTTCAATATAAACTTGGCTCAACAACAGTTGTTATTTATTTGTGTATTTCTTGCTTTTCACTGTAGTTTTAACTGCTGCCGAGGTGTGTTTGCTGAAACGCGCTTTATAGTAAAGTGTCTGATGCGGGACGTTTCACTTCCTATAAATTCTTCAACATAAAAGTCCAACATCATTAGTTTCATTAGAAGCTTTTATTTTGAAGCAGCAAACTCAGGAAGTGTTGATTTCATCGTCAGTACCTTAACAGGACGAGTCAAACCGAGATCAGCTCCAAGCGAACACGAATAAACGGTAAAATAAAGCGAAACACACAGCGATACAGGAGAGAAACTAAACTAAACTTTAAACCACAGAAATCATTCATTGCATTTTTTAATGACGGTATTGAAACTGATACCCCCGCTATTTTTAAATACCGGAAGTAAACGGTATTACCGTAATACCGCCCAAGCCTACTGATAACTGATAACAGAAGCCGTATGGGATCAAAAGTAGCTTTAATTTGTCACAGAGACGGGAGATCACATGGATCTAGAGCAGTTTTCCGCTGGACCCTGATGATACTAGATTCAGAGCTGGGCTGAAGTAAGCAAAGTTGTTTTTTTTTATTGTTTTCTCTCACTGCTGGCTCAGTGTGTTTTTGCCTCAGAGTTACAAACGGCGGAGTCTTTGCTTTGAACCGTTAACGGGTTCCTGCTGGTAGCACGGTAGCCGCCGGTCGATAGCGACAGTTTTCTGACGCGTCACACTCTCCTCCATTTACGACTCGTTCACTGAAGCTGGTCGGCGCTGGAACCGGGTTCTGCTGAGCTGGAAATGGCCTTCGCTCACACCTGCTGTGGTCCAACGTTTCCCTCTGCAGTGACACGGAGGGTGAACATCCATCCATTTTCTCTACCTGCTTCATCCTGTTCAAGGTCGTCGGTCAGCTCGAGCAGATCCCAGCTGTCGTCGGGCAAGAGGCGGGGTTCACCTGAACAGGTGGCCAGCATGAGCATGATGTATGTAAAAGCTGAACAATGTCTTAAGAGTCTACAGGTGGTTGTGAGAGAACTGATTTAGATACAGCAACATCAGAGACCCAGTAACACCCAATCACAGCGCAGCATCTCTCCGGCCGATGCAATCTAGCTCCGATCGTGAGTCATTATCGAGAGAGAGAGAGAGAGAGAGAGAGAGAGAGAGAGAGAGAGAGAGAGAGAGAGAGAGAGAGAGAGAGAGATTTGTGTGTTTTTGAAGAAATGAGAGGACAGAAATGTGTCAGACAAACACCACAGAACAGCAGAGCAGGAAACAGGAAGTGAGGGAAGGAAACAGGAAGTGAGGGAAGGTGAGCTCTGAGAACCGTGGAGGGGAAGAAAGTCTGAACTTTAAACTCACCTCCATCACGGCGGCTGCTGCCGTTCTGAGTCTTCTCTCCTTTCTTTCCTTTGCTTTTTTTCTGTTGAAAAGAAGAAGTTTTGGTGACAACGTGAACCAGGAACTGAAGTTGTCTTTCATCTGCTGATTCTCAATGTTTCCACGACGCTGTCTGAGTTACTGAACATATTAAAACACTGCAGCTGGCCTCAGAGACCAGGAACCAGGGTCAGGAGAGACCAGGAACCAGGGTCGGGAGAGACCAGGAACCAGGAACCAGGGTCGGGAGAGACCAGGAACCAGGGTCGGGAGAGACCAGGAACCAGGGTCGGGAGAGACCAGGAACCAGGGTCGGGAGAGACCAGGAACCAGGGTCAGGAGAGACCAGGAACCAGGGTCGGGAGAGACCAGGAACCAGGGTCGGGAGAGACAGAGCCAGGGTCGGGAGAGACCAGGAACCAGGGTCGGGAGAGACCAGGAACCAGGGTCAGGAGAGACCAGGAACCAGGGTCAGGAGAGACCAGGAACCAGGAACCAGGGTCGGGAGAGACCAGGAACCAGGAACCAGGGTCAGGAGAGACCAGGAACCAGGGTCGGGAGAGACCAGGAACCAGGGTCAGGAGAGACCAGAACCATGGTCAGGAGAGACCAGGAACCAGGGTCGGGAGAGACCAGGAACCAGGGTCGGGAGAGACCAGAAACCAGGGTCAGGAGAGACCAGAGCCAGGGTCGGGAGAGACCAGGAACCAGGGTCGGGAGAGACCAGGAACCAGGAACCAGGGTCGGGAGAGACCAGAGCCAGGGTCAGGAGAGACCAGGAACCAGGGTCGGGAGAGACCAGGAACCAGGGTCAGGAGAGACCAGGAACCAGGTCAGGAGAGACCAGGAACCAGGGTCGGGAGAGACCAGGAACCAGGGTCGGGAGAGACCAGGAAACCAGGGTCGGGAGAGACCAGGAACCAGGGTCGGGAGAGACCAAGAACCAGGGTCAGGAGAGACCAGGAACCAGGGTCGGGAGAGACCAGGAACCAGGAACCAGGGTCGGGAGAGACCAGGAGCCAGGGTGGGGAGAGACCAGGAACCAGGGTCGGGAGAGACCAGGAACCAGGGTCGGGAGAGACTAGAACAGGAAACTCATTTCTGAGGAAGTGTGTCACCAGTTCAAACATAAATGATCAGTTGTAGCAACACGCTAGCAACACGCTACAACTGACATGACCTTCAAGATAGATTTATAACTGCGTCGACGCTTCGGCGTCAACGACTTCTTCTCTGCTTTCTCCAAGTCGGCTAGAACGACAGTTTCCAGGAAAGTCTGTAAAAACAACTGATGCTGAACATCTGTCCTCTTTATTTGCTCCAGAGAAAAGGAAGCTGTGGCTGCAGCGCTGCAGAGGCCACACTGCCCCCCAGTGGCTGGAGGTGGAGTTACAGTCCCCTGACCTAACGATACTGATCTAATGACTAATAAAGCTAGAAATGGACCAAAATCAAAATCTGCAGTTTTTCAAATGCTTGGAGGAAATTTTTTTTTAAAAAAAACTACAGAAATTCTGCAAATAAATTATTTAATTTCCAACTATAAAGATAAAAAAAAAAGATTACAGTCTCAAATGTAACACTTTAAAAAGTGATAAACACTCCTCTGTGCTGCTTTCGGAGTCAATGTTGAGATGAGATGCACCAGAACATACTGGTGTGGGTGTGGGGAGGATCTGGGTCCTGGTCCAGGTCTGGCTGGTAAAACTGGAGCAGAGGCTCGTTATGAAAGCGTCTCATTAGTCTCCACATGGCTGAAGCTGGAACTTCCCCCCTTTTCTTCCAGCGTTACGTAACTGCTGCTGCAGGGACGCCTGATGGACGCCAGAGCTCCAGGATCTGGACAGGGAAGACCCGCCGCCTCACCTGGACCTGCTGCTGGCTCAGGGTTTGAACCCTTCAGGGGTCCAGTCCAGTCCGGGTTCAGTCCCGCCTGGATAAACTGGATCTGTGACCAGCTGCCACCAGAAACACTGGTGACGCAGGAAAACAGTCTTCAAGGCCGCCGACGGGCGACGAGCAACCGTAGAGGGGTTATACGCTGGAACCAGTACCTGAACCGGTGCTGGAGAACCGGGAGGAGACGACAACCAAGGCTACACCAACGCCAGACCGTCTGGAAACGCTTTAAAGACCTTTTCCATGTGGAGCAACTGCTGCTGTCGTCTTTCCCTCCCAGCGTTGTCTCTGCCAGACACCTGGAGGCTCCAAGACCAGCGAACCACCAGAACTTGTGCTTTTATTAGGGGTGCACGATAATTATCGGGCCGATAATTATTGGGCCGATAACCGGAAATGATAACTTTCAGCCTTTAGGAGCTGAAAGTTATCGGTTATCGGCATCGGTTTTAAAAAACAGTTATGCATCCCTAATCTGGTTCAAACACATCGACGTGGACTCCAGCCTGGCAGCGCATGTCAGCGGCTCAGCTTCAGCCTCGCAGGAGGAAGGAGGAGGAAGGAGGTGGAGGAGGAGGTGGCGGGGAGGAGAAGCATGTGCTCCAGGGCTCCGGGGCCCCCGCCGGTTTTTAAAAGGAGCCATAAATCAGAGCAGGAGGCTCCTCTCGTCTGTGTGAACGACCTCGCTGCAGAGGAGCCGCTGCCTCAGTCTCATTGGACGATTTAAACCCCCTGGTGGGCGGAGCTACATCAAACCAAACTTTATGAGAGTCACTTGGACCTGATCACAACGCTTTAATGTCTAAATGGTGTCGGTTCTGCTGAGAATTCGAGCAGTTAGAACCAGCAGAGGAACCTGGGCTCTTCCATATCTGTGGTTCTTGACCTGGAGACCATCTCCTGAAGCCTTCAGACGGTCTCAGAAAGAGCCGACGGCATCTGAACCTTCACATTCAGCTCCACGGTGGAGCAGGTAACAAGCTCAAGCTGTTTCATCTGGAGGAATTCAGCTAAATTCCTCCTTTACGAGTCAGTGCACTTTACGAGTGAGCTCCTGTGCAGCCGTGATGCCGCCGAGACTCCTCTGAAGACGCTCCAGATGAACCAGCAGGATCCTGAACCCCTCAGACCTGGTTGTGTCTCATCCACATCGGTCCAGCACCGCAGCCACGACGTCACTCAACGTTGACTCAAATACTCCCTCTGCTCCCCGCTCACTCTGCTGCAGGGCTGAGTATCGGTTAAAAGAAGTGCGTTTAATAAACCTGCCGACGCTTTAAGAGTCTGAACGAGTTGTGTTTCAAACTTATTCTCACGTTTAACAGCGTCTGTTCACTGAGAGAAGATTGTTTCTGTCCTGACTGACAGCAGGGCGGGGCGTGGAGGACATTTGGTTCGTGGCTGCCAACATTTTTATCAATGCTGGAAGCACGTTTCCATCCTGCTCACGTTTCATTAATGAGATCCAACGTCGTTAAAATAAAATAAAAATGACGCGACCAAGTTCTGATTCACGCTGCAGATGTGAAGACGGTGTTGAACACCAGGCAGCTAAAGTGGGCGTGTTCTAGCTGAGGTGGGCGTGATCCGGCTAGAGTGGGTGTGTTCCAAATAGGTGTGCGTGTTCTAGCTAGAGTGGGTGTGTTCCAAATAGGTGGGCGTGTTCCAGCTAGAGTGGGTGTGTTCCAAATAGGTGGGTGTGTTCCAGCTAGAGTGGGTGTGTTCCAAATAGGTGGGCGTCTTCCAGCTAGAGTGGGCATGTTCCAAATAGGTGGGCGTGTTCCAGCTGAGGTGGGCGTGTTCCAGCTAGAGTGGGTGTGTTCCAAATAGGTGGGCGTCTTCCAGCTAGAGTGGGCATGTTCCAAATAGGTGGGTGTGTTCCAGCTGAGGTGGGCGTGTTCCAGCTAGAGTGGGTGTGTTCCAAATAGGTGGGCGTGTTTCAGCTAGAGTGGGCATGTTCCAAATAGGTGGGTGTGTTCCAGCTGAGGTGGGCGTGTTCCAGCTAGAGTGGGCATGTTCCAAATAGGTGGGTGTGTTCCAGCTGAGGTGGGCGTGTTCCAGCTGAGGTGGGTGTGTTCCAAATAGGTGGGCGTATTCCAGCTGAGGTGGGCGTGTTCCAGCTATAGTGGGTGTGTTCCAAATAGGTGGCCGTGTTTCAGCTAGAGTGGGCATGTTCCAAATAGGTGGGTGTGTTCCAGCTGAGGTGGGCGTGTTCCAGCTAGAGTGGGCATGTTCCAAATAGGTGGGTGTGTTCCAGTTAGAGTGGGCGTGTTCCAGATAGGTGGGCATGTTCTAGCTGAGGTGGGCGTGATCCGGCTAGAGTGGGCATGTTCCAGATAGGTGGGCATGTTCTAGCTGAGGTGGGCGTGATCTGGATAGAGTGGCCGTGTTCCAGCTGAGGTGGGTGTTTTCCAGGCGGCCTGCTCGTTCTCAGCATTTCTGGATTAATCTGGATTGGGCGAAGTCAGTTCTGGAACCTTGAAAACGTGTCGGAGCAATACTCCACTGTCAGTATTTCTGGCATCCGATGCCATTGGCTGTTTTGAAACAGTCCCGCCCCCACGTATGGTTTCATTAGCTAGCTGTGACGGCGTAGCCGCATGAAAAGTTCAAAACACCCCAGCGACTGCACACAGAACCCACAATTCAGTTCAGCAACGCTTCTAACGTGTGAGCGTGGTTTCAGAGGGACTCTTCATATATCTATAGATGACATCACATGGGGGGCTTGTCCAGTTCTTTTTATGGAGTCTGTGGACGCAGAGTTTAGCATTAAAGGATCTCCTGCTGAGTACTGATGGATGGAGTCACCGCCACTGACCCCTGCAGCGCCAGAGTCTGGCTCAACCGCTCGCGTCGAGACGAAGAAGAACATCTCATCACGCTGTGATGCAGCGAGAACAGATGCAAGTTCCCTTTGAAGAGTTACGGGCAGAGTTCGACTCTGTTAAACGTTTAACGGGAGCTCGTTAGACGCAGAGGAGCAGCTCTGAGACAGGGTTTTGTTTTATTTCCTGCTCCTCCGGATCTGAGCTGGTAACGGATCAACACCAGGGTGACTCCAACATCACTGCAGCAACAGCTGTGGAGATGCTGCAGGTCACATGACCTCAGCTGCATGAACGGACGTAGGAGCATCTCGGCTCCTCCCAGATTTACCTCCACGACGTCTCTGAAACAGAGAGTGGCGGGTTTGAAAGCACCGATGCCGAGGCAGGAGCTGAAACAAACCAGCAAAACGTCAGAATGAAATCATAAAGGCCCAGCAGTAGGGACGAGTCCTAATCAATCACCTGCCGGGGTCGTTAGAGGTCAGCAGGACTCGTGATGTTTCCAGGCTGCAGACCTGCAGGATGCAGCACCCAGCTGAAGCTGCCGTTTATGGAGGAACGGTCACATGACGGTCTCATGATTAGCTGAGCTGATCAGAGAGCGTCTCTCCTGATGTCACATGAGACGAGCCGCAAAAGAGTCCATAAAGACGTGAATGATGGTTCCTGCAGGGCTCTGGACTTCTGAGAGCTTCAGGTGGAGCCGGAGCTCCAACAGAGGACTTCATCTCATCAGCTGAGGCTTTTAAAGAACTCATGTCATGTAGTTTGAGTTTTGAGCTCCTGATCGAACCAGACCAGACACTGAGGACCGTCTCTGAGCGGTTCTGGATGAACCCAGCAGCAGGTCTTTCTCACTTCCTCCCCCTGTCACTGTTTGATCTGCTGCTGAAACGCTGAACTCTCTGCAGTACTTCCTGTTTTCTAACTGTCTCTGTAAGGGGAAAATTGCTTAGCTTGAAAACGGGTCAAAGGTCACACCTACAGTGAAGCTCAAAACTATGAGCCTCCCCGTCTTTCCGGGGACGTCTCCTCCAAGCCCACGTTCCTCTGCTTCTCTTCAGCATAAACAGTCTGGGCCACAAGTGGAAAACAGCAGCCTCAGAGAGCATCTGCTGGCAGGAGCTACTGGGGAGGACTGGAGGTGGGAAACAGTTCAGAGTCAGCGTCAGCCTCAGCGTCAGAGTCAGAGTCAGAGTCAGAGTCAGAGTCAGCGTCAGAGTCAGCAGCAGAGTCAGCGTCAGAGTCAGAGTCAACGTCAGCGTCAGAGTCAGAGTCAGCGTCAACGTCAGCGTCAGCGTCAGCGTCAGCGTCAGAGTCAGCGTCAGCGTCAGCATCAGCATCAGAGTTAGAGTTAGCATCAGCGTCAGAGTTAGAGTTAGCATCAGCCTCAGCCTCAGCATCAGCCTCAGAGTCAGCCTCAGCCTCAGAGTCAGCGTCAGCCTCAGAGTCAGCCTCAGAGTTAGAGTTAGCATCAGAGTCAGCGTCAGCATCAGAGTCAGCGTCAGCATCAGAGTCAGCGTCAGCCTCAGAGTCAGCGTCAGCCTCAGAGTCAGCGTCAGAGTCAGAGTCAGCGTCAGAGTCAGAGTTAGCATCAGAGTCAGCCTCAGAGTCAGCGTCAGCCTCAGAGTCAGCGTCAGAGTCAGAGTTAGCATCAGCTTCAGAGTCAGCATCAGCGTCAGAGTCAGCATCAGCGTCAGAGTCAGCGTCAGAGTCAGCGTCAGAGTCAGAGTCAGCGTCAGAGTCAGAGTCAGAGTTAGCATCAGCGTCAGAGTCAGAGTCAGAGTTAGCATCAGCGTCAGAGTCAGAGTTAGCATCAGCGTCAGAGTCAGAGTTAGCATCAGAGTCAGAGTCAGAGTCAGCGTCAGAGTCAGAGTTAGAGTTAGCATCAGTGTCAGAGTTAGTTAGAGTTAGAGTTAGAGTTAGAGTTAGAGTTAGAATTAGCGTCAGAGTTAGAGTAAGAGTTAGCATCAGTGTCAGAGTTAGTTAGAGTTAGAGTTAGCATCAGCATCAGAGTCAGCCTCAGCATCAGAGTTAGAGTTAGCATCAGCGTCAGAGTTAGAGTTAGCATCAGCATCAGAGTCAGCCTCAGCCTCAGCCTCAGAGTCAGCGTCAGCCTCAGAGTCAGCCTCAGAGTCAGAGTCAGCATCAGAGTCAGCGTCAGCATCAGAGTCAGCGTCAGCCTCAGAGTCAGCGTCAGCCTCAGAGTCAGCGTCAGCCTCAGAGTCAGCGTCAGAGTCAGAGTCCTCCATGACCTGACTGAGTCCAGCTGAAAGAGGGACCAAAATAATCCCTTTGGCACTTCATCTTTTGCGTCCTGAAGCAACCAAAGGGAGCGACTAACGTCAGCTACATGAACACCACCAGGAGGAGTCAGCGTCAGAGTTAGAGTTAGAGTTAGCATCAGCGTCAGAGTTAGAGTAAGAGTTAGCATCAGTGTCAGAGTTAGTTAGAGTTAGAGTTAGCATCAGCATCAGAGTCAGCCTCAGCATCAGAGTTAGAGTTAGCATCAGCGTCAGAGTTAGAGTTAGCATCAGCATCAGAGTCAGCCTCAGCCTCAGCCTCAGAGTCAGCGTCAGAGTCAGCCTCAGAGTTAGAGTTAGCATCAGAGTCAGCGTCAGCATCAGAGTCAGCGTCAGCGTCAGCCTCAGAGTCAGCGTCAGCCTCAGAGTCAGCGTCAGCCTCAGAGTCAGCGTCAGCCTCAGAGTCAGCGTCAGTCAGCGTCAGTCAGAGTCAGCGTCAGAGTCAGAGTCCTCCATGACCTGACTGAGTCCAGCTGAAAGAGGGACCAAAATAATCCCTTTGGCACTTCATCTTTTGCGTCCTGAAGCAACCAAAGGGAGCGACTAACGTCAGCTACATGAACACCAGCAGGAGGAGTCAGCGTCAGAGTTAGAGTTAGAGTTAGCATCAGTGTCAGAGTTAGTTAGAGTTAGAGTTAGAGTTAGAGTTAGCATCAGCGTCAGAGTTAGAGTAAGAGTTAGCATCAGTGTCAGAGTTAGAGTTAGAGTTAGCATCAGCGTCAGAGTTAGAGTAAGAGTTAGCATCAGTGTCAGAGTTAGTTAGAGTTAGAGTTAGCATCAGCATCAGAGTTAGAGTTAGCATCAGCGTCAGAGTTAGAGTTAGCATCAGCATCAGAGTCAGCCTCAGCCTCAGCCTCAGAGTCAGCGTCAGCCTCAGAGTCAGCCTCAGAGTTAGAGTTAGCATCAGAGTCAGCGTCAGCATCAGAGTCAGCGTCAGCCTCAGAGTCAGCGTCAGCCTCAGAGTCAGCGTCAGAGTTAGAGTTAGCATCAGAGTCAGCCTCAGAGTCAGAGTCAGAGTTAGAGTTAGCATCAGAGTCAGAGTCTGCATCAGAGTCAGAGTTAGAGTTAGCATCAGCGTCAGAGTTAGCATCAGCGTCAGAGTCAGCAGTCAGAGTCAGCATCAGCGTCAGAGTCAGCGTCAGCGTCAGAGTCAGAGTCAGCGTCAGAGTCAGAGTTAGAGTTAGCATCAGCGTCAGAGTCAGAGTTAGCATCAGAGTCAGAGTTAGAGTTAGAGTTAGCATCAGCATCAGAGTCAGCCTCAGCCTCAGCATCAGCCTCAGAGTCAGCGTCAGAGTCAGAGTCCTCCATGACCTGACTGAGTCCAGCTGAAGCAAGAGGGACCAAAATAATCCCTTTGGCACTTCATCTTTTGCGTCCTGAAGCAACCAAAGGGAGCGACTAACGTCAGCTACATGAACACCACCAGGAGGAGTCAGCGTCAGAGTTAGAGTTAGAGTTAGCATCAGAGTCAGAGTTAGAGTAAGAGTTAGCATCAGTGTCAGAGTTAGTTAGAGTTAGAGTTAGAGTTAGCATCAGCATCAGAGTCAGCCTCAGCATCAGAGTTAGAGTTAGCATCAGCGTCAGAGTTAGAGTTAGCATCAGCGTCAGAGTTAGAGTAAGAGTTAGCATCAGTGTCAAGAGTTAGCAGTAGAGTTAGAGTTAGCATCAGCATCAGAGTCAGCCTCAGAGTCAGCGTCAGCCTCAGAGTCAGCGTCAGAGTCAGCATCAGAGTCAGTGTCAGCCTCAGAGTCAGCGTCAGAGTTAGAGTTAGCATCAGAGTCAGAGTCTGCATCAGAGTCAGAGTCAGAGTTAGAGTTAGCATCAGAGTCAGAGTCTGCATCAGAGTCAGAGTCAGAGTTAGAGTTAGAATTAGCATCAGCGTCAGAGTTAGCATCAGCGTCAGAGTCAGCGTCAGAGTCAGAGTCAGAGTCAGAGTTAGAGTCAGAGTTAGAGTTAGCATCAGCGTCAGAGTTAGCGTCAAATATAATCCCTTTGGCACTTCATCTTTTGCGTCCTGAAGCAACCAAAGGGAGCGACTAACGTCAGCTACATGAACACCACCAGGAGGAGGAGCAGCTGCTCTTTTTAAAGACACATTTCAGTGTAAAGAGATCTCATTTGGTGATTTTACCTCTAATGAATATTTGTTGTTTTTAATAATCTATAGATCTCCGGGATTTTGTTCAGGTTTTATTGATGAATTTTCTGAATTACTGTCAGCTGTCTCGATGGATTTTAGGCATTTTAACATCCATATAGGTTATATAACGGATGCTGCAGTATTGGAGATGTTTGATCTGGTGCAACACGTCAAAGAAGCTACACACTCTCAGGGTCCCGTTCTGGACCTGGTTATCTCTGAGGGTGGTGATATTTCTTCTGTGGTAGTTACTGACGTGGCCTCGTCTGACCAGTTCTGTCTTCTGATTGATTTACTGATTGATCAGAATATTCCAACAACGGATGTTAAAACTAGTGCTCGGTTCATTGAAAGCACGGCTTTGTTGCCAATGATCCTGGATCAAAATGTGATCGACGCTGTTGCACCGATAAAAATCAAGAGCACCTTGAACAAACAGAAAACACCACTACGGTCTCAAACCTGAAGAGGGAATCTGGACAAGACGAAAGTGGAGGAAAACCAAACTTCAGATTCACTATGAGTTGTTCAAGCAAAGCCTGTAACCATAACAACGAGCTGAGCGAGGCCAGACGGCGACATTTATCTGAGATGATTAATAAGAATGTCAACAACTCTGTTCGCTACGGTTGAAAAACGTATAAATCCTCCCGTGCAGATAAACCTCCTCTCATCTGAGTAATGAAACCAATTTGACAAATCTTTCACTGAAAAAAATCAGAACAATTAAACATTAATGCCACACAGGCAAACAAGAGTAATCTGTGTCTAAAACCTAGAAATAACTTTCAATCACAAATTGATTTGGTTGTTTTAAAAATCCTAAAAGAAGTAGTTTGTCATCTGAAATCAACAACTTGCTCTCTGGACATAATACCATCTGACTTTTTAAAAACAGTTTTTACCTCAGTAGAAAGTGATGTTCTACAGATTGTCAACTGGCATCGGGTATTTTTCCCAAATCTCTAAAGACAGCTGCCATTAAGCCACTCCTAAAAAACAGAACTCTAGACGTCTCCATAATGAACAACTACAGACCTGTATCTAACCTCTCCTTCATATCCAAGATCATTGAGAAAGTTGTATTTAACCAGACTTTCTGAATAAAAGTGGAAATCTGGACAAATTTCAATCAGGCTTCCGATGGCATCACAGCACTGAAACTGTTCTGGTCAAAGGTTGAATACTGATTCTGGGCTTTTATCAGTCCTGGTTCTGTTGGATCTCAGTGCTGCGTCTGATACTGTAGATCGCAGAATCCTGTTGCACAGGCTGGAAAACTGGGTTGGACTTTCTGGAGCGGACCTTTACTGGTTCAGGTCCTATTTAGAAGGCCGGAGTTATTTTGTTACAACCATGACTAGTGGAGTCCCCCAGGGGTCAGTTCTTGGGCCTCTTCTATTCAACTTGTACATGCTTCCTTTGGGTCAAATAATTCAGAACTTTTAATATCAATTATCACAGTTATGCAGATGATACACAACTTTATGTGTCTCTGACACAATGATGACTGCGGCCCAATAGACTTAACTGGGTCAGCGTCTGGAGGAGATAGACATCTGGATGAAAACCACTGACCAAGTTCGTAACCTTGGAGTGTTGATAAACTCGGATCTGACTTTTAGCAGCCACATCAAAGCTGTCACTAAGGCAGCTTTTTACCAGCTCAGAAACATCATTAAAGGTTTTATCGCCTAGAAAGATCAGGAGAAACTCATCCATGCGTTCATCTCCAGTAGACCGGATTAGTGTAATGGTCTTTTCACTGGACTTCCCAAAAAGAGCATTAAACAGCTTCAGCTCATCCAGAACGCTGCTGCTAGAGTTTTAACCAGAACTAAAAGATCTGAACGCATCACACCAGTTTTAAAATCTTTACACTGGCTTCCATTTAGTCAGAGAATAGATTACAAAATCCTACTGATCATCTACGAATCCCAGAATGGTTTAGGTCCAGAATACATCTGTGATATGTTCAGAGTATAAACCCAGAAGGGATCTTAGATCCAAGGACTTGGGTCAACTAGTCCAGACCAGAGTCCAGACTAAACAATGAGAAGCAGCATTTAGCTGTTATGCTGAAAACAAGTGGAACTAACTTCCAGTGGAGATTAAACTTTTATATTCAGGTTGGAAACATTTCTCTTTTCATTTGCCGATCCATGAAATCTGCATGGTATCTTTTACTTTGTCTCGCTTCTTTTAATCATTTTTGATTTATTTAGGTATTTTACATCATCTTATTATGATTAATTTTATTGTTTTTCTTTCTATGTTTTTAATGTTTTATGTAAAGCACTTTGAACTGTCTTATGCATGAAACTGTGCTACGCAAATAAACTAGCTTGCTTGCTACTTTTAAATCAAAAAGGTACGTCATCATCAGCTAAATGTCCCAGTTTTTAACAGCTGGGCATATTTAAAGAAAAATAACTAAAATAATCACCATGAATCATAATCAAGTTTAAAATGCTGAATTAATAATAATATTGAAGTGAGTCCAGCTGTGGGGATGTTGGTGTTTGGTGACGTCACAGGGTTTGTCCAGTTTTTGTTTTTTATTTTATTTTAAATACAGTTTCTGATTGGGAACATGAAGCAGGGCGTCATCTGCAAATAAACCGACGTTTGTTTGAATCAACACGTTAACACTGAGCAGAGCGTGCAGATCTGAAGAAGCAGAGGTCCTCGTTAAGAGCCCTGTGGTGCTCCTCAGCTGAGATCACTGCTGTCCAGTCTGTCAGAGACCGAAACTCATCCAGATTCCTTCAATATTATAACAACGTTCTTCACAGTAGAAGGAAAAATATTCAGATCCCTTCCAGTCTTTCTTTGAGGAACATTACTTTAAAACCTCAAAGTGGAGATCCATCGGTTGGATCAGTCTTTAAACTCCTCCATGGCACTAAATCAACCCTTAATGTTTCTGGATGAAGGCGTTTCCTCTTATGTTTCCTGTGAGTTGAAAAGCTAGAAGAGGAGTTAGTTTGCTCAACCAAAGCTGCAGCTCTGCAGACGGTCTGAGGCTGAACTTAATGCCATTAAATCCGTCGGGGTGTGAGATCTCCAGCGGCGCTCAGACTCTGAGCCGGTTTCTATTCTCGGCTAATCGAAGATTTACTCGGCTTTGACGTTACGCAACGGCCTCGGCTCCCCTGGTGAAGTTTTTAACTCAACACCTGAATGATCTCCTCTGTTCTGAAGAACTGACGCCGATTAACGACAACTGCAGATCAATACCTGGTGATCAACATGCCACGTCAGCCAATCAGGACTGCCGCTATCTGGAAAAACACTCAAGTTCCAGCCGCTGTAACAACAATCAATATGATCAATCATGCTGAAGCTGCACTGCTGGCTTTAAAGAGGTCAAACCAGCACCAGGAATGATTTTTCACTCTTTCCTTCAGTGTTTTCAGGCTGTTTCTGCACACCGACGTTCCTGAGAAGCTTCTGAACCGCCTCAAACCGGAAATCCAGCAACCGATCAGTTCTGATCAGTAAAACAACAAGTCTGATTATCAACCAACTCAATGCAACACTTGAAACAACATCATCCCACTGAGCATGCCCAGAGCGATCGAGCTAGCAAAGGCTGCGAGGCCAAAAGTGAAGCTAATAAAGGACTTGGCCTGCAGCCTCTGCTGTCGCTCACCGTTTTAATGATAAAAATGTATATGTTTTAGAACAAAAATGAGTTTGTTTCTGATCTATGTTGATGATTTTTCTGAAACCATCCTACTGACAATCTGAACGCAGGAGTTTAGTTCTAGTTCCTCTACCGACCACTAGGGGCTGCAGTCCCTCTACCGACCGCTAGAGGCTACGGTTCCTCTACCAACCGCTAGGGGCCGTGGTTCCTCTACCGACCACTAGAGGCTACGTTTCCTCTACCGACCGCTAGGGGCTGCGGTTCCTCTACCGAACGCTAGGGGCCGTGGTTCCTCTACCGACCACTAGAGGCTACGTTTCCTCTACCGACCGCTAGGGGCCGCGGTTCCTCTACTGACCACTAGGGGCCGCGGTTCCTCTACCGACCACTAGGGGCCGCGGTTCCTCTACCGACCGCTAGGGGCTGCGGTTCCTCTACCGAACGCTAGGGGCCGCGGTTCCTCTACTGACCACTAGGGGCCGCGGTTCCTCTACCGACCGCTAGGGGCCGCGGTTCCTCTACCGAGAAATAAACAGCAGAAATAAAGATATTTAAATTCTGGTCCAAAACACATCCATGAGACCCGTAAGGGTATAAATGTTTTTTTTAATATACCTCAGCAGTTAAATTAATTAATTATAAGAAAAATGCTCTTCAGATTAGCGGCCAACATGCTAAATTCCTACTTAGCACCATGTTAGCTGTGAATAAATGTACTTTCCACCACTATTTGTGATCTTCTTGTTTTCTGTATGTTTGTGGTGCTGCTATTGTGTGAATGAGACGGATGGATGTCAGCTGGAAGACACCACCTCGTGACCACTAATCAGCTGTGCTTGGCTCGTTTAACCAGTGACGCTGGAACCAACCGTCACTTTGCTTCACCGCCTTCCAACTGACTTCATGTCATTTTACTTTTCGAGGCTTTGGGAGCCAGCTCCTAGTGGTAATCGGAGGAACTGCAGGTTCTTGCACGTCTGTGATGGCTTCAAAAATAGACTGAAAACAAACCAGCTGCTGGCGGTTCCTCGAGTTCCTCGGGTTCTACTGTGAAATCTGTTCAGAACCGGCAGCAACAATCTTTCATTAGAGACCGGACTGGTGACTGCAGGGTGGATCCTCCCAGAGCTCTACCAGACGTTTCTCACCAGATGTCCTCCTTCTGGAGAACACTCCCTCATAAAAACCTGTAAAATATTAATCCTCTGAGGTCTGGTTGGTGCGTCTGGACCGGGACCTGGTAGGACGTCAGGCTGCGGTCCGACCGCGGGAGTAAACACAGAGTGATGTTAAACATCTGCTGCTCAGCCAGCTTCACGGCCGTTCTGGAGGTTGAGAACATTCCTCAGACGTTGCTCGATGTCCTTCAGCTGATTACAGATGCTGGAAAGCAGCTCAATACAGGATCAGAAGGGATTCGGATTAAAAACCCAATCAAAGTCCAACCCTGCCACAACAACGGGTCCACAGACCTCGGTTTGGACACCACGTGGAGCCTCAGCAGCTCCGTCACTTTCTATCAATAACCAGAGGAGGACGACAGCTGTCAAACTCCAAGCTTCCTCTCAACTGGAGGACAGAGAGACGAGATGTCTGCAGGACCGACGCTGCAGAACCACGACTCACGACAGAACTTTACAAACGACACAATTAAGTCCACACAAACAAAACAGAGCCCCTTTAGATCTGCTGATACCATCAGGTGACATGAAGATGACTGCAGACACGATGTTGGCTACAGATCCACCAGGACACAACCCAGATCTGACCAGTACGGCCCAGATCTGACCAGTACGGCCCAGATCTGACCAGTACGGCCCAGATCTGACCAGTACGGCCCCAGGTCTGACCAGTACAGCCCAGATCTGACCAGTACGGCCCAGATCTGACCAGTACGGCCCAGGTCTGACCAGTACAGCCCCAGGTCTGACCAGTACAGCCCCAGGTCTGACCAGTACAGCCCCAGGTCTGAACAGTACAGCCCCAGATCTGACCAGTACAGCCCCAGATCTGACCAGTACGGCCCCAGATCTGACCAGCATGACCCAGATCTGACCAGTACGACCCAGATCTGACCAGCATGGCCCAGTAACCACCTCACTCCACCAGTGCCAGAACTGAGCTAAAAGTCCATGAAGCTAATAGAGATGAGCGATTTTATCGATGCCGTGATATATATTGATATTTTATCGAGTATCGATTTTCACCCGCAGGTATCGATATTCTAAGCTTCTTTCAAAACCCCCGTGTCCCACCTTTAAAAGCTTGCAAGCAACAATTTGCACTGTTTAAATAAATGAAACTATTTTTCTCAACACATCTTTTATTCATTTTGTCCAGCATTTACAAGCTGCCTGTCAGCCATATAATGTGTAATTGATGCTTTCAGTTCAATAAATTCAAACAAAGTCATTGGAACACTCACAAGATGTCACCAAAATCACTTTGTCGCTTTAAAATCTTTCAGAAAATGATGTAAATGTATTGTAAGATGAATATTGATATATATCGTATTGTGAGCCGAATATCGTGTATCGTATCGTATTGTGAGATTAGTGTATCGCTACAGCCCTAGAAGCTAAAGTATTTAAATCAGTTTAATTTCACAAACATGCTCTGTAAAACGGTGCAGGGCCATTTAGGGTTTTATTTCCATTAAATATAGACCTCAGGGCCCCGCGGCTGCTGGGGGCCCCCAGACCACAACATCAGACAACTTCTCTTTGAAATCATTTGTGGATTTTCATTGTTTTCACTTCCAAAATTGATTTTATAAAAGTTAAAAATTAAAAATGTGTTTGCTGTAAATCTGTGAGTTTATTGAGTCAAATTTTCAGGATTTTATTTTACGAATTTGCAAGTTTAAAGTCAGAAATGCTCAATTTTGCAGTTTTTGCAGATTGAATTTTTTTAAAAGTAATTTCTCTTGAAAATTTGCAAGTTTATAAAGCTTCAAATTTAGAGTTTATTAATGCAGGAATTTGTTTTTTCTTCACAGAATTTCGCCCCCACCCCCAGCTTATTATCTTTTATTTTATTTTTTTTTATTTAATATGTTATTCAAATAAATTTATATTAGCTAGCTGGATTTATTTTTCAATTCTGAACTTAACTTGAACTTTAAATGCTCAAAGTTTATCAGATAACTAATAAATCATTGTGAAGTTTTTAAACTCCCCCCACCGCACCAAACTTTCCAACTCGGGGTCCCGCAGCAGAGTCCTGCACGGGGCCCCCAGAGACCGGGAACCGGCCCTGCTCCGATAACCGAACCGTGGGAAGACGCTCAGACTCCCGCTCTGATTAAAAGCAGATGTTCAGAGGAAACTTTCACTGAGTTTTTTTTGCCACATAAACCTGCATCTGCTCCGCGGCTCGAGTCGGTAAATCGGCCGCGACAAGCCGGTCGGACCGCGGAGCGACCGCCGCTCACCGGAGCTCCGTCCCGGCGCGGTTCGCGGCGGCAGCCTCGCCGGCCGCCTGCGCCTCAAACACGGTCAACTTCTGCCGGCTCCCCGCTGCTCCCGCCCCGGACTCCCGACGGTGTTTCTCACCTTGCTTTGGCCGCAGCCCATCCCTCCTCCTCCGAGCTCTCCTGTCGGTTTGACTCCGGTTGTCCGGCTCCGGTTCTCCTCCGCCTTCACCTCCTTCTTCCCTCCGTTCGCAACTTTCAAACTCTGACAAAAAACGGACCTTGAAGGCAGCGTCTCAGTGACCGACCACGGGGGCGGGGCTTATCTGCGACGCCTTCAGGGGGAACTCGGAATGTTCGCTGCTCGCTATGTTTGTTTGTTTTGACCTCTTCTGTGCAGGACCAGCCGCTGGTTCCGAACCGGAGGAAGGGCTGGACCAGGAGCCTCAAAGGCAGAGACACGAGGCAGCTTTCCCCGCAACGAAACCCTCCAGTTTTATTCCTCCACGTCAGGCACGTGACTCCAGGTGGTGCTAAAACTCCTCCCCCTTTATCCTCCATGACAGTTGTCCATTTAGAGGCACTTTCACCATCAAAAATAGCAATCTGAGCTCACAAAGTTGTCATTTAATGTCAAAAAGTCACAATTTGAAGACATAAAGTCGAAATTATTGTCTAAAAGTTTTAAGTTTAAGACATAAAAAAGGAATTTTTTGTCAAAAACTCAAAATTGTGTGATTTCACAACAAAGTTGCGATTTCATGTCAAATCAAAATTGAGATTTTATGAAAAAGTGTGTGATTTCTGGACATACAGTTTTAATTTTATACCGGAAACCCACAATTTTGCAAAAGTCAATATTTTACAACAAAAAGTTGTAATATTGAGCTCAAAACTCTTGGATTTTGCTGAACTTTATGACAAAGTGTTGTGATGGTCGTAATTAAAGTCTCAGTTAAATTATATTTAGTTGTAAATAAGTGTCATTAAACAGATGCACAGCCGCCCTCAAACACATCCTGGTCGGACCCAGAAATGAACAAGACCAAAAGTCTGGAGGGAACAAAGTTTTCACACATGTTCCCCCACGAAGACGTCCATTTATTTTCCTCCTAGATATAATTTAAAAAACCAAAATAAAAATAGACACACACCTGAGTGTTTGGTTTAGCACTAAACTCTGATTTCTCACAGCACCTGAAGGCAGCAACAAGTCGAACTGTGACATGCGCAGTGGCGCTGCTTTTGTCTGTTATGGTAATTCTGTGGAAGTTACGCAACTGATCCCACACGAGCCTGAAAACAGATCTGGACGTTTTTGTTGGTGTTTGATGACCTTAAACACAAATATCTCTCCACTGCAAACTGTTCTATTCTTGCCGAGATTTAAAACCTCAGATCTGGAAAAACGATATTATTAATCTTGTTTTAAATATAATTTATGTACTGAGTCCACAGTGAATCATGAATATGTCTTTTATGCCTTCATTAAGTCTTAGATTTAGTCATTTACTGTTAAAACAAGCATTAATACCAGGGTCCCAGCTCTTATTTTTCTCTTTCATTAAAAAAAAAGTTTCAAGCAACCACATAAACACACTCAGTTAACATAAGGTAATATCCACTTTAATTTATGAGTTTGTTTTCTCCTTTCTGAGATGTAGAATTATAAATTGTTTTTGTTACTGCACTGCAAAAAAGACAAGGTAAAATACAAGAAAAAGACACTAAATTCTAGTGACATATCTGTCCATGCAGCAATATATTTATTTTATTTTATTCTGTTTAGTTTTATTTTTATCTATTTTATTTTTCATATATTTTAAATTGAATATATTTTTATTTTATTTCATTTAATTTCTTATCTATATTATATCTATTTTATTTTCTATCAATTTTATTTTTCATATATTTTAAATCTATTTTATTTTATCTTTTATTTCATTCAATTTTTCTGTTTTTTCTGATTTTTCGCTGATGCAGGTCTGTTTTTAAATCATCTCATGTGAAATTCAAGCGCTTGAACGTGTGCCAGATCTGGACTGAAAACAAGACTTCTAGTCTAATAAAAATGTCCTGCAGCGGCCGTTAAAACTTAAACTCTGAGCCATTTTCACCCAGAATTTTCGTGTTTGTTTCTCGTGTTTTAACTTGTGTTTTTTGCAGTGTGATTTGTGTTGGTATCAAACCCAGGGGACTTCCACGCCGACTCATGTGGTTTTATTTTTAGTCACGACTGCTTGATTCTAAAAGTAGGAAACATTTTCAGGCTGAGGGGATAAAGCTGAAGAATATTCTGGATGATTATTATTGTTATTGTGGCTTCTTGTGCTGTTAATTTTACTCTTACCGGTCCTGGGAAGTCCTTGAAGGTCCTTGGAGGTCCTGGGAGGTCCTTGAAGGTCCTGGGAGGGTCCAGATCCACATTTATAGCAGTTATCTTCACATCCCCACTTATGCACTGAAGCTTTTGCAGAAATGTGACAAGACGCAGTTCCTCTACTGACCACTAGGTGTTGTTTCCTGCTGACGTCTTTAAGTCGGGGAGGTTGATAGTTTGTCGTAATGTCTGTAAAATGACATTTTTCAGACTGACATGAGATTAACATTATTTCCTCTGTTGGCACGTTTGAGCTCCATAAAGGAATTGGACAGAAGGAAGCTGATCAATGTAGACAACAGCCCACACTGCCACCTGCTGGTTGTGGTGGAATTACAGCCTGGGAGGATCTGAAAGGGTCTGGGACAGTCCAAGAGGGTCTGATAGGATCTGAAAGGGTCTTGGAGGGCCTGGAGGGTCCGAGAGGGTTTGGGAGAGTCTAAGAGGATCTGAGAGGATCTGAAAGGGTCTGATAGGATCTGAAAGGGTCTGAGAAGGTCTGGAAGAATGTGGGACAGTCTAAGATGATCTGAAAAGGTCTGGGAGGATCTGAAAGGGGCTTTGAGGGTCTGGGAGGATGGAGCTCAGTGGAGCAGCAGCAACAGTTTGTGCTGTCATTACTGGTGTCACCACTATTTTTCTTTTTGTTGGTTTTTCTCGTGGAGTCCTCCTGGATCTGGATCTGGGTCTGGGTCTGGGTCTGGGTCTGGATCTGCTTCCACAGAGCTCCATATTGTTCAAAGGAGCTTTTCATGAGAAACTGAGAACTCTCCCAACAAGACACCAACTCCCAGGAGACTAATGTGCATCTGTGTTTGGGACGTCCAGCTCCTGGTCCTGGTCCAGGTCCTGGTCCTCCCTGAAACCCCCGGCCCCCTTATCTGCAGGCGGGTCTTCCTCTGCAGGCCCCTTTGCCAACTCAAACATCTGCTCAGCTTCAGATTTACCGTCAACACGTCACGCAAACGGAGGGAAACAAGGTCGGAAAACCAGCAGCGCTGCCTCCAGTTTATCTGGATCCTGTATCCTCAGGAAACTTCTGTCCTGATGATCCTCTTGTCCTCTTGTCTCTTCGTCCGTCCCTCGCAGCTGCAGAGTTCTGGTCCGTCCTGGTCCTTCTACGAGACTCTTGGAATATCTGGATTCTCTGATTTTCAGTCCGTCCTGATGTGGATCTGCTGCTGACTTTGGGACCGCCGTCCTGTCACATGACCCAGTTTCAGCCAATCAGCAGCTGTCAGACAGATCAACTGACATCTGACTGCAGGAGACCCGACAGAGGACGTTCATGTCCACTTAGACGTTCCTGAGGGACAATGTTCAAACGGAGAGACTCATGACGAAGTTACGATGTAATAAAGCTCCAGTCCGACTTGTTTTAATTCATTTATTTCTACAAACAGAGATCCTATGTTTCAACTTCTAAAAGGCCCTTTATGACATTAAATATCAACTTTGTCCCAAAACTGAAAAATTCGTACAACAACTTTGACACTTTTTGTCATAAAATATCGACTTTTGCTAAATCAGAATTTTCTGGCACAAAATTACAAATTTATTCATTTTTATTCTAAAATCTCAAATTTCACAAAATTTGAGCTTTTTGACAAAAATTCCAAACTTTTAATCGTGACTTTTGTTGGATTGAACGTTTTTGTTGTTAAAATCATAAAATTTTACTTTTTAAGTCTCAAAAAACTAAAAACCCTTTATTATTTTCAAAAAAATTTAAACGTTTTGACATAAAGTTGCAACTTTCTGTCTTAAAATCAATTATTTTTATTTTAAAAATCAATCAATTTAACAAAATCCCAACTTTTTGATCAAAAATAACAATAAAAACAAAAATTCCTAACTTTTTGTCACAAAATCTGAACGTTTCAACAAAATTTTTCAACTTTTTGCAGAAAATCCAAACTTTTGACATAAAACAACAACTTCCTGTTTTAAAACTGAGAATTTTAACTGTAAAATCTTGAATTTCACAACGTTGCAACTTTTTGTCGTGATATTTAGCAAAATTGTGACTTTTTGACTTAAAATTTCGACATTGTCACAACATTTTGTATAAATCCAACGTCATGGCCGATAATCAGGACAGTTGCTGGTAAAATCACAAATTTGGAAAAACCTTGACTTTTTTTGGCGTAAAAAAAAATCGAGTTTCTTGAAAAAGCAACTTTTGTAACAGAAAATGACAAATTTTTCACAAAATGGAGAATTTCATGAAACTGCAGTTTTATGTCCTAAAATCACAAATCTTTGGCTCTCAGCTTTTGCTCTTTGTCGTACCATTTGTTGTTAATTTGGCGCCACGGATGCGTCCAGGAGCTAAACCAAACCACCGCAGCTCCGCTCCACCTGGAGGAGCAGCGGCTCTACTCAGAGTCCAGAACGGAGGACTTTCTCTGCCTTTCTTTGGTCTCAGACAAGGAGGTTCTGGGTCTCGTCCCCGACATGAGAGCTGAAGATCACAGCTGGATGAAGCCCACAGCACCACATCTGGAGCAAACCCAGCCTCTGAGCAGCAAAGCAGACCAAACTCGCTCCGTTTGCAACCTGCAGCCACGCGGCCCTTTAACGGATCAGTTTCAGACCTGCTGTAGGCGGCGTGTGTTAACATCCAGTGAACTGCCAAAACATCTGGTTTTATAGCATGTGGACGCCTGCTGCTCCGCTCACCAGGGACTGATGACCAGCGACCTTTAAACCCTTCAGATCAGCCAATCAGCTTCCAGCTCTTAACTGGACCAGACCAGAAGATGGTCTGAGCAGAAATCTGAGCTTCTGTCAGGTGAGCGGCGCCAGAACAGGTAAGAGGGTTGGACACAGGTAGACTGCAGGTGGAGCTCAAGCTCCTCCCCCTTTAGCTCCTGACTGACAGCAGAGCGACGCAGATGTTTCAGCATCATCTGGCTGCAGTCGTGGTTTTACAACAGAAAATTATCCTTTTAGCGGCAGTTTTAAAGTTGCAACTTTTAGTTAAAAAGCCACGATTTTGCAACAAAAAAAGTGATTTTTTTGTTCAACAAAAATATTTAAGTTGTGATTTCACAATAAAAGGTTCAGAATTTTTGTCAAAAGCTTTTAATTTTGTGATGAATTTTTATGACAACGATGTGATTTGATGTGAAAAAGTTGTGATTTTGTGACAAAAATGAATATTTTACAATGAAACTGATATTACGTAATTCGCGACTTAATGCAAAAATGTGTGATTTTTTAAACATAAAGTTTTAATTTTATGTCAGAAAGACTTTTTTTATATATATATATAATGTTAATATAAAATAAAATTTAAAATATTAATTTTAATATTATAATAATAGTATAAATATTGATTTAAAAAGCTGCAATTCTGTGATAAAAAGAATAAATATTAGACCATTTATTTCATAAGCGTGGGTGATGAGGTCATGGCTGGTGGGCGGAGCCTCCCGTAGATGGTCTGCTGGTGAGCATTTGAAAGCAGCAGCTGCTGGATGGAAACTCTCCTGACGCTGAGAACAACTGCTGTTCCTCCGTCTGCCGGGGGGGATGGGGGGGGGGGGGGGTGGGGGGGTGGCGAGAACGCGCTAAAAATACACGCAAATCCACATTCCACGCATGAGCCGGTCGACGTGTGCGCGGTGACAATGTTCAGGCTTTGTGAGGCGCAGCACCGAACAGACAGGTCGGGACGCTGAATATAAACCCGACCGCTGCTCTAAAAATAGACCTGACAGCTCGATGTGGACCAGAACAGAGACCAGCGTGAGAAAATCCCAACAGACAGGGTTAGGGACAGGGTTAGAGGACAGGGTTAGGGACGGGGTTAGAGACGGGGTTAGAGACAGGGTTAGAGACAGGGTTAGGGACAGGGTTAGAGACAGGGTTAGAGGGTTAGACAGGGTTAGAGGACGGGTTAGGGACAGGGTTAGGGACAGGGTTAGGGACAGGGTTAGGGACGGGGTTAGGGACAGGGTTAGAGACAGGGTTAGAGACAAGGTTAGGGACAGGGTTAGAGACGGGGTTAGGGACGGGGTTAGAGACGGGGTTAGGGACAGGGTTAGGGACGGTTAGGGACAGGGTTAGGGACAGGGTTAGGGACAGGGTTAGGACAGGGTTTAGGGAGACAGGGTTAGGGAGGGTTAGAGACGGGTTAGGGAGGGTTAGAGACGGTTAGGGACAGGGTTAGAGACAGGTTAGACAAGGTTACAGGGTTAGGGAGGTTAGAGACGGGGTTAGAGACAGGGTTAGGGACAGGGTTAGGGACAGGGTTAGGGACAGGGTTAGGGACGGGGTTAGAGACAGGGTTAGAGACAGGGTTAGGGACAGGGTTAGAGACGGGGTTAGAGAGAGACGGGGTTAGAGACAGGGTTAGGGACAGGGTTAGGGACAGGGTTAGAGACAGGGTTAGAGACAAGGTTAGGGACAGGGTTAGAGACAAGGTTAGGGACAGGGTTAGAGACAGGGTTAGGGGTTAGGGACGGGGTTAGGGACGGGGTTAGAGACGGGGTTAGAGACAGGGTTAGGGACCAGGGTTAGGGGACAGGGTTAGAGACAGGGGGTTAGAGACAGGGGTTAGGACAAGGGGACAAGTTAGGGTTAGACAGGGTTTAGGGACAGGGTTAGGGACAGGTTTAGACAGGGTTAGGGACAGGGTTAGACAGGACAAGGTTAGGGACAGGGTTTAGAGGTTAGGGACAGGTTAGGGACAGGGTTAGGGACAGGGGTTAGGACAAGACAGGGGGTTAGAGACGGGGTTAGGGACAGGGTTAGGACAGGGGTTAGAGACAAGGGTTAGGGACAGGGTTAGGGACAGGGTTAGAGACAGGGTTAGGGACAGGGTTAGGACAGGGTTAGGGACAGGGTTAGGGACAGGGTTAGAGACAAGGTTAGGGACAGGGTTAGAGACAAGGTTAGGGACAGGGTTAGAGGACAGGGTTAGGGACAGGGTTAGAGGACAGGGTTAGGGACAGGGTTAGAGACAGGGTTAGGGAGGGTTAGGACAAGGTTAGGGACAGGGTTAGAGACAAGGTTAGGACAGACAGGGGACAGGGTTAGGGACAGGGTTAGGGACAGGTTAGAGACAGGTTACGGTTAGGTTAGAGACGGGGTTAGGGACAGGGTTAGGGACAGGGTTAGGGACAGGGTTTAGAGACAGGGTTAGAGGACAGGGTTAGAGGGGGTTACAGGGTTAGAGACAGGGTTAGGGACAAGGACGGGTTAGAGACGGGTTAGGGACAGGGTTAGGGAGGGACAGGGTTTAGAGACAGGGTTACAGGGTTAGAGACAAGGTTAGGGACAAGGGTTAGGGACAAGGGTTAGGACAAGACAGGGTTAGGGACAGGGTTAGGGACAGGGTTAGAGACAAGGTTAGGGACAGGGTTAGAGACAAGGTTAGGGACAGGGTTTTTAGGGACAGGGTAGGGGTTAGGGACAGGGTTAGGGACAAGGGGGACAGTTAGGACAGGGTTAGGACAAGGGTTAGGGGTTAGGGACAGGGTTAGACAGGTTAGAGACAGGGTTAGGGAGACAGGGTTAGGGACAGGGTTAGGGGGTACAGGGTTTTAGGGAGACAAGGTTAGAGACAGGGTTTAGAGGAGGGTTAGGGAGCACAGGGTTAGGGACAGGGTTAGACAGGGTTACAAGGTTAGACAGACAAGGTTAGAGAGACAGGGTTAGGGACAAGGTTAGGGACAGGGTTAGAGACGGGGTTAGGGACAGGGTTAGGGACCAGGGTTAGGGTTAGGGACGGGGTTAGACAGGGTTAGAGGGGTTTAGGGACAGGGTTAGAGACAAGGGTTAGGGACAGGGTTAGGGAGGACAGGGTTAGAGGGTTAGGACAGGGTTTAGGGACAGGGTTAGGGTTAGGGACAGGGTTAGAGACAGGGTTAGGGACAGGGTTAGAGACAGGGTTAGGGACAGGGTTAGGGACAGGTTAGAGACAGGGTTAGAGACAAGGTTAGGGACAGGGTTAGGGACAGGGTTAGGGACAGGGTTAGGACAGGGTTAGAGACAAGGTTAGGGACAGGGTTAGGGACAGGGTTAGGGACAGGGTTAGGGACAGGGACAAGGTTAGGGACAGGGTTAGAGACGGGGTTAGGGACAGGGTTAGGGACAGGGTTTAGGACAAGTTAGGGACAGGTTAGGGACAGGTTAGGGACAAGGGGGGTTAGGGAGGGACAGGGTTAGGGAGACAGGGTTAGAGACAAGGTTAGGGACAGGGTTAGGGTTAGAGACAGGGTTAGGGACAGGGTTAGGGACAGGGTTAGGGACAGGGTTAGGGACAAGGTTAGGGACAGGGTTAGGAGACAAGGGTTAGGGACAGGGTTAGGGACAGGGTTAGGGACAGGGACAGGGTTAGAGACAAGGTTAGGGACAGGGTTAGAGACAGGGTTAGGGACAGGGTTAGGAGACAGGGTTAGGGACAGGGTTAGGGACAGGGTTAGGGACAGGGAGGTTAGGGACAGGGTTGGACAGGTTAGAGGACAGGGTTAGGGACAGGGTTAGGGAGAGGACAGAGGTTAGGGACAGGGTTAGGGACAGGGTTAGAGACAGGGTTAGGGACAGGGTTAGAACAGGGTTAGAGACAAGGTTAGGGACAAGGTTAGGGACAGGGTTAGAGACAGGTTAGGGACAGGGTTAGGGACAGGGTTAGAGACAAGGTTAGGGACAGGGTAAGGAACAGACCATCTTTAGAAAGTTCTGGTGCAGAGAGGAGTTCATGGTCCACTCAGTGACTGCGAGGTGTCCAGGTCCCCCATCATCACCCCTCCACCACCGTGCTTGGCTGTTGGTGATCTTTCATCTGCAACCAGACCTGCAGTCACTCGTGGTGACTTGTGGGCTACGCTGGTTGGCGCCATCATGGCCTGCAGGTGACTGTTAGCGGCCTGGAGCTGTGAGTGACAGGCTGGCAGCTGGTCCCAGCAGAGCTCCTGGTTTAAGCTCAGTTTCAGATCTGGCACCCTGGCAGCTCGTTTTCAGCTCTGCAGCGCTGGTTTCAGCTAGTGGTTCAGCTCTGGCGCGCTCAGCTCTGGCAGCGCCGTTTCAGCTCTGGCAGCGCTCTGGCAGTGCTGGTTTCAGATCTGGCAGCTCGTTTCAGCTCTGGCAGCGCTCGTTTCAGCTCTGGCAGCGCTCGTTTCAGCTCTGGCAGCGCTCGTTTCAGCTCTGGCAGCGCTCGTTTCAGCTCTGGCAGCGCTCGTTTCAGCTCTGGCAGCGCTGGTTTCAGATCTGGCAGTGCTCGTTTCAGCTCTGGCAGCGCTGGTTTCAGCTCTGGCAGCGCTCGTTTCAGCTCTGGCAGCGCTGGTTTCAGCTCTGGCAGCGCTCGTTTCAGATCTCATGCACGCTCGTTTCAGTTCTGACAGCGCTGGTTTCAACACTGCGCCACTCAGGTGGAAAAGAGGATTCAAAAGTCAGTTTGGAACGACTCAACCAGCTGTCGGTGGGTTAGGTTAACCCTGAACTAACCTGGCACCCACCGGCTAGCTCAGAAATTGTTAGCTATGACTGCAGGTCCTGGCAAACCTTCCAGTTCCTTGTTTCACCACTGACATCTCGTTCGCAGCGCTCGTTTCAGCTCTGGCAGCGCTCGTTTCAGCTCCGGCAGCGCTGGTTTCAGATCTGGCCAGCGCTGGTTCAGCTCTGGCACCGCTCGTTTCCAGCGCCGGCAGGCGCTCGTTTCAGCTCCGGCAGCGCTGGTTTCAGCTCCGGCAGCGCTGGTTTCAGCTCGCAGCTTTCAGTTTCATTTCAGCTCTGGCCCCGCTCGTTTTCAGCTCCGGCGCGCTGTTTCAGCTCCGGCAGCGCTGTTTCAGCTCCGGCACCGCTCGTTTCAGCTCCGGCAGCTCGTTTCAGCTGGCAGCGCTGGTTTCAGCTCTCGTTTCAGCTCCGGCAGCAGCTCGGCACGCTTTTCAGCCGGCACCGCTCGTTCAGCTCCGGCAGCGCTGGTTCAGGGCACCCTCGTTTTCGGCACCGCTCAGCTCCGGCACCGCTCGTTTCTCGCTCCGGCAGCGCTGGTTTCAGCCCGGCAGTGGGCGTCCGGCACGCTAGCTCCGCTTGCACCGCTTAAATCCAGGCTTTTCCGTGCTCTGGCACCAGCGCCAGCTCTGGCAGCACTTTCAGCTCTGGCGCCGCTGGCAGCTTTTCAGCTCTTCGTTTCAGCTCTGGCACCGCTGGTTTTCAGCTCTGGCAGCGCTCAGCTCTGGCAGCGCTTTTCAGCTCTGGCAGCGCTCTTTCGTTTCAGATCTGGCAGCGCTGGTTCAGATTGCACCGCTTCAGCTTTGGCATCGTTTCAGCTCTGGCTCGTTTAGCTCCGGCAGCTGTTTCATGGTTTTCAGCTCCGGCAGCGCTCAGTCTTTTTCAGCTGGCAAGCTCCAGAGCTGGCATCGTTTCAGCTCCGAGCGCGCTGGTTTCAGCAGCTCAGTTGGTTTCAGCTCGGCAGCCTCGTTTCAGCTCCGGCAGCGCTCGTTTCAGCTCCGGCAGCGCGCTCTGTCGAGCTCTGGCTAGCTCTGTCATTGCTCTGGCGCCGCTCGTTCAGCTCTGGCACTGGTTCAGATCTGGCAGCGTGGTTTCAGCTCGGCACCGTGGTTTAGCTCTGGCAGCGCTAGTTTCAGCTCTGGCAGCGCTCGTTTCAGCTCTGGCACCGCTCGTTTCAGCTCTGGCAGCGCTCGTTTCAGCTCTGGCAGCGCTCGTTTCAGCTCTGGCAGCGCTCGTTTCAGCTCTGGCACCGCTCGTTTCAGCTCTGGCAATGCGAGTTTCAGCTCTGGCAGCGCTCGTTGCAGTTCTGACAGCACTCGTTTCAACACTGCGCCACTCAGGTGGAAAAAGGGGATTCAAAAGTCAGTTTGGACTGACTGCAACCAGCTGTCGGTTGGGTTAGGGTTAACCCCTAACCCTAACCTGGGCACACCCACCGGCATAGCTCAGAAATTTGGCACCGCTCATTTCAGCTCTGGCACCGCTCGTTTCAGCTCCGGCAGCGCTCGTTTCAGCTCCGGCAGCGCTGGTTTCAGCTCCGGCAGCGCTGGTTTCAGCTCTGGCACCGCTCGTTTCAGCTCTTTCAGGGCCCGCTCGTTCAGCTCTGCACCGCGTTTCAGCTCTGGCAGCGCTGGTTTCAGCTCTCTGGCAGCGCTCGTTTCAGCTCTGGCACCGCTGGTTTCAGCTCTGGCACCGCTGTTTCAGCTCTGGCACGCTAGTTTCAGCTCTGGCAGCTCGTTTCAGCCTATGGCAGCACTCGTTTCAGCTCTGGCACCGCTCGTTTCAGCTCGGGCACGCTGTTTTAGCTCTGGCAGCGCTGTTTCAGATCTTCGTTTCAGCTCGGCAGCGCTGGTTTCAGCTCTGGCAGTGCTCGTTTCAGATCTGGCAGCGCTCGTTTCAGCTCTGGCACCGCTCGTTTCAGCTCTGGCAGCGCTCGTTTCAGATCCGGCACCGCTCATTTCAGATCCGGCAGCGCTCGTTGCAGTTCTGACAGCGCTGGTTTCAACACTGCGCCACTCAGGTGGAAAAAGAGGATTCAAAAGTCAGTTTGGACTGACTGCAACCAGCATCTCGGTTGGGTTAGGGTAAACCCTGAACCCTAACCTGGGCACACCCACCGGCATAGCTCAGAAATTGTTAGCTAACTGACTGCAGGTCCTGGCAAACCTTCCCAGTTCCTTGTTTCACCACTGACAGCGCTCGTTTCAGTTCTGGCGGCGCTCGTTTCAGCTCAACCTTTTCATCTGCTGCATCAAAGGACTTTAGCGTGTCTCTCCTCTTGATGACAAACAAAGGTTTTACCACGATCGAGACAGTTTTTAAACCTGTAAGGAGTTAATTTCTGTGTGGGTTGTTCTTTAACATGTTCAACTGTGTCCCAGCAGACGTAGAAGGAGGCTGAAATAACTCCTGATACTCCTGAAGTCTCTAGATGTTTTCCAGACCTGAACCCTGAAACCTCTGTGGGCTAAAACGTCATGGAGGACCTAAAACCGGATTCGTTTGAACTTAGAGGTGTTCTCTCATCCCTGGAACAAAACGAGCAACAGAGCTGCCTCAGAAGGAGAAGGACCTTCCTCACCCTGAACTCCTGGTTCGGCTGGAGAACAGAGGCTGTGTTGATCTCTGCTCCTGATAAGCAGCTGAGATGCTGCTCCTCTGGTTTTATGAGCTCAGTTGCGTTCGTGCAGCCTGGTGAAAGTCACATGAGTCCGTTCAGCAGCTGAAACGTATAAAAACGGTTTCATAAATGTGCTCCACCTGCAGGCGACAGACGCTCAGCTCAGAGAGAACATGACTGTGGATCTTCTGACCACATGAACGGATACTTTTTATAGCTTTTCGATCAATCCAGGACCAATGTTCTGCAGAAAATCCATTTCTGAATCATCTTATGAACTAAGAACATGCCTGAAATCCAGCAGCTGAAACATCTGTCACATTTGACTTGTTTCTTAGTTTTGTGACACTGATTTCTGGTGATTCAGCCAGTCAGGTGCTGTCCAGGTGGAGGTGCTGCCCCCTGGTGGTGGAAAAGTGACTCTGGTGAACTGAAGATGTTTTTGAAACTTCCGAGTTTTTGTTTTTGTTTTTTTAGAAAAAAAAAATTATTTGAGCTCAGATGCAGAATCCTTCAACAATTCTAATTTAAATTTGCAATAAAATCCAATAACTGTGTTTTTTAAATGTTCTTCCTTTTGAGAAACAACAGTTTATTCTCTAAGATCGCAGATGATGATGACTGCAATATCCATCCATCCATCCATCCATCCATGTCCTACCATCTTTATATGTCAATGATTTGCCAAACTGAAAAAAAAAAAAAAAAAAACATCTGCTCAGAGGTCTTCACGCCTGCTGGTGATCAGGTAATCAATAACGGTGATCAGTCCATCAATGATGCTGATCAGTTCATCAATGACAGTGGTCAGTCCATCAATGATGATCAGTTCATGAATGAAGGTGATCACTTCATAAATGAAGGTGATCACTTCATCGATGGTGATCAGTTCATCAATGATGATCAGGTCATCAATAATGGTGATCAGTTCATCAATGAAGATGATTACTTCATCGATGGTGATCAGTTCATCAATGATGATCAGGTCATCAATAATGGTGATCAGTTCATCAATGAAGATGATCACTTCATCGATGGTGATCAGTTCATCAATGAAGGTGATCAGTTCATTAATGTAGGTGATCACTTCATCGATGATGATCAGTTCATCAATGATGATGATCAGTTCATCAATGATGATGATCAGTGCATCAATGACAGTGGTCAGTCCATCAATGATGATCAGTTCATAAATGAAGGTGATCACTTCATCAATGATGATCAGGTCATCAATAATGATCAGTTCATCAGTGAAGGTGATCAGTTCATCTATGATGATGATCAGTTCATCGAAGATGATGATCAGCTGACCTACAGAACAGTAATCAGATTCTCTGGATTTTCCTTTCTGCTGTAAAATGTTGAAATTAAAGTTGAGGTTTGGCGCCACCTGCTGGTTAAAGCAGATAAACAAATGACTGGAGTTTAGATCCGTTTGTTTTCTTCATTTACGTCCTTTTAAGATTCATTCATCTACTTTTAAATTAAAAAAGAAAACATGGACAATTCAGGTCATTTGAGGAGAAAATGGAAACTGTGTCAGAGAGGAGGACAACATTTAATTTAAAAAACAAGGTTTTCTGACTTTATAAACACAATTTTAACAAGACTTTAAAACGTGATTTTGTGAGATATTCCACATCTGAGACAGTTTCTGTTCTGTTCTGCTAGCTGACTAGCTGTGGTCAGTTAGCAGTCAGTTAGCTGACGAGCAGTGGCCAGTTAGCAGTTAGTTAGCCAACTAGTTGTGGTCAGTTAGCAGTCAGTTAGCTGACGAGCAGTGGTCAGATAGCTGACTAGCTGTGGTCAGTTAGCAGTCAGTTAGCTGGCTACCTGTGGTGAGCTAGCTGACTAGCTGTGGTCAGTTAGCAGACTAGCTGTGGTCAGTGAGCTGATTAGCTGTGGTCAGTTAGCAGTCAGTTAGCTGACTACCTGTGGTGAGCTAGCTGACTAGACATGGTCAGTTAGCAGTCAGTTAGCTGACTAGCTGTGGTCAGATAGCTGACTAGCCATGGTCAGTTAGCAGTCAGTTAGCTGACTACCTGTGGTGAGCTAGCTGACTAGCCATGGTCAGTTAGCAGTCAGTTAGCTGACTAGTTGTGGTCAGTAAGCTGACATGCCATGTTCAGTTAGCAGTCAGATAGCTGACTAGCCACGGTCAGTAAACTGACCACGGCTAGCACGGCTAGCAGTTAGCAGTCAGTTAGCTGACTAGCTGTGATCAGATAGCTGATTAGCTGTGGTCAGTTAGCTGACTACCTGTGGTGAGCTAGCTGACTAGCTGTGGTCAGTTAGCCGACTAGCTGTGGAAAGTTAGCTGAAACACTAGCCAATAGCTGCAGTCAGATAGTAGCTAACAGCAGACTAGCGGTCGAGGCTCGTATCTGTGTTTTTTTAATATGAACTATCACAGTAACAGAAACACAGAAACATCATGTTTATTATGTTTGTTTGGTTTTTTTTGTGAATCAGAGAAATCGGTTTAAATTCAGTTCAGACGTGAGTTCTGGAACTTTTCTCCATCAGTCCTCCGGATCAGAGCGGGAAGAAGGCGGAGCTGAGCACCTGCAGCAGGTCCACCTGCAGGTGAACCCGACAGAAGACCAGCAGGACGCCGACAGCCGAGAACCCGATCAGAGCCCACAGAACCTTGGCGCTGAAGTAGAGCGGAGCCAGACTGGAAGACACGAGACAATAAACTGAAGAAATCAAATTCAAAGTTTAAAAACCAGCCGTTTGTCCTCGTTTAGGGATTTACTGCGGTCCAACCAGCCGTTATTCGCACTTTCGTGGTCAAATCAGCCGCTCCTGATTTTCATGTGCGCTCGTATTCGAATGTTTACGGAACGTCAATGAAAGCGACTCATATACAATTTCCGGTTTCCAAAATAAAAGTACAAGACAAGTAACGGGTAATTTAAAAAAAAACTTGGTTTGTTAAACAACTTTACTAGTTATACTAGAGTAATATCTATGCCACAGAGTTTTTTTAAGTGTCTGTAGCACTCATTTTATTTGAGGGTATTAAGGACCTTTTATTGTTAGACAAGTAATCTCATGTCACTAATCCTGTTGTTTTGGTTTTTTTTTGTTAAATGTTGAAAATAAATACTTGAAATGTCAAGTTGTGGAGAAATTAAATCATGAGATTAACTATTTTCTTAGAGAAAAGACAAATGGCAAAAGATGTTTCTTTTTAAAATGTGCCACATCATGCTCAATAATCACCATTTTTATTTCCTCATACTGGATCAGAAGGGCTGGTGACTGGTTCACATCAACCAAGAACCAAAAAACTATCAAAAATAAGTTTGTTTCAACAGCTGAGTTGTTAAATGATCTGAATTTTTATAAACAATAGAAAATATTAACATCACAAAATGTAACCGTATCACTAGATAAATGTTTTAAATTTGCCCTTTTACAGATTCAGTATGATACATGCTGCTGCTGGTTCCAGGCCCAGTCAACCATTTTAAATTAGTTCCTAATTATTATTATTATTATATTACTATTATTTGTTTGTTTTTCTTAGTTGTGTTAATAGTTAAATTAATAAAACATTCATCAATCTTCAATTTCTCCACTTTTCTACAGTAAAAGTGTCTGATACTAAGTATGACGGTAGTCAGCGTGGTCCTGCAGTGATGTAGAACAGTTATTGCCAGAGATTATGGAGAAATAAAAATCTGGAATCCCTTAGAAATTAATGGCTCAAATCAAAAATAGGCATTTTGACAACACTTAAGCTTTTAAATCAATGTTTTCCCTTGTATTACACTAAACGTCGTCATTCCATTTTGTCTTGTAGTGTCTGAAAAACATGATATATACCTGATATTTACCTTTGTACATAAAGTTTAACTACGACTTGTTAACAGCTGTAAGGCCTTTGCGGGAAAATCCCTGAGTTCATTGAGTTTGTTTGCTCCTCTTGTATAAGGATGTTCTCAAGGACACGTTCCCACACTTACAAATTTGGAAGATCCATAATAAAGAAAATGGGAGTGTATCCTGGCTCTTATCAGAAATCCCAGCTGGTTACTGTCTGAGAGAAAAACACACTGGGAACTGTCAGGAGAAGCTTTGATTGATTCCAAACTTGTCCGAAATTAGACCTGGCTATGAGTATATAAGCTTTCCCCTGTTGTACATGATTCCATTTTTCTACAATTCGATTTAAAAGAATCCCAGACAAGTCTGTTTTAAGCTTCTTTTTTGCAAATAAACTTTATATGAGTTTAAAGACAGCTTCGGAGCCGTGTTCCTTTTTCCACCATACACAGTCACAGTGTATCTTCAACAGTAATTTATTATTATTTGTCAGGAATGATCAGTCTTATTGTACTTCAAACTTATGCCATTTGTCTTTTCTCTAAGAAAATACTTAATCTCATGGTTTAATTTCTCCACAACTTGACATTTTAAGTATTCATTTTCAACATTTAAGAAAAAAAAATAGGACAGGATTATTGACATGAGATTACTTGTCAAACAATAAAAGGTCCTAAATATCCTCAAATAAAATGAGTGCTACAGACATAAAAAAAAAAAAAACACTTATTATTCTAGTATAACTGGTAAAGTTGTTTAACAAACCAAGTTTCTTTTTGTTTTTAATGACCCGTTACTTGTCTTTTACTTTTATTTTGGAAACCGGAAATTTTATACGAGTCGCTTTCATTGACGTTCCGTAAACATTCTAATACGAGCGCACCTGAAAATCAGGAGCGGCTGATTTGACCACGAAAGTGCGAATGACGGCTGGTTGGACCGCAGTCAGGATTTGGTTCGGTTATAAATCGGTTTCAAAGGGATTCCCCAGTCCACAGAGGGCCGGTCCACTTCTTTTTTTTTAATTTTTATTTTAAATATCATTATAGTTATTTTAACTCAGGTGGCTACAGACGCAGGCGGGTGGGAGCTCTTACCGTCCCTGCGCTGACTCAGCGTATCCCCAGAAGTACCGGAGGCGTCCGTACAAATACAGCAAACCGGCGACGGAGGACACACCTGAAAACACGGACGCACACCTTCACTGTGACGGGTGCACGTGCGCGGTGAGCGCGTGCGAACCGCGGACCTGTGGACTCACCTGGACTGAAGAAGAGTCCGGCGGTCCAGAGCAGCGTGATGAAGACGGGGAAGTACTCTGAGCAGTTGGCTCTGCAGACGGAAGACAGTCAAGTTCTAGTTCTGGTTCTGAGTAGACTCCTTTATGATGACATCAATCTATGTTTGAATCTAAGCTTTACATTTTATTTTACTTATTTATGGTAATTTAATTAATACCATATAAAATATCATCAAAAATATGGTCAAACATCCTAATTTCATGTTCATGCAGTTCCTCCACCGACCGCTAGAGGCCGCGGTTCCTCCGCCGACCGCTAGAGACCGCGGTTCCTCCGCCGACCGCTAGAGGCAGCGGTTCCTCCTCCGACCGCTAGAGGCCGCGGTTCCTCCGCCGACCGCTAGAGGCCGCGGTTCCTCCGCCGACCGCTAGAGGCCGCGGTTCCTCCGCCCGCCCGCTAGAGGCCGGTTCCTCCTCCGACCGCTAGAGGCCGCGGTTCCTTCCTCCGACCGCTATAGAGGCCGCGGTTCCTCCACCGACCGACCGCTAGAGGCCGCGGTTCCTCCACGGACCGCTAGAGGCCGCGGTTCCTCCACCGATCGCTAGAGGCCGCGGTTCCTCCTCCGACCGCTAGAGGCCGCGGTTCCTCCACCGACCGCTAGAGGCCGCGGTTCCTCCACGGACCGCTAGAGGCCGCGGTTCCTCCTCAGACCGCTAGAGGCCGCGGTTCCTCCTCCGAGACCGCTAGAGGCCGCGGTTCCTCCCTCCGACCGACCGCTAGAGGCCGCGGTTCCTCCTCCGAACGCTAGAGGCCGCGGTTCCTCCTCCGAACGCTAGAGGCCGCGGTTCCTCCTCCGACCGCTAGAGGCCGCGGTTCCTCCTCCGACCGCTAGAGGCCGCGGTTCCTCCTCAGACCGCTAGAGGCCGCGGTTTCCTCCTCCGAACCGCTAGAGGCCGCGGTTCCTCCTCAGACCGCTAGAGGCCGGGTTCCTCCTCAGACCGCTAGAGCCTGCGGTTCCTCCGCCGACCGCCCGCGGTTCCTCCTCCGAACGCTAGAGGCCGCAGTTCCTCCTCCGAACGCTAGAGGCCGCAGTTCCTCCTCCGAACGCTAGAGGCCGCAGTTCCTCCGCCGACCGCTAGAGGCCGCAGTTCCTCCGCCGACCGCTAGAGGCCGCAGAGGCGGCTTCCTCACTTCCTGGTTCCGTCAGACCAACATCCCGGATGTAGCCCTCTTAGATTTAAACCCAAACTTGAACCGAACCAAACCTTCACCTAAAGGTCTGCTGACTGATCTGGACTCTGGTCCTTGAAAGAATCATTTACGATCATCTGTAACACACACAGGTACTGACTGAGCTCTGAAGATCCTCTCAAACTCCGGCGGTCCAGCGGTGGTGGGCGGAGCAACGGAGTACTTCCTCCTTCCTCCTGGCGTAGATCACCTGGAGGGAGAAATACGCTGGAGACACAGGGACACGTTCATTCATGTTTAATTAATTAATTTATATCTATATATCTGATCATTGGAGCGGGTCACAGTAGAAACATCCACCCCCCAACCCCAGCCTCTGCTTCCACCCAAACCTGGACCCTAACCCAGGCCTCCAACCCTTACAGACCTCAACCTTCTGTTTCCTCCCAGACTTCCCAGCATGCTCTGGGGCTCCTTACCTTGCGCCAGGACTGCCAGCACCGTCACGGCGCCGAGGCCGACTGCCTCCTCCAGCATCTCTGCACTCACCTGAGGGACAGCGGATGACTGACGGCAGCCAGGAAGCAGCGCTGGAGGGGAGGCGGAGGCCACGCCCACTGGAGGGGAGGCGTGGCCTAAAACACACCTGCTGTCAGTCACTTTTGGCAGGTAACAGTGGAGGAGATGCATGTGCGGAAGTCAAGACCTTCCACTCCACGGTGGGGTTTTATCTGATCTCAGATACACAACGCAAAAAACCAAAACCATGTGGGAGAACACAACACCAACAAGGAAAGACATCAGCCCTTCCTGTCAGTCTGGTGAGGGTTAAACTGCTGCCTCTGAGCACATCTGCAGCAGCTGGAGTTAATTTAGATTAATTAATGTTTAACTGATGATGAGTTCAGGAAGATTTACATCATTTAATGTTTATTCTCAAAGTTTGAACCTGGAAAAGAAAGAAAAGACAGAGACGGACTTGTTTCTAAAGAACTATATTTACATAATACTCTTGTTTTACAGAGAACCATATCAAAAGTATAAAATACTTACAAAAATCCGCTGCAATATATAAAAATAACTTCTATCTTCTCCAGATCATTAGGAAAGGCTTACATACAAAAAAAATATATTTATAGACATTTACAAAAGAGCCCGTTCACAACAGTCGAACCCAGGAGAGCCGGCAGCCGAGCGGGTCGGGAACAACGGCGCTAGCCGCCCGAAACAACGCAGCTGGAGGGGGCGGAGCCTCAAAAACGACAGCAACATGGAGAACCGACCAACGAGGACATGACGCAGCGTCTGGAAACTTCTGGTCATTTTACACGTTTATTATATTTTATTAAACCAAAACAGGAACTCGTGGTCAGATCTGTGTCTCCAGTAAACGTACGAACTCCAAACCGTGAAACTTTTCTGCGGTCACTGGATCAGAACCAGCTGAAGAACCGGGACCTTCAAGAGGCTCCGCGTGGCCCTGGTGGTCTGTTAAAGGGTCTCAAGGACCATCAGAGCAGATCACCGAACCAGTGAGGTGCCTCAGGGTTTGGTTCTGGGACCACTTCTTTCTTGTTGAGTCTGAACATAAAACATGAACTGGATTTTAAACAGCAGATGAAATCTGAACCTGTGGAGCGAACAGACTGAAACGTGACTGAACCTGCTCTCACAGCAGGCCTGAACCCGCCAGGACAGGTTCAGGACTGAACCAGTTCTGAAGGGAAACGCAGCGCTGGAGCGATGAGGAGGAGCTCCACAGACCGAGGTGGTGAATCTGCAGCAGGAAAACTGCTCTGAAAGGAACAGAAATGTTCCCACGGTTCGGTATTTTAAAACAACTACGTCATCAAATCTACGAGAACTTAGTTAAAACGTCTTAAACCTCCAACAAACGCCGATGTTCTTCAGCTGACTGGATCCAGATAACGAACCCAAATGTTTGGAACGCGTGAACGTGAAAACGACGCCGTGGCTCCGCCCCCCCCAGCAGCGACGCCACCTCGTTCAGGAACATCCAGCCACTGACGTCGGACCGACTTCACACAAGTTAAAAAAAAAAAAAAACGTCCGGGTTCCCGCCACTCAGAGGGGCGCTGCCGGCCTCCAGGGGGCGCTGTGGGGCGAGTACAGTGGTTCAGCACTGAGCCGTAGGTTCAGAAGTAGTCAAACGCCGCAGGGCAAGATATCAGACCTCCTGGTGGAAGAAAACCGAGAACCGAGACAGGAACTGGACTCGTTTCCTTCTAACTGCTGCGACTGAAACTGGAAACTTCGTGTTCAGAAATTAACAAAAAAAAAAATTCACTAATTTCTCAAAGTGGCAACTTTTAAACTTATTACAGCTGTTTGTCATAAAATATCAACCTTGGTTGACATGAAGCTTCGACATAAAATAAACTTTTTGTCCGAAAAATCAAACTTTTGCTACAAAACAAAAACTTTTATTTTGTTGAATTTATCAAAAAAACTAAATTTATCGTGAAAAACTCATTAAATTTACAAATTTGCAACTTTGATAAATATTCTCAACTTTTTTTCTCTTAAAAATCACAACTTAAGAGGAACTGCACAATTATGTAAAAACATTTTAAAAGTTTACAGATTTTTCTAGAAAATAAAACGTTTTAACGTGATACTGCAGCTCCAAAAATTGCAAATTTCATTCAATTGCAACTTTGTCGTAAATCTCAAATTTTTACAAAATCTTTGGTCTCCTAGGAAAAAAAATTTTGAATTTCAATTTTTTTTTTAAAATAAAAGTTTGCGGAATTACGTTTTAGTTGTAAAGATGACATGAGATTACTGGTTTCTCTACGATGACACAGCTGCTCTACGGTCGCTCTGCAGGAGGGACGCAGGAGGAGGAGCTTGACCACCACCTGGAGTCTACCTGTGCACGTGGAAGCACGAGCCACGTCAGGCTCTTAATATGCACGTATCATATATCTTACAGAACCGACTCCTCCTTCTTCTCTGGTCTTTAAAGGCAGAGTGCTCGGTTTCGTTCCACCAGGGGGCGTGGCTTCACACTGAGCAGGTCATTGTTAAATTGACTGATTTTTTAATGGAGTCTGGTGCGGGTGAAACCCATCAGGGCTCGTTTACCGCAACCGTCCAGTGTGACCGCTCTCCTCAGGTTCCTTCGTGGCGCTGCAGTGGATTTGCCGGCCGGTTTGGGCCGGTTGGAGCCGGTCCCAGTCAGTCGGGAATCGGCTCGTTCCCCGGTCGGGAGGTGTAAACGAGCCTCCGGCTGTTTCAGAGCTGAACGGAAGAACGCGGCTGATGCCGGGACAGAGAAACTCCTCCACGTGGCGGCCGCAGGGAGTCGGCGGCACTTCCGTGACTACTGGTGGTTGGCGAGCAGCTCATCCAGCTCGGCGAAACACTCCTGGAAGCTTTGGCCCTTCAGCAGCGAGTCCACGAACTCACTCTCGGCGGCGAAACTCCCCGCCTCCACATTGTAGCCGAACGACACCTGCTGCTGCTGCTGATTGGCCGCCCGGCTCATCTGGTATCCTTGGTTACACTGCAGCCCCTGGCGACCGTTGCCTTGCGGCTGTCCAAACAGGTCGGGCAGCACGGGCTGGCTCTGATTGGCCGGCTGCTGCTGAGTCTGCTGCTGATTGGCCAGCGGCTGGCCCAGGCTCTGGGGGGCTGGCGGCGCCCTCTGCTGGCCGGCGGCCATGTTTGTCTGCATAATCTGCTGTCCGGGGTTCAGACTGGTCATGGGCCGGCCGCCAGGGTTGCCGCCAAAGGGGACGGAGCCGGAGCCCATCTTAGACAGGCGCGGCTGCTGCTGCATGTGGAAGGTGTTGGGGGCGTTGCCGAAGGCGTTGGGTGGCGGCTGGTTGCCGAGCTGCTGCTGCCAGGGCGTGGTCTGGCCGCCCTGCATGGGCCCGGGCAGGCTGGGCCCCATACCGGCCTGCATGGCGTTGGGCATGCGGGCGGCGGCCATCTGCTGCTTCAGCATGGCGGCGTTGGGCTGCGTCTTCAGGTGCTGGTGGGCCAGCAGGCTCTGCCTGTAGGAGGCGCTCATGGGCCCCAGAGCCTGGCGCTGCAGCCCCACCTGCTGGGGCGGGTGGGCGTTGTGCAGGTTCATGTTGTAGAGGACGTCCACGCCCCCGCCGCCCCCGCCTCCTCCGCCGCCGCAGGACGGCAGGCTGATGTCAGACTGGCTCACTGCTGTGGGCGGAGCCACGCCGGCTCCAGGCCCGGCGGCCTGAGCCATGTTCATTCCCATCATGCCTTGATTCTGAGGGAACATGCGGGACCCGGGGGCGGGGCCTCCCATGGAGCCGCCGTTACCGATTGGCTGATTGGAAGCTGAGGACGAACAGAATAAAAAAGAGATTTAAAAATGATTCGGACACCAAACAAACAAAAATCTGATCAAAGCATCAATCAAATACAACCTCAACAACACAACATTACATGTTTAAGACAAAAAGGTTAATAAATAAACCAATAAGATCATTTGTAGGACCCTAAGTAGCCTCGACTGCTGAACTGGTCTTCAGCTGGTCTGCTGGTCTGGAGGACCAGAGTCTTCTACACCAGTGTGACTGCTGAGCCTTGGATCTGGGTCATGTGACAGGATACTGGTCTCATCATCAACATTTAGAAAACATCTAGAATGAAGCTTCTGGAACGTTCTGCTTGATATAATACTGACACGCTGGGAAGAGCTCTGATGTCAGGATTTGTTTTTTTTGGTTTATTAATCTCATGAAAAAGTCCATCTGCAGAGTTCTTCCCTGTCCGCTGAGACCCGCCAGAATCAGGCCAGGATATCAGACCAGGATCAGACCAGGATCAGGCCGGGATCCAGCCAGGATCAAGCCAGGATCAAGCCAGAATCAGGCCAGAATCAGGCCAGGATCAGGCCAGGATCAGGCCAGGATCAGGCCAGGATCAGGCCAGGATCAGGCCAGGATATCAGGCCAGGATCAAACCAGGATCTGGCCAGGATCAAACCAGGCTCAAACCAGGATATCCGGCCAGGATCAGGCCAGGATATGAGACCAGGATCAAACCAGGATCCGGCCAAGATAAAACCAGGCTCAGGCCAGGATCCAGCCAGGATCAAGCCAGGATCAGGCCAGGATCAGGCCAGGATCAAGCCAGAATCAGGCCAGGATCAAGCCAGGATCAAGCCAGGATATCAGGCCAGGATCAAACCAGGATCCGGCCAGGATCAAACCAGGCTCAAACCAGGATATCCGGCCAGGATCCGGCCAGGATCAGGCCAGGATATGAGACCAGGATCAAACCAGGATCCGGCCAGGATCAAACTAGGCTCAGGCCAGGATCAGGCCAGGATCAAACCAGGATATCAGGCCAGGATCAAGCCAGAATCAGGCCAGAATCAGGCCAGAATCAGGCCAATCAGGCCAGGATCAGGCCAGGATCCAGCCAGGATCAGGCCAGGATCAGGCCAGGATCAAGCCAGAATCAGGCCAGGCTCAGGCCAGGATATCAGGCCAGGATCAGGCCAGGCTCAGGCCAGGATCAAGCCAGAATCAGGCCAGAATCAGGCCAGGCTCAGGCCAGGATATCAGGCCAGGATCAGGCCAGGCTCAGGCCAGGATCAAGCCAGAATCAGGCCAGAATCAGGCCAGGCTCAGGCCAGGATCCAGCCAGGATCAGGCCAGGATCAGGCCAGGATCAAGCCAGGATATCAGACCAAGATATCAGACCAGGATATCAGACCAGGATCTGGTGTAAAGGCGACAGCCGTTAACATCTGAACAGCTACTTTCATTTTCCAGTCAAATCAGCGGTGAGTTTTTATTTACACATCCAAACACGTTTGTCCTGGTCGTCATGACAACCTGCTCCACCTGAGGACGGTGACGTCATCCAGCAAACACGTTTGCATGAGTTCTACTGTTTCCTGGTTCTTTAACGGCAGATGAGACGTTCACACAATTAAAACCATTCAACAAACCTCTGACTGCAGCACCTGTCCTGAGCTCTCACCTGTAAACTGGCCCACTGGCTGCTGAGGGAAAGGGTTCTGGTTGGCTGGCGGACCCGTCTGGTCCTGGTACTGTGGAGGAGGCCGGGTCAGGTGTCTCTGCAGCTGCTGGTCCTGCTGGCGCTGCTTCTCCTGCACAAACGACACAAGGGACAACGTGACTGGACAGGTATGAGCAGAACCGGGTCCCCGTCTGTCCCCCAGGACCACCGGGTCTCAAAGCTCAGAGTTCTGACCCGTCTGGACAGACGGACCCAAAATCTACCCGGACCAGCTCCTCTTCTGGAACGCCTCCATCCCCGGTCCTGTTCTAGATGGACAGTTGAGTCCTCAGATGTCAACCACTGATCTACAACTATGAGCTGCCAGGCTGGACAGGAAGAAAGGTTTCTGGACGGTTCTGGTGACCTGAAGGGAACCACAGCGGTTCAGAGGAAGCAGCTTCAGGCCCGGTGGTCCAGTCCAGGGTTTGGATCGGTGCTTCTCATCAGGTTTCCCGTCGCTGTGACTCAGTTTGTCCTGGTTGGAATCTCAGATCAGTGAACACGTGGCTCATGCTGGACAACATCTGGACGGACAGATGTTCACAGTCCAGCAGCTCCAGGTGTCATTTCTGTGAGCCAACACCTCCCTCTAGTGTCTGAGATGAGAACTGCAGCCTCATAGCGACCTCCCAAGAGACCAGCGTCCCTTTAGTTCTGTCATAACTTCATCTACACCACTTAAAGAACCAAACACAGATGTAAACTCCTTAATTATAAAACATATGTTAGTTTTAATAACTGAGCCTAATAAGCGGCGCCGCCCAGTGGTCTCAGGTGGCGGAGGACGGCCGTACCTGCTCAGCCATCAGCTGCTGCCTCTGCATGAACTGCTGCTGCTTCTTCTGCTGCTGCTCCAGGATCTGCTGCTGCTGCTGCTGCTTCAGCGCCGCCGCCACCGCCGCCTGGCTGTTCAGGTACGCCGCGTTGTTGTGGTTACCCGCCATGGCGCCCTGCCCCACCTGGGTCGCCAGGGGGTTGCTTCTGGGGCCGGGGGCCATGGCGTTGGCGGGGCCCGGCCCGTGTGGAGGAGCGGGATAGCTGTTCTGGTCCTGTGAGCGGGAAAGAAGAGAGAAAAGACCATTTCTGAGAGGATGAAGGAGTGAGCAGGTGTCAGAGGTTTATTTCAGCTTTGATCTTAACGCTGAATCATACTTCCAGGTGAATCTGCTGCACTGACTGGATCCTCCAGATGAAATAAGTATTATTTCCCTGATTAATCACGATTAATCGCATTGTATACGCAAAATCAAATAATGAATTCAACAGTAGTGTAAAGGTCACTTTTATTTAAATGTTCTGCTGCCATATGAACTAAAGTGCCATAACATTTGTTGTTCAAACACTTTTAACATCAGCACTTGTCAGTAACACATATTTAGTGAAAATCTCATCTTAAAAAATGTCAAATAAAATAAAGCTTATTGCCACTGCCAGGACATTAATGTCATCCTGTTTTTTTATGAATAAAAAAGTCTACCAACAAAATCCAACAAAATTATTGTGTCTCAGCACAAAAAATTTAAAAAGTTAAAAAGTGACTTTTTATTTTAATTTTTTCTGTTTTTTAATCTAATCTAATCTAATATTTTTTATATTTCAATGTTAGCAAACAGGCCAAGGGACTGAATTTGTTTTTAATATTTTATTGTCGTGTTTACGTGACTCTGAAATGGCTTTGTTTTATAATGAAGGACTGGACTTTCTGTTGTCATTACACATCTGTGCCACTAGATGGAGCTGATCTGCAGTAACCAGCTAGAGAACAGCAGGACAGTGAACACATGGAGCAGATCTGATGGAACATGGAGGAATGACGCAATCGTCTTGAACAAAGGGGTTTGAGAGTTTTTTCTTTTTTATAGACAGAATTGTTAATATTGCTACCTGAGTTGCTACCTGAACTGTAAAGTTCACTGATTTTTACCGTTCTCCATGTCCGCATGTTTACCCCTGCCAACTATTTTCGGGTTCTGCAGCAGCCAGTAACAGACTTTTCAAAACAAAAGCATGTGAGCAACATGCGTTAACGCGCGATAAAATAAATGTCGGTGTTAATAAATTAATGTGTTAATGTGATAATAATGCGTTAACTTGCCCGGCCCTAAAAATAAGACAACAGCAAAGAGGACTGGAGCCCCCAAACACGACCGACCGGGGGGGGGTGGTTTACATCACTGCTACCCGTTACTGATCAAGATCTGCTTTGATGGAGGTTCTGCTGATGTCATCATCAGAGGAGGAGGAGCTTCAGGGACGACATCAGGGATTAGAGACGCAGCAGGGACACGGTGTCCCGTCTGCCTGGAGGAAAAACACCAGCGGGAGCAGCTATTTTTAAACGCTCAGACAGAATATGAAAGGCTGCTTTGTCACCCCACCCACACCACCCCCCCCCCACCCAGCACCGTGAGCCTGGACAACCAGCTGCAGACACAAACAGAGCTCTCAGGGCCCCATCAGGACGGGGGCCCTGCAGGGCCAACAGACCCAACTACCTCCAGCTCGCTGCACCAGCTCCACTTTCACCTGCTTCATCAATAACACTGGTTTCTAAATTATTTTTCATCCTGGTTGGGACGCTGTGCTGCTTCAAGGATGGTGAGTAACCATAGCAACCAGAGTTGTATGAGCAGGAGCAGCTGACTGAGATATCAGGAGGCCAAATTAGACCCAGACTGAGAGAAACCCAAACCCCCCAGGAGAGAGGAGGAGAACGAGCTCCAGCAGAAACTAGGAGACGTGTCCAGCTGTCTCCTCTTCCACCTCGGTCATGGATCTTGCTGCTCCACCTGTGTCTGGTCCTCCACCTGTCTGAGCAGGTGGTCAGCAGCTCAGGAGAACCACAGGGAACTGGACTCTGACCACTGATCTCCACTCCGGACACCTCAGACCTCCAGAACCAGTCAGAGTCCTGACAGATGACTCTGCAGCTGTGGACCAGTGGTGGACGGTTCTGAAGGTCACCTGACAGTTTGATTCAAGATGGAGAACGTAACTGAAGTTTGGACTAGTTTTAGATCTCAGAACTAAATCTGAGATGGAAAAAGGCGTTCATATATACTAGGGGTGCTCCGATCGATCGGTGACCTGATCGGATCGGCCGATATGCATATGATCGGGATCGGTCAGAATTGTCATTAAAGCCGATCAAAAGAGCCGATCAAAAACGCTCTATTCTCGTGCGCATACACTGTCTATAGACCGTTTCGGGCCAGCCCCCCCGGAAGTACCCCGTCCGCCATTGCTGGGTTGTGCTACAGAGGGACACTTTCACCGGCTCGCAGATTAACCAGTGTTTTTCTCTTTCTACAAATATATATTTTTATAATGTCGAGTCGGTCGAGTGGGAATACATGTTCCGTCATAAACTGTGCCAACAATGGTGTAAAAATTCAACAATGGAAGAAGAAAGTATGTGAAATACACAAGCCTTTACTGCACGAAGACTGCCTTGTTTGCAGCCATACAGTTTGCACCGATTTCCTGGACGCACCGACAACCAAGAAGTTAGGAAGACGTGGGTGAAAAATATCAACAGAAAGGACTTTGTTCCAAATGAATACAGCCGGGTGAGTTTTCGTTAACATTCAATCTCGTACTACTCATAGCCTCGCTGAGAGTCCCGGACGATTCTGGCCGAAAGAACAGCAGTATAAGGCTACTGTAGCCCTCGGTACTAGCACAAGCCTATAAATGAATGAATGAATGACTTAGGAGAATGATTAAATAAATTAAATATAACATTAACACATAGCCTAATTTACCGCTCGCGTTAACATTACAGTAGCATAATCTTTATGGTTTGTTGACATTAGTTATAGCCAGCGTTGCAGCGTTCCACAGTTTTTAGTGTTTGATTATGGGAATAGATCATGCTATTTCCATAACCAATCATTAAAAACAGCAATAAACTACCTTCATCTGTAACTGGAGGCCACTGCCTAACATCATCAATCCAAGACATGTCTGCGTTATCAGTAACAGATGCTCCACGCTGCTGTGTTTGGGTTAGTTGGTGGAGCACCGCACACTCTAGTTATAGCGGAGCCACTAGGGGGCGCATGTCCACAATTGTCAAGTCGAAAAGGTCTAAGACAGCAAGAAACAAAGGGAAATAAATACGATCGGTGATCGGTATCGGATCGGCCGATATTGATTTCAGTGATCGGTGATCGGTGATCGGCCCCAAAAACCCTGATCGGAGCACCCCTAATATATACCACCTCCCAGACCTGGTACCAGCTCCAGACCCAGCTGAACCTGAAGGACCTGATCTCACTCTTGAATTTAAACACCTTAAACCAGGGGTCTTCAACCTTTTTTAGCCCAGGGACCCCTTGGATGAGAGAAAAACAGAGCAGGGACCCCTGCTTGTAATTCTTACCCCCCCCCCCCCCCCCCCTTTTTTTAAAGTGTCACATTTTAAGCCTGGCTTATAATAACTTTTAGCTGTATTTTATTCTGCTTATTTCACCTTATTAACCAATTCCTGACTGGGTTTTTAGCCTACATGTGTTTATGGTTGATAAAACTTTAATGCATATCATTATTATTATTATTATTTTTAGTTGGTATGAGACAATATTTTTTATTATTGTTATTTTCCAACAATGAAACGTTTAACTTCAGGCAGTTATATATTTAGAACTGCCTGTATATATATATATATATATATATATATATATATATCTATATATATATATATATATATATATATATATATATATATATATATATATATATATATATATATATATATATATATAAATAAATTTATTTCTTTTTTTTTTACTCTCAAATTATTTTGGTTAAAATTGCCTTTATTTCTTTTTAAGTTGGAGGACCCCCTACAGTACCTCCACGGCCCCCCTAGGGGTCGCGGACCCCCGGTTGAAGACCACTGCCTTAAACACTTCAGGTGCAACATCTGTCTGCAGATGCTGCTTCATCATTCAGCCTTGATTCTAAAGACTTCCTGAGGAACATCTATGATCTCAGATCTGATCAATAACTGCAGTCTTTGTTGATGGTTTCTCATCAGTTAACATTGTATCTGTTTACTGTAATTGCAACGCCCCCTTTCTAGTTACTGTTGCTATGTCGGACAAACTTGCTGCTCCTGCTTTAAGGACTGTGTTAATTCGCTATTTTTCTGATGTGTATCATCAGTATTTATATTATAACTCTAATAACTTCGTGGTGAAATATTGCTGCTGGGGACCTGCAACGTTTGGAGGGACATTTTTATTCTCTTTCCCAAACCAAAACAAACGCTGGAGAATGCAGTCTGTATTTTAAATTGTATCCGTCCACACAAGCAACTGAACGTGACGAAAGTTACAAAACACACCTACATTTACATCAAGGTAAGTTTACTTTGTTTATTAGATGATTGATTCAACCACCGTTTAGTAAAAGTAATAATATGATTTAGCTGCAAGGAGGGTGATGAGTTCTCTGTTAGCATTAGCTCTGGTCCATAGGTCTGTCCCACACCAGAGCTATGTTAACATCAGACAGTCGCAGCAATGTATTAATATAATTAAGTGACGTTAACATCTCTAGCATCACATTATACCTAACAAAATAAATATCCAGGGCCATATATATTTGTAGACAACAAGGCAGGCTGATAGCTGGCTAGCTAGCTCTAGTTCATAGTGGAGAAGTCACTGACACTGGAGCAGGAAGTTTGTCCGACCTAGCAACAGTAACCAGGGAGGGGGCGGCGCTTACCGAAAGGTCAATTATTACTGTTTTCTAACTCTGAACTCTCAGCTGCTGCCTTGTTCAGAGCACTGCTGCAGACACTTCACCTGTGACTGCTCACCTGTGTGTGCGTATGTGTGTTCACCTGCATGTGTGTGTTCACCTGCATGTGTGTGTGTGTGTGTGTGTGTGTGTGTGTTCACTTGTGTGTATGTGTGTGTTCACCAGTATGTGTGTGTGTGTTCACCTGCGTGTGTGTGTGTGTTCACCTGTGTGTATGTGTGTGTTCACCTGTATGTGTGTGTGTGTGTTCACCTGCATGTGTGTGTGTGTGTGTTCACCTGTGTGTTCACCTGTATGTGTGGCCGGTACGTCATGCTGTTCTTCTGTTTCAGCTGCTGCTGCCTGAACAGCGTCAGCAGGGCATCCTTGTTCTGGTTCTGGGCGTTGGGGGGCCGTGGGGGGCCGGGCCCCGCCTCAAAGTGCGACAGCGGTTTGGTGTTATTGTAGTTCAGCATGGCGGCTGGCGCCTGAGCCCCCGGCGTTGGGGGGTGGCTTAGAGGGGGCCCCGAGCTCAGCTGGCCCAGCATGTTGGGGTGCCCGGCGGGCCCCGCCATGTAGCCGCCGGCCCCCGCCTTGGTGGAGCCCTTGTTGGGCTGGGTGGGCATCAACAGCTGCTTCTGGGCAGTGGGGTTGAAGTCCTGGGGGTAAATGGAGGGGCTGGTGGGCTTGTCCATACCAAACGTAGCCCCTAACGTGCTCTGGGGGGTGTTGGCCATCTGGGGCCATGGAGGGGGGTGGGCGTGGGGCCCCTGGCTGTGGAACTTGGCCCCCGGTGGCGGCTGCTTGTGCTGCATCTTGCCGTGGAGGTGCTGCGCCCTCTGCTGCTGGGCAGCCAGCTGCTGCAGCTGCTGGGCGGGGGACAGGTCTTTGGGCCCCGGGGGGAGGAGGTGGTTGGGGGGAGGCTGGAGCTGCCTCGGGGGAGGAGCGGGCTGGGACGGGGGGAGAGCGGGAGAGGAGGCAGGAGGAGGTGGCGACGGGGGAGCTGGTGGGGTGAGGGGGCGGTCCGGAGGAGGCGGACCTGACGTGGGGGGAGCTGGTGCGAGAGTCCTGCTCGAAGACGGGCGGGGCCGGGGAAAACTCCGCCTTCACGCTGGCCAGGTCTGGAGGAAGCAGGCCCTGGGAGGACTGGCCCCCCCCTGCTGCTCCTCCAGCTCCTCCCCCGACCGCCTCACCTCCACCGGGGGTGGGCGCCATGTCCAGGGGGGCTTTGCTGTCCCCGAACGTGTCACTGATGATGTCCTGGATGTCCTCCATGGCCACGGAGTTGTTCAGCTCCTCCATCAGCTCCTTCCACTCCTCCTGCTCGTTCAGGTTTAGTTCTGGGAACAGGCTGATGTTGCCACCCACCGACGGGGGCATGATGGGCTGGATGTCCTCCGGCTCCTGCTTCATCTCCTTACGGTGGAAGTCGGAGCCCGACTCNCAATTCTACTGGAAGAACAAGAAACCCTGAATTTGTCTATCAACACTGCAAAAGCAAAAATCACTAGGAGGGTTAGAAGGTCCCAGCTTTCAGTATAAATACTTAGGGTTAGGGTCCAATCAGCTGCAATATTTAATAAAAATGGATCCAAAAAGAAAACCACAACAACTCAGAGATAGAACTAGAGCAAAACCAATGCAAAAATCCCTTTTTTTCTGACTTACCCTTCCTTCCAGTTTCAGTAAAGAAGATGAACTACAGCCTGATAATTGACTCAACTCTGACAGCCAACTCTGGAAAGCAACCAAAATCACATAATCCTCTTTAACATCATGTAAATTCACCCTAATCTGGCACAGTCCAGATTTCAAGTTATGGAAGAACCCCTCAACCAGTTTATATCATTCAGTTCAATAATCCAGATATTTGGTACTGGAGAAGAACACTTACTTCATTACCAACCATTCAAATCTGTAAATCAATGATAAACACATCTAATAACCTACTGTAGCCCCCAAGATTTATTGAGGAAATTATAAAAAAATGCAGACTCTGAAAAACTCTCTAAAATGTACAAACTTATATCCAATACTGAGACAGCATCAGCCCTCCCAATACTCAAATGGGAAAATGATTTAACTACCCCATATCCAATCCCAATTTCTGGACAAAACCTGCAATAACATCTTCTCTTTGATGAATTTACAACTCATTCAATATCACCCAACCAAAATATTTTTGAAATGGCAGACACAGACATCTGCTCACAATGCATCATTGGTACCACTGACAATTATTTTCACGCCACATGGACCTGCCCACCTGTTCGTTCTTTCTGGTGAACAGTAACAGAGAAACACTTCACCATTCTGAGCTGCAGAATCCCTTCATCTTTATTGTTGTGCTTACTAGTTAACTGTACTGAACTTGACAATCTTCAAATTAAATACAGAAACCCAGTTCTTATTTCTCTATTGGCATAAAAACAATTCTCCTCAATTGGAAATCCCAAAAAAATCTGTTTGCAGATCAATGACTGGACAAACCTTCTTACTGAACACTAGAAAAAGTAATATTTACTTGTAGGAATGAATTAGCTGTTTTTATAAATATCTGGAATCCATTTATTACCTACTTAAAAGTAAAATACAACTTAGCCTGTAACTGCACACATTTCTGAAAGTAAATTTAGCATTTAATACACTAGATGTGACAACACTATACTGTGAAAAAACCTATAATCTCCAGATGATGGACCTTGGGGGTGCAGTAGCCAGGGGGGGTGGGGATCCTGGGATGCCAGTGTGAGTGGGGGTGCCACACCCCATCCACAGTGTTCCCAGACTGTCCCGGTCAGAGGTCTTCCCATGTGTTTTTTTTTTTAATGCACAAGAACACCTGCACACAAGGCGTCTTCTAAGATGAGCGGACAATTCAATTCAGTTCAATTCAACATTATATAGTCTATTACAATACAAATGATCTCTAGGCAGTTTTCAGAGACCCAGATCATGACCCCAAATATTATTAACAGCAAATAATATTATTAAATCTTAATTAAAGAAACAATGGAAAGTTAAAAAAAAAAAAACAACAAAAAAACTTCCCTATTATTCTAGTATAACTGGTAAAGTTGTTTAACAAACCAAGTTTCTTTTTGTTTTTAATGACCCGTTACTTGTCTTTTACTTTTATTTTGGAAACCGGAAATTTTATACGAGTCGCTTTCATTGACGTTCCGTAAACATTCTAATACGAGCGCACCTGAAAATCAGGAGCGGCTGATTTGACCACGAAAGTGCGAATGACGGCTGGTTGGACCGCAGTCAGGATTTGGTTCGGTTATAAATCGGTTTCAAAGGGATTCCCCAGTCCACAGAGGGCCGGTCCACTTCTTTTTTTAAATTTTTATTTTAAATATCATTATAGTTATTTTAACTCAGGTGGCTACAGACGCAGGCGGGTGGGAGCTCTTACCGTCCCTGCGCTGACTCAGCGTATCCCCAGAAGTACCGGAGGCGTCCGTACAAATACAGCAAACCGGCGACGGAGGACACACCTGAAAACACGGACGCACACCTTCACTGTGACGGGTGCACGTGCGCGGTGAGCGCGTGCGAACCGCGGACCTGTGGACTCACCTGGACTGAAGAAGAGTCCGGCGGTCCAGAGCAGCGTGATGAAGACGGGGAAGTACTCTGAGCAGTTGGCTCTGCAGACGGAAGACAGTCAAGTTCTAGTTCTGGTTCTGAGTAGACTCCTTTATGATGACATCAATCTATGTTTGAATCTAAGCTTTACATTTTATTTTACTTATTTATGGTAATTTAATTAATACCATATAAAAATATCATCAAAAATATGGTCAAACATCCTAATTTCATGTTCATGCAGTTCCTCCTCCACCGACCGCTAGAGAGCCGCGGTTCACTAGAGACCGCGACCGCTAGAGGCCGCGGTTCCTCCGCCGCTAGAGGCCGCTAGAGGCAGCGGTTCCTCCGCCGACCGCTAGAGGCAGCGGTTCCTCCGCCGACCGCTAGAGGCCGCGGTTCCTCCGCCGACCGCTAGAGGCCGCGGTTCCTCCGCCGACCGCTAGAGGCCGCGGTTCCTCCTCCGACCGCTAGAGGCCGCGGTTCTTCCACCGACCGCTAGAGGCCGCGGTTCCTCCACGGACCGCTAGAGGCCGCGGTTCCTCCACGGACCGCTAGAGGCGGCGGTTCCTCCACCGATCGCTAGAGGCCGCGGTTCCTCCTCCGACCGCTAGAGGCCGCGGTTCCTCCACCGACCGCTAGAGGCCGCGGTTCCTCCACGGACCGCTAGAGGCCGCGGTTCCTCCTCAGACCGCTAGAGGCCGCAGTTCCTCCTCAGACCGCTAGAGCCTGCGGTTCCTCCGCCGACCGCTAGAGGCCGCGGTTCCTCCACCGAAACGCTAGAGGCCGCGGTTCCTCCTCCGAACGCTAGAGGCCGCGGTTCCTCCTCCGAACGCTAGAGGCCGCGGTTCCTCCTCCGAACGCTAGAGGCCGCGGTTCCTCCTCAGACCGCTAGAGGCCGCGGTTCCTCCTCAGACCGCTAGAGGCCGCGGTTCCTCCTCAGACCGCTAGAGGCCGCGGTTCCTCCGCCGAACGCTAGAGGCCGCAGTTCCTCCTCCGAACGCTAGAGGCCGCAGTTCCTCCTCCGAACGCTAGAGGCCGCAGTTCCTCCTCCGAACGCTAGAGGCCGCAGTTCCTCCTCCGACCGCTAGAGGCCGCAGTTCCTCCGACCGCTAGAGGCCGCAGTTCCTCCGCCGACCGCTAGAGGCCGCAGAGGCGGCTTCCTCACTTCCTGGTTCCGTCAGACCAACATCCCGGATGTAGCCCTTTAGATTTAAACCCAAACTTGAACCGAACCAAACCTTCACCTAAAGGTCTGCTGACTGATCTGGACTCTGGTCCTTGAAAGAATCATTTACGATCATCTGTAACACACACAGGTACTGACTGAGCTCTGAAGATCCTCTCAAACTCCGGCGGTCCAGCGGTGGTGGGCGGAGCAACGGAGTACTTCCTCCTGGCGTAGATCACCTGGAGGGAGAAATACGCTGGAGACACAGGGACACGTTCATTCATGTTTAATTAATTAATTTATATCTATATATCTGATCATTGGAGCGGGTCACAGTAGAAACATCCACCCCCCAACCCCAGCCTCTGCTTCCACCCAAACCTGGACCCTAACCCAGGCCTCCAACCCTTACAGACCTCAACCTTCTGTTTCCTCCCAGACTTCCCAGCATGCTCTGGGGCTCCTTACCTTGCGCCAGGACTGCCAGCACCGTCACGGCGCCGAGGCAGACTGCCTCCTCCAGCATCTCTGCACTCACCTGAGGGACAGCGGATGACTGACGGCAGCCAGGAAGCAGCGCTGGAGGGGAGGCGGAGGCCACGCCCACTGGAGGGGAGGCGTGGCCTAAAACACACCTGCTGTCAGTCACTTTTGGCAGGTAACAGTGGAGGAGATGCATGTGCGGAAGTCAAGACCTTCCACTCCACGGTGGGGTTTTATCTGATCTCAGATACACAACGCAAAAAACCAAAACCATGTGGGAGAGAACACAACACCAACAAGGAAAGACATCAGCCCTTCCTGTCAGTCTGGTGAGGGTTAAAACTGCTGCCTCTGAGCACATCTGCAGCAGCTGGAGTTAATTTAGATTAATTAATGTTTAACTGATGATGAGTTCAGGAAGATTTACATCATTTAATGTTTATTCTCAAAGTTTGAACCTGGAAAAGAAAGAAAAGACAGAGACGGACTTGTTTCTAAAGAACTATATTTACATAATACTCTTGTTTTACAGAGAACCATATCAAAAGTATAAAATACTTACAAAAATCCGCTGCAATATATAAAAATAACTTCTATCTTCTCCAGATCATTAGGAAAGGCTTACATACAAAAAAAATATATTTATAGACATTTACAAAAGAGCCCGTTCACAACAGTCGAACCCAGGAGAGCCGGCAGCCGAGCGGGTCGGGTCGGGAACAACGGCGCTAGCCGCCCGAAACAACGCAGCTGGAGGGGGCGGAGCCTCAAAAACGACAGCAACATGGAGAACCGACCAACGAGGACATGACGCAGCGTCTGGAAACTTCTGGTCATTTTACACGTTTATTATATTTTATTAAACCAAAACAGGAACTCGTGGTCAGATCTGTGTCTCCAGTAAACGTACGAACTCCAAACCGTGAAACTTTTCTGCGGTCACTGGATCAGAACCAGCTGAAGAACCGGGACCTTCAAGAGGCTCCGTGTGGCCCTGGTGGTCTGTTAAAGGGTCTCAAGGACCATCAGAGCAGATCACCGAACCAGTGAGGTGCCTCAGGGTTTGGTTCTGGGACCACTTCTTTCTTGTTGAGTCTGAACATAAAACATGAACTGGATTTTAAACAGCAGATGAAATCTGAACCTGTGGAGCGAACAGACTGAAACATGACTGAACCTGCTCTCACAGCAGGCCTGAACCCGCCAGGACAGGTTCAGGACTGAACCAGTTCTGAAGGGAAACGCAGCGCTGGAGCGATGAGGAGGAGCTCCACAGACCGAGGTGGTGAATCTGCAGCAGGAAAACTGCTCTGAAAGGAACAGAAATGTTCCCACGGTTCGGTATTTTAAAACAACTACGTCATCAAATCTACGAGAACTTAGTTAAAACGTCTTAAACCTCCAACAAACGCCGATGTTCTTCAGCTGACTGGATCCAGATAACGAACCCAAATGTTTGGAACGCGTGAACGTGAAAAACGACGCCGTGGCTCCGCCCCCCCCAGCAGCGACGCCACCTCGTTCAGGAACATCCAGCCACTGACGTCGGACCGACTTCACACAAGTTAAAAAAAAAAAAAAACGTCCGGGTTCCCGCCACTCAGAGGGGCGCTGCCGGCCTCCAGGGGGCGCTGTGGGGCGAGTACAGTGGTTCAGCACTGAGCCGTAGGTTCAGAAGTAGTCAAACGCCGCAGGGCAAGATATCAGACCTCCTGGTGGAAGAAAACCGAGAACCGAGACAGGAACTGGACTTGTTTCCTTCAAACTGCTGCGACTGAAACTGGAAACTTCGTGTTCAGAAATTAACAAAAAAAAAAATTCACTAATTTCTCAAAGTGGCAACTTTTAAACTTATTACAGCAGTTTGTCATAAAATATCAACCTTGGTTGACATGAAGCTTCGACATAAAATAAACTTTTTGTCCGAAAAATCAAACTTTTGCTACAAAACAAAAACTTTTATTTTGTTGAATTTATCAAAAAAACTAAATTTATCGTGAAAAACTCATTAAATTTACAAATTTGCAACTTTGATAAATATTCTCAACTTTTTTTCTCTTAAAAATCACAACTTAAGAGGAACTGCACAATTATGTAAAAACATTTTAAAAGTTTACAGATTTTTCTAGAAAATAAAACGTTTTAACGTGATACTGCAGCTCCAAAAATTGCAAATTTCATTCAATTGCAACTTTGTCGTAAATCTCAAATTTTTACAAAATCTTTGGTCTCCTAGGAAAAAAAATTTTGAATTTCAATTTTTTTTAAAATAAAAGTTTGCGGAATTACGTTTTAGTTGTAAAGATGACATGAGATTACTGGTTTCTACGATGACACAGCTGCTCTACGGTCGCTCTGCAGGAGGGACGCAGGAGGAGGAGCTTGACCACCACCTGGAGTCTACCTGTGCACGTGGAAGCACGAGCCACGTCAGGCTCTTAATATGCACGTATCATATATCTTACAGAACCGACTCCTCCTTCTTCTCTGGTCTTTAAAGGCAGAGTGCTCGGTTTCGTTCCACCAGGGGGCGTGGCTTCACACTGAGCAGGTCATTGTTAAATTGACTGATTTTTTAATGGAGTCTGGTGCGGGTGAAACCCATCAGGGCTCGTTTACCGCAACCGTCCAGTGTGACCGCTCTCCTCAGGTTCCTTCGTGGCGCTGCAGTGGATTTGCCGGCCGGTTTGGGCCGGTTGGAGCCGGTCCCAGTCAGTCGGGAATCGGCTCGTTCCCCGGTCGGGAGGTGTAAACGAGCCTCCGGCTGTTTCAGAGCTGAACGGAAGAACGCGGCTGATGCCGGGACAGAGAAACTCCTCCACGTGGCTGCCGCAGGGAGTCGGCGGCATTTCCGTGACTACTGGTGGTTGGCGAGCAGCTCATCCAGCTCGGCGAAACACTCCTGGAAGCTTTGGCCCTTCAGCAGCGAGTCCACGAACTCACTCTCGGCGGCGAAACTCCCCGCCTCCACATTGTAGCCGAACGACACCTGCTGCTGCTGCTGATTGGCCGCCCGGCTCATCTGGTATCCTTGGTTACACTGCAGCCCCTGGCGACCGTTGCCTTGCGGCTGTCCAAACAGGTCGGGCAGCACGGGCTGGCTCTGATTGGCCGGCTGCTGCTGAGTCTGCTGCTGATTGGCCAGCGGCTGGCCCAGGCTCTGGGGGGCTGGCGGCGCCCTCTGCTGGCCGGCGGCCATGTTTGTCTGCATAATCTGCTGTCCGGGGTTCAGACCGGTCATGGGCCGGCCGCCGGGGTTGCCGCCAAAGGGGACGGAGCCGGAGCCCATCTTAGACAGGCGCGGCTGCTGCTGCATGTGGAAGGCGTTGGGGGCGTTGCCGAAGGCGTTGGGTGGCGGCTGGTTGCCGAGCTGCTGCTGCCAGGGCGTGGTCTGGCCGCCCTGCATGGGCCCGGGCAGGCTGGGCCCCATACCGGCCTGCATGGCGTTGGGCATGCGGGCGGCGGCCATCTGCTGCTTCAGCATGGCGGCGTTGGGCTGCGTCTTCAGGTGCTGGTGGGCCAGCAGGCTCTGCCTGTAGGAGGCGCTCATGGGCCCCAGAGCCTGGCGCTGCAGCCCCACCTGCTGGGGCGGGTGGGCGTTGTGCAGGTTCATGTTGTAGAGGACGTCCACGCCCCCGCCGCCCCCGCCTCCTCCGCCGCCGCAGGACGGCAGGCTGATGTCAGACTGGCTCACTGCTGGGGGCGGAGCCACGCCGGCGCCAGGCCCGGCGGCCTGAGCCATGTTCATTCCCATCATGCCTTGATTCTGAGGGAACATGCGGGACCCGGGGGCGGGGCCTCCCATGGAGCCGCCGTTACCGATTGGCTGATTGGAAGCTGAGGACGAACAGAATAAAAAAGAGATTTAAAAATGATTCGGACACCAAACAAACAAAAATCTGATCAAAACATCAATCAAATACAACCTCAACAACACAACATTACATGTTTAAGACAAAAAGGTCAATAAATAAACCAATAAGATCATTTGTAGGATCCTAAGTAGCCTCGACTGCTGAACTGGTCTTCAGCTGGTCTGCTGGTCTAGAGGACCAGAGTCTTCTACACCAGTGTGACTGCTGAGCCTTGGATCTGGGTCATGTGACAGGATACTGGTCTCATCATCAACATTTAGAAAACATCTAGAATGAAGCTTCTGGAACGTTCTGCTTGATATAATACTGACACGCTGGGAAGAGCTCTGATGTCAGGATTTGGTTTTTTTGGTTTATTAATCTCATGAAAAAGTCCATCTGCAGAGTTCTTCCCTGTCCGCTGAGACCCGCCAGAATCAGGCCAGGATATCAGGCCAGGATCAAACCAGGATCCGGCCAAGATAAAACCAGGCTCAGGCCAGGATCAAGCCAGGATCAAACCAGGCTCAGGCCAGGATCCAGCCAGGATCAAACCAGGCTCAGGCCAGGATCAAGCCAGGATCAAGCCAGAATCAGGCCAGGATCAAGCCAGGATATCAGGCCAGGATCAAACCAGGATCTGGCCAGGATCAAACTAGGCTCAGGCCAGGATCAAGCCAGGATCAAACCAGGCTCAGGCCAGGATCAAGCCACAATCAGGCCAGGATCAGGCCAGGATCAAACCAGGATCAGGCCAGGATCAAGCCAGAATCAGGCCAGGATCAAGCCAGGATATCAGGCCAGGATCAAACCAGGATCCGGCCAAGATAAAACCAGGCTCAGGCCAGGATCCAGCCAGGATCAAACCAGGCTCAGGCCAGGATCAAGCCAGGATCAAGCCAGAATCAGGCCAGGATCAAGCCAGGATATCAGGCCAGGATCAAACCAGGATCAAGCCAGGATCAAACCAGGCTCAGGCCAGGATCAAGCCACAATCAGGCCAGGATCAGGCCAGGATCAAACCAGGATATCAGGACAGGATATCAGGCCAGGATACACCCAGGATCAGGCCAGGATCAGGCCAGGATCAAACCAGGATCAGGCCAGGATCAAGCCAGAATCAGGCCAGAATCAGGCCAGAATCAGGCCAGGATCCAGCCAGGATCAAGCCAGGATCAGGCCAGGATCAGACCAGGATATCAGACCAGGATATCAGACCAGGATCTGGTGTAAAGGCGACAGCCGTTAACATCTGAACAGCTACTTTCATTTTCCAGTCAAATCAGCGGTGAGTTTTTATTTACACATCCAAACACGTTTGTCCTGGTCGTCATGACAACCTGCTCCACCTGGAGACGGTGACGTCATCCAGCAAACACGTTTGCATGAGTTCAACTGTTTCCTGGTTCTTTAACGGCAGATGAGACGTTCACACAATTAAAACCATTCAACAAACCTCTGACTGCAGCACCTGTCCTGAGCTCTCACCTGTAAACTGGCCCACTGGCTGCTGAGGGAAAGGGTTCTGGTTGGCTGGCGGACCCGTCTGGTCCTGGTACTGTGGAGGAGGCCGGGTCAGGTGTCTCTGCAGCTGCTGGTCCTGCTGGCGCTGCTTCTCCTGCACAAACGACACAAGGGACAACGTGACTGGACAGGTATGAGCAGAACCGGGTCCCCGTCTGTCCCCCAGGACCACCGGGTCTCAAAGCTCAGAGTTCTGACCCGTCTGGACAGACGGACCCAAAATCTACCCGGACCAGCTCCTCTTCTGGAACGCCTCCATCCCCGGTCCTGTTCTAGATGGACAGTTGAGTCCTCAGATATCAACCACTGATCTACAACTATGAGCTGCCAGGCTGGACAGGAAGAAAGGTTTCTGGACGGTTCTGGTGACCTGAAGGGAACCACAGCGGTTCAGAGGAAGCAGCTTCAGGCCCGGTGGTCCAGTCCATGGTTTGGATCGGTGCTTCTCATCAGGTTTCCCGTCGCTGTGACTCAGTTTGTCCTGGTTGGAATTTCAGATCAGTGAACACGTGGCTCATGCTGGACAACATCTGGACGGACAGATGTTCACAGTCCAGCAGCTCCAGGTGTCATTTCTGTGAGCCAACACCTCCCTCTAGTGTCTGAGATGAGAACTGCAGCCTCATAGCGACCTCCCAAGAGACCAGCGTCCCTTTAGTTCTGTCATAACTTCATCTACACCACTTAAAGAACCAAACACTAATTATAAAACATATGTTAGTTTTAATAACTGAGCCTAATAAGCGGCGCCACCCAGTGGTCTCAGGTGGCGGAGGACGGCCGTACCTGCTCAGCCATCAGCTGCTGCCTCTGCATGAACTGCTGCTGCTTCTTCTGCTGCTGCTCCAGGATCTGCTGCTGCTGCTGCTGCTTCAGCGCCGCCGCCACCGCCGCCTGGCTGTTCAGGTACGCCGCGTTGTTGTGGTTACCCGCCATGGCGCCCTGCCCCACCTGGGTCGCCAGGGGGTTGCTTCTGGGGCCGGGGGCCATGGCGTTGGCGGGGCCCGGCCCGTGTGGAGGAGCGGGATAGCTGTTCTGGTCCTGTGAGCGGGAAAGAAGAGAGAAAAGACCATTTCTGAGAGGATGAAGGAGTGAGCAGGTGTCAGAGGTTATTTCAGCTCTGATCTTAACGCTGAATCATACTTCCAGGTGAATCTGCTGCACTGACTGGATCCTCCAGATGAAATAAGTATGATTTCCCTGATTAATCACGATTAATCTCATTTTATGCGCAAAATCAAATAATGAATTCAACAGTAGTGTAAAGGTCACTTTTATTTAAATGTTCTGCTGCCATATGAACTAAAGTGTCATAACATTTGTTGTTCAAACACTTTTAACATCAGCACTTGTCAGTAACACATATTTAGTGAAAATCTCATCTTAAAAAATGTCAAATAAAATAAAGCTTATTGCCACTGCCAGGGCATTAATGTCATCGTGTTTTTTTATGAATAAAAAAGTCTACCAACAAAATGATTGTGTCTCAGCACAATCAGAACATTAAAACAGGTAATTTCTGAGGTAACAGCAGAAACTTTTAACGAGGAGTTCAACTTGTCAGTTGTTACAAATAACCTTGTTTCTGTTGAATCCTCCGTCTGGGAGAACTTTAAAATGACAATGTCCATGTTAAAGTTCAGTAACTTTACCAATCCATAATTATCTGTGCATCATTTGTTTTTTTCCATTTTCAATTGTCAATCAAAAATTTAAAAAGTTAAAAAGTGACTTTTTATTTTTATTTTTTCTGTTTTTTAATCTAATCTAATCTAATTTTTTTTATATTTCAATGTTAGCAAACAGGCCAAGGGACTGAATTTGTTTTTAATATTTTATTGTCGTGTTTACGTGACTCTGAAATGGCTTTGTTTTATAATGGAGGAATAGACTTTCTGTTGTCATTACACATCTGTGCCACTAGATGGAGCCGCACTGCAGTAACCAGCTAGAGAACAGCAGGACAGTGAACACATGGAGCAGATCTGATGAAACATGGAGGAATGATGCAATCGTCTTGAACAAAGGGGTTTGAGAGTTTTTTTTTTAGACTGAATTGTTAATATTTCTACCTGAGTTGCTACCTGAACTGTAAAGTTCACTGATTTTTACCGTTCTCCATGTCCGCATGTTTACCCCTGCCAACTATTTTCGGGTTCTGCAGCAGCCAGTAACAGACTTTTCAAAACAAAAGCATGTGAGCAACATGCGTTAACGCGCGATAAAATAAATGTCGGTGTTAATAAATTAATGTGTTAATCTGATAATAATGCGTTAACTTGCCCAGCCCTAAAAATAAGACAACAGCAAAGAGGACTGGAGCCCCCAAACACGACCGACCGGGGGGGGGGGTGGTTTACATCACTGCTACCCGTTACTGATCAAGATCTGCTTTGATGGAGGTTCTGCTGATGTCATCATCAGAGGAGGAGGAGCTTCAGGGACGACATCAGGGATTAGAGACGCAGCAGGGACACGGTGTCCCGTCTGCCTGGAGGAAAAACACCAGCGGGAGCAGCTATTTTTAAACGCTCAGACAGAATATGAAAGGCTGCTTTGTCACCCCACCACACCACCCCCCCCCCCCCACCCAGCACCGTGAGCCTGGACAACCAGCTGCAGACACAAACAGAGCTCTCAGGGCCCCATCAGGACGGGGGCCCTGCAGGGCCAACAGACCCAACTACCTCCAGCTCGCTGCACCAGCTCCACTTTCACCTGCTTCATCAATAACACTGGTTTTCTACATTATTTTTCATCCTGGTTGGGACGCTGTGCTGCTTCAAGGATGGTGAGTAACCATAGCAACCAGAGTTGTTTATGAGCAGGAGCAGCTGACTGAGATATCAGGAGGCCAAATTAGACCCAGACTGAGAGAAACCCAAACCCCCCAGGAGAGAGGAGGAGAACGAGCTCCAGCAGAAACTAGGAGACGTGTCCAGCTGTCTCCTCTTCCACCTCGGTCATGGATCCTGCTGCTCCACCTGTGTCTGGTCCTCCACCTGTCTGAGCAGGTGGTCAGCAGCTCAGGAGAACCACAGGGAACTGGACTCTGACCACTGATCTCCACTCCGGACACCTCAGACCTCCAGAACCAGTCAGAGTCCTGACAGATGACTCTGCAGCTGTGGACCAGTGGTGGACGGTTCTGAAGGTCACCTGACAGTTTGATTCAAGATGGAGAACGTCACTGAAGTTTGGACTAGTTTTAGATCTCAGAACTAAAACTGAGATGGAAAAAGGCGTTCATATACCACCTCCCAGACCTGGTACCAGCTCCAGACCCAGCTGAACCTGAAGGACCTGATCTCACTCTTGAATTTAAACACCTTAAACCAGGGGTCTTCAACCTTTTTTAGCCCAGGGACCCCTTGGATGAGAGAAAAACAGAGCAGGGACCCCTGCTTGTAATTCTTACCCCCCCCCCTTTTTTTTTTAAAGTGTCACATTTTAAGCCTGGCTTATAATAACTTTTAGCTGTATTTTATTCTGCTTATTTCACCTTATTAACCAATTCCTGACTGGGGTTTTTAGCCTACCATGTGTTTATGGTTGATAAAAACTTTCATGCATATCATTATTATTATTATTATTATTATTATTTTAGTTGGTATGAGACAATATTTTTATTATTGTTATTTTCCAACAATGAAACGTTTAACTTCAGGCAGTTCTATATTTAGAACTGCCTGTGTATATATATATATATATATATATATATATATATATATATATATATATATATATATATATATATATATATATATATATATATATATATCTTTTTTTTTTACTCTCAAATTATTTTGGTTAAAATTGCCTTTATTTCTTTTTAAGTTGGAGGACCCCCTACAGTACCTCCACGGCCCCCCTAGGGGTCGCGGACCCCCGGTTGAAGACCACTGCCTTAAACACTTCAGGTGCAACATCTGTCTGCAGATGCTGCTTCATCATTCAGCCTTGATTCTAAAGACTTCCTGAGGAACATCTATGATCTCAGATCTGATCAATAACTGCAGTCTTTGTTGATGGTTTCTCATCAGTTAACATTGTATCTGTTTACTGTAATTGACCTTCCGGTAAGCACCGCCCCCTTTCTAGTTACTGTTGCTATGTCGGACAAACTTGCTGCTCCTGCTTTAAGGACTGTGTTAATTCGCTATTTTTCCGATGTGTATCATCAGTATTTATATTATAACTCTAATAACTCCGTGGTGAAATATTGCTGCTGGGGACCTGCAACGTTTGGAGGGACATTTTTATTCTCTTTCCCAAACCAAAACAAACGCTGGAGAATGCAGTCTGTATTTTAAATTGTGTCCATCCACACAAGCAACTGAATGTGACGAAAGTTACAAAACACACCTACATTTACATCAAGGTAAGTTTACTTTGTTTATTAGATGATTGATTCAACCACCGTTTAGTAAAAGTAATATGATTTAGCTGCAAGGAGGGTGATGAGTTCTCTGTTAGCATTAGCTCTGGTCCATAGGTCTGTCCCACACCAGAGCTAATGCTAACATCAGACAGTCGCAGCATTGTATTAATATAATTAAGTGACGTTAACATCTCTAGCATCACATTATACCTAACAAAATAAATATCCAGGGCCATATATATTTGTAGACAACAAGGCAGGCTGATAGCTGGCTAGCTAGCTCTGGTCCATAGTGGAGAAGTCACTGACACTGGAGCAGGAAGTTTGTCCGACCTAGCAACAGTAACCAGGGAGGGGGCGGCGCTTACCGAAAGGTCAATTATTACTGTTTTCTAACTCTGAACTCTCAGCTGCTGCCTTGTTCAGAGCACTGCTGCAGACACTTCACCTGTGACTGCTCACCTGTGTGTGCGTATGTGTGTTCACCTGCATGTGTGTGTTCACCTGCATGTGTGTGTGTGTGTGTGTGTGTGTGTTCACTTGTGTGTATGTGTGTGTTCACCAGTATGTGTGTGTGTGTTCACCTGCGTGTGTGTGTGTGTTCACCTGTATGTGTGTTCACCTGTATGTGTGTGTGTGTGTTCACCTGCATGTGTGTGTGTGTGTTCACCTGTGTGTTCACCTGTATGTGTGGCCGGTACGTCATGCTGTTCTTCTGTTTCAGCTGCTGCTGCCTGAACAGCGTCAGCAGGGCATCCTTGTTCTGGTTCTGGGCGTTGGGGGGCCGTGGGGGGCCGGGCCCCGCCTCAAAGTGCGACAGCGGTTTGGTGTTATTGTAGTTCAGCATGGCGGCTGGCGCCTGAGCCCCCGGCGTTGGGGGGGGTGGCTTAGAGGGGGCCCCGAGCTCAGCTGGCCCAGCATGTTGGGGTGCCCGGCGGGCCCCGCCATGTAGCCGCCGGCCCCCGCCTTGGTGGAGCCCTTGTTGGGCTGGGTGGGCATCAACAGCTGCTTCTGGGCAGTGGGGTTGAAGTCCTGGGGGTAAATGGAGGGGCTGGTGGGCTTGTCCATACCAAACGTAGCCCCTAACGTGCTCTGGGGGGTGTTGGCCATCTGGGGCCATGGAGGGGGGTGGGCGTGGGGCCCCTGGCTGTGGAACTTGGCCCCCGGTGGCGGCTGCTTGTGCTGCATCTTGCCGTGGAGGTGCTGCGCCCTCTGCTGCTGGGCAGCCAGCTGCTGCAGCTGCTGGGCGGGGGACAGGTCTTTGGGCCCCGGGGGGGAGGAGGTGGTTGGGGGGAGGCTGGAGCTGCCTCGGGGGAGGAGCGGGCTGGGACGGGGGGAGAGCGGGAGAGGAGGCGGAGGAGGGGTGGCGACGGGGGAGCTGGTGGGGTGAGGGGGGGGGGTCCGGAGGAGGCGGACCTGACGTGGGGGGAGCTGGTGCGAGAGTCCTGCTCGAAGACGGGCGGGGCCGGGGAAAACTCCGCCTTCACGCTGGCCAGGTCTGGAGGAAGCAGGCCCTGGGAGGACTGGCCCCCCCCTGCTGCTCCTCCAGCTCCTCCCCCGACCGCCTCACCTCCACCGGGGGTGGGCGCCATGTCCAGGGGGGCTTTGCTGTCCCCGAACGTGTCACTGATGATGTCCTGGATGTCCTCCATGGCCACGGAGTTGTTCAGCTCCTCCATCAGCTCCTTCCACTCCTGCTCGTTCAGGTTTAGTTCTGGGAACAGGCTGATGTTGCCACCCACCGACGGGGGCATGATGGGCTGGATGTCCTCCGGCTCCTGCTTCATCTCCTTACGGTGGAAGTCGGAGCCCGACTCGCCGCCGCCGCCGTCCGCCGGCTCCCCCGGCAGGCCGTGGGTCCCGTTGGAGCCCAACGAGTCGCTGATCCCCAACTTTGAGTCCAGCGGGGAGCCGTTGGCGGTGCCGTTGTCCAGGCAGGCTTTCTTGTTGGGGGGGAAGGCGTCGCCATAACCGTTGACCTGATCCCGACTCAGCGGAGACCCGGCGCTCTCCAGCTTCCTCTTCACCGTCTCCTGCAACTGCAACAAAGATGCCGACAGTCAACTTAAACACTCAGGTACCAACATTAATCATTACAAGTAGGGATGCACGATAACTGTTTTTTAAAACAGATACCACACATATACCTAAGATCATTACATCAATACTATAAACAAAACCAAAAATAGTTTGGACTCTTTAAACAGATATTCTTTTTTTCCATTGAAAAACTACTGGCAAGCCTCTCAAACATTTTTATAAAGCTATCAAACAAACCTGTCTGATATCTCACATTAACTTAAATAAGGTTCATTACTGACTGATATAAAAAATAAAGGCTCCTTAAACTGATGGAAATACATGCATCAGAATTACAAACTGAAAAAAAATTAACATTTAAAGGATTTTGACTTGTGGTTCCATTTAAATTAATACCTTTAATTAAAGTAAATTAGGTTCAGTGATTTTTTGTTTTTTTATCTCATGGAAGCTTTAGATGAGAGAAATGAGGGGGGAGGAGAGACTCCTACTGGCTTGCGCACGTTAGCATTAGCTCCCGTTAGCGTGATTTCAAAACTCCATGGAAGCGATTGTTATGTTGTAGGTGGCTGATCAGGTTTTACGTATTAAAGCTTGTGCTTCCCTCCTCGTAGAATTCACTCGGAGGATTCGTCACAAATAACCACCAAACTATCTTCTTCTGAAACTTTAATGAAGTTCCACGCCGCCATGTTTGTTGTGATCAGCGCTGTGCTGCAGGCTGCATTCAAGTTGTAACGTAAACTCCTCTGTTACCTCGTTTGCTAGTCGTTCTTTCAGCCTTTTCTATTTTTTATGTGTAACATGAGGGGAAATACTGCGAATATCAATTCAAGTTAGCAACTACTAAAATTATGATCGAGTTAACGAGTTGTTTTCTTAAATGAGGGGGTATTCTTGATTTTCCTTATTGAGTAATCGTTTTTCTGATTATGCCGACGTCACTTGAACATAACATTCACTGCCGGTCATTCAAGGCTCAGAGGGAGCGAGACACTGCCGTGTTGACAACAATATATATGTTATCGGGGCTATTCGTCGTGATATCGGACTTATCGGGATGACGTCATAATTTCCTGTTATCGGCCCGATAGTTATCGTGCACCCTAATTACAAGTATAACACTTTTTCCAAGCAGCTTTTTCTCAGTTTGCTCCTTTAACATTTTCTTTTCCAGCTCTAACATCATTTATTCCCGGAGTCTCTATGAGACTAAAGGAAAGGAGCTAAACTGTTTCCAGACTGATGTGGAGCAACAGTTGCTCATGTCATTCCCTCTGAGCGTTGTGTTATCACACACCTGAATGCTCCAGACCAGCAGGCCGCTGAACTGTCCTCTCACGTTGGTTAAATAAATACCGACACAATTTATAAAGCTTGTTTTTGTCCGACACCACCTGGGGAACCTCTCTGAAGGTGTGCAGAGGAAGTTCTAGGCTCCAGGTGGTGCCGACGGTCCCTCCAGAGGAGCCGTCGGCATGTGGCCATGTGGATGCTGGTCGGGACGAGACGCTGCTGCTGCTAATAGAAGCAGCTGCAGGCCGGCTTACGTAACGGCAACAACAAAGAGCTTCCTCAGCCGTCGATGTCGTCCACTCAGGACCAGCCGCCACATCTGAGGACTTCTTCACCTTCGCCGCCGCCCGCTGCGTGGCGCATCAGCTGATCCTCACATGCTTTCGCTGTGTGATCAAACACCTGCAGTCAGATCAAGTCAAAACTCTCGTCCCTGCAGGACAACTGATTAAATACTGATTAAAACACCTGCAGGAAGGTTTCTGCAGCTCTAAAACTTGTTAAATTACTTCAGAATAATGTCCCTCACCATAAAAACCTCACGGACACTTAACATCTCATCATCTACAGCGCATACAATCATCAAGAGAATCTGAAGGAATCTCTGTACTCCAGGGACGGCGCTCAGAAACCAACATTCGTGGCCTCAGGCGGCTCTGCAGGAACAACAGACATGATTCTGAGTCAGAACCAGAACCAGGCCTGCGGTGCTCAAGACTTTATTTCATTACTTTCCATGTGTGAGTCATGCGTCTCACTTCGGAAAAAGCTAACAATGAAAATGATGCGGGGGTGAGGAGAACGGTGATGAGACCAGAAACAGGAAACTGATGACTCACTGAACTCCTTCGACCTGAAAAACCGGTTTACGCCGTGGCTGCAGGCGACTGAAACAGGGGATTGTGGGTATCTGAGTCTGCCTGGAGCTCAGACAGCTCCTGGGGTGATGTTCTGGTGTTCTGGCTGGTGACACCGGTCTCCTCGGCGGGGGGGTGGGGGGGTGAGGAGGCCGAAGCCTGCGAGCTTCAGATTTCACGGTGGCGTTCACACCGACTCATCCCGGGGTCCTGGACTCATCCCGGGGTCCTGGACTCATCCCGGGGTCCTGGGGGGACTCATCCTGGGGTCGTGGTCTCACTCATCCTGGGGTCGTGGTCTCATCCGGGGTCATCCTGGGGTCGTCGGGGTCTCATCATCCTGGGGTCGTGGTCTCATCCTGGGGTCGTGGTCTCATCCTGGGGTCGTGGACTCATCCTGGGGTCGTGGTCTCATCCTGGGGTCCTGGACTCATCCTGGGGTCGTGGTCTCATCGGGGTCATCCTGGGGTCCTGGACTTACTCATCCTGGGGTCGGGACTGGAATTCCTCCTGTTCACCAGAGGAATTCCAGGCATGTTTGCTGCGTGAGCTTTGTTTTGTCTGCTGTGAGCTCTTCGGTGCTCCAGAAAATACCTCCCGGCGTTAAAAGCGTCCACACGGAGACCTGCTCCAGGACCAGATCCTGTCGGGAGTCTTCCTTCAGCTAAAAGTTCCTGTCCGTCAAAACCAAATGACTCGTGGCAAGAAACCACGGTCCACTGACCTGAGCAGGTTCTGGACTCTGTCCTGGAAATTAAGAGACGTTTTTGTTCTGATTCCACGTTCCAGAAAGAAAAAGACGAGAATAACCTTTAAAAGTGTTTAAAGGCCGTCCCAGTTTACTTTTTTTTTTTTTTAATCTAAAAAAAAGGGCCAGCGACCCTAACCCGAACCTCGGCGGCCCGGACAGCCGGGTCAACAGCACTCATGTGACTTCACGTGTTGTCAGAGATGCCGCAGCGGGGTAGGCATACTAGGCAATTGCCTGGGGCCCCAGGACAGCGGTGACATTGGTCCTTTTGTCAATGACAAAATGATTGATCTGTTTTAGACACTGTAACGACGATATGTTGGAAACCCCCCACATAGGGCCCCCACTAGCTGTCACTGCTTAGTGTGTTAAGGGACCCCCGAGACACGGCTAATATCGATCCATATCAATGACACAACCTGAAACCTCCATAGACACTGCAGCGACATGTTTGGAACCCCCCTAATGGGGCCCCGACTGCCCGCGGCTGGCTTTCTTCAGTACTTCAAACTCAAAATGAAGCAAGTGTATCTATTAGCATACGCTAAAAGAAAAAAGCAAGAAGATGAAGAAAAAAGAAAACGGGAAAGTGCTAAATTCAAACGTGTATAATCTGACATTATTTTAAAAAAGTTATGATGCCACTTTGTCCCAGTTTAGTCTCACGAAGCACAACTGCACATGACATGTTTACTGTGCTTTAGCCTAGCTTATTTAAACAGTAATTAACAGTAAGCTAACCAGTAACTAATTTGTATTTGGAAGAGGGCGATATCATATGTCTTCTTGAATTTTCTTTATGTCGTGTGATATTTTTTGCTTGATTGTGTTTTTGTCAAACTTTGCACGTTTCAGTTGTTTGTTATGTTATATTGTATTTTAAGGTTTCTTACATCACTGTGCACCTCTGTTATTTAAAATAAAAGACTTCTGGATTGAATAATCTTCTTGGTGTTTTTGGGCCGGTAGGGCCCCCATGCTCACTCTGGCCCCTGAGGTGACTAGAAACGCCCCTGAGTGTTGCTGTGTTGATGGGTTGTTACGCTGTCAGACGTCAGTGTGGATCATGACTGAAAACCACTGACTGACATCACTTCACCTGAAACTGGCCAACGCACAAATATGAAAGTCTGAAAAGTGAATCTTGTGTTTTGAGGTAAAGGAAGCTGATTAGTGTGATGAGCCTGTAACTCATCTTGACCGGATCAAACGGCGTCTATAAACGTCTTAGATGAGCAGATGGTCTTTGGTTGTGACAGTAACAGTTTCACGTCAGCCGCCTCTGCTGCTGATGCTGTCAGAGTGAAAAGCCTAAACTCTCAGTCACTGGGAGCAGCCAATCCCGAGGCAGGAGGGGTGCACAAGCCCCGCCCACCCCAGCCAGGCGGAGTCACAGGCGAGGCGTTTCTCAACAGTGACGGCGTTTCAGTCGACAGAGAGCAGTGAGTCAAGCTGTGAGTGTTTCAGCTCAGTATGAGTCACCTCTCAGGGCTCCTGGTGGAGGAAAACTGATCCCTCGGTCCAGTCTGAGGGTTGCTGGGACCAGACCAGGACCAGACCGGGACCAGTCCAGCCCCCACAGCAGCTCCTGAGACGGTGGGAGCTTTGAGAAACAGAAACTGCAGCAGAATCGGCATTAAAGGATTACCGCCACTGTCTGGAGGCGGGCCGCCGCGTCCTAAACCACACCCACTTTACACACAGCAGACGTCAACAGATGTGATGATGCTTTCCCTCTTTTTCCTAAGCTGACGCTGAAAAACTTTACAGGACTGGACCTAAAACTGGCTAAAAGAAAAAAATAAAACGTTGGCCCGTAGCGTGAAGCAGGTGTGTCTGCTACCTGCAGCCGTGAGGTCATCCAGGTGAAGGTCATGTGACCATTCAGTTTCAGAGATGGGAAGAATGTGGCTCCGCCTGTCTGGTCACATGACCTGTGTGTCTCACCCCCCCTCCCAGAGTCCCACATACAAACACGGTCTGAAACCCTCAGAGTTGCTGGAGTGTCCTTGAGCAACAGATTCCAGCGGCTCCATGTGACCTTCAGCCTCGTTTTAAAGATAAAACGTCTCGTGCCGTTACCCAGGATACCGCTGTAGCTGGTTCTGGGTCGACCTGGAGGAGTACGAGTCTGGCCCACTCTGATTCTCCTTCTGAGAACTACGACACAGCCTAGATTGGTCCACAGGTAGACTACAGGTGCTGCTCAGGCTCCGCCCCCCTTGACCTCTGACAAAGAGGCTTTCAGCAGAGCGACCTGAGCAGAAGTTTCACCATCACAGTCTGACGTCGAAGAACAACAAAGCCTAACGTTTTCACCACAGTTTTCATCCAGTCCTACTGGAGTCACGGTTTTCCAGAAGGAAGATCTGATGAATCTGGATCTAAACTGATTCCCAGACTTCCTGTTTGATCCTGAACTGAGCGAAAGAACAAACAACAACCAGCTGATTTCAGTCAATGTTACCTGATAAAAGTCAGAGCTGATCAGACAAAATCATCTGTACACGTGAACTTTTAACATAGAGATCAATTCAGTCTTGGATCCAGATACTAGCGGGCGTAAAGGAACAGTAGCCTCTAGCGGTCGGTAGAGGAACCGCAGCCTCTAGCGGTCGGTAGAGGAACCGCAGCCTCTAGCGGTCGGTAGAGGAACGGCAGCCTCTAGCGGTCGTAGAGGAACGGCAGCCTCTAGCGGTCGGTAGAGGAACGGCAGCCTCTAGCGGTCGGTAGAGGAACGGCAGCCTCTAGCGGTCGGTAGAGGAACGGCAGCCTCTAGCGGTCGGTAGAGGAACCGCAGCCTCTAGCGGTCGTAGAGGAACGGCAGCCTCTAGCGGTCGGTAGAGGAACGGCAGCCTCTAGCGGTCGGTAGAGGAACCGCAGCCTCTAGTGGTCGTAGAGGAACGGCAGCCTCTAGCGGTCGGTAGAGGAACCGCAGCCTCTAGCGGTCGGTAGAGGAACGGCAGCCTCTAGCGGTCGGTAGAGGAACGGCAGCCTCTAGCGGTCGTAGAGGAACCGCAGCCTCTAGTGGTCGGTAGAGGAACCGCAGCCTAGCCTCTAGTCGGTAGAGGAACGCAGCCTCTAGTGGTCGGTAGAGGAACCGCAGCCTCTAGCGGTCGTAGAGGAACTGCAGCCTCTAGTGGTCGGTAGAGGAACTGCAGCCTCTAGCGGTCGGTAGAGGAACTGCAGCCTCTAGCGGTCGGTAGAGGAACCGCAGCCTCTAGCGGTCGGTAGAGGAACTGCAGCCTCTAGGTCGGTAGTAGAGGAACCGCAGCCTCTAGTGGTCGGGTAGAGGAACCAGCCTCTAGCGGTCGGTAGAGGAACGCAGCCTCTAGTGGTCGGTAGAGGAACCGCAGCCTCTAGTGGTCGGGTAGTAGAGGAACCGCAGCCTCTAGTGGTCGGTAGAGGAACCGCAGCCTCTAGCGGTCGGTAGAGGAACCGCAGCCTCTAGCGGTCGGTAGAGGAACTGCAGCCTCTAATGTCAAAGTCAAAGTCAAAGTCAAAGCGAACTTTATTGTCAATCAAAGCACTGCAACAGTACATTGCACGCAGACTGAAATTGCATTTCTCAAAGCTCCAATGTGCAATTAAAAATTTAGACATACAGTAACATAATAACAGACAACATAGCAGACATAGCAGGACAATATGAACATACATTCTGGACTGTCAGTGTTTTAGAAGTATTGAGGTTACTTACTGGAGTGCAAAAACCTGAGTCGACAAGGTGCAAGAGAGGCAAAGTGTATAGTGCAAGTAGCAGCAAGGAGAAGAGAGAGAAGAGTCTACAACATTACTGTATGAGAGTTTAGAGTTTATAGTACTAGGTCTTGGTTGTGTTTGTGTATGGGTGGGGGGGGGGGTTACAGTCTTGTTCTCTGGAGTGAGTTCAGTAGTCTGATGGCTTGTGGGAAAAAGCTATTGCTGAGTCTGGTTGTTCTGCTGCGCATACTGCTGTAGCGGTATGGTCAGCAGAGGAACTGCTTCAGAGGGGAAACCCCAGTTCAGCCCTCCTGGATTTAACGAGTGAGTTTCAGTTTCATTAAAAACAACACTGGAGAAATTCCAGCCTGAATTTTGACTGATGGCGTTGAGCTCCAGGTTCATTTGAATGATCCTGCAGGGTGGAGCAGGTGGTCTGCAGCAGGTGGTCTGCAGCAGGTGGTCTGCAGCGGTCATTGATGCATCGCAGTCACATGATCCCAGGAGACGACCACAAGGTCCTGATCTCCACAGCCACCAGTGATCTCTGCTTTGCAGAAGCAGAACTTTATAGTCGCTGCTCTAAAAAGGTGACTGCATGTTTGACTTTATTTCTAAATGATCTGAAAAAGCTCTGCGCTTTTTCTATTTGCTCATTATTCTAGAAAAAGCAGATAAAGCAATCTGGAGACCAACATGAGTGGCAGCGCTGACTTCTTGTTTTACCACAACAGTGATCGTCAGCTGCCTGCAGGTTGTTCTTCCAGAGAGAGCAGGAAGGAAATGACAATAAAAGCTTTTTCAGCCTGAAAACAGACGCAGCGAAGCTCAGAAACAGCGTCTGAAGGTAGACTCAGCTGTGACGTGGACCACCACCGAGCTGCAGCTCATCAACTCGTCACACAGCATCTCAGAAATAAACAGACGGGTTACAAACTCATTAGACATTAAATCAACGTTTGCTTCTAATCGCAGCAGAAAACTCAAAGTTTAATTTCAGTGAAATGATCATCAGTTTGATCACAGATGTTCCTGATAAATAACCTCCACTAACGTACAGATGTTTGTCTTCCAGCTGCTCCTGAGTGGTGGGGGGGGATCTCTATGACTTCAAAGCTAAAAATGAAATGAAACAGAATGTAAAATGATAAAAGGTGTTTGAGAGGATCCTCTGAAGCTTCAGGCTGAACGTCTGGATTCAGAGCATCACTGAGGTGGACACCTTTCCTGTAGGTTTACGGTGACAAGCCTCTCAAACATTTTCATAAAGCTATCAAACAAACCTATTTGATATCTTACATCAACTTAAATAAGGTTCATTACTGACTGATATAAAAAAAATAAAGGCTCCTTGAACTGATGGAAATACATGCATCAGATTTACTAACTGAAAAAATGCATTCGTCAATGACAATAAAAAAATAATGCACAGGTCATAATGTGCTGGTGCCGCTGCTCGCTTTTTAACCAACACTCGACGTCAGGAACACATCACCCCAGTTTTATTTGCTCTTCACTGGCTTCCTGTTTCTTTTAGAATTGATTTTAAAATGTTAATCTTTGTTTTTAAAGCCCTTAATGGCCTTGCTCCTCCTTATTTATGTGAAAAAGTGCGTGTTCAGAACCCTACCAGAGCCTTGCAAGTTAGACTTGTGTCAAGAAAAAGTGCACTCCATAGTAACAGAAAATTACATTTAAAGGATTTTGGCTTGTGGTTCCATTCAAATGAATGCCTTTAATTAAAGTAAATGAGGTTCAGTAGTTTTTTTTTGGTTTTTTTTTAATCTCATGGAAGCTTTAGATGAGTGAGATGATGGTGAGGAGAGGAGAGGGGAAGCCTTGCTCCTGCCTCGCTAATCGTTAGCTCACGTTAGCATGATTTCAAAACTCCATTGAAACGACGGTTATGTTTCAGGTGGCTGGTTGGGTTTGACGTATTAAAGCTTGTGCTGTTTTTCCCTCCTTAATTGGAGCATTTGTCACAAATAACCAGCGAACTATCTCCTTCTGAAACTTTAACCATGTTCCATAAGATCGCTGCCATGTTTTTTTTTTCAGCACACTGTGCCGCAATGCTGCATTCAAGGTGTAACGTAAATTCCGACGTTTCCTCGTTTGCTAGTTGTTCTTTCGGCCTTATTCTCTTTTTTCTATTTTTATGTGTAACATGAGGGGAAATACTGCGAATATCAATTCAAGTCAGCAACTACTAAAATTATGACCGAGTTAACAAGTTGGTTTCTGGCATGAGGGAGTATTCTTGATTTTCCTGATTGAGTAATCGTTTTTCTGATTATGCCGACGTTACTTGAACATAACATTCACTGCCGGTCATTCAAGGCTCAGAGGGAGCGAGACACTGCCGTGTTGACAAAAATATATATGTTATCGGGGCTATTCGTCATGATATCGGACTTATCGGGATGACGTCATAATTTCCTGTTATCAGCCCGATAATTATCGTGAACTCCTACTTTATTCTAATGTTGTAAATATTATATAACTAAAAACTACACTGGCCAGAAGTGAAGGAGTCTCGAACCATGTTGCAAACTGGGACATACATGGAACCGTACCCACGACCGTTTCCATGGTTACCGTGTCTCGTTTCCTTCGGATAAAAGAAATTGGTTAAAACTCTTATCTAATGGAGAAGAAAAACAGGAAAAAGGGGAAATATTTTGATAACAATAATAATAAAGTACATAATTCAGATGTTTGTTAGTCAGTCTAAACTCAAATCTTTACATTTTTATAACTGTAACAGAGTGAAAATATTAAACCATTTAAGCAGCCTTGTGTGCTCATTTATATTTCAGTGAGTCTTGTTAAATAATTACATGGCTCAAATAAAAACTACAGGAGCAGTTGTTTTTAACTCTGGACATCAGTCAGAGGAAACCCACACGGGTCCACTTCTGTTTGAGACACAATTAATCAGATTTTCTGACAGTGTCAGTCAAAAAGAGAGACGTCCCAACAGCTCTGCTGGTAGCAGCTGGTTTTAGTCCACAGCTGGATCCCTGGACAATCACTCACCGAACAAGACCTCAATAAAAACAACCACTGCAACAATTAACGTCCCTTCAGCGATCAACGGTCTTCCTGAACCCAACTGGAGGATGTAAACGGGGGGGCGGGGTCTCCTGACCAGCTGCTCCGGCGCCGTGAACCCGTCGCTTCTGTCAGACACGGTTTTCATTTGTGTCACGAGAGGGTTTGAAACCTGATCTGAGCACCGTTTTAAATCAGCTGGATAAATAAAACCTGATAAAGTGATCGCACCTGTTGAAGACGGTTTAAAGCAACACGGAGCTAAAACAGCAGCTCCCGTTCAGCAGGTACATGAAACAACAAAAACACTCTGTCAACACCTTTAGTTGAGGATCGACTGTTTTTAGTTCAGCCTGACATTCATCAATGCATTTGATTTATTAAACATTTGACAAACGCCTCTCATCCTCAGGTACTGAAGGATGAATAAACGTGTTCATTTATGATGCAGTAAATGCTTTTAATCTTGTCTGCACATAAACAACTCCGTCCTGTTATCCTGTTTTCATGAGGAATAAACTGTTTTAATGGTTTGAATAGACAAATCAGTGCATCAGATTAACTGAACTCATTAGTGACAGGTGACCACGACCGTCGGCTTTATGAAACCTGCAGTCACAGATCCTTGTTTCAACTACTTGACTATTATCTGATCATTCACATCTCAAGTGGATCCAAACGTTTGGTTTATTTGAGAAGTTTTGCGGTGCCTCACTCTCACAAAAATAAATGATGGTTAAAACAGCCCGGACTGCTTTTATGGCTGCAGTCGTCGTCGTTAGTCCAGAGCTCAGATTAAAGGACATATGAGATATAAGAACATGAACTCGAGGCGTCAGGTCACATCAGCATTTCTGTTGCAAATACACAACTTATCGAGACTGCTGCAACCGTTGCTGTGATGCTGCCACCTGGTGGGTCGATGCTGCCACGACGCAGAGACGACATCGAGCTGTACAGCAGAACACGGCGTTACGCTCCACGTACACAACAGAGTTGTACATGAGCAGAAAATTTAACAAGGAACTTTGAAGGACAACGAGACGAAACTTCCTGTGGTGACATCACAACTGATGATGACATCACAACCTGGAACTCCAATAACCGAGTTGAGAAACGGGACGAAAACACCACAAGATAAAAAGCTGAGTATTACACCAAAAATTGTGATTTGATGAAATTAGACAATATTAGGGGTGCACCATAACTATCAAGCCGATAACAGGAAATGATGACGTCATCCCAATAAGTCCGATATCATGACGAATAGCCCCGATAACATATATATTTTTGTCAACACGGCAGATCCTCGCTCCCTCTGAGCCTTGAATGACCGGCAGTGAATGTTATGTTCAAGTAACGTCGGCATAATCAGAAAAACGAATACTCAGTCAGGAAAATCAAGAATACCCCCTCATGTCAGAAAACAACTTGTTAACTCGGTCATAATTTTGGTAGTTGCTGACTTGAATTAATATTCACAGTATTTCCTCTCATGTTACACATAAAAAAAGAAAAAATAGAAAAAGCTGAAAGAACGACTAGCAAACGAAGGAACGTGGGAATTTACGTTACACCTTGAATGCAGCCTGCAGCACAGCGCTGATCACAACAAACATGGCGGCGTGGAACTTTGTTTAAGTTTCAGAAGAAGATAGTTTGGTGGTTATTTGTGACAAATCCTCCAAGCGAATTCTACGAGGAGGGAAGCACAAGCTTTAATACGTAAAACCTGATCAGCCACCTACAACATAACAATCGCTTCCATGGAGTTTTGAAATCGCGCTAATGTGAGCTGACTGAAGCTAATGCTAACATGCGCAAGCCAGCAGCAGTCTCCCCTCCCTCCTTCCTCTCATCTAAAGCTTCAATGAGATTAAAAAAAAAATAAAAACTACTGAACCTCATTTACTTCAATTAAAGGTATTAATTTGAATGGAACCACAAGCCAAAATCCTTTAAATGTTAATCTTTTTCAGTTTGTAATTCTGATGCATGTATTTCCATCAGTTCAAGGAGCCTTTATTTTTTATATCAGTCAGTAATGAACCTTATTTAAGTTAATGTGAGATATCAAATAGGTTTGTTTGATAGCTTTACGAAAATGTTTGAGAGGCTTGACAATAGTTTTTCTTTGGAAAAAATAAATATCTGTTTATTTAAAAAGTCAAAACTGTTTTTAGTTTTGTTCATAGCATTGATGTAATGATCTTAGGTATATGTGTGTGTTATCGGTATCGGTATCAGGCCTTTAGGAGCTGAAAGTTAGCGATATCGGTTTTAAAAAACAGTTATCGTACATCCCTAATCGTTTAGGTTTTTTTTTTCCCTTTTTACAACTGAAGTCTACAAACTACATGTTTGCTGTTGGGTTTTTCTCAATATTACGATAAATTGATTTTTTAAAATCTAGATATTACTCAATGCTTTTGCACTGAATCATCTCAGCTCCAGATACAGTGATGAGGCTGGCTGCTCTGCAGGCCTCCAGTCTGACACATGTGGCTGGTCACTGATGGGAGTTTACGTTTTAATAATGTGCATCTTTAAGGACGGAGACCAACCTGACTGAAATGAGTTTATTATTTTGTTTTGATTGCTGTTTAGACCGTCAGATCTACGTACACGTGACTCGGGCAGCCATGGTTGTTACCTCAAAGTTTATGGTTGGTAGTCAGTTTAAACTCCTCCAGCTGTCACCGGTACGGCGTCTGTGTCGTGCAGCCGGTGTCCGGCTCGTACTCACCGCTATCAGCGTGCTGTTCCGGCTCTGCTCCGCCGCCGCGGCTCCGCTCTCCCCGTGCTCCGCGCCTCCTCCGCCCGCTCCTCCTCTCCTCCTCCTCCGCCGCCCGGCGCTCTCTGTCCGGCCTGGTCTCCGCTGGGTTGGGGCTGCCGGTGCTTGCTGGCCCGCTTGGCTTTGGTCTGCAGGCAGCGCTGGTGCAGGGCGAGCGTCTGCTGCCGGTCCAGCTCCAGCCGCTCCAGCGTCGCGCTCTCGTAGCGGCTCTCGCAGCTGTTGTGATGCTGCCGGAAGAGCTCGATCCTCCGGCGGAGCCGCTCCATCACCGCGTTGTGTCGCGGCGTATCAAAATCCGCCATCATCAACAAAAGACTCGCAAATGACCTCCGCGCTCAGGGTTTCGTCCATAAAATGCCGAATTAGGCTCCCGCTCCCTTCTCTGGGCGTCTACGCGCACCCCCCGGCCCTTCACAAAGACCCCCGCGCCGCTGGCTCCATGGAGGCGACCTTTGTCTCGCTAATGGCCTTCAGTCGCAGCTCACCGCCGGAGAGGGGCGCATCCAGCCCCCCGATCACCAACTACGAACCTGCCTCCGCACACCAGCTCACCCGACTGGCCGTCTAACGCCCCTGGAGCCACATTCATTCCTTCCTCTGGCCCAAAAACCCGCGACTCTCCGCTCGCTCAAACCATTTTAAACGCCATTTCCAGCCAGTGAAAGTGTTTGTCTGCGCGGCTGCTGGAAGTAACGTTCGGCTGGCTGAAGTTAGCGCATTCCTCCACTCACTAACCCCAACTTTCAGCGTCGAAAATCACCTCAAAAACAGCCCGAGCCGTCGTCGGACGGAGCCGGGTCTTGAACCAGGGGGAAACGGCGTCTGCCCGCTCCGGTTTTCATTTCATTTTCTCCGTCATTTCGCTCTCCGGCGGCGACATCTCGACAACTTTGTCCCAAACTTTGTCTCGCTGCTCGGTGGCAGTTAGCCTGGTTAGCGGGCAGGGAGCTAACGGGCTAACAACTTGGGCTGCTGTTCAAACTTTACTCCAGAAACTCATCGTTTCGGTCAAAATACAAAAAAGTTCTCAAGCGGGAACCCGAACGGCAGACGTTCGTGGATACTGCGGGTTCCGTTGGGGTTTGGATCCACTTACTCTGGGAGTGTTTGTGTCCGCACTTCAGACCGCATCTGTCCGGTTCAAACAGCTGATCCCCCGCTAACGACTAGCCCGAAGCCTTTAAATATATACTCATCCTTTTTAATTATATATATCCCAAAGGCGCCGCCGCCGGTGTCCCTCCCAGTGGCCGAGCCCGAGTCCGGACGTGTGCGGTTCGGGGCGGATGGGTGCTGTCGTGAACTCGCTCCGTCCGCGCTTCTATTGTCTTCCAGAGAACCAGCAGAGCTGCGCCGCCATCTTCGAAACTTTCTCTTCTCTTCACCATCAGCGACAGTAGGAATGCGCCAGGCCCCACCCATTGGCCGACTGACGGCAAAATCAGCCAATAGAAGGCGCGAAGGCTTGCCGGATTTGACGGACAGCACAAGGGACCAATCAATGGCCAAGTTTGTTTTAAAATACCTTCGATATTATTATTATTATTATTAATAATAATAATAATAATCAATGTAATATAATATAATTTGACTAATAATATGTGAAAAAAAACAAAAAAGCTGCCCCTTATAATAATTATGAAGGGCCTATCTAATAAATATATAATTATAATTATTATACGTATATTATATAATTATATATGTATAAATAGAAATGTGTATAAAAAAGAAATGTGCACACTCCCAATCAGTCCTCCAGGTGATCTAGAACCACCAATTAACCTGACATGCAGGTCTCTGGACTGATGGAGGAAGCTGGAGAACCTGGAGGAAACCCACACAAGCACCAGGAGAACATGGAAACTCCACACAGAAAGACCTGCTGAGGTTCAGACCAGGAACCTTCTAGCTGGGAGACTGCAGAGACCACCAAGACACCCTGCTGTCTGGTCCATTTGTCAGTTTACATCAATTCAGTAATACTTTATTATTCTCTGAAAGGGATATTATATGTTACACCAGTGGTTCTCAAACTTTTAATACTGCGTACCACCTGAGAAACTGTTTTGAGTACCACCATGATGACCAGTTTTAAAATAAAGCCATATATGCCTTCTCAATTAGCTTTAAAAACACAGAAGAGATGTTTATTTCTTATTGTGGTTATTTGATGTTCCCTGAATTTCATTTGAATCGTATTTATAATGCATTGTATGTTTCCGATTAGATTAAAAAAAAAAAAATGTAAAAATGTGGAAAGTCCTGACGATCCTCCGCGAACTACCAGAGAGTACCACCAGTGGTACACGTACCACAGTTGTGCACCACTGTGTTACAGGAACTTCTATCATTTAAGTCTGTTCAAAAAGCGAGTTATGATAAGCAATTTCCGATTTTGGCCTGTTGTGGAGTACAGTGAACCCTCACAGTTCATGGTCTCAGTACATCGCGGAGGTTTCAACAATATTTATCCAAAAAAAAAAATACTCAAAGAAAATTAAAAAAATAAATTTTTTTATATCAAAAAAATTCAAATGAACTGCGCGTGGCTGAAGTGAAACACCTCATATCAAGAACGAATCTCAGGAAGCAACAAGAGCCCACACGGGATGTCCCATGAATGAATATCGAGGCCTGTGATTAGCTGTTATGACGGGCATTACTGTGGCGTCGGTGGTCTGTAGCTGATTGGCTGACACGTGTCGCCCCATCTCCCATCTCTTGCTCTCGTGAGACAAAGCCAAGTTTAATGCTGATAAACTTGGTGTTTCCGTTCGTCAGTTCTGAATATCTTTTGCTTATTTAGTGATTTAGTGCTGTTTTAATGTTAACTCATTCACTGCCATTGAAGTCTATAGACGTCAGTTGGGTCTAATATGCATCACTGGGGTTGCTAGGCAGAGCATCAAAATAAATATCAGAGTTTTGAACATCGTAGTTACTGATCTGATCCTCCAGGTAGCAGCATCGTAACTCTTTCTACTACTGATTACGGAGGAACGTATGACGGAATATTAGGGCCACACTGAGAAAAAAAAATTGTGGACAATTTTTTTTTTTTCATTTCTCACTTAGAGAATAAAGTCAAATTGTTGAGAATAAAGTTGAAATGTTGAGAATAAAGTCGAAATGCAGTTTCCAGAATAAAGTTGTCTTAAATATTTATTCAAACCAGCTTTACTCTACCAACATAATGTCTGTGTCTATGTGCTCTTATCACATAGACACAGTATTATAATAAGTATTCGTACTTTGAAGAGATTGTGTCAGAAATTGCGCCTATTCAGAAAAAGAAACTATACCGATTCTGGAATTCTGGAAACTGTATTTCGACTTTATTCTCAACATTTTAACTTTATTCTCAATATTTTGACTTTATTCTCGACATTTCGATGTTATTCTCGATATTTCGACTTTATTCTCGACATTTCGACTTTATTCTCGACATTTTGACTTTATTCTCAATATTTCGACTTTATTCTCGACATTTTGACTTTATTCTCGATATTTTGACTTTCTTCTCTAAGTGAGGAATGAAAAAAAAAAAAAATTGCCCACAATTTTTTTTTCTCAGTGTGGCCCTAATACTCTGTCGTAGGAACGAGACGATATAGAATCAAACTTTATTTTGGAAAAAGTGGAATTTCTCGATAAGTTGAGGGGGTACATCCACGTCGCGGTTTTCACCATTCGCGGGGGGGTCACAGCCCCCATTAACCGCTAAGTGTGAGGGTTTACTGTAGTAAGAACTGTAATTAAGGTAATTCCTGAAAAAGGAAAATAAAGACTGGAGCACAACAATGATGTAAGAAGGTTCATCCACCAACACAGTCACTGCTGGACGCTGATGCACCAGATGTTTCCAGCATCCAGACTCTTCCACAGCCGTGCTGTTGTCATGGAAGCAGCATGACGTTTGCATCGTCTTGCTGAAAGATGCAAGGCCTTCCCCAGACAAGACGCTCTGTCTGGATGAGGCAGACCCAGATACGCCTTTCAGCACTGATGTTCCCCATCCAGATGTGCATAGAAGAGATCCTTCTCCAGCTGAGTTCTCCTGAGATCAGCTCAGGTTTTTAAACTCTGGATTCCGTCGTTGATGGTACAAAAGGGGGCGGAGTTACTACCAGATGACCAATCACCATCGCAGACGCATGTTTCTCAGCAGCTGTCTGTGACAAAAAAACCAAACTGACCGATAAAAACTTACCTCCGCCACACGTGGAAGCCCCGTGCACGTGAAGCAGATGGATGTGCGCCACAAGTCGCTTTCATCCATCAACACCTTCAGGTTTCTGCAGCAGTTACTGATCAAACACAGCGCTGAGATCCACCAGGACCAGTCTGGACTAGTCTGGAGTAGTCTGGACTAGTCTGAACCAGTCTGGACCAGTCTGGACTAGTCTGGACCCATCTGGACCAGTCAGGACCAGTATGGACCCCAGTCTGGATCAGCCTGGACAAATCTGGACCCCAGTCTGGACCAGTCTGGACTAGTCTGGACACCAGTCTGGACCAGTCAGGATCAGTCTGGACCAGTCTGGACTAGTCTGGACTAGTCGAGACCAGTCTGGACTAGTCTGGATCAGTCTGGACCAGTCTGGACCAATCTGGACCCCAGTCTGGACCAATCTGGACCGGTCTGCACCAGTCTGGACAAGTCTGGATCGGTCTGGATCAGTCTGGACCGTTCTGCACCAGTCTGGACCAGTCGGGACCAATCTGGACCCCAGTCTGGACCAGTCTGGACCAGTCAGGAGGACCAGTCTGGACCCCAGTCTGGATCAGTCTGGACCAATCTGCACCAGTCTGCACCAGTGTGGACTAGTCTGGACTGGTTTGGACCAGTCTGGACCAGTCTGGACACCGGTCTGGACCAATCAGGGTCAGCCTGGAACAGTTTGGCCTAGTCTGGATCAGTCTGGATCAATCTGGACCCCAGTCTGGACCAGTCTGGACACCAGTCTGGACCAGTCAGGATCAGTCTGGACCAGTCTGGACTAGTCTGGACTAGTCTGGACCAGTCTGGACCAGTCTGGACCAGTCAGGACCCCAGTCTGGACCAATCTGGAACCCCGTCTGGACCAGTGTGGACACTAGTCTGAACTAGTCAGGATCAGTCTGGACCAGTCTGGACCAGTCTGCACCAGTCAGGAGCAGTCTGGGCCCCAGTCTGGACACGAGTCTGGACCAGTCTGGACCCCAGTCTGGACCAATCTGGACACCAGTCTGGACCAGTCAGGACCAGTTTGGACCCCAGTCTGGACCATTCTGAACCCCAGACTGGATCAGTCAGGACCCCAGTTTGGACCGGTTTGCACCCCAGTCAGGACCCCAGTCTAGACCAGTCTGCACCAGGCGTCCTCCTGGCCTTTATCTCCACCTGTCTATATAGATGTCATCTCAGCGTTTATCTCCACCTGTCTATATAGACGTCATCCCAGCGTTGACCTCCACCTGTCTATATAGACGTCATCCCAGCCTTGACCTCCACCTGTATATATAGACGTCATCCCAGCCTTGACCTCCACCTGTATATATAGACGTCATCCCAGCGTTGACCTCCACCTGTCTATATAGACGTCATCCCAGCGTTGACCTCCACCTGTCTATATAGACGTCATCCCAGCCTTGACCTCCACCTGTATATATAGACGTCATCCCAGCGTTGACCTCCACCTGTCTATATAGACGTCCTCCCAGCGTTTATCTCCACCTGTCTATATAAACGTCATCCCAGCGTTAACCTCCACCTGTCTATATAGACGTCGTCCCAGCGTTGACCTCCACCTGTCTATATAGACGTCATCCCAGCGTTGACCTCCACCTGTCTATATAGACGTCATCCCAGCATTGACCTCCACCTGTCTATATAGATCAAGGTTATTATAGTTTTGAAATTTTCTTTAGTTTTTATTTTTATTTAGTTTTCCAGTTTGCTTTTTTATTTCAGTTTAGTTTTAGTTAGTTCAACAAGTAATTTAGTAGTTTTAGTTTAGTTTTTATTTTGAGGAATTGACTAGTTTCAGTTTAGTTTTTATTTAGTTTTAGTCTTAGTTTTAGTTTTTCTTCTTCTTGCAGTATGCAGGAGTTTATACACCTTTTCGACTTGAAAATTGTGGACATGCGCCCCCTAGTGGCCCCGCCATAACTGGAGGGTGCGGTGCTCCACCAAGTAACCCAAACACAGCAGCGTGGAGCATCTGTTACGGATAACACAGACATGTCTTGGATTGATGATGTTAGGCAGTGGCCTCCAGTTACAGATGAAGGTAGTTTATCGCTGTTTTTAATGATTGGTTATGGAAATAGCATGATCTATTCCCATAATCAAACACTAAAAACTGTGGAACGCTGCAAGCTGGTATAACTAACGTCAACAAGCCATAAAGATTATGCTACTGTAACGTTAACGCTAGCGGTAAATTAGGCTATGTGTTAATGTTATATTTAATTTATTTTATCATTCTCCTAATTCATTCATTCATTCATTCATTCATTCATTTATAGGCTTGTGCTAGTGCCGAGGGCTACAGTAGCCTCATACTGCTGTTCTTTCGGCCAGAATCGTCCGGGACTCTCAGCGAGACTATGAGTAGTACGAGATTGAATGTTAACGAAAACTCACCCGGCTGTATTCATTTGGAACAAAGTCCTTTCTGTTGATATTTTTCACCCACGTCTTCCTAACTTCTTGTTCTGCAAACAAGGCAGTCTTCGTGCACATACTTTCTTCTTCCATTGTTGAATTTTCACGCCATTGTTGGCACAGTTTATGACGGAACATGTATTCCCACACTCGACCGACTCGACATTATAAAATATATATTTGTACACTTCTACCTGATCTAATAACCCCCCTTCTTCCATGTTCCCATTCCACCGCTTGTTCATCCCAGCGTTGACCTCCACCTGTCTATATAGACGTCATCCCAGCGTTGACCTCCACCTGTCTATATAGACGTCATCCCAGCGTTGACCTCCACCTGTCTATATAGACGTCATCCCCAGCGTTGACCTCCACCCTGTCTATATAGATGTCATCCCAGCGTTGACCTCCACCTGTCTATATAGACGTCATCCCAGCGTTGACCTCCACCTGTCTATATAGACGTCATCCCAGCGTTGACCTCCACCTGTCTATATAGACGTCATCCCAGCGTTGACCTCCACCTGTCTATATAGATGTCATCCATCCCCCCCCCTCCACCTGTCTATATAGACGTCATCCCAGCGTTGACCTCCACCTGTCTATATAGACGTCATCCCAGCGTTGACCTCCACCTGTCTATATAGACGTCATCCCAGCGTTGACCTCCACCTGTCTATATAGATGTCATCCCAGCGTTGACCTCCACCTGTCTATATAGACGTCATCCCAGCGTTGACCTCCACCTGTCTATATAGACGTCATCCCAGCGTTGACCTCCACCTGTCTATATAGATGTCATCCCAGCGTTGACCTCCACCTGTCTATATAGACGTCATCCCAGCGTTGACCTCCACCTGTCTATATAGACGTCATCCCAGCGTTGACCCCCTCCACCTGTCTATATAGACGTCATCCCAGCGTTGACCTCCACCTGTCTATATAGACGTCATCCCAGCGTTGACCTCCACCTGTCTATATAGATGTCATCCCAGCGTTGACCTCCACCTGTCTATATAGATGTCATCCCAGCGTTGACCTCCACCTGTCTATATAGATGTCATCCCAGCGTTGACCTCCACCTGTCTATATAGACGTCATCCCAGCGTTGACCTCCACCTGTCTATATAGATCATCCCAGCGTTGACCTCCACCTGTCTATATAGACGTCATCCCAGCGTTGACCTCCACCTCACCTGTCTATATAGACGTCATCCCAGCGTTGACCTCCACCTGTCTATATAGACGTCATCCCAGCGTTGACCTCCACCTGTCTATATAGACGTCATCCCAGCGTTGACCTCCACCTGTCTATATAGACGTCATCCCATCCCAGCGTTGACCTCCACCTGTCTATATAGACGTCATCCCAGCGTTTGACCTCCCCACCTGTCTATATAGACGTCATCCCAGCGTTGACCTCCACCTGTCTATATAGACGTCATCCCAGCGTTGACCTCCACCTGTCTATATAGACGTCATCCCAGCGTTGACCTCCACCTGTCTATATAGACGTCATCCCAGCGTTGACCTCCACCTGTCTATATAGACGTCATCCCAGCGTTGACCTCCACCTGTCTATATAGATGTCATCCATCCCAGCGTTGACCTCCACCTGTCTATATAGACGTCATCCCAGCGTTGACCTCCACCTGTCTATATAGACGTCATCCCAGCGTTTGACCTCCACCTGTCTATATAGACGTCATCCCAGCGTTGACCTCCACCTGTCTATATAGACGTCATCCCAGCGTTGACCTCCACCTGTCTATATAGATGTCATCCCAGCGTTGACCTCCACCCTGTCTATATAGACGTCATCCCAGCGTTGACCTCCACCTGTCTATATAGACGTCATCCCAGCGTTGACCTCCACCTGTCTATATAGACGTCATCCCAGCGTTTGACCTCCACCTGTCTATATAGATGTCATCCCAGCGTTGACCTCCACCTGTCTATATAGATGTCATCCCAGCGTTGACCTCCACCTGTCTATATAGATGTCATCCCAGCGTTGACCTCCACCTGTCTATATAGACGTCATCCCAGCGTTGACCTCCACCTGTCTATATAGACGTCATCCCAGCGTTGACCTCCACCTGTCTATATAGACGTCATCCGTCATCCCAGCGTTGACCTCCACCTGTCTATATAGATGTCATCCCAGCGTTGACCTCCACCTGTCTATATAGACGTCATCCCAGCGTTGACCTCCACCTGTCTATATAGACGTCATCCCAGCGTTGACCTCCACCTGTCTATATAGACGTCATCCCAGCGTTGACCTCCACCTGTCTATATATAGACGTCATCCCAGCGTTGACCTCCACCTGTCTATATAGACGTCATCCCAGCGTTGACCTCCACCTGTCTATATAGATGTCATCCCAGCGTTGACCTCCACCTGTCTATATAGATGTCATCCCAGCGTTGACCTCCACCTGTCTATATAGACGTCATCCCAGCGTTGACCTCCACCTGTCTATATAGACGTCATCCCAGCGTTGACCTCCACCTGTCTATATAGACGTCATCCCAGCGTTGACCTCCACCTGTCTATATAGATGTCATCCCAGCGTTGACCTCCANTGACCTCCACCTGTCTATATAGGTGTCTCTGGGATATCCACTAACATGCTGACCTGCAGTCTGATCCTCTGACCACCTCAGTGTTGCTGCCTACATCTGTTTATATAGTCATCCCAGCGTTGACCTCCACTTTCTATATAGACGTCATCCCAGCGTTTACCTCCACTTTCTACATAGACGTCATCCCAGCGTTTATCTCCACCTGTCTATATAGACGTCATCCCAGTGTTGACCTCAACCTGTCTATATAGACGTCATCGTTGACCTTCACCTATCTATATAGACGTCATCGTTGACCTCCACCTGTCTATATAGATGTCATCCCAGCGTTGACCTCCACTTTCTACATAGACGTCATCCCAGCTTTTACCTCCACCTGTCCATATAGATGTCATCCCAGCGTTTATCTCCACCTGTCTATATAGACGTCATCCCAGTGTTGACCTCCACCTGTCTATATAGACGTCATCCCAGCGTTGACCTCCACCTGTCTATATAGATGTCATCCCAGCGTTGACCTCCACCTGTCTATATAGACGTCATCCCAGCGTTGACCTCCACCTGTCTATATAGACGTCATCCCAGCGTTGACCTCACCTGTCTATATAGACGTCATCCCAGCGTTGACCTCCACCTGTCTATATAGACGTCATCCCAGCGTTGACCTCCACCTGTCTATATAGACGTCATCCCAGCGTTGACCTCCACCTGTCTATATAGACGTCATCCCAGCGTTGACCTCCACCTGTCTATATAGACGTCATCCCAGCGTTGACCTCCACCTGTCTATATAGACGTCATCCCAGCGTTTATCTCCATCCGTCTATATAGATGTCATCCCAGCGTTGACCTCCACCTGTCTATATAGACGTCATCCCAGCGTTGACCTCCACCTGTCTATATAGACGTCATCCCAGCGTTTATCTCCACCCGTCTATATAGATGTCATCCCAGCGTTGACCTCCATCTGTCTATATAGACGTCATCCGAGCGTTTATCTCCACCTGTCTATATAAACGTCATCCCAGCGTTGACCTCCACCTGTCTATATAGACGTCATCCCAGCGTTGACCTCCACCTGTCTATATAGACGTCATCCCAGCGTTGACCTCCACCTGTCTATATAGACGTCATCCCAGCGTTGACCTCCACCTGTCTATATAGACGTCATCCCAGCGTTGACCTCCACCTGTCTATGTAGATGTCATCCCAACGTTGACCTCCACCTGTCTATATAGACGTCATCCCAGCGTTGACCTCCACCTGTCTATATAGGTGTCTCTGGGATATCCACTAACATGCTGACCTGCAGTCTGATCCTCTGACCACCTCAGTGTTGCTGCCTACATCTTTTTATATAGTCATCCCAGCGTTGACCTCCACTTTCTATATAGACGTCATCCCAGCGTTTACCTCCACTTTCTACATAGACGTCATCCCAGCGTTTATCTCCACCTGTCTATATAGATGTCATCCCAGCGTTTACCTCCACCTGTCTATATAGATGTCATCCCAGCGTTTACCTCCACCTGTCTATATAGACGTCATCGTTGACCTCCACCTGTCTATATAGATGTCATCCCAGCGTTTACCTCCACCTGTCTATATAGATGTCATCCCAGCGTTTACCTCCACCTGTCTATATAGATGTCATCCCAGCGTTTACCTCCACTTTCTACATAGACGTCATCCCAGCTTTTACCTCCACCTGTCTATATAGACGTCATCCCAGCGTTGACCTCCACCTGTCTATATAGATGTCATCCCAGCGTTGACCTTCTATGTCTATATAGACGTCATCCCAGCGTTTATCTCCACCTGTCTATATAGATGTCATCCCAGCGTTGACCTCCACCTGTCTATATAGATGTCATCCCAGCGTTGACCTCCACCTGTCTATATAGACGTCATCCCAGCGTTGACCTCCACCTGTCTATATAGACATCATCCCAGCGTTTACCTCCACCTGTCTATATAGACGTCATCGTTGACCTCCACCTGTCTATATAGATGTCATCCCAGCGTTTACCTCCACCTGTCTATATAGATGTCATCCCAGCGTTTACCTCCACCTGTCTATATAGATGTCATCCCAGCGTTTACCTCCACTTTCTACATAGACGTTCATCCCAGCTTTTACCTCCACCTGTCTATATAGACGTCTCCCAGCGTTGACCTCCACCTGTCTATATAGATGTCATCCCAGCGTTGACTTCTATGTCTATATAGACGTCATCCCCAATGTTTACCTCCACCTGTCTATATGATGTCCCCAGCGTTTGACCTCCACCTTGTCTATATAGACCGTCATCCCAGCGTTACCTCCACCTGTCTATATAGATGTCATCCCAGCGTTGACCTCCACCTGTCTATATAGATGTCATCCCAGCGTTGACCTCCACCTGTCTATATAGATGTCATCCCAGCGTTGACCTCCACCTGTCTATATAGGTGTCTCTGGGATATCCACTAACATGCTGACCTGCAGTCTGATCCTCTGACCACCTCAGTGTTGCTGCCTACATCTGTTTATATAGTCATCTCTGTAGTTCATGAACTAACAATGAATCAGTCAGAATAGAAGAACATGGAATTATTAGTTCTCCAGTTAATAATTACTTATATTTTTTGTCCAATGTAGGATTTCCAGGATGGATATTCTCTCCTCTGTTTTTCTTTCTTCATCCAGCTGGTCTTCAGCAGGAAGGTCCCCCTTATGATCCAGGTCCTGATCCAGGTTTCTTTCTCTTAAAGTCGAGGTTTTCCTTGACAGTTTGGAGATTTTTTTTTTTTTAACTTTAGTTAATATTATTAGATCTTAATTATAGTTAATTTTTGCTCTGGGGTCATGATCAAGAGACAGTTTATAGACACGATTCAAAAAAAGTCAAATCCAACTGAAACTGTAGAATCTGTGGAAAGAGCTGAAGACTGCTGTTCACAAACGCTCTCCATCGAACCTCGCTGAGCTCCAGCTGTTTTACAGGAAGAATTTAGTCTCTGGATGAGTTAAACTGATAGAGACAAACCCCAAGAGACTGGCAGCTGAAACTGCAGCAGAAGGTGGCGCTACAGAGTATTAACGCTTTTCATTTTGTTAAAAAAGTTTAAAATATCCAATACATTTTGTTCCACTTCACGATTGTGTCCCACTTGATGATTCTTCACAAAAAAATTAAAATATTATCTTTTTTTTGACGCCTGAAAAGTGACAAAAGGTTGAAAAGTTCAAGTGAGCTCACAAGAGACTGTAAATAATTGGATAAATTGACCTTCATTCTCATTTTTAAAAAATATCTGGTAAGAAAATATTGTTTAGATGATTTAACGATTAATTTATCTATGTCAGTAATCCGTATTCGTATTTCCTGACCAGTCAATACTGTTGCGGTGCCACAAACTTGACGGTGAACTGATGAATCTGAAACTGTTTCCTTCCTGAACTGACAGGCTGAACCAACCACATTGAGCTACAAATGCTTCTCTAAGGCCACTGCTGATCTTTCTCCCCATTGGCATTAGGGTTTTAGGGTTACTGCACACCTGCAGAAGTACCAGGCAGGTACATCCAGCACACCTGGATGAGACTGGAGCCACAAACTTCACACATGGAGACACTCGGATCCATTTGGCCTTTTTTTATTCACCAAAACAAACGCTGACCGCGTGCTCTCTCACACTCTCACACACGTCATCACAGTATTTTTACTCAAAGCTGGACCTTCCTGCCGAGTGTCGGTCAGAACCAGAACCAGAACCAGAGCAGAATGAAAGCAGAAACGTTTCAGAGTCGACGGCGGTCCCGCCTTCCTACGGCAGCTTCAGAGGACGAAACAGAAAAACCAGCCAATCGTAGCAGAGCTGAGCTGTGGGGGGAAGAGCCAGTCCTGACCAGAGAACCGAGGACAGAAACGGATCAGAACCCATTTTCTCATATTTTTTACTTCATGTCCTGACTTGTAAAAGAAAGCTGAATAAAAAGAAATGCTAGTTAAGAGTTTAAGAAGCAGGAAGTTGAGGGCGCAGGTTTAATTCAGGACGGGAGCTGGGCGACACCTGTGGTGGGAGGTGGTAACTGGGGCGGGGGGCGGGGCTCCACCTGGATCTGCCTTTCAGCCAGTTAAATCAAAGTTTCACTGCTGAAGTTTGAAGAAAAAAAAACCTCAGATCTTCCACCTCAAAACTTAAAAAGAAAAAAAAAGATTTTTTTTTTCCTTTTATTGATGCGACTCGTGAAACGACTCAAACGAGCATCAAAGAGGACGGATGTTTCCAGATGGAACTGTTGTCTTATCTGACCGTCTCGTAACCGAGTCTCAGCTCCTCTCCCGAACATCCCCACACACGAGTCAAACCAAGTGTCTTTTAAACTTCGGCCGCTGTCCCTTTAAGAGGCGGAGCTGCAGGGGATAGCTGGCCTCTGATTGGTGGAGGGAAACCCATGCTGCAAACCAAGCGGCTGGTTTTTCTGTTTTCAGTGTTGCCAGTTGGTGGAGGTTCTCTGGATGCATCTGAAAAGATCAGGAGTTTTGTTTCATCTCGTCAAGCAGGTGTGGAGCAGCAGGTGTGGAGCAGGTGGAGCAGGTGTGGAGCAGCAGGTGTGGAGCAGCAGGTGTGGAGCAGCAGGTGTGGAGCAGCAGGTGTGGAGCAGGTGCAGCAGAGGGCAGGAAGACTTCGTTATTCTAACAAGAGCCGAGACGATGCTCTACACAGACGACGCTCTGCTGTACATCCAGGACTTCTGACAAATTAAAAGACAACACCCCACCCCGGTCCTCAATAAGACCCGATCAGCCTGGATCAGTCAGGACTGGATCAGAACCGACAACTGAGCCCAAACTGCAGGTCTGGACCTCCACGTCTGCACTCAAGCTGCTTTGAGAGTTTCTGACCTTTGAAACTGCAGAAACGGCGGCTAAAAAAAAAAAAAATAAAAAAAACAAAAAGACAAAGCGAACGAGAGGAGGAGATAGTTGGAGTGTTCCCAGTCCATCAGTTTAAATATTCTGGCGGCGCCGGTTGGGTCGGGCAGCCGTCTGCGTTCTGGACAGGCTGCTCTAGAAGCTGTTAGTCGTTAGTTATCGTAGGTTGGTTAGCAGGTGTTTCTAACTGATAACCCGCCCATCAGCAGTCCGTCCATCCGGATCTGCGGTCGCGTCGGCCCGGCGGAGGACGAAGAGCAGGAGGAGATCTGACTCTGGCTGCCGGTTGGTGGAGGCAGCTGGGGGCGGAGCTTCAGCAGACGGGGCCTCTCGGCGGTGTTAAGGAATGATGCAGGAAGTTTTAGTGAATCTCAGTTAATCTCTTTAACAAAAAACAAAAATATCCAGTCAGTCGCACTAACTCAGTCGGAATCATCATCATCATCTCATCAGTTTGGGTCCTCGTTGGACATCATGATTAATTTCCTGTCGCTTCGCTGCTTCCACTGGTTCCATTCAGGCTTCATCGCCTCAGAGCGGAGGAAAAGAGGAAGAGGAGGAGGAGGAAGGGGAGGAGGGGTGCAGAGGTCAGGGACGAGGACTCAGAGACATCACTCCTTTCTGGATCTCCTGCTCCTGGGAGACCGTCGCAGAACCTCCTCCTCCAGCTTCTGTGGACAAGACACAGACAATTAAAGCTCCACCCATCACCCCCGTCTCCTGGAGCTCATCATCACCGTGGTAACCGTGTCATCAGACCCCCCTCTCGCCTTTAGGACCATAACATTGCTGGTTTTAACAGTTTTAGTTCGTCTCGATGTTTTTAGTTTCGTATCGACATTTTTTAGTTTGTCTCGATGTTTTTAGTTCGTATCGACGTTTTTTAGTTTGTCTCGATGTTTTTGGCTCGTATCGACGGTTTTAGGCTCGAATCGAAGGTTTTGAGTTCGTCCCAATGTTTTTAGTTTGTCTCTGTTTTTGGCTCGTATCGAGGGATTTAGTTCATATCGACGGTTTTAGTTCGTATCGACGGTTTTAGTTCGCAACAACGGTTTTAGTTCGAATCGACGGTTTTTAGTTCGAATCGACGGGGTTTTTAGTTCGTCTCGATGGTTTTAGTTCCTTTCGACGTTTTTTAGTTCGTCTCGATGTTTTAGGCTCGAATTGACGGTTTTTAGTTCGTCTCGATGTTTTTAGTTCGTATCGACGGCTTTAGTTCGTATCAACGGTTTTTAGTTCATCTCGATGGTTTTAGTTCGTATCAACGTTTAATTCGTCTCGATGTTGTGGCTCGTATCGATGGTTTTAGTTCGTATCGACCTTTTTTAGTTCGTCTCGATGTTTTTGGCTCGTATCGACGGTTTTAGGCTCGAATCGAAGGTTTTTAGTTCATCCCAGTGTTTTTGGCTCGTATCGAGGGATTTAGTTCGTATCGACGGTTTTAGGCTCGAATCGAAGGTTTTTAGTTCATCCCAGTGTTTTTGGCTCGTATCGAGGGATTTAGTTCGTGTCGACGGTTTTAGTTCGTATCACGTTTTTTTAGTTTTCTCGTGTTTTTATCGCTCGAATTTTCGGTTTTTAGTTTCGTCTCGATGTTTTAGGCTCGAATTGACGGTTTTTTAGTTCGTCTCGATGTTTTAGGCTCGAATTGACGGTTTTTAGTTCGTCTCGATGTTTTAGGCTCGAATTGACGGTTTTTTTAGTTCGTCTCGATGTTTTAGGCTCGAATTGTTTTTACGGTTTTTAGTTCGTCTCGATGTTTTAGGCTCGAATTGGCGGTTTTTTAGTTCGTCTCGATGTTTTTAGGCTCGAATTGGCGGTTTTTTTAGTTCGTCTCGATGTTTTTTAGGTTCTCGAATTGATCGGTTTTTTAGTTCGTCTCGATGTTTTTTCGAAGTTCGTTCGTTCGTATCGTTTTTAGTTCGTATCGATGGTTTTAGTTCGTATCGACCTTTTTTAGTTCGTCTCGATGTTTTTGGCTCGTATCGACGGTTTTAGGCTCGAATCGAAGGTTTTTAGTTCATCCCAGTGTTTTTGGCTCGTATCGAGGGATTTAGTTCGTATCGACGGTTTTAGGCTCGAATCGAAGGTTTTTAGTTCATCCCAGTGTTTTTGGCTCGTATCGAGGGATTTAGTTCGTATCGACGGTTTTAGGCTCGAATTGACGGTTTTTAGCTCGTATCGATGTTTTTAGTTCGTATCGACGGCTTTAGTTCGTATCAACGGTTTTTAGTTTGTCTCAGTGTTTTTGGCTCTAATCGAGGATTTTAGTTCGTCTCGATGGTTTTGGCTCTAATCAACGGTTTTAGTTCGTCTCGATGGTTTTAGTTCGTATCGACCTTTTTTAGTTCGTCTCGATGTTTTTGGCTCGTATCAACGGTTTTAGGCTCGTATCAACGGTTTTAGGCTCGAATCGAAGGTTTTTAGTTCATCCCAGTGTTTTTGGCTCGTATCGAGGGATTTAGTTCGTATCGACGGTTTTAGGCTCGAATTGACGGTTTTTAGCTCGTCTCGATGTTTTTAGTTCGTATCAACGGTTTTAGTTCGTATCAACGGTTTTAGGCTCGAATTGACGGTTTTTAGTTCGTCTCGATGTTTTTAGTTCGTCTCGATCTTTTTAGTTCGTCTCGATGTTTTAGGCTCGAATTGACGGTTTTTAGTTCGTCTCGATGTTTTAGGCTCGAATTGACGGTTTTTAGTTCGTCTCGATGTTTTAGGCTCGAATTGACGGTTTTTAGTTCGTCTCGATGTTTTAGGCTCGAATTGACGGTTTTTAGTTCGTCTCGATGTTTTAGGCTCGAATTGGCGGTTTTTAGTTCGTCTCGATGTTTTAGGCTCGAATTGACGGTTTTTAGTTCGTCTCGATGTTTTTAATTCGTATCGATGTTTTTAGTTCGTATCGACGGCTTTAGTTCGTATCAACGGTTTTTAGTTTGTCTCGATGGTTTTAGTTCCTATCGACGTTTTTTAGTTCGTCTCGATGTTTTTAGTTCGTATCGACGGCTTTAGTTCATATCAACGGTTTTTAGTTTGTCTCGGTGTTTTTGGCTCTAATCAAGGATTTTAGTTCGTCTCGATGGTTTTAGTTCGTATCAACGTTTAATTTGTCTCGATGTTGTGGCTCGTATCGATGGTTTTAGTTCGTATCGACCTTTTTTAGTTCGTCTCGATGTTTTTGGCTCGTATCAACGGTTTTAGGCTCGTATCGACGGTTTTAGGCTCGAATCGAAGGTTTTTAGTTCATTCCCAGTGTTTTTGGCTCGTATCGAGGGATTTAGTTCGTATCGACGGTTTTAGGCTCGAATCGAAGGTTTTTAGTTCATCCCAGTGTTTTTGGCTCGTATCGAGGGATTTAGTTCGTATCGACGGTTTTAGGCTCGAATTGACGGTTTTTAGCTCGTCTCGATGTTTTTAGTTCGTATCAACGGTTTTAGGCTCAAATTGACGGTTTTTAGCTCGTATCGATCTTTTTAGTTCGTATCGACGGCTTTAGTTCATATCAACGGTTTTTAGTTTGTCTCAGTGTTTTTGGCTCTAATCGAGGATTTTAGTTCGTCTCGATGGTTTTGGCTCTAATCAACGGTTTTAGTTCGTATCAACGTTTAATTCGTCTCGATGTTGTGGCTCGTATCGATGGTTTTAGTTCGTATCGACCTTTTTTAGTTCGTCTCGATGTTTTTGGCTCGTATCAACGGTTTTAGGCTTGAATCGAAGGTTTTTAGTTCATCCCAGTGTTTTTGGCTCGTATCGAGGGATTTAGTTCGTATCGACGGTTTTAGGCTCGAATTGACGGTTTTTAGCTCGTCTCGATGTTTTTAGTTCGTATCAACGGTTTTAGTTCGTATCAACGGTTTTAGGCTCGAATTGACGGTTTTTAGTCCGTCTCGATGTTTTTAGTTCGTCTCGATCTTTTTAGTTCGTGTCGACGGTTTTAGTTCGTATCAACGGTTTTTAGTTTGTCTCGATGTTTTAGGCTCGAATTGACGGTTTTTAGTTCGTCTCGATGTTTTAGGCTCGAATTGACGGTTTTTAGTTCGTCTCGATGTTTTAGGCTCGAATTGACGGTTTTTAGTTCGTCTCGATGTTTTAGGCTCGAATTGGCGGTTTTTAGTTCGTCTCGATGTTTTAGGCTCGAATTGACGGTTTTTAGTTCATCTCGATGTTTTAGGCTCGGATTGACGGTTTTTAGTTCGTCTCGATGTTTTAGGCTCGAATTGACGGTTTTTAGTTCGTCTCGATGTTTTTAGTTCGTATCGATGTTTTTAGTTCGTCTCGACTGCTTTAGTTCGTATCAACGGTTTTTAGTTTGTCTCGATGGTTTTAGTTCCTATCGACGTTTTTTTAGTTCGTCTCGATGTTTTTAGTTCGTATCGACGGCTTTAGTTCATATCAACGGTTTTTAGTTTGTCTCGGTGTTTTTGGCTCTAATCGAGGATTTTAGTTCGTCTCGATGGTTTTAGTTCGTATCAACGTTTAATTCGTCTCGATGTTGTGGCTCGTATCGATGGTTTTAGTTCGTATCGACCTTTTTTAGTTCGTCTCGATGTTTTTGGCTCGTATCAACGGTTTTAGGCTCGTATCGACGGTTTTAGGCTCGAATCGAAGGTTTTTAGTTCATCCCAGTGTTTTTGGCTCGTATTCGAGGGATTTAGTTCGTATCGACGGTTTTAGGCTCGAATTGACGGTTTTTAGCTCGTCTCGATGTTTTTAGTTCGTATCAATGGTTTTAGGCTCGAATTGACGGTTTTTAGTTCGTCTCGATGTTTTTAGTTCGTCTCGATCTTTTTAGTTCGTGTCGACGGTTTTAGTTCGTATCAACGGTTTTTAGTTTGTCTCGATGTTTTGGCTCGTATCGATGGTTTTATTTCCTTTCGACAGTTTTTAGTTCGTCTCGATGTTTTAGGCTCGCATTGACGGTTTTTTGTTCGTATCAACGGTTTTAGGCTTGAATTGACGGTTTTTAGTTCGTCTCGATGTTTTTAGTTCGTATCGACGGCTTTAGTTCCTATCAACGGTTTTTAGTTTGTCTCAATGTTTTTGGCTCGTATCGACGATTTTAGTTCGTCTCGATGGTTTTATTTCATATCGATGTTATTTTAGTTTGTCTCAATGTTTTTGGCTCGTATCGACGGTTTTAGTTTGTGTTGATGGTTTTAGTTCGTATGGACGGTTTTTAGCTCGTCTCGATGATTTTGGCTCATATTGACGTTTTTTAGTTCGTCTCGATGTTTTTGGCTCATATTGATATTTTTAGTTTGTATCGACGGTTTTAGTTCATATCAACGGTTTTTAGTTCGTCTCGATGATTTTGGCTCATATTGACGTTTTTTATTTTGTCTCGATGTTTTTGGCTTGTATCAATGTTTTCAGCTCGTATGGACGTTTTTTAGTTCGTCTCGATGTTTTTAGTTCGTCTCGATGGTTTTTAGTTCGTCTCGACAGTTTTTAGTTCGTATCGTCAGTTTTTAGTTAGTCTCGACGGTTTTTAGTTCATCTCGATGTTTTTGGCTCATATCGACGGTTTTAGTTTGTATCGACGGTTTTAGTTCGTCTCGACGGTTTTTAGTTTGTCTCGACTGTTTTTGGCTCGTCTCGACTGTTTTTGGCTCGTCTCAATGTTTTTGGTTTGTAACGATGTCTTTGACTGGAAGCTGGCACCTCTGCTGGTCGGACCAGTTTAGAGTAGAGACGACAGAAATCTGTGTTGGTTCTTCTGCTTCACCAGAAAAACTAAAATACAGAATGATTTTCTTTGTTCTAAAACCAAGACAAACTGAAGGAGAAGAAAAACCTTAAAAAAATGGTTTCGATTTGGTCGTTAATCTGTTTTAAAGGAAATAAAAAATTAAAAGGCTACAAAGATACATTCATGACGAGAAATCATGTTGTTAATGACAAAATAAAACCTTTTAGACTCGTCAGTCATCCAGGTCTCTGTTCTTGATTAATTCATCAATCTAACTGGACTGAACTGGACCAGATCTTCAGAGGGTTCTAGAGGAACCATCACAGGACCGCTCAGCCTCCTCACCTCGTCTGCTGTGGCCTCCTTTTCCTCGTCCTTCTCTTCCTCCTCCTCCTCTTCCTCCTCTCCGTCCTCCTCTGCAGCACCATCGTCTCCGTCGCTCTTTTCTTCTGCAGCTGGAAGAAAAACATCTGAAGGTTACAGAAGGAAGGAGGCAGCAGAAGCTCTAGAGTTCTCAGGTGTGATGGCCACCTGGACTGCTCTTCTCCTCCTCCTCCTCCTCTTCCTCCTCCTTCACGTCAGGCTGAGGTTCATCCGTCTTCTTGTACTCTGCTGGAGACGCCGTGGGTTTCTTCTGCAGGACGATCAGAATTAAAGTTCAGTTCATCGACATTTGGAGACAAAATAACATTCATGACCAACTAAAGTCCACATGACCATTTACCACTCTACCGGCCGCTCTAGTAAGCTTCAACATCTGGATTCAGAGCCAGGAAGCTTCTGAACCAGAACCAGCTTATGATGGTTCAACGTCACATCAAACACAGACACCAGAACATGACGTGAAGCTACTCTAACAGCAGTCACCGGGCCGGAGGGGGCGGGGCCAGGGGCGGGGCCAGGACCAGAGGTGCGGCGCTTTGGGCGTCCAGGTTCGTTACACTCTTCCTGCAAGCTGGTGAGACTCAACTGGCCCTGAGCTGCTGGAGGAGACCTCTGTGGACAGTTAACCAGCAGATCATCAGATCAGTGGAATTACATTCGTAATAAAACCGCTCATTGTTTTCTGACTGATTCCAGGTCGCCGATGTGAACCGAGGAGTCTTCAGCTGGTCCTGGAGCTCCTCAGGGTTCTGGACTTCGACCTTTTCCCTCTACACATGCCTCCATTAGCTGCTGTTACCACAACTTGATCATACATCGATGACACCGGCCAGCTGGACCTCGTGGGTGGGGGTCCTGGTCCACCAGGGCTGAACTCCAGATCCCTCACCATCCATGAGAATCAGTTGCTCTGCGTCAGGCCCGTCCCTCAGGACTCTAGAGGCCCAACCAGGGCCAAATGGTCCAGCAGAGCTCCAGGGATGATCTGGGCCAACACCCCCCCCACCCCCACCCCCCACCACCACCACCACCACCACCACAGTAAGGTGGAGGATAACCGTGGAGATGCGTCTGATCTGATTTATTCATTTTTAATCATATTCACTCAGAGTCGGCTGGATCGACAGCAAACATTCATCCAGTCACTTCGTAAAGACCTGCAGCTCATTTTTAATCCCAGAGGAGAAACTAAAACTCAGAACCTGCTGTGATTCGAGGAACATCTCCATGGGGAAGCTTCTTTTGGTTGTTCCTACCTTTCCGGTGCAGCAGAAGACGACGATGAGGACGACGGGCAGAGCGATGGTCAGGACGTAGACGACCCAGAGCCACGGACGCTCCTCTGCAGCGCTGAGCATCTGAGCCGCCAGACCGGGCTGAAACCACAGAAGAAGACCAGTCAGACACCAACAAGACCAGTAAGACCAGTCAGAGACCAACAAGACCAGAGACCAAGAACTGATTCAGTAGAAACAGTGGAGAACACCAGCAGCACAAACTAGGGATGTCCCGATCCCGATCCCCTGATCAACATTATTATAACACGCCGATCTTTTTTTCATTATTTTTTTCCTCAAAAAGTGATCCTGATTAACACAAATTAATAAAATAATCATATTACACAAACAAAAATATTTTTTAAACTATATACATTTAATAATTTGCACTGAAATGAAGTTTCTCAGCAGCGCTGTCTTGTATCCACCTTAAAAGTTTTAAGACCGGCGGCGTCAGGCTAAACTTTAGCAAAAATGTCAGCAGTGTGGCAGCACTATAAAATTACAAAGACTTACGCTTCAACTGTGACTTGAAACGTGTGGAAGGCTGAGATATCATGATGGGTAAGTAAGAAGAGAGTTTACAACACCACCAATTTAATCAGACACTTAAAAAAGCAGCATCCTAGCGAGCAGGATGCCTTCTGTCAGGCGTCGGCAGCAAACGCTCTGTGAAACTTTTAAAAGAAAGGACAAACTCCCGAAAGACTCGGAGAAATACAGAAAAATCACCGAGCTAATCACGGAATGTATTACTGAGGACGACCAGCACATTCAGTTTGTGGAATACAAGGCATTTAACCGGCTCATTAATTACCTCGAGCCTCGTTCCCGTCATTACATAAACGACAAAGGACACAAAGGTGCGCGAACATGTGCAGCGGGTCTTGAAAGAAGTGAAGTTAATATTTTATGTTATTTTTATTCTGATGTGATGTCATTGATTGCAAAGACTTCTGCTAGTGTTTTCATTGCCTTAAACTGCTAGCCAAGTTCACCTGCTGCTATTTAAATGGAAGTGCTTTGTTCTTTAGTACTGAGACTGTTAAACAGTCACTGTTCTGTAACTAAATGTGTTTTATAATAATTCTCCCAAACAAAAAAGAAAGAAAGAAGAGTGTTTAAATAAGTTATTGTTTATTTTATGAGATGATAAAAGCTATTAATCTCAGCTTGGATGCAGGCCTATTTATTAATGTACACAGGAAATAAAATGCATAGGAAATTAAACTCTGTTAGCCCACTCAAAAAAAGTGAAATCGGATCGGGAAAAATCGGAAATCGGTCGATCATCAAAATTAAAAGATCGGAATCGGATTGGGACCCAAATAACGTGATCGGGACATCCCTAGTACAAACACAACTGATTTAACAGGAATGTTAGTTTATCCTCCCCCTGAACCTCCTCCTCCTCCTGCTGAATCTCCTCCTCATTCTGCTAAACCTCCTCCTCCTCCTCCTCCTCCTCCTCCTCCTGGCTTCAGCTAATCATCGTCTCAGATGTGACCAGAGGTTCAAGAGTTAAAACTTTCTGCAGTAATAAACTAAACTCTACCTGACGGGGCCTTTTTTTTTCTACCACTGGCTCTCTGTGACATCACAGAGGGCCGACTTCCTTGTATGGTCAATATGAAAACAGCTGCCAGGAATTCGACCAATCAGAAAACAGTCAAGTTAAATCTGCTGGTATTTTTGGGCCGACCCACCTCGGCGGCTCCCTCCGCTGCCTTCTTCAGCCCCCAGCCGTCGGCGGCCCAGCGGTCGGCCGTGTTGCGGTCGTTGGTGATGAAGAAGTTGTCGAAGAAGATGTCGGAGGTCATGGACCAGAGCTCGAGCCCCACGGCGCTGAACGGGGTCATCTTGAAGGGTTGCAGGTCCTCAAAGTAAGCTGGGTTGGAGATCTTCCTCGGCTTCCAGATGCCCTGAAAGCCCAAGACTCTGAGGTCAGGACGGTTTCCAGAAACCCACGTCCGCGGTCCTGATCACGGGTACAGACTCACCTGGTAGTTGGGGTTGTCGATCATGGGCGGCTTCCACTTGCCCTTGTAGCTGGGGTTGTCAATCATCGGCCGCTTCCACTCGCCGCAGCCGGGGGCGGTCTCACAGGCGGGGTTGGGGATCTGAGGGGCCTCCCACTCGCCGTCCATGTCCTCGTCCCTGAAGGACAGAGAGGCGGCCGTCAGAGACGTCCGGGGGGGGGGTCTGCGGTCCTGAGACTGCGTTACCACGGTAACTCACCAATCTTCAGGTTTGACGGCGTCGGGGTCACCGATGTACTCGGGTTCATCGTCCAACCAGCCGTCTGGTTTCACGGCGTCTTCGTCTGGAATCTGAGCGGGAGCATCGTCATCCCTGCAGGACGGATAAAGTCTCATCAGTGACATCATCAACAACAGTCAAAGTTCAGCTGAACTCAGACTCGTCGTCACCGCTGAGGTTTCCAGGTCACCAGGATCCATTTTTATCTGCACGCTAACAGCGTTTAGCTGGTCGAGCTAATCTTTAACTAAATATCCTGTTTAGTAAACGAATGTTGGCGTCTGCAGGAAACAAAACTGCTTCCAGATCAGCCAGAGCTCCAGCTGTGAGCCAACGTCGCCATCTGCTGGAGAACTATTAAAACAACCACCACAGTCCAGAAGAGCACCAGTAGCCCACATGGACTGGACTGCAGGGACTCACCAGTCTTCGGGCTTGACAGCGTCGGGGTCCTGGATCTTGGGCCTCTCGTCCCAGTCCTCTGGCTTGTGGTCGTCGGGGTCCTCGATCTCGGCGGGCGGGTTGACGGGCGGGGTCATGTCCGTCAGCAGGCTGCCGCTGTTCACCACCGTCTGGTCCACCAGCACCTCGAAGCTGTTGTCAGGGTTCACCACTGGGGGGCAGCAGAGACGAGGGACCCTTACAGACCCCAGTACCTAACGTGTGTGCACGTGTGCGTGTGCATGTGTGGGGCGTACCCAGCGTGTAAAGGTGCGTCTTCTTGTCGGTGTAGTACGTCCTCAGGTCGGCGTCGGGCTTCTTGGCGTGCTTCTCTTCGTACTCTCCAGTTTTGGGGTTTTTGTGCCTGAAGATGAAGTGCAGCTTGTAATCTTCTCCGCATTTGTCGGGTCCAAACATGATGGTGTACGGAGTTTTATCCACAAACTGCTCCTGTGGACAAAAACCCGACAAAAGACAAGACATTTGGTTCTAGAGCCAGAATATCTGGAACCTTTGGATCAAAGTGCTTTCAAGCCTTCAGAGTCAAATGTGAAGGTGTTAGTTTGGGTTGGGCCCATCATCTAGATCTCAGGGAACCAGAACTGAAACAGGAGATGTTCCAGAACTACTGACCAGGCTGAGATCAGCAGAGTCACTCAGCAGCTTCACGTAGGCGCCGCCGCAGTCGATACCGGACTGGAAGTTCACTTCGTACCTGAACACAAAAGAAACGGACATCAGGACCAGCAGGAGCCCAGAGCTCTGGCTCCTCTCCGACCCACGACTCACGTCTGAGCGAAGCAGCACTTACTGGATGATGAGCGGGCCGCTGTCGAAGGCGAACGGCCGCAGCAGCTGGGCCGAGACGGCGTGGTGTTTGGCTCGAGACTTCAGGACCAGACCTTTATCGCCGGGCAGCTTGCTGTCCTTCATCTCCTCCACGGCCCATTTACCTGCCGACATCATCAGAACACGGGACTCAGTGAAAGGACCCCGAGGAGCCACGTGTGACCGACCAGCGCCGTCGAGACCCGAGTCTCGGCGGCCGTCGAGACTCGCCTCCGCGACCGTCGAGACTCGCCTCCGCGACCGTCGAGACTCGCCTCTCCGACCGTCGAGACTCGCCTCTCCGACCGTCGAGACTCGCCTCTCCGACCGTCGAGACTCGCCTCTCCGACCGTCGAGACTCGCCTCTCCGACCGTCGAGACTCGCCTCTCCGACCGTCGAGACTCGCCTCTCCGACCGTCGAGACTCGCCTCTCCGGCCGTCGAGACTCGCCTCCGCGGCCGTCGAGACTCGCCTCTCCGGCCGTCGAGACTCGCCTCTCCGGCCGTCGAGACTCGCCTCCGCGGCCGTCGAGACTCGCCTCGGCGGTTGAACGTTCCTGAGAACAGAGGCTTCTGAAGCTCCCCTCAGGAACCTCTGGGTGGCGTCACACCTGCTCTCTGTACCTACCGTCGTACTTGGCGATCTCCTCATCGGCGTCTTCCTTCTTGGCGCTGGACAGAACCCACCTGAAGGACCAAAACAGAAACATCTATCAACAGCGGCGCTTTGCTGTCCTCCGGACCTGAGGAGCCCAGTTTTAACTGCCTCCTCCTCTGAGCAGCATGTCCTCACCCGTCCAGTGTCCCCCGGTCAAAAGACTCAGCGAAGAAGTGCTCGCCCATCGGCTCCGGAGCTTTGTAGGTCACCTGGACACCAAAGGAAACGGAAACATGTTGAAACGACAGCAGGAGTCGTCAGATAACCGTTAACACGAGTTGTGTCAGGATGACTAACCAACTAACTTAATGAATAACAGGTGCATCCTGGGAAAACATTCCAATGCTCCTAATGAGGCTGACAGAAACCCAGGCAACGGAGGCTTTTACCCGTAAACCACCGAACAAAGACCAGCAGCCAGGGCCTACCTTCGGAGTGGGAGGAGTTTTAGGGGCAGGCGGAGCCTCGTCGTCCTGCCCGTCTCCATCCAGGTCCAGGTCCTCCTCCTCCTCCTCGGCTCCGATCACCCCCAGGTCCAGGTCGTCCTCCACGTCCATGTCGTCGCCCAGAACGTCCTCCACCTCTTCCTCGGCCCGACAGACCGGGCTCAGACTGAGGCAGAGGAGGCCCGCCGCCAGAAGAACGAACGCCGTCCTTGGATGCATGATCTGCGGAGATGAGGAAGACGACGAGAGTCACCGACAGGTGTCACTGCACTTCCTACTTCTACACCTGGAGCTGATAGCTCCGCCCATCATCAAGCCAACGGGAGTCACTGACGCGTCCGAATCGTCTTTCCTCTCTGCGACGCCGCGTGTTGTTGAGCTTCCTGAGATACGGCCTTCTGGAGCGTCTACGGCCAATATCTCTGTTTTCACGACGTGAACCCCGAGAGATCTGATCCCACGTTACCCCGGCGCCCAGCCATCGCCATGGTGACCAGCCAGCACCCAGAGGCCACGCTACTCTGCCTCCTGTCACCTTAACGAGATCAACCCCCGGATGGTTGGCTGCACATTAACAGCGAGTCTGTGGAGACGCAGTCACTCGTTACACACACACACACCTGTTGCACCTGTTTACTCTCATCCAACAGCAGAGGAGCCCACAGGAGGCTGCAGACACTAACACAGAAGAAGGTGTCCACGACCGTCTTCTCCACAGCGTCGACCGTCTCAGACTTCAGGATAATCAGATTAACCAGCACCCCAACCTGAAACCCCCCCCCCCAGCCCCGGTGACCTCCACGACCAGCCGTCAGCTCAGCATCTAAACCACCTGGAGGTCTGAGCCAATGATCTGCAGGAAACCTCAGAGGCTCAGGATGGAAGAGAAACACGTCTCTGGCTCCGTCTCACGTAGGACAGCAGCGTCTCTAAACTAAATATTTACGACTTGATTAGCAGTTAGCACGTTAGCAGTGATCACATTCACACCAGGAGAACGGTTCCTTATCTGAATCATTTCCATTCATTATAAAATTATAATATACATTATAATTTATATATTTTTAAATTCTTTAATGGCTTAAATTAATTTTTTTGATTATTTAAATGTATTTATTTTCACTTAATAATGTGATTGTTCTAATTTAAACTACTCAAAACAGAAAAAAAAAACAGAAAATAAATAATTTTTATTCTTTTAATTAAAACGTGTTAAATTATTATTAAATTTAATTTTATATCATATAAAAAGAATTTTTTTCCTCTGCTTAAATAAGATTATAAATGAAAAACTGACAAATCAAGAATAATACATCCATTATAATTTAATTTGTGCTATGAAATAAATGTACATTAATTTAAATTATTTTACTTATAAATTAAAATTGCAGAATTAAAACTAAACTATTGAATCAAATCCACAGTATTTCCTTTCAGGAATGAAGTATTAAAATTTATGTAATTGTAATAAAAGTATTAAAAAGTACAAAAATACATTTTAAAACATTTGGTTAAAAAAAAGTGATTGATAATAAAATTCTTTGCCTCATGACAGACGTCTGTGGAGACTGAAGACAGATTTAATAAAAGTCACGTACAGACTCTTCCTGACTTCGATGATGTCGTCGTCACCTCTGTCCGCTGACAGTTCAAATAAAGGTTATTCAAACTGATTCTGTGTGAGAGTAAAAGCCTGGAAACTTAAGTGTGAACCATCAGGTCGTGTTTAACTGGAGCAGAGCAGCACGTCCGCCTGGCGTCTGCAGAGTAATGAGCTTTAACGGAGCCCTCTGATTGGCTGACAGGACAGCAGCTTAATCTTAATCAGTTCGGTGAAACCAGCTGAAGAAGCTCCATGAAGACCAGCGATGATCTTAATCTGATATTAGAGCAAGTTCAGCCTCAGGACATCTGCTGCTCACATCCTCCTAACTGGTTTCTAACTGGCTTTAATGTGAAACGGGGTTAGGCCACGCCCACATACCTGATCAGTAGATGATATGGATGAGACTTAATCTGGACCACTAAACATGAAACATGTCAGAACATTTGGGCCTGTGAACAGCTGTTAAAGGCTGAAGAAGAACAGAAACATTTGCCCATCAGTCAATCATTCAACGGTCACGTGTGAAGGTGTTCAGACGTTAACGGAGACGTTTAACGGTCCAACGGGTCGACGCCTCAAACAGGACGGACCGGTTACTGCTTTACACATAAATAACTGCTGGATCTGCGCCTCGGCACCAACCGCCTGTTTCTCTGAAGCAGAAACGAGGAATCAGCTCGTCTTTCAGCTCAAAACTCTGGATTTATAAAAACTCATCGCACAAAAGACAAGACATCAGCTTCACGATGAGATGTTTGTCAACGTGTTCGGGACGACAGTTAATATTTTATATTATAATAGTTCTACAGTGCTACTAACTTTAATCACTCATTTATTTCTACAATCACAGAAACAGGTGAATGTTTTCAAAAAATTCTGATTCTTTTGGTTTTATTTTGTTTTTTAAAAGAAGCAAAATTTTACTCTAAAAATGCAACTTGTCCGAGATGATGATGTTTAAAAAAAATCCCAAAGACTTTTGTTAAATAATCATGACAGTTTCATGATTTGTTAAAAAAAAAAGGCAAAAAAATAGAATTTTTAATTCAATGTTGAAACTTTTTGTTGTAAAACATCAAGTTTCAGAAAATCGAAACCTCTCGACTTAAAATCATGATAGTGAAAAAACAGATGAATTCTGGGTAATTACAACTTTGTTCCAAAATCACAAATTTATGTCAAAAACACACTAATTTAATCATGTCGTAACTTTGTCATTAAAGGTTAATTTTCTTCGTAAAGTTTTAACTTTAGACAAATCAAATCCTAAAGATTTTTGATGGAAAAATGAAAAATAAAAATTCTGAACCTTTACAAAACCACAACTTTGTGACAATTTATAATTCTTTTGCTGTAAAAAAAGTTTTGTCATGAAATATGTGGCTTTTTGACTAAATATTTGAAGTAAAATCTTACATTTTTCAGTATAACAACTGACATAACTGAAAATGGTATTTTTTCGTAAAAAAAACAAAACAAACTAATTTTGTAAAAAAAAATTTTATGGGAATAATTAAATTACAAAATTGTGACTCAAAAAAAAAATTCCCAACTTTTTGAATTAAATTTTCAATTTTTGCCAAACTGCACTTTTAGTTTAAAACAAAAAATAAATTTTTGTTGTAAAATTTCAACCTGTTGAGGTACGGCAGCTACTTCCTCTGGTTACCATCAGAGTAAAGGAGGAGGAGCTTAAAAATCACGGGTAAAAGGGGAGGGGCTTGAACTCACAGGTAAAGGGAGAGGAGCTTGAACTCCAGCTGGAGTCTACCTGTGCACGTGCATGATTTTAATTAGGGCAAAAAAGAATAATGATAAAAAAGCAACTTAAACTTGTGTTTATGCATCACAACTCCAACAGTCAGATGTTCGGTTCTGGTCCCGGTTCTAGCAGGACTCACCCTCTTCTTCAGCAGGTTCAGTGCTCCATCAGCGGGCCGCAATTACATTTCTTTTTGGTTTAATACCCAGAATATTTAGAAATCTGGGGAGTAAACTTGGAAGTCCTGAAACGGTCCAAGCTGAAGGTCCGTCCACTGGAGGACGGGATTCTGAAGAGGCCCGGATTCTGACGGTGAAGCTGATTTGTGTGAAACCAGAGGAAGCCCACGGTTCATCTGATATAACTGATAAAAACAGAGAACTGTCCTGGATCAGCTCCGAGGACGTCCCCTGGTCAGATCTTAGACTGCAGAACTGTCCTGGATCAGCTCCGAGGACGTCCCCTGGTCAGATCTTAGACTGTAGAACTGTCCTGGATCAGCTCCAAGGACGTCCCCTGGTCAGATCTTAGACTGCAGAACTGTCCTGGATCAGCTCCGAGGACGTCCCCTGGTCAGATCTTAGACTGCAGAACTGTCCTGGATCAGCCCTGAGGACGTCCCCTGGTCAGATCTTAGACTGCAGAACTGTCCTGGATCAGCCCTGAGGACATCCCCTGGTCAGTAGCTTCTGAGGCATCGCCCTCAACCATCTGATCATCTGATGGAGCAGACGCTCGACCAGAAGTCTCTGGAAGAAGTCCAGAAGTCCTCTCTGCTTTTGGAGGACGGTGTCTCTTCATGGAGCAGTGAGCTCCAGCAGGAATCAGCCAGATCGATTGGACGACTGTCCTCGGAGAAGGACTCAGGTGTTCCAGGGTCCTTCACTGATTTATTGGTTCAGTTTCTGGTCCTACCGGACCTCCAGAGAGAACAGGATCTCCATCTCTTTAGACCAAACCACATTAGACTGCGACTGATCCGGTTCAGTTCAGGAAGGACAGCTGAACCACTTCAGATCGGAGCAGGTGGGGCTCAGAGGCTCCTCCCAGCAACCAGAAACCAGGACCAGCAGGCTGGACTGGTCTGGCAGCAGCAGGGTTACCAGTCAAACTGGATGCCAACCACAGGAAACCTTCACGGTAACAGACTTATTCATGTCGTTTATTTCCTTAAAGGTGGAGTAGGTGTTGTTTGAAAAACGGTTCCAGCAATCCAACTCAAGTGAGATTTTGAAAATATACACTCCCTCCCTCCTCCCAAAGGCTCCGCCTCCTCCTCTTCAGCCCACCCCTCGAAACCACGCCTTCACACGATTCATGACTGCATGAACCATAGGGAGGGAGGGAGCGAGGGGTGATATTTGATGGACGTATTAGGCAGCCAATCAAAATAGTGATGATCACTTTTTTGATTGGTCAGAGTTTTTCTCTGATTATACCTTCTAGACTGGACCAAAATGTTTAGTTTTTTTTGCAAACATTTTATTTCAGTGGGTGCAATGGAAATGTGAAAAGGTTTTCAGGCAATATTGTAAAAAGTGTTGCAAAAAAACAACACCCACCCCACCTTTAAAAGAATAAAAGGCTCCAGAAATGCACCAGGTCTGAATCTCTAAAGAGATTTACTGAAACACTTGTAGAACATAAATATCCACTGTGAATGATTTTTTCTTTTTAGTCTCTCGTTCTCTTTTGTCTTTGGGAGAGATAAACCGATATACGTTTATAACCGGTGACGGTTTTTACAAGCCAAGTTTATGATGTCAGTTTTGTTTCTTCCTCTCCAGCAAGAACAGAAACCAACTGAAATATCACCAGGACAGAGTAACCACAGGTGAAAGTGCAAGGCCATATCTCAGGAACGGCTCAGTGGACTCAGATGACTGACACCTCTGTGGAATCTTCACAACCAACAGAATCGCTGGACACTTCAGAAATCCATCTCTTTTCAGGCATCATTCAGTCCGAACGGACCAAAGATGATATGTCTCCTCAAGATGTTTTGTACGTTCCTACCAGAAGCAAATTATCTGAGAACGATCAGATCTGTGATCAGAAATCGATCAGAGATCCGAACTGAGTCTGATTCAGGGCGGAGACCTGGGGTTAGATGGATCTAGTGCAGTTTTCCACTGGAATCTGATTCATGGTGGTGAAAAACCAAAGCTTTGACCACAATCAGAGTTGGGCTGAAGAAGGTGAAGTGGTTTTTCTGTTTTTTGACTGCTCGTTCAGCAAGTTCTGTCTCAGACTGGTCCTCCACCCAGACTGGTCCTCCACCCAGACTGGTCCTCCACCCAGACTGGTCCTCCACCCAGACTGGTCCTCCACCCAGACTGGTCCTCCACCCAGACTGGTCCTCCACCCAGACTGGCCTAAACCAACATCAGGCAGCTAGTCAGCAGCTCTGGTTTCCTGCTGCATTCATGTCCTCCCATCTTTATGATGCGTCCACTTAGCTGCTCGGTGTTCAGCTTGTTTTATCAGAGAGGAAATGGTCTTAACAGGATTCAAGCTGATCTTTTTCCTGCTCTGCACGTACAATCATAAACAGCTCATCACTCCTGACCACATGGGGGCAGCACGAGAATATTTACACGCAAACTGCCATAAGACGACAGAGTGCACCTCTAGTGGGACAGAGCGGTATTACCAGAGTGTCTCCACTCATGGCTGCGTGGTCAGGGGCTCTTTGACCAACATGACTGTAGGGATGGAACGGTTACCGGTATTACGGTAAAACGCGGCGAAATTTTACGCTAAAACGATCATCATTTATGTTTGACTTAATCTCATTATCGCGGCCGATTACCAGGATGTGTAACATCAGCCTCGTTCAAGTCTCACGAGCGACTCGCGACTGTGTCTCGTGTGAATATGTAGCTTGTAGCATCGGCATCGTAACGTTAGCATGGCGGAAAGCGGTGATAGCACGCAGGACATTTACCAACCCACTAAAAGGACGAAACCTGAGGTCTGGTTATATTTAGGTTTTTTTTAATGCAGAGGGACAACTGGTGGAGGACAATCATCCTGTCTGCAGACTAGAAACAAGTTGCTGCTGAAGGCAGTAACACTTCAAACTCTACTGGCTGTAATTTTTGTTCCTGATAATTATTTTCATATTTTGACCTGCTATGATTGTTAAAGTGTTCATTTAAACTTCTACCAAACAGATAAGCTTTGCTCCTGTAATTTATTTAGTTAATTTAAAATAAAATCTCTTTCTGTGCCAGTTGTTTGGCCTTTAAATGTGAAAGTTTCATGTTGATAAGATTTTGGCTTCTGATGTTTCAGTTTGACATGAAAATCACAAGATTTAATGAAATTATTTGCATGTATGTGTTTTTGGACATTTGTACAGCAGTTGAGAATACTGTGATAATATCATAAACCGGGATAATTTGGTCACTATAATCGAGATATCAAATTTTCCATCTCATTACATCCCTACATGACCGACATGTCTGCCCCATGTGGTCAGGAGGGGTACTGCAGTAGCTTTTAGAGGAGCCGTTACAGTTTTTAGATTGTGATTTACCCATTTAATTTTCTTTAAACTGTTTACATTTTCTAGTTTTAGTCATTTTTAAACATGTTTTTAAGTTATTAGTTTGTTAATAGTCTCCTCTTAGCTCACACCTGTTCATTCATTTTACTGATGTTTTAATTGTGAATCTTCAATCTTTCCACTCAGACTCATTATTTTCCAGAATACTGGTAATACTAGTGATAATGGTGATACTGGTATGGGTCTGTGAGAGTGTGTATCACGTGGATGAGTGAGATAATGTATCTGATTTTCTTGGACTATTATTTTTATGTGCTCTGGTGAATAAATAACTGTTTCTTCTGTTTTAATTCTGTATATTTCTTCATGTTACATAAATTGTATGAAAAGGAGAAAACTTCCTCCTCGGTCCTCTGGTCTGTCCTCTAGTCTGTCTTCTGGTCCTCCTCAATCCTCCAGTCGGTCCGCTGGTCCTCCTCTGTCCCTGCTCTGCCTCTGGTCCCCCTTCGTCCTCTAGTCTGTCTTCTGGTCCTCCTCAGTCCCTGGTCTTCCTCTGGTCGGTCCACTGGTCCTCCTTCGTCCTCCGGTTGGTCTGCTGGTCCTCCTCGGTCCCTGGTCCTCCTTCGTCCTCCGGTCGATCCGCTGGTCCTCCTCGGTCCCTGGTCTCTTCTGGTCCTCCTCAATCCTCCGGTCGGTCCGCTGGTCCTCCTCGGTCCCTGGTCTTCCGCTGGTCCTCCTCGGTCCCTGGTCTTCCGCTGGTCCTCCTCGGTCCCTGGTCTTCCGCTGGTCCTCCTCGTTCCCTGGTCTTCTGCTGGTCCTCCTCGGTCCCTGGTCTTCTTCTGGTCCGCCTCAATGGTCGGTCCGCTGTCCTCCCGGTCTGGTCTTCCCTGGTCTCGGTCCTGTCCCCTGGTCCTCCTCGTCCCTGGGTTTCCTGGTCCTCCTCGGTCCCTGGTCCTGGTCGTCTGGCTCCTCTCCCTGGTCCTCCTCGGTCCCTGGTCTTCCGCTGGTCCTCCTCGGTCCCTGGTCTTCCTCTGGTCCTCCTCCGTCAGTGTTTTAATCCGTTAACACCGACATGAGGCGTTCAAGTGCAGACTGGAGCAATAGATTTTTACGGCTCCTGTAATTTTAGTTTTTAAGCTCTTTCTAAATACACACAGTTGGTAGTCACTCATTAAATGTGTAACGCTCATTTAAACGTCTGTCTGAGACTTCTGCTCTAGTAAAGGTTCGGTTAACAAAAAAAAAAAAAAAAAAAAAAAAAAAAACCTCCGGTACCGACACGCTGAACCAGCTCGGTTAGCCTCGATGCTGCTAATGAAGCCGCTAAATCCGGCCGATTATCGCCACCGGTTCTTTGAGGAATAAAAGTGTAGTATACCGTCGCACCGTGACGACTAGAACTAGTGATTTCGGGGGACTCTTGATATCGGGGACCCCCGCGGTTCCCTGAAACCGACCAGGTCCTGCTGGTTCACCTGACAGCCTCATTAGCCTCCGTTAGCCGCTGACGGCGTGCCGTCAATCCTGCACGTTAAACACCTCAAACCCGACAACAATGTGCGATGTTAAACACTGGAAATATCTGTAAAACTGCGTCTTTCTACTAAGGCTCATGATCCACTGCACTATAGAGACAAATATTATAATTTATCGCCCTTTTGTGACTCACCTCTGCCTCTTCGACACGACCGCCTGGGAACTACTGAGGAGGGTCACGTGGGTCAGTGCTGGACCCAAACCTCCTCCCGACATCAGCCATTGGTCAACGGGAGGCAACCGTTAAACAGGCCCTGTCCACTGTCAGCTGCTGATTGGTTGAAGGGAAATCGGTGCGGGACCGCCCCCTGGAGCTGCACCTCGTGGACGGCGATGATTGGCCAGACTGTCACCGGAGGTGAGCGCTGATTGGCAGCTTTTATCGGAGAAAAAAAAAAGGGAACGTTAACCGAGATTGAAACTGATTATATTACAAAACATCAATATCAAGAACTTTACGAGGAAGATATAACCAGTTTAACGAATGATTTAAAAAAATAGGTACTTTTCTCATTAAAAAAACCTAAATACGTGTTTAAAAAAAAACATTTATGTAGATTCTGTGATACAACCAGGGCAGTTTATAGTTTTTTGGGAGCATATATAAGATGGAGGCTGTTGAGGGGCTTCTAATCTCATTTAATCCCATTAAGATCTACATGGGACCCATCTGACAGATATTTTTAAAGGAAGATTAAAGACACACCTTTATAATCAGGCTTTTAACTAATATTTTAAACTCTTCTTACGTTTTTATCTGGTGCTATCCTGTTTTATGTTGCTGCTTTTAACTTGCTTTTTAAGATGATGCTTTTATCTGCTTTTAGCTGCTTTTATCTTGCTATTTTATTCTTTTAGCCGTTATCTTTTAACTCCAGTGTTTCCTCAGGGGGGTCCTCCACACTGGGAGCTGTGTCAGGTGACTGGGGGTGCTGTCCTTGGGTCCCTCTGGTCTGGCTGGCTGGGGGTTCCTCCTTTTTGATCTGGGGGTCCGCCTGTCAGTTAGAGTTGGGGGGGGGGGGGGGGGGGGGGGGGGGTGGTGCTGGTTCACCCTGATAGGGCCTGCGGCTCCTCCCAGTGTGGATGGCCCTAAAGGTGGTGTTTCCTTGATCCTCAGTGCCATGTCTCCCTGTTGGGTGTGATTGTGCGTGTGTGTGTGTCTAGTATGGAAGGTGGGAGGGAAGGGGTTTTATTGTGATCATTTGTTTTAATTCTGTAAAGCACTTTGTGTTGCATGTTCTTGCATGAAAAGCGCTATACAAATAAAGATTGATTGATTGATTGATAAAAGCTCTGTGTGGGATTTTCCATGTTCCATTGATCATTGTCCATAATCATTACTCAAATATATATATCTATATATATATATATATATATATATATATATATATATATATATATATATATATATATATATATTGCGGGGGAACGCCCCTCCTGCTACCTGCTATCCCTTAATAGCAGCTTTAGGAGGTTTGGTGCAAGATCGGGCCCCAAGTCTCATATCTAAGATTGAGGAAATGCAAATGTGCAGTGTGGAGGAGCCCTGGGGGCGGGGCTTATTATGCACCGTTAAGACCTAACAGAGCATAAAAACTTATATTTTAAAGAGAGAACGGTCCGTCAACTGTGCTAACAGACCAACGTGACCAGCTCGGGGTAGTCTGGGAGGATCAAAGCTTAGTTCAGCTACCTCCGTCCGTGGACGAGCGCCGCCACCTGGACTAATGGGAGGCTACCTTCATCATGGACGAGAGCTGCTACCTGGATGAACACATGTACAGCCTCAAGCTCATCGCTGCTTGTCCTGAACAGCCAACGTGGACTCTTCCGGACTGACTAACCTCAGCCGGAGCACAGCTCTGACGCTGGGTTGTTCCTTCAGTGTGGTGGTGAAGCATGGTGGTGGGAGCACCATGATCTGGGCTTGTACCTGCCGTAATCTCCTCCAGGACGGTGTTATGAGTCCAACCAGCAGCTGAAGCTCAGCTGATGGAAAAGAAACAGGATCACATGTCATTTTAGCCTCAAACATGAAGGCTTCTCATGTTTGGTGGTTAGCTGTGAGCAGAGCTGTGACGGTCATGTGACCTCCATCCATGTGACCGACTCCTCGGCAGAGACGCCGAACAAAAGGCTGCTTTAATTCCTTTGGCTGCCTGAGATGAAGGGAATGCTCCCTTTGGCCTCAGCGTTACCCGGAAACCTCCCTCGTTAGAGCTCGTAGCCGTCCTGATCGTTAGGAGGCTGAAACCAGCTCATGTTGCTGCTGTTTCACATTTCTGGAAGGAACTTGTTGATGTTTCTAGAAAAATCCTGTAGATAACCCTTTTCAACCCCACAGCTGGATTAAAAAAGAAACCAGTTCAGCAACTTGACAACCATGTTTCCTAAAAACATCATTCTGTCGTTCATCTCAAGAGTAAAACATTATTTAATCTCCACCACCTTGTTCTCTCCATCCTCCCTCCCTTCTGTCCTCCCTCCTCTTCTCTTCTTTTACCCAGCTGGTCTTCAGCAGAAAAGGTCCCTCCTGATGATCTCAAGGTTTCTTCCTCTTAAAGGGGAGTTCTTCCTGATCTCTGTTTGGCTTAAATGTTTTTCTCCCACTAGGAGAGAAACTGAAATATTTGTATTGTAACAGAAGCCATATAAATAAAGTTGCATTGAAATGATTCAAAGACACAGTTATGATAAATTTAACAGGTTATACATGGTCTCAATAAGTAAATAATATTTGAAACAAGATGAATAATCTCACATGTCCAGATCATGAATAATTACAGAAATACAGAATTAAACAGAATAATTTACAGTGTGTGAACCCCTGCAGCCACCAGGGGGCCCCCAAGACGCAAGATCAGCCTCCAGCTCCAGGAGTGGAGGAGAAATAAAATCCTGTCTGACCTACCTGATTTTAAAAGCTAAATCTGTTCAGGAAGTATAGAAAAGGACATTTTTGTCATAAAACCTAAAATTGTTTGCCGACCACACGTGTCAAGACTCAAGGGGCCACATCCGGCCCTCCACTTCATTTTATCTGCCAGAGCCAGGAAAAGTGATCACTGCTCATTTCTAGAGAAACAGTGGAGGGTTTCCTAGCCGACCACTGCTGGAGGGAACAACTGGATCTGCTGACGAGACCAGGAGGAGCCAGGAGACCTGCTGCTGCTTCAGGGAGGAAAGTGGCAGTTTTACGTCAAAAAAGTCCAGAAAAGTCCAGAAAAGTCCAGACTTTACAACAACGAGGTGCTAGTTTTTGTCAAAAAGCTAACTTGGAAGTTTTAATTTCATGATAAGTAAGCTGTAACTGCTGCAGAGATTGAGATTTTCATGACACAACTTCACTTTTCTTGGTAAAATTTTATAAAATCAGTTTAACGAGTCTGTTTAGACGTTTCTGAGCTTCTCCCACAACTTTGAGAGCAGGTGACGTCTGATGAGGAAGATGGACGTGAGGATGGATTTTACTGGCAGGCGTGAACACGTATGACCTTCAGGCTCTGGACCACGGCAGAGCTGAGATCAGCTGCTGAACCTGTGACAGGTGAATAAAATTATAACAATTATATCTCTGTCATAAAACCACCAGTTTCATAGTTTCTGAGGTTCTGTTGTCAAGTCTGCAGGTTTTTGCTGTAAAAAGTGAATTTTTGTCATAAAATAACTCATTTTGTAAAATTATCACTGATTTATCAGAACTTTTTTTCCTAAAATCACAAGTTGTTCTTATAAAATCACAGATTTTGCGATTCTGCAAATTTGTCATAATATGGTAATTTTTTGTCATAAAATCAGGAACAAAACACCTTTTTTAAAATCAGAATTTACAAAATTGTGACTTTTTGACTGAAATTCTCACATTTTTGTCAGAAAATCGCAGTTTTTGAAACTTAGGAGTCCAACTTTTTGTCATAAAATATTTATCTCTGCAAAATTGTGACTTTATGTTCTGAAATGCAAACTTTGTTCTAAAATCATTCATGTGGAAATATACTGGCTCTGTAAAATCAAAGCTTTGTCATCAAATATCAAAATTATAAAATCACAACTTTTTGTCCTAAAAATTATGAAACTTACAAAATATAGATGAAAAATGTAACCATTGTAATAGACTTTTGCTGAATTGAAAATAAAAAAAAAACTGTAAAACAGTCTTTTTAGATATCTGAAGGGACTTGAAGTGACCTGAAATGACCTGAAGTGACTTGAAGTGACCTGAAATTGCCTGAAGTGACTTAAACTGACATGAAACGGCCTGAAGTGACTCGAAGTGAACTGAAGTGACTTGAAGTGACCTGAAATGACCTGAAGTGACTTGAAGTGACCTGAAATGACCTGAAGTGACTTGAAGTGAACTGAAGTGACTTTAAGTCACCTGAGGTGACCTAAAATTGCCTGAAGTGAACTGAAGGGACTTAAATGGCCTGAAGTGACTTCAACTGACATGAAACGGCCTGAATTGACTTGAAGTGACCTGAAATGACCTGAAATGACTTAAACTGACATGAAACGGCCTGAAGTGACTTGAAGTGACTTACAGTCACCTGAAATGACCTGAAGGGACCTGAAATGACCTGAAGTGACCTGGTTTGCCTGTAGAGACTTGATCTATATTGTAATTTAAGTGAAAGGACAACTCTGATTTCACCAGAGGTTTAAAAATCACAGTGTTCTGATGTAGCTCGCCCCGTGTTAACACTAATTTCTAAATTACTGCAAACACATATTCTTGAACTCAAACCTGTGTTTTCATGCGTTTTAGGGCCGATTTAACCCCCAGATGTTCCTTTGATGGCGTGGAAGCCTTGAAATCTTTCTGCAGAGAAGCCACTGACAAAAAACCCAAAATATTTTATTACAACAACAGCACAAATCACTTCTCATTTACAAGTCGCAGTTGTGGGTGAGATCAGAATAATGAGACACATTCAGCAGAGCAGCGTCCCAGCCCGACCACTCCTCCCAGTGTCCAGGTAACGGAGCCCAGCTCTGCTCTGCTACCATGTAAATGTGGATTTACTCAGATCTAAAACCAAATGATCCAAATATATGACTTCAAATTAAAACAAAAGTGCAAATAATCTCTGTAAGTCATAAAAATAGCATCGAGATGGTTTTGATGTCATAAAAATAACATACAGTAAAAATCACCTGAAATCTGTGAACAGACAAAAACTAAAGTTGGTACGCCCTCTTTTAATTCTATACCGTTTATGGATCAAAGATCATCTGATCATAGAACCAAACAACCTCAGATGAACAACAGATAACTTTTGTCATTTTTCTGTTATTTATTTAACAAAAATGAGAAAATAAATCCTGAGCACCTCCTCACTGCTTCATCAGTCCTGGATGAACTGATCACCAGCAGACCTCTAGAAAAGACAGTGGTGGTTTAACAACTCATAAACTCAATACCAGGAGGGTAGGACATCAGCAATGGCTTTAGAGAAATGGTTGTTGTTGAAAACCAGTCTGGATAAGGTGACAAAACCATTTCAAAACTATTTAGAGTTCAATGTTCTACAGTGATAAAGATTGCTGACGAGTGGAAGACAATCGAGACAGTTGTCAATGTTCTCAGGAGTGGACGTCCCAGCAGACTGACCCCCACGGTCAGACCCAAGGACGACATCTCTGAGCCTGCAGCCTCACTGTTAGATGTTCGATCAGAGGACTGTTGAAGGGTTTCCAGGAGAAAACCTCTTCTGTCCAAAGAACATGGAAGCAGAGACAACTGTCAAGCACGGGGGTGGAGGGATGGTGGTTTGGACTGGTGTCACAGTCACAGAACCGGCTGGGGTCTGAAACCACCCACTGGTGCCCAAGCAGTCCACCGGGGAGAACGATGTTTACCAGTTCACTTCTGGAAACTTCCATGCAGTCACCTGCACAGGTGGACTGCAGGTGGAGCTCAAGCTCCTCCCCCTCTGACCTCTGGCTGGAAAAGTGCTGTTTCTGATGGGCGAATGTCGAGCAGCTGTCTGACCATCAAAGACGGTCGTCGGACAAACAAATCATTCGTGATTTCTACAAAAACTTCTAATTCTACAAAAGTCCTGATTTTATGACAAAAAAGCTGAGAATTTTAGTCAAAAAGTCTAAACTTTGCAATTTTCCGATTCTTGATAAAAGAAAAAATTTGATTTTGTGACAAAAAATAGCTTTTTATGACAATCTTGTGATGATATAAAACGTTTTCAAAGTTTTTTTCAAACTTTTTCAAATTTTCACAGTTGTACTAAATTTGAACTAAAATGGTTTTTTTTTTTTTTTTTTTTTTTTTTTTTTACAACAAACGGTAGGGAACTTTTGTAATAACATCAAAATTCTGTAATTTTACAACAAAAAGTTGAAAAAGTTGTGATTTTAGAACATCAAGTTGTAATTTTATGTCAAAAAGTGTCAATTTTGTCAAATTTGTGAGATTTTTTTTCTAAATAAAGTTTTTGTTTCATTTCAAATGTTCCTGAATTTTAATTTTTTATGTCAAAAAATGTTTCTTTTTACAACAAAAAGTTGCAAAGTTTGTGATTTTATGACATAAACAAACAAACTCATTAAAACAACGGTACACCATTATTATATTTTATTATGTTATTCTATAAATATCCCTGCTACTACGGTCGTTTTCTTGTTGTTGTTTATTTCTTCTTTGTTGTTCTCAGATGAAACAGCACTGATCATAAATTCATAAAAAAAAAATCACAGATTTTTCTGACTGTTGCTCTTTTCTTCATTAATGCATCACATCAGGGTGAAATAATCCCCACCAGAAACATTTCAGATGTTATTTAAAACGTAACTGAAACATCCTGATGATTGTTCAGGTGATTTTGACTCAAAGACGTCAAATTCAATTCAAATTCCTCAACCATGTGAGACACTGATGAAGTCACTGGGCGCACCTGCAGATAATCACCTCATCTGCAGCTGGTGATCATCTGCAGCTGATGATCATCTGCAGCTGGTGATCATCTGCAGCTGGTGATCATCAGCAGCTGGTGATGATCAGCAGCTGGTGATCATCTGCAGCTGGTGATCATCAGCAGCTGGTGATGATCAGCAGCTGGTGATCATCTGCAGCTGGTGATGATCAGCAGCTGGTGATTATCTGTAGCTGGTGATGATCACCAGCTGGTGATTATCTGTAGCTGGTGATGATCAGCAGCTGGTGATTATCAGCAGCTGGTGATGATCTGCAGCTGGTGATGATCAGCAGCTGGTGATTATCAGCAGCTGGTGATGATCAGCAGCTGGTGATTATCTGTAGCTGGTGATGATCAGCAGCTGGTGATTATCAGCAGCTGGTGATCATCAGCAGCTGGTGATGATCAGCAGCTGGTGATTATCTGCAGCTGGTGATTATCTGCAGCTGGTGAGCATCTGCAGCATCAGCAGCTGGTGATGATCAGCAGCTGGTGATTATCTGTAGCTGGTGATGATCAGCAGCTGGTGATTATCAGCAGCTGGTGATTATCTGCAGCTGGTGATGATCTGCAGCTGGTGAAGTCTTTGGAAGCAGCCAGAAGGACTAACGTGACTGTTATTTTCATGTTTGTTGAATGAATTGCAGTATCTTAACTGACCCTAAGACCCACTACAATCAGATGATCTTTATGACTAATTTAAACCCAAAAGGCAGGATTAAAAGAGGGCGTGCCAACTTTTTCACCTGACTGTAGATCAGCAAAGGTGGAGTGACAGAAAACCAGTTCATGTGGGAGAAGAAGTGATGAATTGCATCATGTGAAGGCACCTACTCATCTGAGGGAGCAAAATTCAACCAAAGAAGGTGTTTAAATCTGCATATGGAGGGAACAGTTCATCCAAAACTTCCTCTCGCTGGAAGACAAAGTTCTGGTGGTCTTCTCGGCAAACATGCAGGTAACGGAACAGATGAGCTGGATCGGGGTTTTCGCATCGGACCAGAGAGGTACAGCACAGCAGGTACGACAGCACGGACGAGAGAAGAGCTGAGAGGAGCAGGACGAGGCCTCCGTCTCCTTCAAACTATGGAAAAGAGCTCGTAAAAAGACGCAGAAACCATCAGTAGTTTCAAGACACGACACCAGCAGGTCCGGGGCAGCAGCCGAGCATCCTGGGAGTCTGCAGGCCGGTAAGTCTGCTCAGTGTTTTCTTTAAGGCAACTCACTCGGTGGGGGGTGGGGGGTGGAGGGGTGTTGGACGGTTCCAGGAAGAGTCTGGAAGCAGCAGAGAGACCTTCAGAAGAGGGCGTGGCCTCTGTGGTCGCCAGTGTGTGAACGTTTCCTGTATGTACACGGAGAAACTGAACATTCATCCGTCCGTCTCAGAGTCTTCAGGCGCCGATGGGTTCAGGCCTGCAGCGGAGAGGTCCGGCCACACAGGGGCGCCGACACGCCACCGTGGTGGGAATCTGGAGAGGACGGCGGCTGATGAGCCTGCGGTCGGCTCGGCTGAGGTATCGCTGAGGGGGACTGGAGCTTCACTCGGCTTTCTTTATGAAGATCTGAGAGGAGCGAAACCAGAGAGAAAAAAAAAACAGAGGAGAGAGAGACATTTCAGAATAAAATGACTCCAACCCCAAAGGATGCTGGGACATTTTCTGTGTGAAATACACAGACAAAGATCCCATAAACCCCTGTTTTATTCACGATATAACAGTAATCTCCAAATTCAGAGAAACTGAAGGAATCTCAGGTGGAGCTGAAGCCCCTCCCCCTTCACCCTCCAACTGATGTCAGAAAGGTGCAATTTTGTGAGCATGATGTTAAATTAGAAAGTAATAATTTAACCAAATTTGAGATATGACAAAAATTAAGCTATTTTAACAACAATTAATTGTGATTTCAGGATGTAATTTTATATCAAATAGGTGGAGATTTTGTGAACGTTTATATTTTATTACATAAAAAATGTGACTTTTTTTTGCAGAAGGTTCAATTTTAGATTTTTTCATGATTTTCACAACAAAAGTGCAGTAAAAAAAAAAAAAAGAGATTTTACGACAAAATTGTGAATTTTTGTCAATTTTGTGAAATTTGAGACTTTAAAAAAAGTTATGCAATTTAAAGATCAATAAAAAAATGGACATATGACTCTTATGTCAAAATTACAGTTTTGAGAAAGCTGATATTCTATGACAAAAATTGTTGTTGGAATAAATTAAAAAGTCTCAATTTTGATCTGTGATTAAATAACAGCGTGTTTTAATTATAAGATGTGAAGTTGAAATTTCACATAATTTGTAATTTTGTGATATAAATTTGTAATTTTATGTAAAAAAAAAAAAAAAGTTAAAATTTTGCAAAATTAAAGTTTTTTGACCAAGTTACAATAAGTAAGTTTTACAAATTTGTACAAATTATTTTTGGTCAAGATTTTGTAAATTTCACAATTTACAACAAAAAGTCTGGATTTGAGGTTAAAATGTATCAATTTGCTAAAATGTTTGATTTTATGACAAAAATTTGCAATTTTAACAGAAAAAGTGATTTCAGGGAATAAAGTCATAATTTTATATAGAAACTATGTGATATTTGTGGTTGAAAAGTTCAATTCAGTTTTTTCAAGTCATCCTGAAAAAGAGATTTCAGTTTTTCTTCCTGGTTCAATAAAGGTTAATAAAATAAAAAAAATATTATTAATCTTAAAAAATTAATGATTTTAAAACAGAACATTGTGATTAACTTTATGTCATGCTAAATGAAATTAGTAATTTTGTGTCATAGATTTTTTAAGTCAGAATTTAGTTAAATTTGAAAATGTTCTTTTGTTTTATAACAAAAATTTGTAATATTGGAAATTTTTTGATTTTACAGCAAAAATTCTTGTTTATAGGACAGAAAATTTAGTACTTTCTAGATTCACAATTTAAAAACTGAAATTGTAATTTTCTATCAAAAAGTTTTGACCTTAGGCCGCCCCGGTAGCGCAGTGGTTGGGCAGGCAGCCCTACAGAGGCTACAGTCCTCGTGCGGCTGGTCGCGAGTTCGATTCCCGGCTCGTCGGCCCTTTGCCGCGTGTCTTCCCCATTCTCTCTGCCCCCCTTCCTGTCTCTTCACTATCAATAAAGGCCACTAGTGCCAAAAAAATCTAAAAAAAAAAGTTTGTGACCTTGTTAAAGTTAATGTTTTATTTAAAAAAGTTCCAATGTTTAAAAAAAGCTGCTATTTTCTGAAATTTGTGATTTTTTTCTGATAAAATGTTGTGATTTCGTGCCAAAAACCTAGTTTTAATAAAAAAAGTTTTGACCTTGTAAAAGTTGTAGCTGAACGATAAAATGTTGCTTTTTATGAGAAAAAGTTGTGAAAAAAATCAGGTTTGTGTCTGTGATCGTACGGTTGCAGAAATAAATGACTAATTAAAACAAGCAGAGCTGCAGGTATATCACTATATTATATTATATTATATTATATTATATTATATTATATTATATTATATTATATTATATTATATTATATTATAAAAAAGTGGCCCCCAGTTGTCTGGTTTTCTGTCTCCTGACTAAAATGACGTCATCAAAATCAATAGTTTATCTTCACAACGACGAGCCTGTTTGTTTCAACTTGGACTCAAAGTAAAATTTACTACAAACGTGTCAGAATCCAGACTTGAGTTTCTGCGTCGTCATAAACCAGCTTCTAACTTTCAGACTCGGTGTCGGTCGCGTGTTCAGCCGTTTGAGTCGTCCTCACCTCGCTGAGGATCACCCAGACCGGGGAGTCCGTCAACACTGAGAGCCGCATGGCCTCCAGGGGCCCGAAGGACGGGTCCACCTCTCCCTCGGCGATCCCGTTCTGGAACGTTCCTTGAAGACGGGAAACCAGACTGGATTCAACATGAAGGTCAGCATCAGCTCCACCAGAGGTGGCTTCAGATCTGTTTTCATTCAATGTGTTTAAAAGAGACTAAAGCTCAAAATCCTGATAACGAATTTTATTTGCAAACACTCAAACACATTATAAACCTTATGAAGAAAAACCTATCAAGTTAGTTTCTTTACTGATTATTTTATAGGAAGTGAACAAACATGAACATCAGAGTAGAACAGTGGAGCGCAAACTGTGGAGCTCTCTCTGGTGGTACGCGGGGAAACGTCTTGACTTTCCACATTTTTTCCACATTTTCACTTTTTAAAAAAATATCGGACGCATACAACGCATACATAAATACGTTTCAAATAATATGTGTAGGTTGAGATAATTAAAATTGTCTTTAAAAAAATATTTTTTGCATATTCAGTGTCAGTGCAGATGTAAAACTTTTGAGTGTGTTTATTTTGCACCACAATAATAATAAATAACCACAATAAGGAATAAACATCTCTGTGTGTTTAAAGCTAATTGAGAAGGCATATATGGTTATATTTTAAAGTTGGTCATCATGGTGGTACTCAGAGAGCTGAACAGTTTCTCAGGTGCTACGCAGGATTAAAGGTTTGAGAACCGCTGCTGTAGAACATCAGTTCTCCGGTCTACAGTGGGAGATGCTGCAGACTGACTGAACTCATCTTTAGTTGGAGAACAGCTGCTCCACATCTGGGTTCATGGAGTCACCTGTGAACAGGTGTTCCAGTCCAGGACCACTGGTTTCTCCTCAGAAGCAGCATCTCTGATGTCTCCAGTTCTCTACTGGATCCAGGTCTGATGTTGGTCTGGTTGGTCTGGAACCAGGATGCTGCTGACTGGTGTGTTTGGGCTCGTTATCTTGGTGAAAAACCCGTTTAAGAACATTTCCTCTTCAGCATCAGGCAACATGACCTCTTCAAGTATCCTGATGTTTCCAGACCGATCCATCCCCGTATCATGATGCTGGCTCCACCGTGCTTCACTGTCTTCAGTGTTCTGTAATTGAGTGTTTGGGGATCATCTAGACCCGACCAGAACCATCTAGCTCCCATCAGTCCATAGATGTTCCTCCATGTCTCTTCAGGTGCTTTGGTGAACTGGAACATCTTCAGAACATGTGATGATAATCATGTGATGTTTCAATTTATAACTCTTTTGAATGTTTTTCTTTTGTCTTTGTTTTCCCTTTTTGCTATTTTCCCCATATTTTTAAACATTACGTTCATGTTTTGTTTCTATATAACATTTTTTTTCATATTTTCTTTCTCTTTTTTTTCCATGTTTTGTGTGTTTTTATGCATTTTAAAGTTTTTTTTTCAGTTTTTGCATTTGAGGACTTTTTTATTTTTTAATTTTTCACAATTTGAACTTTTTATATACAGTGGTATATCGATTTACAAAATTAACTTGTTCTGGAAGTAGTTTAATAACCTGAAAATTTTGTAAGTAGAGACGCGTTTTCCACGTAAATGCTCTAATCTGTTCCAAGACCCCCAAAATTCAGACATAAATTTTTTATAAATCACAAAAATCCATCAAAACATGTAACAAATACATGTTACCATTAGATTACTGCACAATAAACATAAAATGAGAGTTGTACATAATAAAAAACAAAGAATAGAGTAAAGAATAAAAATTATGTTCATTTATTGCAAATTATGTTTGCAAAAATGATGTTCTTTCAACTGCTATCGTCGAGACCTTTTCCCTCTCAGCAGTGGTTTTTGTCTGATGTTTTGTAAAGAACTGATCCAAGGACGTTTGCTTTTGTCAGCTTTTAACAATCCTTCAAAAATGTTCAAGGCAAACATCATCATAATGAGCGATAGCCCGACTAGTGAACACTTTTTCTGGGTGATTCTTTTCAATGAATTCCGAAAATTCATGGAATTTTCCTAAATTGTCAAAGGGATGCCAGGAAGATGCTAGCAGATAGCCAATGGCAGAGCAGCTACAAGTATATTTACGTTCGGTAAACTCTGGGAGCTGCGAGTAGCAGCTCGTACGGTATTTTTGCCTTTCGTATCCTGAAATTTCTTTCGTAACAAGAGGCAATATTTTCCCGTTGAGGCGTTTCGTAACCTGTAAATTCCGTATGTGGAGATGTTCGTAAGTAGAGGTACCACTGTATATATATTTTCCTGTTTTTTAATCCACATTTTGTTCACATTTTTTGAAACATTTTTTCTTTTTTTCCATTTTCTTCATGTCTCTTGAATATTCTTAAATTTGTCTTGTACATCTGCTGCTGTTCAGCTGATGTGCGGTTACCACAGACGACCTTCAGTACAGTTGTAAAGGAACTGCAGCCTCTAGTGGTCGGTAGAGGAACTGCAGCCATCTTCAATTATTTCCTGGTTTGACCAGCAGCCAGATGTAGCCCCTTGTGTTGTAACTTTATTAATTCTCTTTTCCGTAAACGACTCATGGGGACGAATTTCTTTGTTCTGCTCTTGAACCACTTTTATAAAATCACTGGACTCAGGATAAACGCCCCAACGTGAAGGAAACAAAAGGTTGGGTTTCATGTGTTTTAAATGTTTTTGTGGTTAAATATTCATTATTCATGCGCTGATGGAAACTGGAAGTGATTAAAGGCATTCTTGAGCCTCCGTGCAGATTTACGGTGTTATTACAGGTTATTAAGACCCATTACATTTATCCAGAGTCCATTAGGTGACCCCTGCGGTCGCCTGCTGGTTTTTTTCCCTCCGTATGAAAAGACGCGAGCGTCTCCATCAGGACCGGGCCGGCGTCTGGTTTCAGCCGCTTCCAGGGGTGACAGCACCTCAGAGGAGCAATAATCCCCCTCCAGGATTTAGATGTATTTACTGGGATTATCATTCTGGCTGCGATGCTTCCAGGTAGCAGCTGTAATCCCCACAAAGAGCAGTAGCAGCGGCGGGGAGCGTTTTTGTTCATCACATGGTATTATCTGCTATCGCCGTGGTGATCACGGCTTTCACTCCATTATCCACGATACGACTGTCAGAGATGTTCCAAGAAACACATCAATCAAACTAAAACCCAGCCCAGTTTAAGGGTTATTTACTCACAGCTGCAGGCTGGAAGTGAAAACATGAAGCTCATCTCAGGAACGTAGGAGTGAGTCTGAGACAATCACCACCTCAGAGAAGAGACTCAACGCAGCCTGTTCATCCTGATATCATCTATTTGACTAAAATGAAGCCAAAAATAAAGAATAAAAGTCACATGGGCAATCCCAAGTACTGCCTTGGTCCACTGATTTGAAGATCCACCTCCAGCATTCACTTCTCCACAGCTCTCTGAAGGTCTCAGTCAGGTTCAGGTCTGGACTTTGGTCCGGTCGTCTCAGGACCTCGATTTGTTCATTTCCTGGATATTCTGGCGCAGATCTGCTGCTGTGACTGGGACCAGCTCCTGTCACATGACACAGTTTCAGCCAAGCTTCAGCTGTTCATGATCAAGAGTTCATGGTCCACCACTGACTGCCAGGTGTTCAGGTCCTGTGGCTGCAGAACATCCCTTGATCATGGTCCTCACACCGTCGTGCTTGACAGCGGTTATGAGATGTTGCTGCTGAAATGTTGCAGCAACATTCCATCAGTGCTTCAGCAGCATCCAACAATGTTCCAGCACATTCAACCGGTGTTCCAGTAAAGGTCTAGCAACGTTCCACCAACACTCCAGTAACATTCCAGCGATGTTCCAGTAACTTTCCAGTGATGTTCTAGTAACGTTTAACCAACCCTCCAGTAACGCTCCAGTAAAGTTCAACCAACCCTCCAGTAACGTTCCAGCGATGTTCCAGTAACATTCCACCAACCCTCCAGTAACGTTCCAGCGATGTTCCAGTAACGTTTCACCAACCCTCCAGTAACGTTCCAGCGATGTTCCAGTAACGTTCCACCAACCCTCCAGTAACGTTCTACCAACCCTCCAGTAATGTTCCAGTGATGTTCCAGTAACGTTCCAATGATGTTCCACTAATGTTCCACAAACCATTCACTAACGTTCCAGTGATGTTCCACCAACCCTCCACTAAAGTTTCAGCAATGTTCCAGTAACTTTCCAGTAATGTTCCACCAACCCTCCAGTAACGTTCCAGCGATGTTCCAGTAACGTTTCACCAACCCTCCAGTAACGTTCCAGTGATGTTCCAGTAACATTCCAGCAATGTTCCAGTAAAGTTCCAGCGATGTTCCAGTAAAGTTCCAGCGATGTTCCAGTAACATTCAACCAACCCTCCAGTAACGTTCTACCAACCCTCCAGTAACGTTCCAGTGATGTTCCAGTAATGTTCCACAAACCATTCACTAACGTTCCAGTAATGTTCCAGTAATGTTCCAGTAACGTTCCACCAACCCTCCACTAAGGTTCCAGCAATGTTCCAGTAACTTTCCAGTAATGTTCCACCAACCCTCCAGTAATGTTCCAGTAACGTTCCAGCAATGTTCCAGTAACGTTCCAGCAATGTTCCAGTAACGGTCCACCAACCCTCCAGTAACATTCCAGCGATGTTCCAGAAACGTTCCAGTAACGTTCCACCAACACTGCAGTGTGGATGTGGGGTGTTTCTGCTGGTTTCCTCCAAACATGGTCCTGGTCTTGTGAATAATCTTTCTCACTGTATCACAATGAACCCCAGATTGTTTGAAAATTGTTTTATAACTCTTCCCAAACACAAGCAAGTAGTTCTCTAAGACAGTTGGTGATGTCTTAACCTTTTGGTGTTGTAATTTATCAAACTGCCAAAACATGTGCATTCGCAGAGGTCAGCACACCTGCTGATGATCACATGATCACCTATGTCTCTTCTTTTCTGCCTCATTTTCATTGAACAACAGCACTGTGACAAAATAAGATGTTGTTCCTCTGAGGTCGTGACCGTCTCAAACTCAGGAGGCGGTACCAACGTTTGGACGTGTCCACAGAGACCTTGAGGAGCAAACGTGATGATTCAGGGAAGAAGCCAGCTGTCTCACCTATCCTGATGAAGCCGTCTTCAGTCCGGTGGTACTTTGGCGTTTTCTCCCTCCCTTCAGTCAAGGCCTCTTTCTCCGCCTGGATGTTCTGTTAAACACAAACAGATTCGTTTGTTTGAATTCATCGTCGTTTTAAACTGGAACAGAAGTGTTTTAAATGACAGTTTTCCTCTCAGATCACCGCAGATGAAATCTTCCTGCAAAAGCCTCCCAGACACAAACAACAGTGAAGGTCCGAGATACCGAGTTTTTACATATTTTAATGATTTCCTCAGGTCGGTGTTGTTACCGGTTAACATGCTGCAATGACCTGAAACATATTCCATAAAAGCTGTTCTGTAAGGTTTTCACCACTTTGTAATTTTCTGTTCTTTCTCTCAAAGAAACTGACTGGTTTTTTGGACTTTTATTTTAATTTCCTGAGTAGCTTTCTAACACAGCCATACACGTGACCCCATTTCTGGACAACATGCATTTGGCTTCTTGTGACTGGTGAATTGTGTTGCTAGGTCAATTTGGAGACCACTCTGCACCTCTATTGGCTCTGACCATTTAGCAGAGGCGTCAATCATTCAAATCAGCCAATCGGTTCCAAAAAAAAAAGGACCTGGAAAACCAATTGGGAACATAAACTGGAGTGTCATCTGCATATAGAATTAAAGAAGCAGAGGTCCTGGTACGGAGCCTTGTGGTGCTCCTCAGTTACTGCTGTTTCCACTGCATGACAGTCCAGAGACATCCACTTGTGGTAAAAGTTAAGGCTTCTTTTCGTTCAGTAAAGTTTTAAATGGACTGGTTTTTGACACAGTCAGGGACCAAAGATCACGGGTGTCCATCTCGGACTTGATACCTTGTTGCATCTATTGAAATTCCTGGAATGATTTAATGGACTTCTGCTCTGTGGAATCAGACACATGCAAATCCCTGCCAGTCTTTCTCTGAGGAGGATTGTTTTTTTTTTTACATTTTAGTTTAATTTTCTCCAAATGGAGCTCTTCTGTCCACCAGATCATTAGACATCATTCCAAAATAAAAGACATCACATAGTGGACCTATGTGACCTATATATATATATATATATATGTATATATTAGGCCCACTATGTGATGTCTTTTTAAAAATAAGATCATGAAACATACTGGTTTCATGATGTCTCCAAAGAATCCACATCATATGTGGCTTTGCCTTGTTGGTAATCGAGTCCCCCTCTTAGTCAGCGTTGCCGTGGTAACCATCTCCCTCCCTGGGCGCCTCTCCATCCTTCTTTTTTCCTTTAAGCTCATTCATTTTCTTCAGTTCTGCCCGGCTGATCTCAGCAGGAGCTCCTCTTCCTCTCCTCCTGTATCTTTCAGTTCGTGTCCTGCTGCGACTCCCTGTTTTAAATCAACCTTCGTCTCCCGGCTGACCGCAGAGGAGGAAGTGGTGGCGATCCATCAGTCCGCCTCCATTTCCACTCACTGTGAACTGGAGTGAGCTCCTCATGTCAGAGGAGAGATGGACGGTCGGCCACTAAAAGCAGACATCACTATTAATGTCTTTATGAAGTTGAGAGTTCCAAGTCCAGTTTGACCTGAATGAACTTCTTCAGTTTGACTCAGATGGAAAATGGTCCAAAAACACATCTTTTGAGGGGCAGATACTCAAGGCGAGAGAAGAAGGCTCAATCAGTTAAATTATCAATAATAATAATAATATACCTGCAGTACGACATATTTTAATTCAACATTTGTTCTTCAACCAATCATCAAATTTAAAAAAATGATTTATACTTTTTTCCAAATAAGCAACATTTTGTCATGAAATTTAGTAAGACTGCAACATTTATTGTAACACGTATTGTGACAAGTGAGTTGTGACATTTTGCAGTAAAATCACAAATTTCACAAAATTGCTACTTTTTGCAGTAAAATATTGATTTTGTCAAAATTGCAACTTCTTTGACATAAAATTACCACTTCATTTTGCAAAAATATGAATTTCATAATATTGTAACTTTTTGTTGAAAAAAGTTAATTTTAAGATTCTGTAAAATTTACAATTTACAAAAAAAAAAAAAAAAAAAAAATCACTTTTAACCAAATGTTCAAGTTTATTGTAAAATATTGTCTTTGGTAAAATGATGACTTTTTGATATACAATTATGATTTTGTTTTAAATTGCAAATATTTATCATAAAATCTAAAATATCTCAAAATCACAACTTTATGACATCAAATCTGTTCAAATTTAATTGACAAAATTGCGACTTTTTGACAAAAAACCTCAACTTATTGTCACAAAATTTATGTAGGTGAAACACCGAAGGTAAAAGTAAATTCAGAGTTGATCTGTAGACAGTCCACTAGCCTTTTTTTTTTTTTTGCTCTTTTTTGAGGCTAGTTTTTATCTCAGAGTGGTCATCTGTGGAGTCTAAGCTCCAAACTGGTAACAGACTATTGTTTGTAGCATGTAGCAGCTGGTCACTGGTTCCGGTTTTCTATGTCACACAGCATTTTTGTTTCTTTACAGTGTGTTCGCTTAACTGCTTGATGTTGGAACTGAGTTTTATTTAGGTGGAATTAAAGCTGAGCTTTTTCCCATTCATTTGGTGTGCTACATGTAGATGTGCCATGCTTCGTTCAAATAATTTCTCTGACATCTGCCCTAGTACTGGGGGCTCTCTGTATCTTTAGGATTTATAAAGTGCAGGTGAAAGTCTGCCACGTTTAAGCACTTTACTCCTTAAATCAAAGTTGTCATTTTAGAAATAACTCAAAAATATATTCAAAAGCATTTTAGCGAGTCTGAGAAACGGTTCAGTATCTGCAGAGAGCTGGAACCTGAGGACTCACATCGAAGGGCAGAACTTCCACAGACGTATTGAAGAGTTTGTCTCCTGGATGTTCGATGTTCCCGCTCCGAAAGAAATACCTGAAAACAAAAACGACACACAAACATCGACTGTGACTGCTGAAGTCACCAGCAGCAGGCGTTGCCATCAGCGCTCATTTCCCCCCCCGGTACCGACCTCTCGATGCGGACTGGCGAGAAGAACCGTATCCGGATGAAATCCCCTGCCACGGGCGTGAAGGCCCAGAAGAAGTCCTCCCCCAGGTAGGCCTTCTCCAGGGTGAAGTGCTGGTAGGTCTTCAGGCTGGTCGTCACCTCCGCCAGCGGGTTGGCGTGACCCTTGTGCAGAGTCTGTTTCCCGAAGTCCTTATCCTGGAAATGACAAACCTGAGCTGAAACTCTGACTCATGATTAGAAATAGAGAAACTGCCGGTGTTGTCACCCTGATGACTAACGGACACTCATGCTTCCCCGTTTCTGTGGTGCTCTTCCAGGAACATCATCATTTAGATCGAAGCAAACAATCCTAAGATCTAACCCAGAGAGATGTCTGACAACCGAAACTAAGACCCTCAACTAAGACCACAACAAGATTCTTCATTCTGTCTTAGTCTCGAGGAACTCGCTCATCATTGTCGTCCGTTCTTTATTACCATATTAATTATTTTAGCGTTCTCTTAAGTTTTCTTGCATCCAGATGTTTGCGTCCTCGAGACGCTGATGGAAGAAGTCAACAGGACTGTAGCCGTGTGGTTCTCGATAGACCAGGGGATCATCTGCATACGCTGTGACGAGGCGTAATGGAGAATATGGAAGAAAGAAGCATGAAGAATGAAGAGGAGGGGGTGCAAGAACTGATCCTGGTGGTACTCCATATTTATAACAACAACAACAAAATATATCAAAATGACTGGGTGGTTAGCACTGTCGTCTCACAGCTAGAAGGTTCCTGGTTCGAACCTCGACTGGGGTCTTTCTGTGTGGAGTTCGCATGGTTGTTCATCTACATGTGGCCTTGTGATGGACTGGAGACCTGTCCAGGTGGACCCCTGCCTTTCACCTGAAGAGAGCTGGGATAGACTCCAGCAGATCCCTGTGACCTACCTAGGACTAAACGGGTCTGGATGATGGACAGATGGATGGATGGATGGATGACTAACTCAGTCAGGAATGGTGCACTATAACATTTTGTAGCAATTTATCAGATGGTCTTAAAAAAATGTGAAACAGCATTCATTACATAAATTATAAGTCAAAACGTAGGTATTTCTGTCTACTTTCACCGAACGTGATCACTGATCTGCACTTTAAACACTTTAAAGACACGGGGGCCTCTTAGCATGGCATCATGGGAAAAATCAAAAGACAACAACCAAGACATCAGATGCAGAACGGAGAAGCTCTGCAAGTCTGGTTCACCCTTGGGTGTCACATGTTCATCTGGTCCAACCGTGATGGACAAGTATGAACAGGAAGGAGACGCCTCTGCGTCCCAGAGATGAACAAGGTTTGATGTGAAATATGCAAATGAACCCCAGAACAATAGCCGAAGACCCTCTGAAGATGCTAGCTGATGCCAGGAAGAGAAACATCTTCTAGTTTTATCTCTTTTAAGATAATCAGCTTGTGCAGTTCCTCCAAAGACCATTACGGTCTGGCTTCAAAAATGTGTCCACTAACCTCCTTGTTAAAATATCCAACTTCACACTAGAAATTAACAAACTTACATGTGATATAAAGACAGTTTTGGTGTCCATAGATAGATTTGCTGTTTTAGATTTTGGTTTCTTTCTAAACCAGGATGGTTAGACAGATTCGATCACAGTGAATGCACGGCAACACCGCGGGAGCGCAGCTTTGCATGGCTGGCTCCAGGGGGCCACGAGGGACCGGTGGACCCCATCGGGGGTCAACGAGAGACATCTGAAAACTTTTGTACTTCGTCGTTGCTGACTGGTGACCCTGAGAGGCGTGAAGTTGCCACGAGTAGCCATGTGCACAAACGACGAACAAAAGGAGGAGGTATTTAATGAAAAGAGAAGGAGCTCCAGGATGCAGCCCTGGGGGACACCAAGACAACGCACCAAAGCTCCATTCAGCAGAATGATCTGCAAGCTGACTGGTTAACTGAGCAGAAGTTCCTCAAAACGAGCGATCTAAGGAAGGCAAGACAGAGATCAGAGGCTACATGAGTAACTGGATCAAAAATGACATCACGTCTTCTTTTAAATCATATTGTCTGATTTTAGCTTCATCTTCAAGATAAACATCTTTTTATCAAAAGATTCTACAGATGCATTAATCCCATTTACTCCATTTATCTCCCGGTTTTAGTCAGATTTTTAGGACTCAGGCTAATTTTCCTTCGAAGCCCTTCAGGGTAACCAGCTGTGCACGTTTAAATCTCCTCCCAGGCTAGCCTCCGCGGATAAATCTCCACAGAGAGGTCTACGACAGCCGGATCAATATCCAATTGATTAGAGCAGTCAGTTGCAGCAGCAGTCAGTAGGGTTAATGTCCATCACTCCTAATGGAGCCACTGGAGCCATTAAGCTGAAGCTCTGAGGCTCTGAGGTGTCGGCAGGAACACAAACCCGCAGGGCCTCTGGTCTTCATCCGTCCACAAAATACAGAGAAAAACTTTAGACTTAATTTATAATTCGTTAATTACTGTTTTACCTCCGGGGCATTGAGAACAGTTCTAACAGGCGGGGGTGTTGTCCCTGGGCCTTCTCAGCTGGTTTACCAACTGAAGCAGCAGTCCGTCGTGGACGTCACGAACTTACAACAAAAATTTGTGATTTTCACGAAAAAAGAAAAGTGGAATTTATGAAAGTTGTGTTTCTACAAAAATCGCTTGTGTTTCTGCCAGATTTGGGATGTTATGACTGGAAATTGTTTTTTACGACAAAAAGTTGCAATTTTGCAACATTTGTGATTTTTACGACAAAAATGGGACTGTAGGACGAAATTGTACAAATTTACACAAAATTCTAATTGCGATTTTTCTGAAGTTCGTAAATTTACAGCAAAAAGTCATAATGATTTTGCAAAAAAAAAAGCTTTGGTTTTACAACAAAATGTCACAATTTAGAAAAATATGATGTTTAAAAAAATGTTGCTTTTTATGAAAAAACTGAAATTCACGATTTTCTTATGTAAGAAATGCAATTTTTCGAAAGTTGATATTTTACAACAATCAGCTGTAATTTCAGGATTTAAAAAAATGCAACTGATATATATAAGATATTATGAAAAAAAAATAGCTTTTTTACATAACTTAATAAAATGATGTATTTTTACATGAAAAAATTGCAATTTTACAACAAGAAGTTGTGATTTTATGTTTCAAAAAAGTTGTGATTTTGCTAAAATGTATAATTTATTTTAAAAATTCTAATTTTACCAAAATAAGTAGTGATTTTTCTGAAGTTGTGCAGCTTCCAGGACTTTGGTCGACGCTGGTTGAGTCGACAGAAATAAAAGAGAAACCAGATTATTTCAGCTGTAGCCTGATGTCATCTGACCCGTTTCAATGTCTCATATCATTAAAATAAAACACATTAAAAGAAAAAGAACAGGACAGATGTTTGAGTTTTCATGTGTGCATGCAGACCCTGAATCTGCTTTGAAGTCCGTCATCCGTTACCTTGAGTTTCTGGATCTTTCCAGCCAGAGATGAATGAGTGCCGACATGCTGGAAGAGCGACGGCTTGAAGCGGATCCTCAGGTTGGCCTTCTGCCTGTCGCAGTGTTTCTGGCGAAGGCAAACGGGGACAGTTACTGACACGTGATCCTCCCAGAAACCCCTGCAGGACCATCTGCTGCCCGACAGCCTCCCACTTCTCTGCAGCACAAACCCAAGATACCTCATGTTTCTTTCCTCATCAACCTGCTTTCAACTATTAATGCTGGATTTATTTTATGCATTTCAGGCCTGCTGGTATGGATCCACAAAGACATATCAGAAGTGATTTGCATATTTCTCCTACTAGAGAGCAGAACATCATTAAAAGATACAAAGAATCTGGAGGAAGTTTTTCTGTAAAGGAGAAGGGAGTCTAAGGTGGACAGATGTGATCTCTGGTCCCTCAGACAGCTCTGCTTGAAAATGACGCTGAATTTAAAACTTTAGTATGGTAGACCAGATTTTAAAAAAAAAGCCTCAACTTTTTCCCAGAGCTGGTGGGAAACCTGTCGTACTAACTGAGGAGCACCACAAGGCTCCACATGGGGACTTCTGCTTCTTTAATTCTAGATGCAGATGATTTATGTTCCCGATCGTTATTCCAGGTCTCGTCTGGAAGAAATTGGGTTCTATGTGCTTAGAACTAAAGATGAAAAGAACGATCCAGCCTGCTGCCAGCAACATCTCCAACGTCATTTCTGCTTCTCCGATGGGAGCGTTGGCAGAGAAATGAGATTCGAGAGCAACGCGTGCCGCCTTCAAGACCACACTTTCTCCAGAGATGTCCAAAACTGCATGCTGGGCTCATGACAAAGACGTGGCTGAGATCTGGTTACCTTCGGTACCAGAACGCCTGCTAACTGTTAACGGTACAAAGTAGTAAAAAGCTTTTCCAGTCTGAAATGCAAAATGAAATTAAATAACATGAAACATCTCGGGTTCGTGCTGTATGAATTCCCACTCACCGCATCCTTCTCTGGGTTGCACACTTTGACCCACATGATGTGGTCCAGCAGCCAGTCGATGGGTTTGTCCTTGTAGAACATGAGCATGAACTCCACGATGAGCGACAGGTCCAGAGACTTGAACATCTTACCTGCAAGTAGAGGACCACAGGTGGAGGTGAGTTCCTCACTGGCTCTTTGGGTGGATGAGGGTCAAGAATCGTCACTTTAAATTACAGAAAGGTTTCTACGCTCGCATGAGGTGGAGTCACATTTACACGAAAAACATGTTACAGTAAAAAGTCCTGATCATGAGCCCCCTGAGAGGTCACCCATCACCAGAGTTTGAGCTGGATTGGACCAGTTCTACCGCAGCGTCTCAGTATTTGAACCGATGCTTCAGCCTCTCTGACCAGGAGAAAACACGTGACCTGGTTTCCTCTCAGCTTCTGAAGGATCACAGCGACCAGCTGAAAGGCCAGCAGATAAACCCGGCCCTCACCCCCCCCGATCGGTCTGGACACGTCATCCTCCTGCAGGGCAGGATGTTCAATGATGCAACGGCACGACGAACCGCTGAAACCCGGATGTGAGTGTCTGAATTAGAGAGCAGCCCTGCAGCGCCGCCGCTCGCACCGTCTGATTTAATTCAGCGAGTCAGCTTCGCTCTGAATTAGTTAAAGCAGCCGCTGCTCGCAAGCAAAGCTGAGGTCAGCGAGGATTCATGAGGCCGGACTGGAGGACCGGAGGGAGGAGGAGGAGGAGGAGGAGGAGGAAGAGGAGGAGGTGAAGGACTGTCAGGGCTGAGCAACCACCATCCAGGAGAGATTCAGAGAAAGGACTCCACCTGTAATCACCTCCACCCACCTGTCTGTCAGCCTCCTCCCTCTGTCATCCCTCCTTTTAAACCAGATGTGTCAAAGTCAAGGATCAATTTACTCTGCTTCTTTAATTTTTTTTATTTATTTCTATTTTTCCCTGTTTTTGGACAAATTGGAGGAATTTTTCATGCTGGTCAGTTTTGAGAAAATGTCTGCAGCCTCTAGTGGTCGGTAGAGGAACCGCAGCCTCTAGTGGTCGGTAGAGGAACCGCAGCCTCTAGCGGTCAGTGGAGGAACCGCAGCCTCTAGTGGTCGGTAAAGGAACCGCAGCCTCTAGTGGTCAGTAGAGGAACCCAGTGGTCGGTAGAGGAACCGCAGCCTCTAGTGGTCGGTAGAGGGAACCGCAGCCTCTAGTGGTCGGTAGAGGAACCGCAGCCTCTAGTGGTCAGTAGAGGAACTGCAGCCTCTAGTGGTCAGTGGAGGAACTGCAGCCTCTAGTGGTCGGTAGAGGAACTGCAGCCTCTAGTGGTCGGTAGAGGAACTGCAGCCTTCGGTAGAGGAACTGATTAGTGGTAGAGGAACTGCAGCCTCTAGTGGTCGGTAGAGGAACTGCAGCCTCTAGTGGTCGGTAGAGGAACTGTAGCCTCTAGTGGTCGGTAGAGGAACTGCAGCCTCTAGTGGTCGGTAGAGGAACTGCAGCCTCTAGTGGTCAGTGGAGGAACTGCAGCCTCTAGTGGTCGGTAGAGGAACTGCAGCCTCTAGTGGTCAGTGGAGGAACTGCAGCCTCTAGTGGTCGGTAAAGGAACCGCAGCCTCTAGTGGTCGGTAGAGGAACCGCAGCCTCTAGTGGTCGGTAGAGGAACCGCAGCCTCTAGTGGTCGGTGGAGGAACCGCAGCCTCTAGCGATCGGTAGAGGAACTGCAGCCTCTAGCGGTCAGTGGAGGAACCGCAGCCTCTAGTGGTCGGTAGAGGAACCGCAGCCTCTAGTGGTCAGTAGAGGAACCGCAGTCTCTAGTGGTCGGTGGAGGAACTGCAGTCTCTAGTGGTCGGTGGAGGAACTGCAGCCTCTAGTGGTCGGTAGAGGAACCGCAGCCTCTAGTGGTCAGTAGAGGAACCGCAGTCTCTAGTGGTCGGTGGAGGAACTGCAGTCTCTAGCGATCGGTAGAGGAACTGCAGCCTCTAGTGGTCAGTGGAGGAACCGCAGCCTCTAGTGGTCAGTAGAGGAACTGCAGCCTCTAGTGGTCGGTAGAGGATCTGCAGCCTCTAGTGGTCAGTAGCGATATTTTATCTTTCGTCCGCTCTGGTTCGTCTCGCTTCATTCCTCGTGTGAAGCCGACGTCTCCTGAGCTGAACTCTTCATCTCCTTCTGCCGTCTGACTCAGTTTTCCTCGTTAAAGAGAACAAAGCGCTAACTTCCCTGTCAGACGACCCAGGAGGCCACAGTTTCATCATCATCCTCACACAGCAGAGGAGTAACATCTGAGGGAACGTCTGCAGAAAGAGGAGCTGGTGTCGACCAGTAAAAACTTCTGTCCCCCGTCTGTAGTCCCAGTTCTTTACTAACGAAGTTAACTTCCTCCCGATCTCATAACGATAAATGAGTTTGGACTCTCTGGTCCCTCAGGGTTTGGAGCACACAAAGACTTTTCATTGATTGGTTTTCTCCATCGCAATTAGTGAAATCAATAATTTAGACTCAAAATGTTTGATTTCCTTTGATGGAGGAAGCGACGGCTGGAGCAGAGGGACGACTGAGAAGAAGGTGAAGAACCCAACAGCGAAGCAGAGACTTTCTGATGTTTTCAGGAGTCACGTATCTGCAGTTCGTCCAGACGTCCTCAGAGGCTCCAGGGATGGTTTTTAGTTTCCTGGGTTCCTGTTATTACTTCAGGAGCCCTTATTCTGGAAAAGTCTAGTGTGATGTGGAAGTTGAGATCAGCTGAGATCATCTCAGAAAAGCTGTTTCTCCATCAAAAGTAGCAGAATTCAGTTGTAGTTTTATCTAACAAAAAAAAAAAGGGGGGGTTTTGGAAAAATTTGCGTATTTTAGGACAGAAAGCTGTAATTTTATGTCAAAAAGTCCCTTTTTGGCTTCATGAAGTGACGTCCCGGTCGGTCCGGTTCTTCTGGCTTCAGCTGCTCCTCGTCTTTCCTTGGTCAACAGTCGCAGCATGTGACTCCGTCGTTCTGGATCACGCGTGAGGAAATATCTGAGAAGAAACCCGACGCGCTGTTTATTCGGGCCGCCACGTGATTTCTGGGCGGCTGCTTTCATCTGAGGATCAACACACCGGCTCCACGAATCAGCAGCTGAAAAGCATCTGCAGGTTTCCTGAGAGCTGCTCGGGTTCTCAGAGGTTCTGTCCAACACGTTGAAGCTCTCTCGGTCCGGCCCGAGAGCCAAAGCCAATTAAACAGGACTTTGGTCTGGTTTCGCGTGTGAACCGGCCGTCTGCCAGAGGAGACCTGCTGGAGGAGGTTTCTGTTTCCAGAAACACCAGCAGATCTGAGCTCAGACAGCTGCTGCAGTGGAGGTCCAGCCCCCCCCACGGGGCCGGCCGACCCCTGACCTCCCCAACCGCAGGGCATCCTCCATCTGCGAGCGCTGGAATCACTTCAGAGGAACGAGCCGACCTCGGATCGGGTCGCGGTTCCAGGCTGGAGGTGCCTGCGCTCCACATGTTGGGAAGAGGGAGATCCTGATTGGTCCAGACTCATTACAGATGCAGGCCGACGCTTTAATTAGTCTGAACGAGCTGCAACAGTGATAGTTGGAAAGTAGCTCCACCCGGTCACACACCTGCACAGGTGAGATGGACTCAGGCCCCTCCCACTCCGTCCTCCGACCTGAAGGAGCCGCACAGTTCGAGTTTTACTTCTGTCAAAGTCACAATTTTGTAAATTTCACAGTTTTATGACAAAAGAAATTGTGAAATTTTGTCAAATTTGAAATTTTATGACAAAAAAAATTTGCTTTACGACTTTCTGAATTTTGCAAATTTTCAGTAAAAATTCTTGATGTTAGGACAGAAAGTTGCAGTTTTAAGTCATAAACGATAATGACGTCATTTTAAGTCAACTTTTATGTCACAAACGAGCAGTTTTATGAAATTTGTGATTTTATGGAAAAAATTCGATGAAAAGAAGTGAATTTTGTGACAGTTTGATGATAAAATGCTACGTTCTAACAACGAGGTCACTGCAGCATCTGGACTCTGAAGATCTCTGGATTTTCGACCGAGTCGGATACCGACTAGCGCACGGATGCTGCCGTGACTCCCGTTGCTGCCGACAGCGGGGGCGCCACTCACCGATGAAGCCGAGCTGGGAGAACTCCAGGATCATCCACTCCTCCGACGGCTGCTGCAGCGCGAAGTTCTTCATGGTGGTGAAGAAGTTCGGACGGGCCACGATGTCGTCTTCTAACTGGGAGACACAGCTTTGATTTATCCAACGGAAACCGAGTCAAAGACACAACCATCAATCAATCAATCAATCAATTAGGGGTGCTCCGATCAGGGTTTTTGGGGCCGATCACCGATCACTGAAATCAATATCGGCCGATCCGATACCGATCACCGATCGTATTTATTTCCCTTTGTTTCTTGCTGTCTTAGACCTTTTCGACTTGAAAATTGTGGACATGCGCCCACTAGTGGCCCCGCCATAACGAGTGTGCGGTGTTCCACCAACTAACCCAAACACAGCAGCGTGGAGCATTATTTACGGATAACGCAGACATGTCTTGGATTAATGATGTTAGGCAGTGACCTCCAGTTACAGATGAAGGTAGTTTATCGCTGTTTTTAATGATTGGTTATGGAAATAGCATGATCTATTCCCATTATCAAACACTAAAAACTGTGGAACGCTGCAACGTTGGCTATAACTAATGTCAACAAGCCATAAAGATTATGCTACTGTAACGTTAACGCTAGCGGTAAATTAGGCTATGTGTTAATGTTATATTTAATTTATTTAATCATTCTCCTAAGTCATTCAGTCATTCATTCATTCATTGTTTTATAGGCTTGTGCTAGTACCGAGGGCTACAGTAGCCTCATACTGCTGTTCTTTCGGCCAGAATCGTCTGGGACTCTCAGCGAGACTATGAGTAGTACGAGATTGAATGTTAACGAAAACTCACCCGGCTGTATTCATTTGGAACAAAGTCCTCTCTGTTGATATTTTTCACCCACGCCTTCCTAACTTCTTGGTTGTCGGTGCGCCCAGGAAATCGGTGCAAACTGTATGGCTGCAAACAAGGCAGTCTTCGTGCAGTAAAGGCTTGTGTATTTCATACTTTCTTCTTCCATTGTTGAATTTTCACACCATTGTTGGCACAGTTTATGGCGGAACATGTATTCCCACTCGACCGACTCGACATTATAAAAATATCTATTTGTAGAAAGAGAAAAACACTGGTTAATCTGCGAGCCGGTGAAAGTGTCGCTCTGTAGCACAACCCCGCAATGGCAGACGGGGTACTTCCGGGGGGCTGGCCCGAAACGGTCTATAGACAGTGTATGCGCACGAGAATAGAGCGTTTTTGATCGGCTCTTTTGATCGGCTTTAATGACAATTCTGACCGATCCCGATCATATGCATATCGGCCGATCCGATCAGGTCACCGATCGATCGGAGCACCCCTACAATCAATCAATCAATCAATCAATCAATCAATCAATCGATGGAGAGGCTGCTGGTCACTGGTTTCCATGGTCAGTCAAACATCTGCCTCAGACAGTTGATGTTTCAGAGAAACCATCACTGATTACCGGACAGAGCTGCAGTTATTCTGTGACACTGGAGAAAATGAAGTTTATAACTTAAAGTTGCTTCAAGACATGAAGTCACATTTTTGTTTCATGAAAGTTGTGATATCGCAAAAGTCTGAAATCGTAAACTGGCTGTAAACACAGGTTAAGACTTTAATAAAGACCGATCGGCCTCTGGAGCCCCCCGGTGGCCAGTGAAGGGACTGCCCCGGCAACCCGAATGTAGCCCCTCGTTCAGTTTACCTGTACGTAGTACGTTCCTTTAGACTGGGCGTACATCATCAGGAAACAGTAGTCCAGGTTCTGCTTCGTCCTCCACCTGAGGAAGAGGAGGAGAAAAACAGCATGAAACAGCCGCGAAGCATCAGTGTGATGTCAGCAGGCTCCGCCTCACAACCTTCAGGTATAAACAGACTCAGCCTCTGACGAAAGTAAAGTCTGTTTGCTGTCAGCGACTTCGGATCCAGACTCAACTTCCAGCACCGCAGCCTTCTGCTGATAGCTTCAGCCCGTCTCACGGGGGTTAAAAAAGCAGAGCAATCATCATCGAACGGTTGTGTGCTCAGAGCGGCCGGGTAAACAGCAAACACTCAATATTTACAGAGCAACTGTCTCAGAGTCTCAGAGCTCCGGGATGCTCCACATCCTGCTGCTCCGCCACCTCCATCTGAGACGGTCCGAGTCTGCAAGCAGCTCCAGGACTCAGCAACACTGCAGACATCTCATCGTCCACGGGACAAAAGCAGCAACAAGAAGAATCTGAAGGAATCTCTGTACTCAGGGGACAAGACGTGTGTTAGCATGCTGCTAATATACGTATGAAATGAGGATGGATGGACGGATTTGATCAGGATGAATGTAAGCTAATGTCAGTTGGCATCACGCTAAATGAGATGGGCAACAACAACAATGGATAACTGGATACTTAGCATCACAGACTAGCATGATGCTAACTAACAGTAGTAACAACTGAAATTAAGATATCTGGAAATATTTGTTTAGAACGAATGTAAGCTGGGTCACCCGGTGGCGCAGTGGTTAGGGCAGGCGGCCCATACACAGAGGCTACAGTCCTCATGCAGCAGCCACAGTGCGACCCTTTGCTGCATCAAAGGTGAGCATGATGCTGATATGCTAACTGGTGTCCAGAAATTAACGTGAGCAGGTTAGTTAGCCATCGTTGCTAAGCATCATAGGCTAGCACAAGGCTAACTGGTGTCCTGAAACATGATGAGCAGGTTAGTTAGCTATCATTGTTGAGCATCGTAGGCTAACATGATGCTAACTGGTTTCCTGAAACATGATGAGCAGGTAGATTAGCTATCGTTGCTGAGCATCGAGGAGTGTTCCAACCAGGCGCCAACGTTCCAACTTCCAAGTCCACTGTGGAACTAAGAAAAGCTGCAGTTCCTCTGCTGACCACAGGGGGGAGGGTTGGTTCCAACAGTCTACCAGTTTTCGTCACTTCCTGGGCTGAATTAGATAAGGAATCCGGATGTGGCCCCCTGGATGAGCTCAGTCCATTTCCTGTCGGCTGATGCCAATCTGAGATGTTACTGGTGGGAGAATCTCTCCGTGGTCCAGGAGTCCAGGAGCTCAGGACAGCCAGAACTGAACCAGAAGATCTGCTGCGTTGGTTTGGGTTGGTTGATGATGTCAAATGGGACCCCCTCCCCCTCCACCAGCCTGCTCTCTTCTCTCTCCTCAGCACTTTAAGGGCTTTCTTTTTCTTTTTTTTAACTACCGGGAGTCAATAGTCTTTTTATGATCCTGGCGAGCTCTAAAAACAATCCAGGGAAAAGAGGCTTTTATTGGAAAGCACTAAAAGTTAACACAGAAGCAGCCTTGTCTGGTGGTGCGTCTCTGCCTCCTGACGGGCGGCGGAGTGGAGGGTCAGCTGGTCCGCCGCCCCAGAACACAGATACAACAGGAACCAGTGTGTTCGCATGAAGAGGGTCCTCTTCTCCGGCAGCTTCGGGCAGAAACCCAGCGGCAGCAGCATGACCACGGAGTCGTCACTGATGTTCTGCACAAGCAAAGACGCCATTCAGCCCCGAACGTCCGCTAAAGTTCACCAGAACGGCCAGTTTCCCTCCCAGGAACAGAGAGTTCAGAGGGAGCAGCAGCATTTCTGAAGGACAAATATGCTCATCAGATCCAAAACTGCTGCTGCTGTTTTATTAAAAAACTATGAAAAAGAAAATAAGAAGCAATGCAGGCAGCTCCAAGTACCCCTTACTGCCTCCAGAGGATCTGGAGCTGGTCCTCAGGTCTGCAGACCTCCACATCAGTGGACGTTTGGGCAGTTTGACAAACACAATACCAAGAGAGAAAGACATCAGTGATGACCTTAGAGAAGCAACAAACTATGAGAACTATGTAGACAGAGTTGGGAGGAGCTTGAGAGGAGCTTGCGCTTGTCACAGGTGTCCTTACAGCCGAACAAGTGTTGAGCAGCTGTTAAACCATCAGAAGAAGTTTGACGGGAAAAGTTTTGACAGTCACAATTTTACAGTAAAAAATTTTTTTGTAAAACAAAAAAAATTATGACACAAAATTGTGATTTGATATCAAAAACTTTGACATAAAAACGATTTGTGCAATTTACAACAAAAACGTGTGATAGATAGATAGATAGATAGATAGATAGATTGATAGATAGATAGATAGATCAGGTGTAGTTTATTGATCCCAAACTGGGAAATTGCATTACAGGAGAGTCACGTTTTTTATGTTAAATATTTTGATAATTTTATATTTTTACAACGAGTTGTGATTTGATGTCAAAATCGTTATTTTGTGAAATTTGAAATTTTACGACAAAAATGAGTTTTGGTTTTGCAAAGTTCACGATTTTACAACAAAAATGAATGATTTTAGTGCACGAAGTTGGATTCTAGAAAAGTCAATATTTTAAAACAAAACGTTCAGTTAAAGTGACGACTTTAAAACCAAAATTCACAATTTTACAACAAAAACATTCAACTCTGAAAAAGCACACATTTATGACAAAAATTGTGAATTTTTATTAAAAGGTTGCAACTTTATAAATTTCATGATTTTATGACGAAATGTGATTAAATGTCTAAAAATCTTTTAAAGGTTATTTGAATTTTGAAAAATTCACAATTTTACAACAGAAATTTGGGATTTTAGGACATAAAGACATCATTTTATGATGAAAATTTTGTTTTTATAACAAAAAGTTCTGAAATTACAGAGTTTATGATTTTTAATTCTGGGTTTTCTGACAGATAGTTGCAGTTATACAAAATTCACTATTTTACAACACAAAGACATAATTATTTCCAAAAATGTGATTTAATATTTTCAATATTTTATGGTAAAAAGTTGTAATAGTAAGTTTAAAAAAGTAAGTAAAAAAGTAAATGTGATTTTACCAGAACATGTTTATCAGATGTAAAGTGGCAGTTACAAGAAATTTGCCATTTTGAGACAAAGTTGTAATTTTAAATCTGACTTTAAATTTTAATCTTATGACCCAAAATTGCTTTTAACAACAAAACATTACAATCTCGAAAATTTTGTAATTTTTTTTAAATCTATCATCCATCCATCTGTCCTGATCCTGATCAGTCAGCTGTCGATCAGTTATTAGAGGAAGACCTCAGTTATCAGTTATTAGAGAAAGACCTCAGTTATCAGTTATCAGTTATTAGAGGAAGGTTGTGAAGCATCAGTGTCTCTTACTGTTAAATGAGTCACTTCATGTTGTTTTTGAAGGAAACTTTCAGAGAGAGAAAGAGGAGTTTTCTTCTCTGAAGCTGGTTGTTCCACAGAGGCTGAGTCATGTTGGTAAAATGTAACTCAGAAACAGGAACATACCGGACTCTCTCCTTTGGATCTCCGAAGGACTCTCGGAGTCGGGAAAAGTCGGGGTAGAAGTGGACAGATGGAGAGACGACCTCCAACAGGCCAGACTGGATCTCTGCTGGAAAACTGAGACGGAAACACGGAGTCAAACAAACAAACTAATCATCAAATAAACAATAATAATAAACAAACAAACACTCACAGGTGCTTCAGGTTGTCGGCTACACTGCTGGCGTACTGAGGGTCGGCCTGAAGACACAAACACACAGAGGTCAGGGGTCAACGTCGCCTTCAGAGAAACATTAACAGATGCTCTGCAAGAACTTTGCCCATTTTCACATTCAAAACTACTTTCTTTGACTAGTAAACATTTTTCAACTCATGTTTGCTTCTCCATAGTTTCGCAAAATCACAAATTTTTATGGGAGATTTACCACTTTACCACTATAATTGTGACTTTGTGTCCTAAAACAACTTATTTTTCTTGTAAAACTCACAAATTTAGAAGTAATGCAACTGTTTGTGGAACAAAGCAACTTTTTGTAGGAAAATTTAAAATCTTTTAAAATCTCTTCTTTTTATTTGACAAAAAGGTACTCTTTGTTGTAAAATCGTGACTTTTTTTTAACATAAAATAAAATGCTGGCTTTTTGACATAAAATTAAGAGTTTATGCTGTAAATTTTATTTGTTGTAAAGTTGCTGATTTCATGAAATCATGAATTTGTCTCATTAAAAAGAGTTGATTTCTGTTTAAAATAACTAGCTTAAATATAAAATCACAAACTTTTATTTTAATATACTGACTTCATCAAAATTGCATATTTAATGTTGTGAAAGCATATTTTTGTTAAAACTCCAGAAATTTCACTAAATCAAGACTTTTTTTTATTTCAAAATATCGACTTTGTTATAAATCTGCATATTCTTAGTCTGAAACTTACATTTTTGTAGCAAAACCACAAATTTCATACAATTGTGACTCTGTCATGAAAAATTGATTTTTGTAAAACAGAAATAAAACAAAAAAAACATTTTATTTGAAAAATTGCAACATTTTTGCAAAACCTCTTCAACCTCTGCAAAATCTTCTTCAGTCTCTGCGGTCTTCTTCAGTCTCTGCGGTCGTCTTCAGTCTCTGCGGTCGTCTTCAGTCTTCTTCAGTCCCTGCCCTTGTCTTCAGTCTCTGCAGTTGTCTTCAGTCTTCTTCAGTCTCTGCCTTCTTTGGTCTCTGCGGTCGTCTTCAGTTGTCTTCAGTCATCAGTCTCTGCGAAAGTCTTCAGTCTCTGCGGTCGTCTTCAGTCGTCTTTGGTCTCTGCGGTCATCCTCAGTCTTCTTCGGTCTCTGCCGTCTTCTTTGGTCTCTGCGGTCATCTTCAGTCTCTGCGGTCATCTTCAGTCGTCTTTGGTCTCTGCGGTCGTCTTCAGTCTTCTTCAGTCTCTGCCGTTGTCTTCAGTCTCTGCAGTTGTCTTCAGTCTTCTTCGGTCTCTGTCGTCTTCTTCGGTCTCTGCGGTCTTCTTCAGTCTTCTTCAGTCTCTGCGGTCATCTTCAGTCATCTTCAGTCGTCTTTGGTCTCTGCGGTCGTCTTCAGTTTTCTTCAGTCTCTGCCGTTGTCTTCAGTCTCTGCAGTTGTCTTCAGTCTTCTTCAGTCTCTGTGGTCATCTTCAGTCTTCTTTGGTCTCTGCCGTCTTCTTCGGTCTCTGCAGTCATCTTCAGTCGTCTTCAGTCATCCTCAGTCTCTGCGGAAGTCTTCAGTCTCTGCGGTCGTCTTCAGTCGTCTTCAGTCATCCTCAGTCTCTGCAGAAGTCTTCGGTCTCTGTGGTCGTCTTCAGTTTCTGTGGCCGCCTTCGGTCTCTGCGGTCATGTTCAGTCGTCTTCGGTCTCTGAAGTCGTCTTCAGTCTTCTTCGGTCTCTGCGGTCGTGTTCAGTCGTCTTCGGTCTCTGCGGTCTTCTTCAGTCTTCTTCAGTCTCTGCGGTCATCTTCAGTCGTCTTCAGTCTCTGCAGTTGTCTTCAGTCTTCTTCAGTCTGTCATCTTCTTCAGTCTCTGCGGTCTTCTCCAATCTTCTTCAGTCCCTGCGGTCATCTTCAGTCTTCTTTGGTCTCTGCCATCTTCTTTGGTCTCTGCAGTCATCTTCAGTCGTCTTCAGTCATCCTCAGTCTCTGCAGAAGTCTTCGGTCTCTGTGGTCGTCTTCAGTTTCTGTGGCCGCCTTCGGTCTCTGCGGTCATGTTCAGTCGTCTTCGGTCTCTGAAGTCGTCTTCAGTCTTCTTCGGTCTCTGCGGTCGTGTTCAGTCGTCTTCGGTCTCTGCGGTCTTCTTCAGTCTTCTTCAGTCTCTGCGGTCATCTTCAGTCGTCTTCAGTCTCTGCAGTTGTCTTCAGTCTTCTTCAGTCTCTGTCGTCTTCTTCGGTCTCTGCGGTCTTCTTCAATCTTCTTCAGTCCCTGCGGTCATCTTCAGTCTTCTTTGGTCTCTGCCGTCTTCTTCGGTCTCTGCGGTCATCTTCAGTCATCCTCAGTCTCTGCGGAAGTCTTCGGTCTCTGCGGTCGTCTTCAGTTTCTGCGGCCACCTTCGGTCTCTGCGGTCGTGTTCAGTCGTCTTCGGTCTCTGCAGTCGTCTTCAGTCTTCTTTGGTCTCTGCGGTCGTGTTCAGTCGTCTTTGGTCTCTGCGGTCGTCTTCAGTCGTCTTTGATCTCTTGCGGTCAACGTGTTTGTGTGTTTCGCCATCTTTTTGCAGCTGTGCTGCACTGCAGTCGTTTCATCACCCAGATGTGGTTGTGACTGATGTCATCAAGACGATTTTCTGTTTTTCTGCACTAAAACAAAACACTTTCTCCTCCAACATTAAAGACGACTCCAGCAGGCAGCGGCGACGTCACAGCTCAGCCTCCCGCCTGGGCCAATCACAGCCCTCTGTGCGACGCGCTCGCCGTACTGTGAAGGTCAACGCACGGTCACGCACGTGTTTGTGGCATCTGAGACAGTCGAGTCCGTGGTTTGTTTTGGCGTCCTGGAGGTGCCAGCCGGGTGGAGTTAACGAGGAGCAGTTGGAGCCGAAGGAGCTGCTCTGCTGCTTAGATTAACTCTAAGGACGGCGTCTGAATTCGACACCGAGAGCTGCTCGAAATGACAAACATTATTATACGCAGAAGTAATTCCAGATGGTGAGAAACGTATCAGAGCTTTCCACCAGAGACCTGTGGAAAAGACTGGAGCAATACTGAAAAGGTGACGCCATCTGACACCAAAAACAGAACAGAGACCACAGAGGCTCTCGGTTTTTACGCCCTCAGACACAAAAGACACGACTTCTTTCACCGACTCATTAATTCACCAAAACTGAAGCAAAACAGAAACATAATGTGAGCAACCTCAAGTACCCCTTTACCAGTCACTGGTTAACTGAGCCTCAACAGCTGCAGAGCTTCAGAAAAGCAGATGTTTTCATGGCCATTCAGGTGTGTATTGGCACAATGCCATGAGGAGAAGACATAAGCTGCAAAATCAAGGGCCTCTGGCATCTGAAACGAGGCTGCTGCATGACTTCATGTGGCTCGGATTTGTTTCGAAACCACATTTAGGAACGAATATGAACCCCAGAATATAAAAGAAACTGGACAAACCCTCTGTGATGTCACCTGGAGGACCCTGTCTCCATTCAGGGAAAAACAAAATATGAAAATTTTCCCCTTTTTATGGCCTTTTAAGAACAAAAATACAATTTTATGAAATTAACAAATTTATAACCAAGAAAATTTTCCATTTCATAAAACAATTTTACTAATTTTGGAAAACTGGATATTTTAAGACAGAAATTAGTTTTGTTTTGTTTCCACAAAAAGTTGCTTTTTATGACAAAAATTCACAATTTGTGATTTCATGACAAAAATGTTTGATTTTTAGAAATTTGCAGTTTTACAACTTAAAGTAGAAATTTTATTTAAAAAGTTTGGATTTAGCAAGAGTCAATATTTTAAGAGAAAGTTGTAATTTTATTAAAAAAGTCTAGAAATCCTGCTTCTGTACGTTCCAGAAACCGTCTGAGAGATCAGAAATGATAGTCCCACTACCAAACCCCACCCCCTTAAACCAGCTGCTGTGATGCTTCTTTGTGATATTTTCACCAAAACATGTCGGGAGTTTCATTCATTTCTCAGGAAACTGAGTTGAAAAGGACAGAATATGGCTTTTTAGGGCAGTGAGTACAACAACCACTACAAATGAGGAGTTTCAAGGACCTGGAGGTAATCATCAGCTGCTGTCACTCAGTTTAAAAAAATTCAAGGTTCAGATGTCGTTCCAGAGAGAAAACCAATAAAATGTGTTGATAATCCCAGTTATTAGATATAAAATACAGAGGTGCTTGTTACTTCTTTAAAATTTACCACAAATTCAGTAAAATAACATCATCTGCAGCCTTCCTGCAACAGAAAAAGGAAACAGCTTCAAGTGTGACCTTCATCACTTTTACCATGAACACACACACAAACACACACAAGCGGCTGTGGTGTAAATGAGAACGGGAATACATGTCACGTGTGTAATTTCACATCTTAAATAATTCAGTTCACACAATCACAAGCCAACGCCATCCATCTTTAAACCTCCTGCAGCATCCCTGCAGCACGGATGCTGAACAGAGTCGCTGACATTATCTCTCTGTGTGTGTTAAGGTCCATTAGCTAAACCAGTGGCCTTTCGAAAGCATGTGAGCCAGTGCACGCATCAACACACATTTATTCTGGCGGTCAATTATCACACACACATGCACACACACACACACTCCTGTTTCCACCACATCAGAGGACTGCGAGCTGACTCACACCCATCTAGTGAAGACCCGTACGGTGATCCTAGCGCCATCTTTTAGAGTCGATCAAAGTTTGTTTGTGGTGTTTTTTATTTGACATCATCGCAGATGTGGACAGGAAGCTGTGGTCAGACTGGGCGAGCTGCTGTGTTCTTATATGAAGCCACAAATGTGTGTGTAATCAGGGGCTTTAATTGGTGGCGGGCGAAGCGGATGGCGAGCTGTCGTCACGTTAGCTACTTGGCACTGAGCATGATGACGACTTCTGAGCTGAGAAAAAAAAAACCTTATTATACACCTTATTATACCTTATTATTTTTGGTTTTAGTTGTGATTTGATGTGAACAATTCCTGATTTTTTTTTTAAATTAGTGTTTTTATGACAAACGTTTTTATATTTATATAAGAAGTTGCAGTATTGCAAAAGACACAATTTTACAAATAAAATGTCAAAAAGTTGTGATTTTTGTGAAAGCAGATATTTTATCATGAAATGTTGCAATATTGCGAATTTATGAGAGGTGTAATTTTCCAAGGGAAATTCATTATTTTTACAACAAAAATGTGCAAATTGACCAAAGTTAAAATGTTAAAGGAAGGAAAATAATTTGAAAAAGTCAAAATTGTATAAATTTCATTTTACGACAAAAAGTCACGGCTTGATGTCAAAATGTTGTGAATTTGTGATATTTAAGATTTTATGACAAAAATCAGCAATGTTGCAAGTTTGTAACATTTGTGATTTTACAACAAAAACTTGTGATTTTTGGACAGAAAGGTGCGAAAGTTGGAATAATAAATTATAACATAAAATTTTGTGACTTTACTGCAAAATATTAAGATTATACAATAAAAGGTTCAGTTTTACAACAAAAAGATTCAATCTTGTTAAAACAGTCTTTTCCAGCCTTTTGTTGTCCACATCTCAACTCCCCAGAGATGCCATTAAATTCAAAATGAGCTCATATTTTTCATGAAATGTTCTGTGAAAAATACTGAAAATCGCTGTATTTTAGCTGTGAAGACATGAACATGATCTGATTGATTAGATTCCACAGACCACTCACCTCCGCGATGAGGACCACGATCACGCAGTCGTCCTTCTCCGCGGGGCTGAGCTCCGACATCAGGGAGCTGAGCGTGTCAGTCAGGTACGAGTGGACCTCCCTCTTCACGCTAGGAACTCCCATCACTATGGAGACTGCACACAAACACACACAAAAACTGTCATGAGGTTTCAAATGTCAGCTGCCAGGTTGCAAAGAACATTTAGCCCAAACTGAGCCACATGTCCACCAGACATGATCCGACTCTTCATTTTCTGTGGGCCTTCTGGCCACGCCTGACACTAACAACACTAGTTTATGAAATCTGGGCCACATCTGGCTCATGCAACACATCCCAAAATCCAAGTTCACCCCAGAACAGAGTCATAAATGCCAAAGATGCTCAAGTTAGTCCCAAATGTGCCCGTTATCCGGGCTAGAGTGGTCCTTTAACACCACAGAAGTCCAAAAGGGAGATTGAGAAGAAGATCTGACTGAGAATACCCAGAAATACACCGAGCCAGGGGTTATTTCAAGTAACGGCTCCAGTGTCCAACAGCCGTACATGCACACAGCCAATGGTTTTATAGGGAAAAAAATGAAAGCGTGTATTAAATCCAGAGTGTAGACAGACAAGAACAGGCACAAAAGAAGGAAGGACATTTAGAGAACCTTTGAGGAAACAGAGACAACTGAGATAACAGGAATATCTCCTGTAAAATTGGACGACTCTTGGCATCTTTGGCTCAGTAACCCCGCTGGCCAGACGTGGTCCAGATGTCATTAACCAGCTTTAAACACACCTACAGCAGGAGCTGTGAGGGCCAGGAGCGCCCAACTCTCCTCGTCAACCACCCGTGTTGTCAGGTTTCCTACTAATTCCTGGACTCAGTTTACAATGGTGTTTCTGGTTAGGATTAGGTGAGTTAAGGGTTAGGTTAGGATTAGGTTTAGGTTAGGCTATGTTGGGATTAGGGTTCAGTTTGGTTAGGTTAGAGTTAGGTTGGGTTTGGGTTAGGTTAGGATTAGCTTTAGGTCAGGTTATGTTGGGGTTAGGGTTCGGTTAGGTTAGAGTTAGGTTGGATTTAGGTTAGGATTAGCGTGAGCCATCATGTGACAAAAAACAGGATTTTCCCAAAACTTTTTAAACTTGATACAACTTTCTGTCATAAAATATTGACTTTCACAAAAGTTACAACTTTTTTAACAAAAAATTACAACTTCACGCTGAAAAAACAAATTTTAGACTTAAAACCTGAAATTTGTTGTAAAATCATGAATTTCTTGTGTCACAAATGTTTGTCATAAAAGGCAAACTTTTTGAAAAAAAAATTCAAAAAATTTTGCAAAATCATGAGATTATTGATGTCAGAAACTGGCAATTTTTTCTCCTTGATTTTAGACAATTTTACCTTTATTAACATGGCAGAAAAATCAAAACTTTTGAACACAGATCAAGCAGCTCAACGGTCTCCTGGTTTCACTTATTCCAGTTTTTAATCTCAACACTGACGGACAGTTCCAGTGGCATCCCATCAGCATATCTTCAGATAATTTCTAGCTGTAAAATTGTTTTTGCAGGCTACTTGCTGGTCAGATAAGATGAGGTCTGATATCTCATCTGGTCCACGGGTCTCGAGTTTGGTCTCGAGCTTGAATCAAAGGCATCTTATTTTTCCTTGCACCTTCCATCTGACTTCTTCAAGAACCAAAGAAAAGAAGTTCAGAAGCCTCTGAAGCTTTAGCCCAAATGCAAAATGCAGATTTGGTCACATCTGGTGGAAATGTAGCTGTGTTTTGGTCGTCACATTAACCGTGAGTCAACACTGAATGTGGGACAAAGAAAACTCCAGATGTGTGATGTCTTTGATATCTGTGAAATATTCCTTTGGAAAAAAAACTGAACTGGCAGGCAGTTCAGTAGGACTCGTAATGGAGGACGTTTCCAACAAATACAGCTGCTGCTGGACAGTGATTCAGGAAGTACACCGAGCCCTTTCCCTGGCAGAGTGTGTTGGGTCCCAGAGTGTAAACCAGGACTGGAGCCTGGCCAAAGGAAGCCTGGGAAAACGTGGGTCTTTCCAGCAAATACACAGAGCCGACAGGAAGTCCTCAATCCTCAGCATGACTTAAATTCACGCACAGGATTTCCAGGAGACTTTTATGTGACAGTTTACGGTGGACTGTTTCTCTTAAAACTGAGTTAAATCAAAGCAGGCTGATCAGGGACAAATGAGGCCGAACAAGAGTTAAAGCTACGAGCACAAACACACACGCACGAGCTGCAGCCGAAAAGCTGAAAGTCCTGGCAGTTGAGCAGATCTTTGAAGAGACCAGAAAGTGAGGACCACCTGAGGGGCTGCAGGGTTTCTTTGAGTGACAGCTACATTTCAGTGGCGTGTCAGAGCGCAGTCAGACCACCCAAACCAGGCAGCCTGGATAAGCGGCCGCAGCCCTGCAGCTCTGCAGCCCTGCAGCCCTGCAGTCCTCCAGCGTTCAATCACAGCTGAGCCCATCCATCCGGGTCAGCCTCCAGATCTCCGCTGAGACCCAACTGAAACAAAGAAACCAGGGACTGCAAGGCTACCACCTATTAGCGTTGACTCATCCTCGTTTTTAACTTAGACAGCATTTGTTTCAAATGTTTCAATGACATCAGTGATGATGTCAGGTAAAATTATATAAATCAACAGACTGATTGATGCCAAGCTGAACCAATAACTAGCTGTCATCACTTTAGCTACTTAGCACTGACGTCTGAGCTGTGAATAAAAACCTAACAGAGCATAACCATTCTTACTTTAAAGATAATATGTCTTATTGTGCCATTCCTATACTAAGGGACCACCATGACTGGTTCTGGGTTGGTCTGGAAGGGTTCAGGGGCCTGAAGGAGCTATCTTCATTCCTGTTTGAAGGCTACCAGCCAACTCTAACCAGCAGACAACTGGTTAGATTGTCTTTAGCTCATCATCTTCTACATCTGGCAGCAGCCGGGTCCTCCAACCAAGAGACTATTGGATCATTTCAGGACTCTTCCAAGCTGACTAACCTGGACCACGAACCAACGACATTCAAAAGGAGCGGTGAGTCGCGTAAGTCCGTTGGCAGCTACTCCCACTCGGCCCGTGACTCTTGTGCTACGTCAACAGGAGCTCCTCACTTGAAACCAGCTGGGCTTGATCCGCCTTTTTGTCCATCTCCCGATTAAACAGGGTTTGGGTGGAGTCGGCAAACCTGTCCAGGTTTTGTAACATGGAATATAAAACTAAAATATCACTGCAACTGGTATGAAATGCAGTGATTATGACTGTGCAGGCTATGAAATATACAGATTCTCAAATATGCAGGCTATGTTGCAAAGAAATAATAGACTAGCACAGGCTGTGACAATGCACGGGCTATATTACAGGAATAGTAAACTAGAAGTAACAGTTCGGTCAGAAAAATGGTCATCAACACCAGAAATCTTTTAGTTCAGTCATTCCCAAACTTCAGAATACCAAGGCCCAATTTGAAATGTGAAAAATCTCCACGGCCCACCCAAACCTTTAATCACAACTGTGGTCAACATACAGGACTAGAAGCAGCGTTGACTCAAAATTATCGTATTTTGAGGGAAATGATCGTACATCTGTCATAACCAAAATAACAAGCCCAATGATGCGCTATAGTCAAACTTAATCACTCTAGTGTTAAATAGCGGGTGAAGCTGACCATTCAGCCCATCATGCTTGTTGTTCTCAGACAAACATTTGTATCTCACGCTCAGCAAAGCATGATTGGCTGGAAACATGTCACATGGGAACAGATGGCTTTGGGGTTCACAAAAAAAACTCCGACAGACAATATTCCGGTAAAATAGTCAAATTATCGTACATATATATGGCCTTTTTTGGATTATTGATCATACAGAGGGCCAAATTATCATGCAAATATGATAATTATCGTACACCTGGCAACGCTGACTAGAAGCAATGTTCTGATATTAATGTAAGGGGTCAACAACTAAGGTGACACTTGTCATATTAAATTAAGATGACAGTAGAATAACACTTAACTGGTTTGTTTTATTACATCTTAATGGTTTTTTAAAAAAAATCATTTCATGAATATTTTACAGTAATTAAAAACATTTAAAAAAGATCAAGGACTTAAAACCCATTTGTTTAACTTTAATGACCTCTCACGGCCCAACTGCAGTACCACGACGGCCCACCAGGGGCCCGCAGCCAACACTTTGGGAATGGCTGTTTTAGTTAATGTCACAGAGGTTTTAGTCCATTTCTGTTCATGCAGACGATGGATCAACCAGGAGGTCCTCACATGTGGGGCTTAATGCCCACAATAGTCCCCATTAACAACAGCTAAATGAGAATAGCCACACACACACACACACACACACCCCTAGAGTCTCTGTTTCAATTTAACTTGTTTTTCTCTTCTAAATGCTCATGAAAAAAACCTCTTTCTGCTCCGCCTGATTTGTTTCAGAGCTTCTGCATATAAATCTGAAGTGTCTTCAGCAGGCACGCTTATCTCCGTCCTTTACTACAATACGAAGTGCCATCTGTGGAGCGAACCGGTTTCTCTCAGAAACATTGTGAATACATTCGGCCGCACATGCACGTGCACTCACGACCACGCACGCGCACAAACGTCACAGTTTGCCTTTTGTTTCCATGTTTGTTTGCCGTCTTTGCTAGAATCTGCATTTGTAATGCAGGCGTGTCAGAAAATATTTCATGAGGCAGAAAAAAAGCACTTTATGAATAAATCAGATCCGACACGCGGCAGCGTCGTGACCTTGGGCGGCCCGGCGGGACGGCGCTGCTTCTTTCATCTCCTGGGGACAACGACTGCGTCACAGAGACGTCTGTGGGTCCTTACCCGCTAAGATGGCTGGTTCCTGGACGCCCTGCAGAACGACCGTCCACACTTTTACGAAAAAATGTCCGATTTTTCAACAAAAACTCCAGATTCCACAAAAGTCGGCATTTCACACACAAAAATAGTTGGAGATTTTTTTTGTCAAGAAGTCACAGTCTTGTAAAATGTTTGAATTTTAGGACATAAAGTCGTAACTTTACCATAATCTAACCATCATTTTACCATGAATGACAAACATGATCTTATTATTATTTTATTCTAATGTGAACGTCTACTCTACGTGACTCCTTTAATTAGCTCCTTTAATTAGCTCCTGGGGATAAATTAAGTTCTTTCACTTTAAATTTAAGTTGACTTTGAATGAAGTTCAAATTTTGGGACACAGAGTCGTAATTTAATGTTTAAAAAGTGAAAAGTTGTAAATTTCAGGACGAAGGTGTGAAAGGATCCGGTCTGTGACGGGTTTTACCTCCGGTGCGTCCTTGTCCCAGGTGCACGGCGGGCTGCAGGCTGTCCTCTCTGTTCAGCAGGTGAGGAAGATGATGGAAGATGGAGGGAAGCTGCAGGACGTTCTTGCTACTGCTCACGTTCCACAGCTTCAGCCTCGTCTCCTCTGACGACACGAAGAAACCCGGAGAGAAAACAGAAATGAGACCGGGACAGATCAGATAAGAACCAGGACCAGGACTCCCTGACGTCACTTTAACGGACAGGTAAAACCACATAAATGTTGCAGATACGAGGAGTCGACACAAAGAAGATCTCAGATGAGTTTCTGGTGCCGAGATGCTCCAGTCAAAAGAAAAGGAGATTTAAATGACAATTATCTATAATATAATATAATAAAATACAATATATAACATTGACTCTATGATAAAATCTTTAAATATAGAAAAATACAACTTTTTGTGATGTTTGTGGAAGTGAATATTTTTAAACTGTAAAAATCACAACTCTATGTTAACAACTGTGTGCTGATTTTTTTTCATAAAATTTAAAATTTTGCAAAATGTTTTTGACATAAAATTTCAACTTCATGCAGCAGAATTGTAGATTTCATGTAAAAATCAAAACTTTTTCTTGTAAAATCACAACTGTGGAATTCTGGGTTTCTGTTTGAAAAAATTTCACTTACAAAATTTCTGCTGTAAAATTTATTCTTTTTTAAACATTTCAACTTTGTTGTAAAATATCAACTTTTGAAAAGAAAAACTTTGTTGACAAAGTTACTAATTTTATATATTTGTAAATATTTTTATATCACGGCATCTTCGTATCCTATAATCACAACATTTGGTCATAAAAACACAAATTTCCCAAAAATTGTGACTTTTAAACTAAAAAGAAATTTCCTAATAAATCAACTTCTGCAAAAAAAAAAAATATTTTAACATAAAAAACTTGAAGTCAAAAAAGTAGTAAATTTTCTATAATTGCAGCTTTTTGTCCCAAAATCAACATTTTTATCATAAAATCTGACTTTTTATTATATAAATCAAAAATTTTGGAAAACTGCCATTTTTCTCTTTTTCTACATAAAATACGTAGGGCCTGATTTACTAAAGGTTTGCGTGCGTAAAAACATGTGCAAACTTGACATCACCCGCAAACCATGTGCAAGCTGATTTACTAACAGCGTGCAAAGAGGACTGCGCCTCTCAAATGAGCAAAATAGCACACGCTGTTCATTTAGTACTTTTGCCCTGATGAATAAATGGGGCGTTACCCGCCAGAAAGCGCAAAATACTGGGAGGGGAAAATGCAAATGGTTCATTTACCACACGCAATGAGATTTACCACCCTGAAAGTAATTGCGGGGATTGTGATTGCGTCTGTATTTAATACGTTCGAAAAAGGTGCTAATCTGCCCAGCATTACGCACCGATGGCTGCTGTTATTTGGCAAGGAGGCGACATCGCCAAAATCAAAGAATACGCAGAGAGAGAGTCTTTCGGACTCGTGTAAATTTGTTTGAATGAATGTAAACCAATAGTTGAAACTTAAGGGCTGATTTGGAGCCGGTCACAAGCACATGCAAAGGAGAAATATTTTATTTGAATGTTAAATCGAGTATTATTCAGCAAAAGGTTGCCACAGGAGGCAATTCATTTTTTATTTGTGATAATAAATAAATCACGTGTTTTCATGGGAAAAAAGTGTTTCTTATTGTGCGCCTACCTGTTCTGCAGTTGGCTCTAGCGTGTCATACCCCAGTATCCAGTTATCTGCTCCTGGCAGAAGGTGAGCTGCATCTGCTGCTTAATGCTGGTTAGAGCATTCCTCCACTGGCCCTCCACCTGTCTTGTTGCTGAAGTTTTATTAAAGGCCACTTTTTCTTTAGTTCTTCGCCTTATATCTTGCCACCTTCTTTTAACCTCATCTGCCGTTCTTTTTGTCTTACCAACTGCATTTATTCTATCGCAGATTTTCTCCCATATTGCGTTTCTTTTGGTGATGTTTAAATTTCTTTGCTGTAGTTCATGAATGTGTTTATTTGCCTCTTCCACTAATATCTCTAACTCCAACTCGTCAAATTTCATTTTGCGCTTGCGTCTATCCTGCTTTCCATCCAGACTCTCCATGGCGCAAACCGTAAGACACGCAACACCTCATTTAAATACTGCGGTTTGCACCCGTTATCAATTGCGCGAGCATTCTTAGTTGATCACCCGCAAAACACACAACAACAGCACGTGCAAACTTTTTCAGTGCACACGCAATTTAGTACTCTTTATTTAGGATCTTAGTAAATCAGGCCCTTAATGTTGTGAAGTCGTAGAATTTGTAGAACATCATGAAATTCCCTTGTTTTGACGTGAGACTGCTACTTTTCAATTAAATTAAATTGAATTAAATTGAGTTAAATTAAACTAAATTAAATTATATTCACATCATTAAAACTTAATTAACCCTGGAAGCACAACAGATAAATAAATAATATTAATTTTGAAGGTGAAACAGCTGCTCAACGTTGTTCTGCAGAAAAGGACACCTGTCATATTGGAGGTCGAAGGGGGAGGAGCTTGAGCTCCACCTGGAGTCGACCTGTGCAGGTGGCTGGATTGGATAAATCTTTTTTTTTTTTAATTTAAATGCGGTGACAGAAGACAGAGCCCTGACAACAGAGCCTGAACTGACCGGAAAGGCTGCTCCAGGTCCGGTTGATGTCTCTGAGTGCTTGCTTCTCAGCGATGGCCCGCTTGATCTCCTCCAGGAACCAGGTTCAGCTCTTTGGAGCGCCGCAGGTTCTCCTGCTCGGCCGAGTGCAGGCGCTCCCTCAGTGCCAGGAACTCCCTCTGGTAGATGTCCACCACATCTCCTGCAGAGGAGGAGATGGCAAAGCTGTTAAAGGTTTGAAAACTTAAGAAATGTGACAGAGACGTTGAGGTTTTTCAGCCTTGCTTCTGTTTTTTTTTTAAACATTTAAAGACACATGATGCTGCAAATAGGAACTTTCACATTTTCACCATCAACTGCTGTTTTTCACTGAACAAATGAAAAGTTCAGACCAGCTGACACATCCTTCCATCCCTCCCATCCTCAGCCGTCTCCACCGGTAGAGAACGTACCGGACCAATCACAGCAGGGCAGGGGCGGGCTCTATGTGACGACTCCTACAGGAGCATCCAAAAACCCTTATTCAAGGCTCACAAACCTGCACCTGAACAAACCAGCAGACATCTGGATCAATGAGTCCAGAGACCAGAACCATGTTTGGAGGAGACCAGCAGGAACCCCTCAGACAAGCACGGCAGTGGAAGGGTGGTGATCTGGGACTTGGAGTGGACCATGTTATGACTCTCTGACGACCTTCTGAACTTCCCGACACTCGGACTGATTGAAACTAGCAGCACATCTGGTTCTGAAGACGTAAAATGCTGCAAATCCAAACTGAGAACTTCAACATTTGAGACCTTTAGCACATTTAGCAGATATTTGAGGACCCGCTTCTACTTGTAAACAAGTCCTTCTCCTTTACTGAGCTTTGACGTCTTCTCCAGTCATGGATATAAATACATCCCTGGAGCAGTTTGTCCTGAAATCTGTCCACAATAAGGCTGTTATCTGACTGAAGCCTCGTGGAAACATCTGAACGTTCTGTGGTGGGAACATTTAATAACCGTGTTTCTGCTTCCTGACAGCGTGATGCTGCTGAGAACGAGATGCTCCATCGGATTACTGCTGAAGCCAGCTCGCCGTCATCAACAGGTGGAAAAAAAAAAGACATAATCTGGGTAAAAACATGAAAATAAAAAGCTAAATCCCTCATCTGCTGCAGGAATCATCCTCCATCCATCAGTTCCCACTGCATTAATGCTCTGAAGGTAAATCTGCTGTAATCCCTGCTGGAGTCGCACGCAGACGTCCAGAGAGTCCAGAGATGCTGACCGGTGTCTCTCCGGCGTGTCATGGGTCTGCCAGGGCCGTCTCCTGGTGGGACGGATCTGAGACACCTCCCCAGGGAGACCAGGAGGCTTCCTGAGAAGATGAATATCCTCAACTGGCTCCTCTCCATGAGGAGGAGCTCCAACTGGTCCCAGCAGAGCTCCAACTGGTCCCAGCAGAGCTCCATCTGGTCCCAGCAGAGCTTCTCATGTAGAGGACTCCTCCATTGGTACCATTACAATCCATGTTTCCAGGTGATGGTCCAGCACAGAAGCCTCCGAGTCCAGAGATGTCATCTTTAGTCTTCTAACAATGTAGGAGAACTATGATGTCACCTCATTTATTTATTTTTACTTCATTTATAGCCTAAAGCTCTTCTCCACTAACTTCTTCAGGATTCCAGTTCTGAAGAGCAGGAATCAGGTTTGTGAGAGAACCAGTCTGAACTGGAGCAAAGAGGTTGTTGGACTTTCCTGTTGTGTTTTAATCAAAAACTGTGTTTCTGCATCTGAACCATCATCCAGACCTTCATCAGCCAGACCTTCACCAGCCAGGCCTTCACCAGCCAGACCTTCACCATCCAGACCTTCACCAGCCAGACCTTCACCAGCCAGACCTTCACCATCCAGACCTTCACCATCCAGACCTTCACCATCCAGACCTTCACCACAGGTCTCAGTTTCCTCTTCTCTCAGGTAGTTTTTCAGGAGATCATTTCTGCCGGCTGAACTTTAGCAGCTGGAGGAGTTAAAGCGGCTCACAGTTGCTCCCGTTGCTCTGTAATTACTCCTCTGAAGCCTCTTTAATGGAGCACAATGGCCACATCTGCTCGGTTGATAACTGTAGTGAATTTACGAGCAGCTCCCGCTGATGAGTTTTTAATGATGCCCCTGCCCACTTATTTATCTGCTCTGATGAAATAATCTGCTTCCTGCAGCGGCGCTCTGGTTAACAGTCCACTCTCTGTTTCTCTGTTTGTCACGTCCACGTCCACGTCCACGTCCCTGTCCCCTGGTTAAACTGGAGTCACATTGGTTAAACTGGAGACACACTAGGGCTGGGCGATATATCAAAAATTATATTGATATATTTTTAACTGGGATATGGAATTAGACTATATCGTATATATCGATATAGTTCAAATTTGCAAAATGATCCTTGCTCTGCTGACCCAGAGCCACTGAGCAGAGGCTCAGTAATTTGGAGACGGTTCAGTTTTAAAGTATCATATGAGCAACGAAATCACATCATATGTAGGGAGTGCGATAAACAAGTTAAACAAGCACTACAAATCTTCTTCACCACCTAAAACAGTGGCACAAACTGTAGTACAAAGAGTTTGCGAAACTGCACGCTGCAGAAGCCCCAGCAACAAGCCAACCACATCCTGGAAAAGCTCCAGCCCCGAAACAAAGCCCACTGCTAGCCTCGTTTTCCTCCAGTGTGCCTTATGAAAAGAAAAGTGACGAGTGGTGTACTATAACGAAAGCGCTGTCCTATCACATCGCTAAAAACATGGTCCCTGTTGCAACTGTGGAACAAATCGGATTCAAAACGCTACTGAAAACTATGAACACGATAAGCACTGCAGTATTTATGTTTCCATTTTATTATTTGAACAACTGAGCATTTTTTCATGAACCAGGTGAAGAAACCTGTTTTTTTATTTATTCATTTGATTTTGCCACTGTTCACTGAAATAGCCGGTTTCAATAAAACTACTTGTGACATGTCATATTTGACTTTGGCTGAATATTTGCTCCCACTTTGCATAAAAAATATCGAGATATATATCGTATATTGATATTCATCCTAAATATATCGGGATATGACTTTTGGTTCATATTGCCCAGCCCTAAGCCACACTGGTTTAACTGGAGTCACACTGGTTAAACTGGAGTCACACTGGTTTAACTGGAGACACACTGGTTAAACTGGAGACACACTGGTTAAACTGGAGTCACATTGGTAAAACTGGACTCACATCAAAGAGCTGTGACTTCATTTAAATCATCATATAATGGAACAACAACTTGTTTATCATTTATTTTTGGAATCAAACAATCATAAAGTTACTTACCTGATTGTTTGTTCGTATTAAAGCTTATTTTGTCATAAAACCGTATTTTACAAGATCACTAAGTTTTGTTGTGAAACTGAAACTTTTTGTTGAATAATCTCAACATTTTAACTTAAAATCTCAAATTTAGCAAAACTGCAGCTTTTAAATGATAATTTTGAATTTTGTATCAAACAAACTATCCGTCCTGAAAATCAAGAATTTATAATGTAAAAAACACAAAATTCACAATACATTTTAACTTTTTGTCATTAAAAATCTAATTTTCAATGAAATTACAACTTTATGTCACATAACTGTAAATTTCATCCCGTAATCACATTTTGTCCTGTAGACGTTTTTATTAAATTTGGAACTTTTTGACATAAAATTACAGCTTGATGTCATAAAATCTAATTTTCATTATAAAATTGCAAATTTCTGCAGATCACAACTTTGTTGTGAGAATTTACTCATTTGTCATGAAACTTAGACTTTTGTTGTATGATTGCAGTATTTTAACCAAATGTTCAAACTTTTCGGCGTAAAATATTGACTTTTGCAAAATTGTAACTTTTTGACATGAAATTGTGAATTCTGAAACTTTCTGTCCAAAAAAGAATTTCTTGTATAAAATCATGAATTTCACAATATCACAAGTTTTTGTCATAAAAAGCACTTTTTGTTCTTTGTTTTTCCTTTTTTCCCCATACAATCTCAAATTTCACAAACATTTTTTAAAAATTGTGAATAACTGAAAGTTTAAGTTCTCTACATTCTCATAAAAAATCACAAATTTGACAAAATTTTAAACTTTATATATACATTTCTGTTAAACGGAGACAAGCCAGTGTTATCCTCTACTTCTTATATATGAAGTATCATTCACACATATATATATATATATATATATATATATATATATATATATATATATATATATATATATATATATATATATATATATATATATATATACGCATACACACACACACACATATATATATATATATATATATATATATATGATATGAATGAATTAAATTTCCCATCTGTCTTTAAACATCCTTCCTTCTCTTGAACATTTCTTCTCCAAACCATCTCTGACCAGCCAACATCTGCAGATGATGGCCTCCTGAACTATAGTCGTGTGGTCGTCCAGGTTTGTTCCAGCTGGGTTTAACATTTGTTGCTGTTGAACCCGGATAAGACGCCTGTTTTGGACCCATTCATCGCTCGCGTGCCTGAGCAGAACCACCGCCAGGAACTCACAGCAGCCGACCGCAGCTGCTCCTCCTGGACCACCGCTATTTGGTACGTGAACTGACAGTGAACTGACAGACCTAAGACCACTGCTTATGTCTTAACCTCTTGGCATTGTGCTGGGTGTGCTTTTAAACACCATTCTCGATATCGGCGTGAAGTTTGTTTTCCTCTTTGGCCTGGTTGCTATGGCCCGCGGATGCCAGTGGCCCGGATGTTCGTGATCGAGAATTTGTTTCTTGTTGGCTTAATTTTTGTCAAGTAAATAGTAAAGCGTTGAGGGATCGCTGGCGTCGCCCAACTTCCTCCGACGTGGTCACGTCCTCAGACGTGACCTCGTCTCCTTTGGGGACCAAACTGGGTTTCTGGGAGTCAGAAACATATCTGAGTCCCCACAAGAGCAGAAACACACACATATACACACACACACAGCGGCTCGGATCAATAGGTGACTGTAGACGATCACTAATACGCTGTAATCCTGATACCACAACGCTCATATTTCTGCAGCTGAGAGGCCGGTGTGAGTCATGCTGGAGTAATGTGGAGATAATCACCAGCTTTAACTGGTAATCAGATTACCCATCTCACCTGCACACGCCTCAGGATGACTCAGCTAATGGGCTGGTGGTTTCCCAGCGACCGGGAGGAAGAGGAGGACGATCAATGGCTCCATCAGATACCAGCCGCCCATCTCCCCGGTGTAGAGTTCTGATCGAGTATCTGGGTCAACGTTACGGACGTGTCACCTGACAGCCGGGTCAAAGGTCACCACGGGAGCCGGAGTCGCCATGGCAAGGCGGAGCGCCCCAGCGGCGGGTAGGAATCACGGTTTACGGTCAGTTTCTGAGCTGCAGCTGGTCCATAGACCCCAAATAACTGGGAGCCTCCTGAACTGGGAGCCTTCTGAACTGGGAGCTTCTTGAACTGGGAATTTTTTTAACTGGGAGCCTCCTGAACTGGGAGCTTCTTGAACTGGGAGCCTCCTGAACTGGGAGCTTCTTGAACTGGGAGCCCCCTGAACTGGGAGCTTCTTGAACTGGGAATTTTTTGAACTGGGAGCCTCCTGAATTGGGATATCCTGAACTGGGAGCTTCCTGAACTGGGAGCCTCCTGAACTGGGAGCCTCCTGAACTGGGAGCCTCCTGAACTGGGGGCCTACTGAACTGGGAGGCTACTGAACTGGGAGCCTCCTGAACTGGGAGTAAACCAGTTGCACTCACATTTGTCATCATCTCCCAGACAGAATCCTAGTTTGACTGTAACCTCTGCTAATTTTTTGATTCTGTAATTGTTGGACAGATTGTGACTTGTTGTATCAAAGCTGGAACGTTTTTGTTGCATGATGTCAGTGTTCACACGCGTGTCATCATCCACACGGACCCCGAACACGGTCCCTGTCCAGGCCTCGTACGGGGACTTTGGCAGCTCCCGTCCACATGGATGAGCTTCACGGGCCGACGGGTTCGGCTCCCTAACGAGCTCCCTAACAAGTTCCCTGAGGAGGGGTCTCCCGGCGCTCCGGCCGCCTCCGTCCCCCCCCTGCCCCCCTAGCAGATGGTATTTAATCAGGGAGAGATAAATGAGTACACGACAGTGGTTCGAGGACCTCATTATTGCTGGACGCCGGCGTCCCAGAACGAACAACGGCGAGTGTTAGAGATCAGGTCGGAGCTGCAGCGAGAACGAGATCCGAAGCTCTGAAATGTGTAAATAACAGCCAGCAGTTCAGCAGGATGTCAGAGCGACAGGAAATCAGAGAGGAAAACAGGCTGGACGCGTTAATGAGAGCAGGAGGAGGAAGGAAATACAGCCGCTGAGTCAGCAGGACCGCAGCCTCCAGAACCGACGGAAAGATCCAGGACGCTTCGGATCAGAACCCCGAACCCAAATGGAAACATCCAGCTGCTGGAGCGAGAACAGCTGCAGTTCCTCTGCTGACCACCAGGGCCAGAACCGAAACCGCTGGAGAGATTTATGATCCTGACTTGATGACAAAAGTCAGGATTTGACTAAAATTTGAGATTTTATGGAAAAATTTCTGTGACAAAAAGTTACAAAACTGCAAAAGAATTAGCAGTTTACAACTTTGTAAATAGCTGATTCTTTTGCAATTTGTCATTTTTGGGCATAAAATTGTAAATTATGTCAAAAAGCTGCAGTTTTGCAAAATAAAACATTTTATGATGTTAAGCTTAAATTTTGAGATTTTACAACAAAAAGTTTTGATTTGATGTCAAAGAGTCAGAATTTTTTTAAAAAGTTGAGATTTTATAAATAAATACATTTTTGCTGTGACTTTTAAGACAAAATGTCATTTTATGTCAGAAAGCAGAAAAATTGTTATATTAAGACAAAAAGCTGAGATACGAAGTTAAAAAGATTTAATGAGTCAAAATTTTACAACTAAAATTTATAATTTTTACAGCAAAAAGTGCAGTTTTTCAATTTTCAATTTTGTAAATTCCATGATGTTCTGTAAAAAAATTGTGAAATTATGACTTTATGAAATTTTAGATTTAAAGAAGAAAAATTGGCTTTTTTGTCACAAAAAATAGTGACATCATGAAATTTGCAGTTTTACTACAAATTAAGGACATATTTAAGACATAGTTCTAATTTTGCATCAAAAATTCAACATTTTATCAAAAATCAACATTTTATAACAAATATTTGTGACTGTACAAAGATGGATGGATAGATAGATGCGCTACACTGGACATCAATATTTTATGACTAAAAGTTGTTAAATGAAGTTGAAAAGTAGTGATTTTTTAAAATTTGTGAGTTTGCAACAAAACGTTGATTATCAGACCCAAAGTTGCATTATTTCTTATTATTTTCTAAATATGTGTCAATTAACTGAGCCAAAACAGCAGGAACTGTAAGTCACTTCCTGCTGCTGGTGGATGTGGTCCAGACTTCCAGCTACCAGACCTCCAGACTTCCAGACCTCCAGCTTCTAGACCTCCAGACCTCCAGACTTCCAGCTACCAGACCTCCATCCTTCCAGCTACTAGACCACCAGACCTCCAGACTTCCAGCTAGACTTCCAGACCACCAGACTTCCAGAACTCCAGACTTCCAGCTACCAGACCTCCAGACCTCCAGCTACTCCAGACCTCCAGACTTCCAGACTTCCAGACCTCCAGACTTCCACCACTCCAGACTTCCAGACTCCAGACCTCCAGTCCTCCAGCTACTAGACCTCCAGACTTCCAGCTACTAGACCACCAGACTTCCAGACCTCCAGACTTCTAGACCACCAGACTTCCAGAACTCCAGACTTCCAGCTACCAGACCTCCAGACCTCCAGCTACTAGACCTCCAGACTTCCAGCTACTAGACCACCAGACTTCCAGAACTCCAGACTTCCAGCTACCAGACCTCCAGACCTCCAGCTACTAGACCTCCAGACTTCCAGCTACTAGACTTCCAGACCACCAGACTTCCAGCTACCAGACCACCAGACTTCCAGACCACCATATTTCCAGAACTCCAGACTTCCAGCTACCAGACCTCCAGCTACTAGACCTCCAGACTTCCAGCTACCAGACCACCAGACTTCCAGAACTCCAGACTTCCAGCTACCAGACCTCCAGACACGAGTGCGTCTTCCTCGTGGAGCTGTTCACAGCCCACCAGCCCCTAAACCAACATCTGTCCCAGTCCAGAGCCTGATGAAGAGCTGCTAATGGATCAGTAATTCATCATCAGCACTTAATTTAACCAAACTGAGCCGTGAGGAGCAGCTGAATCATCTGAATCCCGGCTGACTGAAGCTCTGCAGCTGCTGTTTCTGCTCCGTCGGTTGATCTGCTGTTGTTGCTCCGCTGTTGCAGCAGAAGTCCAGAGTTGGTGAGCATCAGCTCTGGTGTTGCTGCAGAGGGAAAATGTTTTGCTCCGAGGCTCCTCAGCAGCTCCTGACTCGTAATCAACAAGTCCTAAAATCACAACAAATATCTGTGACACATCTGAGTCCAGCAGGAAACCCGACGACGCTGATGGTTCAGGAAACAAAGACTACCAGCTCTTTGATGGTTACCATGGTGATGAAGTGGTCCTGGATGGAGGAGAGTCTGACACCTCTGGTGTTTCTAATCATCTCTAGAGGGTGGACCAGGTACCACGGGGTCTGTAGGGGTCTACAGGGTTTACTGGGTCTACAGTCAGGGTCTGTGGGCCAAAGATCCTGATGGACGTTAGACCCGAGAACCTGCTGGACTTTGGAGGATCAGCCAACACGTTCCAGCAGCACCTCCAGCTCACATCCACTCATCCTCTTCTTCACCGCCTCCTGTCATTTATTTAAAACCATCAGCTCCACCTCGAATGCTCCGGAACAAACACGACTCCCACAATCCTCCTCTGCGGCTCACGCTGAATAATGGAGCGAGGACATCCGTCCCCCTCGTCCTCCGTTAACCTCTGAAAGGCTCCTCTGCCGTTAACTTACATCTGAGATGAAGAAGCCTGTTAGGAGCATCAGGACGGAGGGGTTCGGAGACGGAGACCCAAACAGGCTCCAGTTTCCTCCCACAACACAAATGGGACGAGGAAACGGACCGAGGACGTAGGGGCCCCAGGGACAAACACATCCTCATTTCTTACTTTTACTACGTTGGTGATTTTTGCAAAATCGTGACTTTTTAATGCAAAATTGCATTTTTTTTTTCATGAAGTCAGATTTTTCTTGTAAAGTCTATAATTTATATTAAAAAAAAAAAAAAACCTGCCATCTTTTGTAAAAAAAAAAAAAAAAAAGAAAATGAAAAAAAAAAAAATCAACTTTTTGTCCTAAAAATCAGAAATTCAAAAACTGACTTTTGGACCAAAATTTCAGATCTTTATCGTGAGGTCAAAATCACAACTTTTTAACTGAATGTTACAACTTTTTGTTACAAAGTATCAACTCTCAGAAAACTTTTTTTTTTTTTTTGGAAAATTTCAACTCTATTTTCTAAAACTGCAGATTTCCTGTAAAAAAATCCCATCATGTGACGTTTTTAATCATAAAAATCATGAATTTGACCAAACAGCAACTTTTGGACAAAAAATAAATAAAATAAAATTTCCAACTTTTCTTATAAAATCAAAAATTGTTTTTGTTGTAAATGTTTTTGTTGTAAAATATCAAATTTAACTTTCTATTCCACCAATCTGTCATTTCTGACATAAAATTTTTGTGTCATGTAAATTCTAAAAAAAAATTTTGGACAAAATTCAAACTTTTTGTTGTAAAACTGTTGTTAAATAGTGAAAGTTTAACGTAAACAGTGACTTTTTAAATGTCAACTTTAACAGTTTGGTTTTTTTTCTGCAGGACATTTTGAATGATGGCGTTTGGACACCAAACCAGGAGCAGGTTGATGAACAAACTAATCGATAAAATGACAGATGTTATCCAGAGGTGGATAGGTGGCGACACCTGCTGTTGGACAAGTCCGTCCCATCAGTCCCGTCTCTCATCAGCTCCCAGACGTCCATCTGCCTGGTTCAGTAAGTCTGGGCCTGGCTGATCCAGTCCCGGAGGATCTGCTGGGATCCATTGTGCTGTGACCTGGAGACTCCGAGCAGCCCGACGGCGTCCGTCCAGAACCTTCATCGTCCCAGGAGACTATAGCTGAGGTGGACATGGCGGCTGGAGTTCAGGTTTCAGTCGATGTTGGACTGGATTTGTGTTCACGGAAGCCTCCAGTCATGTGAGCGAAGGAAACCCAGAGAGCCGCTTCCTCTCAGCATCACAGCCAAGACCGAGAGACGGCAGCAGCATCTGTCAACCGCCTGACCTCACTGGTTTCAAATTTTAAAAAAAAACAATTTTTGGTTTCAAAATTGGTTCCTGTTGAAGTCACCTTTGTGTGTAAAAATATAATCTAAATCATTTCATATACACAGACATTTTTTAAATGGGTCCAATCAGACCATGACACTAACTCAAAAAACACTCGGAGAGCGCAGACCTCCGCCAAGCACAACAGTTCCCCCATTAAGTGATTTACAGATTGCGATAAAATCTGCGTTCTGGATCAGATCCGGATCAGCCTTTGAAATTTGATGGAGGTTGTCATTGTCAATCCCTGAGTCAAATTTCATGAGTTTTGGCCAATAATTAACGGAGATATTGAGAAACAAATTTTTTGGCCCCATTGACCGCAATGTTATTGAAAATTTGAAAGTGATCCAGAATCCAGGATTTCTTCCGGATCACACCCAAAATGAAATCAATTCTTCCTTTTCACATTTCTGACAACTCCTGAAAATTTCATCAAAATCCATCCATAACTTTCCATCCGTTATCTTGAACACAGACAGACAGACAGATAAACACCGGCAAAAACAAAACCTGCTTGGCAGAGGTAATTAATGAAATTAAATGAAAATAAATATTACCATTATTTCTGTCTGCAGTAACGGAGATGCTCATCAGATCTGTCTTCAAAAAAAAATCACAACTGTTTTTTTCAATATTTTGCTATAACATCTCTAATTTTTACTTTTTAACTTGATATTTTAGTAAATGTTTTCCATTTGCAAAGTCACAGTTTTCTGGCACAGAGTTCAAACTTTGTTTCATAAAACTACAACTCTACTTCTTAAAATCACATTTTTATTGTAAAATCATAAATTTTGTTAAATCTCAAAAATCATTTTTGTCATAAAATCACAACGTTTTAACATTAAATAAAAGCTTTTTGTCATAAAATTTAATTTGTGACTTTTTATCTTGATAACGTCGTAACATATTGACTCTAGTAAAATTAGAATTTTTGATGTAAAATTTCAACTTTATATCCTTAAACTGGAAGATTTGTGTTCTTTAATCAACATATTTTGTCGTAAAATTATGTATTTTGAAATAGTGCCGCTTTTTCTCGTAAAAAAGCTCATTTATTTTGCCTGAAAATCTAAAATTTTGCAAAATTGTGATTTGAAAAAGTAATAAAATTACAACTTCATGTCATAACTGTGAGTTTCGTATAAGTGAAACTTTATGACTTATAATGACTTATAATAAACATTTTTCTGGGCTTCGATTCGGATTCAACTGGACGTCCTCCTGGAGGCCGTCTGATTGGTCAGTTTCATAGCTGATGTGCTGCTAAATAACCCCCCCCCCCTCACAGTCGTCAGATGTCAAATCTAACTACAGAGACCAAAACTGGTTTTTGTTCCAGGCTGTAAATACGTTCAGTCCTGCTGCAGACTTGGTCCTTTCAACATGGGAGTCAACTGGGATCAGCACCTTGTGGTCAGTCAAGGAACTGCAACAACATGTACTTCCTGGATGAGCTTCGATCTGTTAGCGGGACGGTTGTCGCTTGGTAGCGTCCCAGCAGACCAAGCAACTGTTGTGGCCGAGGCAACCAAGCAAGGGAGGGAGTCTGTGAAGATGCCGTGAACGAGACGCCGTGAACGAGACGCCGTGAACAAGACGCCGTGAACGAGACGCCGTGAACGAGACGCCGTAAACGAGACGCTGTGAACGAGATGCCGTGAACGAGACGCCGTAAACGAGACGCTGTGAACGAGATGCCGTGAACGAGACGCCGTGAACGAGACGCCGTAAACGAGACGCTGTGAACGAGATGCCGTGAACGAGACGAAAACGAACAACCAACAATGAGAGCTGCCTGAACTTAAGAGCTTGTGATCAGAACATCTGCAGCGTTTGAAAAATTCTTCACTGAGACCAGTCCTGTGTTTAACAGCTGTTGTTCTGCTGATGGAAGGGTGGGCGGGGCCTCTGACACACCTGTTCCCAGGGGCCCGGGGCCCCATGCTGCATCCTCTACTTATCGTGTCATTAAAGGGGCAGTGTTATCTGCAGCTCTGCTGGCAACAGCGTGACGTCTGTATAAATGAGCAGCCTGATTGGTTTCCTGTCCATATGAGGCCCAGCAGCTTCCTGTCTGGACCAGAGCAGCTTCCTGTCTGGACCAGAGCAGCTTCCTGTCTGGACCTAGAGTAGTTTCCCATCTATAAACTGCCTGATGAACATATTCCTCCCTGTCATCAGGGGACACCTGACCATCAGAGACACCAGGACCTATGTAGGACTGGAAGCTCTTAAAGACCAGATACGTAAAAACCCCATCCACGCTCCTCCTCTTCAGTTACTCTAATATTCAGCTTCAAGGTAGGAGAAATATTAACTCAGATTAGGGTATGATGAAACTACCAATCAAGACCAGATGTTTAGAGCAAGTACACAATCATCCTTTAAAAGCAACAAGGACCTTCTGAGGTGGCTGGAGACGGAAACCTCAGACTGCAGTTGGAGACCAGAACTTTGGGCTCACTTCCTTGTAGTCGTATTGTCCCTGTTTACTGAGGTTTAAGAGCATTTCGTTATCACCATATTGTCACATGTCAAATGACTGCAGTGTTTACTGGCTCCAATCCGTGCTCAGATGTGATCAGAAAACCTTGTGTTATTGACTCACTGTTTGGTTATGTTTAGGAAAAGACTGCAGTCCTGAATCAGGTGACTAGTTGTGGGCGTTTATTGGCTCCTTTCAGCACCAGTACATGAACACAACGGCCAGTACGGCCAGTAAGAGCCCGGGTCCAGTTTGTGTTCGTTGCTTCACCGTCAGGTTAGGTTTAGGAAGTGACTGTAGTCAGAAACACCTTTTCAATCCTGCATTAAATGACTCTGCCACAGACGTAGGTATTTATCAGCTTGGTTTCAGACACTATCTGGTTAGGTTTAGGAACATATCATAGTGAGGAATCATCACAGGTATTTCTCAGCTCCAGTTTTCACTGATAGGAACACAACACCCTGATACCCTCTGATCAGCACTGATGGGACCACAACAACGACATAAGACTCGGGTTTCAGGTTTGGATTGTCTTTCTGGACACATTTGCACACTATTCGGTTAGGTTTAGGAAACGATCACAGTGAGGACTCAGGCTTCATCAGTCAGATGACTCTCGTTGGTTTAAGTGTTTATCAGATTTGATCAGCACAACAACTGGATGAACTTATGTTTGGGACCAGTTTGGGACCAGTTTGGGTCAGCAACAGCAACACACCTACCTACTGCTTGGTCAGGTTTAGGAAAAGTAGGGATGCACGATAAGTTTTTTTTAAACTGATACCGATAACCGATAACTTTCAGCTCCTAAAGGCCGATATAGATAACACACACATACCTTAGATCATTACATCAATACTATGAACAAAATCAAAACTAGTTTGGACTCTTTAAATGAACAGATATTTATTTTTTCCAATGAAAAACTATTGTCAAGCCTCTCAAACATTTTCATAAAGCTATTAAACAAACCTATTTGATATCTCACATTAACTTAAATAAGGTTCATTACTGACTGATATAAAAAATAAAGACTCCTTGAACTGATGGAAATACATGAGGATTACTAACTGAAAAGGATTTACATTTAAAGGATTTTGGCTTGTGGTTCCATTTTAATTAATACCTTTAATTAAAGTAAATGAGGTTCAGTGATTTTTTTGTTTTTCTATCTCATTGAAACTTTAGATGAGAGAGATGAGGGAGAGGAGAGACTGCTGCTGGCTTGCGCACGTTAGCATTAGCTCGCATTAGCATGATTTCAAAACTCCATGGAAGTGATTGTTATGTTGTAGGTGGCTGATCAGGTTTTACGTATTAAAGCTTGTGCTTCCCTCCTCGTAGAATTCGCTTGGAGGATTCGTCACAAATAACCACCAAACTATCTTCTTCTGAAACTTTAACCAAGTTCCACGCCGCCATGTTTGTTGTGATCAGCGCTGTGCTGCAGGCTGCATTCAAGGTGTAACGCAAATTCCGACGTTCCCTCGTTTGCTAGTCGTTCTTTCAGCTTTTTCTATTTTTTTCTTTTTTATGTGTAACATGTGGGAAAATACTGCAAATATTAATTCAAGTCAGCAACTACCAAAATTATGACCGAGTTAACGAGTTGTTTTCTGGCATGAGGGGGTATTCTTGATTTTCCTTACTGAGTAATCGTTTTTCTGATTATGCCGATATTACTTGAACATAACATTCACTGCCGGTCATTCAAGGCTCAGAGGGAGCGAGACACTGCTGTGTTGACAAAATATATATGTTATCGGGGCTATTCATCGTGATATCGGACTTATCGGGAATGACGTCATAATTTCCTCTAAGGAAAAGATCATAGTTGATCTGACAGCCCTAATCATCAGTATCGGCTAAAGTCTGCAGTCTGGTCAACATCATAACCTTCTTCTCATCAGAAACTGTGGTCCTAGATGACCTGCAGGCTTTCTCCATGAGTCTGGTGGTAGTTACTGGACAGGACCTCAGTTCTGCGGGTTTGTCAAGCGCTCAGAATTATCCCTCTTTCAGCGGCAAAACCACATTTGGTTTGAATAAAAGTAATTAATGAAAGAGATCAGAAGTGATGTGTGTTGAAGAGAAGCAGCTGCAGCTCAGGAGTACATGGTGATCTGCAGTCCTCTCTGATAAAAATCATCAGCACCGCGGGCCTGCTAACAAGAGGCCGTTAACGCTCGGTCGTTAGCACAAATCATAAACAGCTCTTCGGCTTCAACTCGGGCTGTTAAAGCTGCCGGCAGACAAAGGATCCACGTACATGAGCTGGAAATCACACAGCGGCAATAAGAGGCCCTTGGGAGCCAATCAGATTCAGAGGAGCGTAGATTAAAATGCAGGTGAACCAATCAGAGAGCAGAGAGGGCTGGTTAACAAGTGAACGATCCAACGGTATTCAGATAAGAGACTGATTCAGAGGAGGCAGCAAACACCACATCAAAACATCTGGATCTGCAGAAACGATTGACTAAAACCAGAAAACAAGAGACCTGACTGATCTCAAAAGAGTCTCCTGATCAATGATGAAGATGCTACATCAGAGGAATAAATGCAACTTAAATAAGTAAAACAGAAAAAGTCCTGCAGTTAAAATCGCTCCGAATTTACAAAAGATTCCTTTGATCACATTCATGATATTTACAGATAATAGTTAGTGATTAATAACAAGATGAATTACTTATTTTAGGGCAAAAGGTTTTACAGTGTCACAAACTTACCAGTTTCACAACAATAATTCACAATTTTACATAAAAAAGATGTGATTTTGAAACGTAGGAATGTGTCATGACTCGTTTAAAGTTTAAACTGAAAAATATGAGCGGAGCTACAGAGCCCAAAGAGGGCGTGGCTTCATTCAAACTCAGTTTTTCTGTGAATGTCGTGCCAAAAATCACCATCAACAGTGATAGCGCCTATTCCTGATCAAACCGGTCAGTTTAATCTTGTTTCTGTTGCTGAAAGTTTTGATGGAAACAGAAGAAGCAGCAGAACAAATCTGAGAGATGATGAGAGCCATCGATGAATTCATGAATCCACTGTCATCACCTGAGTCTGAGTCTAGTTTAGTAAAGGTTCACCTGAGTCATGAACTGAGGTGATCTTCTGTAGAAATGGTTACTGCTCCTTCTGTCTAAAACAACAACTTCTAACTGGCCTGTTTTGTGACTTAATTTCATGTATTGTCCAGCGATGGTCTAGACTGACCAGACCGACCAGACCGACCAGACCGACCAGACCGACCAGACCGACCAGACCAACCAGACCGACCAGACCAGACCAGACTGACCAGACCAGACCAACCGACCAGACCATACTGACCAGACCGACCAGACCGACCAGACCAACCATTCCAACCAGACCAACCAGACTGACCAGACCGACCAACGACCAGACGACCAACCGACCAACCAGACCAGACCAGACTGACCGACCTGACCAGACCGACCAGACCGACCAGACCAACCATTCCAACCAGACCAGACTGACCAGACTGACCAGACCGACCAGACCGACCACACCAGACTGACCAGACTGACCAGACCGACTAGACCGACCAGACCGACCAGACCAACCGACCAGACCAGACTGACCAGACTGACCAGACCGACCAGACCGACCATTCCAACCAGACCGACCAGAACCAGACTGACCAGACCGACCAGACCGACCAGACCGACCAGACCAACCATTCCAACCAAACCAACCAGACCGACCAGACCGACTATACCTGACCAGACCGACCAGACCGATAAGACCAGACTGACCAGACCAGACCGACTAGACCGACCACTATACTGACCAGACCAACCATTCCAACCATTCCAACCAGACCGACCAGACCGACCAGACCAGACCAGACCAGACCGACCAGACCGACCAGACCGACCAGACGACCAGACCGACCAGACCGACCAGACCAGACCAGACCACCGACCAGACCAGACCAGACCGACCAGACCGACCAGTCCGACCAGACCGACCAGAACCAGACCAGACCGACCAGACCAACCAGACCAACCAGACCAGACTGACCAGACCGACCAGACCGACCATTGACCAACCATTCCGACCAGAAAGACCAGACCGACCAGTCCGACCATTCCAACCAGACCAACCAGACCAACCACCCCAACCAGACCAGACTATACTGACCAGACCGACCAGACCGACAAGAACCCCAGTCAGGTGCGTCCACAGGTGGACTCCAGCCAGAGCTCCAGCTGACTTTCTGCAGAACGACTGTCAGCAGCTGTTTCACCATCAAGTTTGAGATTTTACAAAAAAAAAAAATTCTACAAAAGCAGCGATTTTACAAGTTGAGATTTTTTTGTCCAAAAGTCACCGTTTTGTCATTTCTGTGATTTTCCGTTTTTTTTTTACAGAAAGTTGGTAATTGTTTTTAAAGCTGCAGTTTTCTAAAATGTGTGATTTTAAACCAAAAACGTGTGATATTAAGTCTTTCCCTTCTTCCTCGGCTCGATCACATGACCCCACAGATGTTCACCTTGACCCGGTTTCATTCCAGCAGAGGTCCAGATGTTCCTCCAGGAATCACAGCCTGGTTCTGAGTCGAGACGGTTCCCGCTGCCATCGGGTCGTCTGCTAGTAATTAGAACCTGTGGACGTGTACGTCCTGATGTAAGAGGAGGAGGACGGGGAGGAGGGGTGAAAGGCATCACCGTGGCAACTGCAGCACATCGACCGCCGGCTGTTGGGTCAGCAGCGGGTCAAGTGGTTCAGAGCGTCGACAAACCACAAGCAGCGACCTTCGACCTCCACCATCATGGACGCTGACAGGGTGTGTGCGTGTGTGGTAGTGTGTGTGTGTCCACTGAGCTTCAACAAATAGAAGAGAAGAAGAAACCTGTGGGCGTGTCTGAAAACGTCCTCACAGCTTCAGCAGGATTCAAAGGTTCATCCAGATGTTGCTGATCATCACCTGCATGACAGCAGATGTTTCTGAAGTTTTCAGATGTGCGTTCACACTAGAGGGAAAGACATCAGCAGTGGTCTCAGAGACAAAATCCCTGCGGGATGTCAATCTGGAGATGGTTTGGAGATCCAAACACTCTTCAGAGAGATCATGGGAGCAGGTTCTGAACAAACCAGCAGACTTCTGGAACAATGATCCAGAGACACCAGAACCACGTTGGAGGAAACCAGCAGGAACACCTCAGAGCCACTGAAGCACGGCGGTGGAGGGGTGATGATCTGGGCCTGTTTTATATCCACAAGAACCGGACGTGACTGACTGGACCAGGAGGAAGAAGATCACAAGTTCTTGTTCATCTGAGGTCGTATTCGTCAGCACGAACACCTGCTGTGATCAGAACCGGAACCGCAGAGACCAACTGAGCTGACTTTCAGCAACCTTAAAACGCTAAATCACCATTGACAAAATTCACCAAGAAACGTTTGGCAGGAATCAGTGAAGCCCCGCCCTCTCAGAGCTCCGTAGCTCCGCCCCCAGTTACAGTGGAGTCAAAACTTTTTTCCTGAAATAATGACTTTATTTCTAATAGTTGTTTTTTGTGTAACAGGAACTTTTTTTTATTTTTGTTGTGAAGTCGCAGCTTTTGTGAAATTTTGTTGTAAAAACATCACATTTTTTCTTCTTCAGACTCCTGGAGTAAGAAACCAACTTTGTGTAACAAAAGTTTCAATTTTACAAGATTATGACTTTTTAGACTTTTCAATCGCAGAAATGGGACTTATTTTATCTCAAAATTCTTTGAGACTTTTTTTACCCTAAAATTACATTTTTTTTTCACAAGTATCGACTTGAAATTGGAAGTTTTGTAAAATAACAACTTTTTTCCTAAAATCTCAAATTTTGTTGTCATGTCTCTAATTTTAAATTTCATACTTTTTGTCGTGAACTTTTGAAATTGTGTATTTTTGTTGTGAAAAATTCTAATTGTTGTTGTAAAACTGCAACTTTCTGATCTAAAGTGATTCCTGGCTGCTCTCTTCACGTCAGTCATTCATTTTTTCTTTTTTTTCCACATTCGTGATGTGATTCAGACGAACGGTCCGTAAATTTTCTCATTTCTAAAACTTTGTGGTTATTGATGACATCACAGCCTCTGTTGACTGACGTCAGGTCAGTTATCTCCAGGCTCTTTTCAAAGCTGTCCGTCAGCCGACAGCTGCTGGGAGCATCACGTGTCATCAATTATTAACGAGGTGTATTAACTGGATGCTCGTTCTGCATTCAGAGACGTGTCAACAGGAAGCCTCGCTGGAGTCTGTTGGGGGCCGAAGGGCCACGTGGAGCTGCAGCGGCCTCCTCCGAATGATCAATGGAGCCACTGCTACTGTGTCTCTGCATGGGCCCCGGGGCCCCGATAACACCGGGGCCCCGATAACACTTAACAGTCTTTGACGTGTTTAGAGACGCAGAACAACAGCTCCATTTCTAACCATGTGTTTACAGCTCTGATATAAACATTTATTCTATTCTAAAAGCTCCGCCCCCTTTTTGGCTGAAAACAACCTGTTAAATTTGACTGATGATAAAAACAAAGTTTACATTTTTTAACATAAATGTGTTGATTTGTGTGCCAACAGGAACCTCAGCGTCCCTCATTATTATTGTTCCGCGGCGTCTCCTGTTTACGTCAAAAACACGATAAAAGTCCGTTACAATGTCCAGATCAATCAGGTGCCGTTTCCTTTTACTAGTGTACGATGTTTAAGAAAGTCACAAAAAAATGTTTTTAAAAAATCACGTAGAAAAGAGAGGCATCAGTGAAAGCCTCACCCCCTGTAGCTCCGCCCAACTTCATAGTCACAAAACAACAATTTTTAAAGAATCGCAAACCTTTAATGTAAAATTACTTTCTTATGTGGTAAAATTGGTAATTTTGTTTAACTGCAAACTTTTGAACTAAATCAGATGTTTTGAAGAATTTTTGTTGAAGAAAAAGTTTTGTCATAAAAACTTGAATTCTGCAAAAATCGTGACTTTATGTTGTAAAATTGTCCTTTTGTCATAAAATCACAAACTTTTCTTAAATTGTTAAATTTGAATTTGAATTAATTTAGTTATTTTTTTGTTGTGAAATTGAAAATAGGATTATTTTTCTAAAACCAAAACATTTTTGTTTAATCACTTATTCTCCTAAAATCACTTGTTTTTGTCATAAAAATTTTAACTGTTTGTCATAAAATTGCACATTTTTCTTTTAAAATCGTAAATTCCAAATCTTTGGCAAAATCAAAACTTTTTAACTTAAAATAACGATTTTTCTATGTTGCAAATTTCAATTAAAAAAAAAAAACAATTTTTTTTGGTCATAAAATCATGAATTTAAAAAAGGAGGGGGGAAAGAAAGCGGTTTCAGACTTTATCGCCTCCAAACCTCCAGATAAAGTTTTTATCGCCTCTTAAATCTGAAACATCAAATCTTTCTGGAGAATTCCAAGGAATCCAGCAACAACACGTCCTGATACGTTTACGTCTATAAAACAAGACTGAACAATCAAGACTGAAACACGAAGACTCTGTTGGTCCAGATGTGGACGTGTCCAACTACACTCAGACCAGATGTTGCACGTCCACATTAGACACAAAACACAAATAAAACTGCTGTCATCAGATATGTAGAAGATGAAATAAAACCAACGAGGACAAACGAATAATCGACTACTTGACCAAAGATAAATCACAAAGGGATTTAAAAGAGATTTAAAAGGCTGTAAAGAGACAGAAAACTGCTGCTAAGATGCACAACGTGACAGAAAAAGCAGAACATCGTATGAAAAACATTCAAAACAACTGAAAATGAACGTGAAGCTGCTGCAGGAAAATACAAAATAATGTTTAAAAATAGACATAAAGCAAAAGCAAAGATGGCTGGAAATAGATGAAAGAGAAGCAAAGTGAAAACTGCTGACTTCAGAAGAGACGGTAGAAACCTGGACACCAACCAGAAGCCAACAGTCGGCCGTCTCACGCTGAGGAACCATCTGCTGGTGACTGTGGCAGCGTTTGGAGAGTTTCTGACCACAAAACTGGATTCAACAGAAAAGTCCAACTCTGCTGAGACGAAAAGGAGCTGAAACTCATCCTGAGACGTCCAGTTGCTGCTGCTAAGGGAGGATCCAGGAGCTACATCTGCTCTCAAACTGAAGCTGCTGAATAATGGGGGTACTTGGGGTTGCATGTTTTACTTAATTTTGTTTCTGCTGTCATTTGGTGTCACAGTGAAGAAAGAAACACTGTTGTTCATCTGAGGTTCTGTTTCTTCATGAGCATAATAAGGCTTCTTCTTCTCTTCTTCTCTTCTCCTCTTCTTCCTCTCTCCTCTTTGATCAGGCATCAGTGCGTCTCCAGCTGTCTTCCAGATGTTTGAAGCCTTCATCTCTGGTGGACATCATCCCACCAAGACCTCCGACCTCTAGTTGATCCAAAGACGATCGAGCTGGAACCTCAGCTGCTTTAGCACATGCTAACCCCTGATGCTAACGAGCACCTGCACAGGTAGACTCAAGCTCCTCCCCCTTTATCCTCCAACCACTGAGCAGCAGTTGTGATTTTGTAAAATTTGAGATTTTATAACAAAAATGTCCAAAAAACTTTTAACGTTGTAAATTTATATGAAAAAAATTGTGATTTCAGGACATAAAGCTGCAAGTATGCAACGTTCACAGTCAAGTCGTCATTTTACTTCCAAAAGTCACAATTTGGAATTTTATGATCAAAATTAGCTTTTTACTGCAAAGTTGCAACTTTAAAAAACAAGCAATAATATTAAGACAGAAAGTCATAATTTTATATTAATTTTTATAACGTCAATATCCTTTTTAAATTGCATCATTAAGTAAAATTTAAAATTTTGCCAAATTCCCAATTTAAAAAAAAATTGTCTTTTTGGCATCAAGGTGTAATTTTACATAAAAAAGTTGGAATTTTCAAAAAGTAACTTTGAGAAATGTACAATTTTACAAAAAAAGGGGGACTTTTTATAACAAAAAGTTGCAAAACCCAAATTTGGGAAATTGTACATAAATAAAATTCTTGATTTTAGGACAGAACTTCACAGTTATACAAAATTAACAATTTTAGTTGTAATTTTATGTCTAGAAGTTGGGATTTTATGAAAATTATATTTTACTACAAAAAGTTTAAAAGATAAAAAGTTGTGATTTTGTAAATTTTGTGATTTTTTTTCACATTTTTACAAATGACAGAAATTAAGTTTTTACAACCAAGTTGTGATATCGTGAAATTAGCTATTTTAAAACGAAAATGACTGATTTTAGGATATTAAGTTGAAATTGTATGTAAAAATGTTTAAAGTTTGCAGATTTTAAAATAAAATGTTGTGATTACAGGATATAAAGGTGCAGTTTATGAAACAAAGTTGGAGTTTTATGTTAAAAAGTCACAATTTTGCAAAATTTGAGATTTTATCAGAAAAATTTTTTTTTTAGAAAAAAAAAGTTGCAATATTGTGTAATTTACAACTTTACAGTAAAAAGTTTTGATTTTAAGATAGAATGTTCTAGATTTAATAATTGAATAGTTGAATATGTTTCATAGTCCAATGTTTCATAATTTAATAATTAGATTGTTGAATAGTTTGATATGTTTCATAGTTTAATAAATTAATGGTTGAATATGTCGTCATGTTGAGGCCGTCTTCTGGTCCATCACTTTCTGTCAGTTTTACACGTTAACGTTTTATTCCTGACAGGTTTGGCTCCACTGGTTCTCAGGACTCTGGAGCTCTGATCTGGACTTCATCCAGAAGACTCAACGTTTGACCGACCTGCTTAAGCTCCACATTAAATATGCAGATTTATACTCCAAGTTCACTCCAACCTCCAAACTTCAAACCTAAACTCTGGAGGGAAAATGCTCCAGAAATGCTCTGAAAGTCCTCAGAAGGACAGAAGATCTTGGCCTGTTCTCGTCTCCACCGACTGGAAACTTCCCTGCTCTGACATGTGAGTGTGGACAGAGACGTTCGGGCGTGGGGGGGTTCACAGGGGGAAAAGGCCGCTTTTGTTACCGTGGGAACAGACGCTTAACAGACAAGGCGCTCAGCCGTTGACATGGTAACGAGATTCTTATCTCTGTCAGCCACTCAGCCTGTGTGTGTGTGTGTGTGTGTGTGGGGGGGGGGGTGTGTGTGTGTGTGGGGGGTGTGGGGGGTGGGGGGGGGGGGGGGGGGGGGCTCGAATACAGTGAGTCTTTCAGCCAGGCGGGTTCCAGGTTTAACTCTTAAGAAGACCTGGTTTACCATCAAATAATCCTCAAACAGAGTTCACATGGGTCTTTAGAGAGTTCCCTGGGGTCTTAATAGAGTTCCCAGGAGTCTTTAAAGAGTTCCCAGGAGTCTTTAAAGAGTTCCAAGAGGTCTTTAAAGAGTTCCCAGGGGTCTTTAAAGAGTTCACAGGGGTCTTTAAAGAGTTCACAGAGGTCTTTAAAGAGTTCCCAGGGGTCTTTAAAGAGTTCCCAGGAGTCTTTAAAGAGTTCCCAGAGGTCTTCAGAGAGTTCTCAGGGATTGTCAGAGAGTTCCCATGGGTCTCTAGAGAGTTCCCAGGGGTCTTTAAAGAGTTCCCAGAGGTCTTTAAAGAGTTCCCAGGGTCTTTAAAGAGTTCACAGGGGTCTTTAAAGAGTTCACAGGGGTGTTTAAAGAGTTCACATGGGGTCTTCAGAGAGTTCCCAGGGGTCTGGAGAGAGTTCCTAGGAGTCTTTAAAGAGTTCCCAGAGGTCTTCAGAGAGTTCTCAGGGGTCGTCAGAGAGTTCTCATGGGTCTTTAGAGAGTTCCCAGGGGTCTTTAAAGAGTTCCCAGAGGTCTTAAAGAGTTGCCAGGGGTCTTTAAAGAGTTCATAGGGGTCTTTAAAGAGTTCACATGGGGTCTTCAGAGAGTTCCCAGGGGTCTTTAGAGAGTTCCCAGGGGTCTTTAAAGAGTTCATAGGGGTCTTTAAAGAGTTCACATGGGGTCTTCAGAGAGTTCCCAGGGGTCTTTAGAGAGTTCCCAGGGGTTTTTAAAGAGTTCACAGGGGTCTTCAGAGAGTTCCCGGGGGTCTTTAGCGGGTCCCAGGAGTTTTTAGATAGTTCTCAGGAGTCTTTGGAGAGTCCCGCCATACTCCTAATGGACAAGGATGTCTGAGAACTTTCAGGAGGAAGTTCTGTTCAGGATGCAGTCCCAACACTATTGTGATCTGTGGAGTGACGATTGATTAAGTTGTTGAACCGAGAAGGCAGACTGTCTCAGGACCATTCCAATATGTCCCCAGACCATCCAGGATGTCTCCAGACTGTTCCAACATGTCCCCAAACCCATACAGGATGTCTCCAGACTGTTCCAACATGTCCCCAAACCCAACCAGGATGTCTCCAGACTGTTCCAACATGTCCCCAAACCCAACCAGGATGTCTCCAGACTGTTCCAACATGTCCCCAAACCCAACCAGGATGTCCCCAGACTGTTCCAACATGTCCCCAAACCCAACCAGGATGTCCCCAGACTGTTCCAACATGTCCCCAAACCCAACCAGGATGTCCCCAGACTAGGGATGTTCCTGGCGACTAATTTCCCTGTCGACTAAACGAAAATTTTAATTAAGACTAGTCGACTAGTCTAAAAAAAAGATGCGCTCCAGCCTGGAAGTTATCAGTTTGCGTCCCGGTACGGTGTATTCGGGCTCAACATATTCCATTAGCTTCCTGAAGCCTTTACCTTCCACAAAGTTAAGTGGAAGCATATCTTGCGAAGTCATTATCGTGATGAGCTGTGTTATCCTCTCAGACCGGACGGGAGAACACGCTAAACAATGTCAAATCGGCCTGAGTGTCGCTAGCACCGCTAGCATTAGCAGCCCTCATCTCGTGCAGATTAACATCCAAATGCTTGAGTGGAATGTGGTTGCGCATTGCTCCAGTTGAGTGATTGTATGCCAGTTGTTTCTGACACAGTGTACATACTACCTTGTTTTCATTTTCTAGATTAAATTACTGCCAAACTGCGCTGGTTTTGCGAGACTATCTTCCCACCGTGACGTTTTAAAACTCCAGTCTACTCGAGCATTGCTGCGGAGAGGGGGACTGCTGTCTGACGGCTCTGTAGCCCCAACTAGTGGCGGGCGGCTGTATGACAGTTAAGCGGCCTTGTACATGAATAAAACACAAATTGGTTTAAACGACTAATATTTCTGGTGCCGACTAGTAAGTGGGCGGACGTTAAATCGTTTAGACGACTAATCGCGTGCGTCCCTACTCCAGACCATTCCAACATGTCCCCAAACCCATCCAGGATGTTTCCAGACCGTTCCAATATGTCCCCAAACCATGAATCAAATGTTCAGTTTTCAGGGTTGGAGAACATTAAATTCTGCTTTCAGATCCAACAGCAGCTCAGACGCCGTTACCTCCACCTTCCCGTACGTCTGGGAGGTGGAGGTGAACAGAGTCAGGTAGCAGCTTATGAATGAGAGTCTGTGGGGGAAAAAAAGAGAGACTTGAGCAGCCCCCCACACAAAGAGGGCATTTAGAAAGCCAGGGGCCACATCTGGAGGGGGGCTGAAACACCTACCAATTAACCACAACACCTCATCCTCCCTGAGAGGGCCGCCACGGCGACATGCTCGCATTTCACTCTGATTTTATCGACTTTCTTCCTGCTTCAGCTTCGGTTTCAGTGGTTTCCCTCTGCTCCTCCGCTACACATGGATTTTTTCACCTGATATCCTCGTTGTAACGTTTCCCAGCAAATGATTCAGACAGAAAACAACGAGGGATTCTGAGGTAAAACTTTGTGCTTTAGAATCTCCAAGCAGCTCAATAACGAGGTTTATTAACAACATACAGCCCAGAGGCTGGGTTCAGGCCACACCCACACATTTAATTGGCCAGTCAATCTGAAACACATTATCCAATCAGAGATGAGGAGCTCCAGATATTTAATTTAATCTGAATTTAATCAGGTATTAAATTTGATTAAATCTTCAAATCACTATTGTCATGCTAACAGTGATTAGTTAGCATCACTGATCGCAAGAGCTAAGCTAAACTAAAATAGAAGTATGAAATCAGATAGTTAGCTTCATTGTTAGCATGAGCTAAGCTAAGTTAAAATAGAGGTATTTAATCTGAATGAGTTGGCATCACTGTTAGCATGAGCTAATCTAAAATAGAGGTATTTAATCAGAATTAGTAAGCATCACTGTTAGCATGAACTAAGCTAAAATATAGGTATTTAATTTGAATTAGTCAGTGCCACTGTTAGCATGAATAAGCTAAAATAGAGGTATTTTTTTCAGAATTAGTTACTGTCACTGTTACCATAAGCTAAGCAAAGCTAAAATAGAGGTATTTAATCAGAATTAGTGGGTGTCACTGTAAGCGTGAGCTAATCTAAAATAGAGGTATGCAATGCAGATTTAGTTAGCATCACTGTTAGCATGAGCTAAGATAAACTAAAATAGAGGTATTTAATCAGAATTAGTTAGTGCCATTGTTAGCATGAACTAAACTAAAATAGAGGTATATATTCAAAATTAGTTAGCGTCACTGTTACCATGAGCTAAGCTAAGCTTAAATAGAGGTATTTAATTCAGATTCAGTTAGCATCACTGTTAAGATAAGCTACACTTTAGAATCGTTAGCATTAGCATCATTAGTTTTCATTGTTTTTAACTTTCTGTAAATCTGGACATTTGTGACTCAGTTCTGGAGCTCCTGGTGGGTTGAAACTGGTTTCTGCTCAACCAGTAACATTTCACATTCCCAGTTAATTTCCTGTTAAATTCCCCCTCGTTAAAGAAGCCAGCTGACCACAATGAGACATTAAATGATGTCTGTGCAGGCCGTTCACACGTCCATGTCCAGGAGCTCTCTGTCCTGTGATCCCCCCCCACTCCCTCCCTGTGGTTTGTTTCCATGGCAGCAGGGGGCGGAGCCGCAGATATTATCACATAAATGATGTGAGAAAAGCTGCAGGCGCTGATGTAAGAGACCGTGAGACAAACGTCTACTGTCGACATGGTTTCTATTTATAGAGGACACACTGAGGCCCAGGAGGGCTGAACACCCCCCCCCCCCCCCCCCCCCCCAGGCAAAAAAACCTCAACTTTGTCTTTGTTGCCGTCTGATGGACGGAGGCTGACGGTCCAACACCCAGCAGCTCTGCTGCAGCGATCAGCAGCTCGTCTCCTGTCAGTCAGACGTCGTTTATTACAGCTGCTCGAACCACAGCTGGAAACCGGCCTGATGCAGTCCAGACCCGTCAGCCTCTGGACACATCTGGAGCTTCATGAGCCCCACAAATACAACGACAAGGAACCTGGAACGTTTTTCCACTTTTCTCCACGACCCCCAAACGCTCTGACTGACAGTTAAACAATGTCTTTATAAAAATAAAAAAAAAAACACTCTAATTCTGGTTTTCACACTACTGAAGAGCTAAGAGCTGTAGTTCCTCCACCGACCACCAGGGTCCAGCGCCAGTCAGCCTCCACTGACCTCCCTGGTTACAGCAGAATGAAAACGCACCTGCAGGCAGGTGAAGACGACGGTTTCCCACCTTCAGCCTCCAGGTCCAATCAGTGACGCTGCTGAATATGACTTTACGTTTACTGCGGTCCTTTATGGAGCTCAGACGTCATAACGGAGCAGATGAAAGCACGTTTTACATGAGCTGGTGGATGTGGAGCACCAGGCTGCAGGAAACTGTCGTCCTGTCAGAAATACGAAGACGAGGACGAAGAGCACGACCAAGAGACAGTAACACACCGGGACAGGGAGAGAGTTCAGACCTCCGGGGTCGACGCAGGACCCGGACCATCTAGACCAACCTGGCAGCACAGATGGGACGTTGTTCTCAGATATGGTCCTTTTCACATCTCTGAAGGGGGACTCCTAGTCCGGTCTGGTCCAGTCAGGTCCAGCCTTCCCTCCAGACCTGCTCTGGATGACCTGCAGGTGAAGGGCAAACGTTCTCCAGCATCTCCTGACGTCTCCCTCAGTGACGTCATGGAGGTGGATCAGGTGGATCGGGTGGATCAGGTGGACCAGGTGGACCAGGTGGACCAGGTGGACCGGGTGGATCGGGTGGATCGGTTGGATCGGGTGGACCGGGTGGATCGGTTGGATCGGGTGGACCGGGTGGACCAGGTGGACCAGGTGGACCAGGTGGACCAGGTGGACCGGGTGGATCGGGTGGATCGGTTGGATCGGGTGGATCGGGTGGATCGGTTGGATCGGGTGGATCAGGTGCTCCCCGGACGCGCTCGTGTGGCAGTTTCCAGAAAACGGTGCTACACAAACCATCTCTGGTAGACAGATGGCGGCTCTGTGTGAGGAAGAGACTCCATGATACCTCCTCCTCCTCCTCCTCCTCCTACTCCTCCTCCTCCTCCTCCTCTCCAAACTTCCCCCACACTCCTTTCTGGTGGCTCTGTGCTCAAAGACACTTCCTGCTCATCTGTTCCCAACCATTTTCTGGAACGAGTGAAGTATGAGTGAAGAATGAGTGAAGAACGACTCTGAAGAACGAGTGAAAAACGACTAAAGAACGACTCTGAAGAACAAGTGAAGAACGACTCTGAAGAACGAGTGAAGAACGACTCTGAAGAACGAGTGAAGAACGACTCTGAAGAACGAGTGAAGAACAACTCTGAAGAATGAATGAAGAATGACTCTAAAGAACGAGTGAAGAATGACTCTGAAGAACGAGTGAAAAACGACTAAAGAACGACTCTGAAGAACAAGTGAAGAACGACTCTGAGGAACGAGTGAAAAACGACTAAAGAACGACTCTGAAGAACAAGTGAAGAACGACTCTGAAGAACGAGTGAAGAACGACTCTGAAGAACGAGTGAAGAACGACTCTGAAGAACGAGTGAAGAACACTGAAACGACTCTGAGAACGAGTGAAGAACAAGAACTCTGAACACTCTGAAGAACGAAAAGAACGAGTGAAGAACGACTCTAAGAACTGAAGAACGACTCTGAAGAACAGTGAAGAACAACTCTGAAGAATGAATGAAGAACGACTCTAAAGAACGAGTGAAGAATGACTCTGAAGAACGAGTGAAGAACAACTCTGAAGAACAAGTGAAGAACGACTCTGAGGAACGAGTGAAGAACGACTCTGAAGAATGACTGAAGAACGAGTGAAGAACGACTCTGAAGAACGAGTGAAGAACAACTCTGAAGAATGAATGGAGAATGACTCTAAAGAACGAGTGAAGAGCGAGTGAAGAACGACTGAAGAGCGAGTGAAGGACGAGTGAAGGACGACTGAAGAACGAGTGAAGAACGACTGAAGAGCGAATGAAGAACGAGTGAAGGACGAGTGAAGGACGACTGAAGAACGAGTGAAGGCCCTCCTCCCAGCAGGTCTGACAGGTGCAGCCAGGTGTTCCTCACCACCAGCTCCAGGTGAATTGTCCCCAGCAGGTGTGAAAGCAGATGTTTGAGGAAGCCTGCTGCTCAGAAGCACTCAGGCGTGTGCTAACACAACGCTAACAGGGAAAGACGGCAGCAGTGAGCCCAGTATTTGCAGGCTGAAGGAACGTGGCTGGAGCTTCTAGAACATGGCGGAAGTGTTGCAGGAATGACGTGGAGTCCATGACATCACAGTGAGGAGACGACTGGACCAGCAGCTTCTATTCCAGGACGGCTGCTGCCAGATGTTTCCGTCCTCTGACTGGTTGAACATCTGTCCAGCGGTGTCCCGAGGTGGGTTTTTCCCGCCTCCTGGACATCAACGTCCGGTCCAGAAGAACCAGAATAACTATTTATATCAACGAGGACAATCAGGATGAGACGAGACAACGGACGTCCAGGAACCTGAGCGTTGCTCCACAACCTGCTGCTGAAGGTGGACCTACAAGTACCTGGATCACGGGGGTTCTTAGGATTGTCCACGTTCCTGTCTGGGCTCCAGTTTTAAAGAAGAAGAGAAGAAAGTTCTAGGCTGTTGCTCATCTGGAGGTAAACCTTCTAAATAATCAGACCATCAGAGATTTAAAACATTTTCCAGAAACAAACATGGAAGTAAAAGAGGCAGTTTGGAGTTTTTCCTCCTGTCAGGATCTGAACTCCAACGGGCCAAAAACAAAGAGCGAGTGTCCTCCAGAACAGGAGGTCAGGGGTCACCCATCACATGCTGGAGGCGCCGGGTCACATGTCGTCCTCCTGATACCTGAACGCACCAACTCAGATGTTGCTCAACAGCCTCGGAGTAAACAGAGGACAGACTCGGTCCACTGCTTTCACCCAGTAAAGAGAGACGGAGTCAAAGAACCCAAGATCTGCAGAACCACAACGGCCTCCAGGTCCCCTCACTAGGTCCTCTCCAGGTCCCCTCACCTGACCGAGACAGACCACCACCAGGAGACAGAACGTTCCCCAAGAACCCGACAGGGACGACACCGTCCACCGCTGTTCCTGACAGCGACTGTTCACTCAGCGCCGATGGAAAACCGACCTGGACGGAGACGCTAGAAGACTTGAAGACGACGAGACAAAGAGATGCCAGGAGACACGAAGACGACGAAGACGACGAGACGCCAGGAGACACGAAGATGACGAGACGCCTGTAGTGGTCCGAGGAGAAACCTGCTGGACCACAGTAGCGGGAGAAGAAACGAGACCTGAAACTAGCGCTGCCAGAGATGAAATGAGCTCCATCGGTCACAGTTGCCCAGTGGGCCGGGCCAGGTCTGGAGCTGGTCCCACTGGTCCAAGTGGATCTCTGCTGGTCTGAGTGGAGTCTTGTTTTAAAGACAATACGGATGTTGTGCAGTTGGTGCTACCACCAGACCCCCATGAAGGACCCGGGTTGGTCACCTTTCATCACATGAAGGTTGAACCTCACAAAGATCCAACGTGGTGCTAACATTAGCATTAGCATTAGCTGCTGCAGTCAGGTAGCTTTCTGTGAGTAAAAGGACAGCAGTGTTTCTCTTCCGATATGGTAACTGGTTGATCAGTCACAGGTTGGAGAGGCCTCTGTCCAGGACAGAAACTAACGCTGATTTAATTATTGACTCTCTGTAAAAACAGTCTGATAAGATACGTAGAAGTCGGCCCCAAACACTTCAGCAGGACGGGTTAATGATCTGTGACGTTTAAGAGGTCAGTTAGAGCTACACACAACTTCAGAAATGAGTTTAACGGTGCGTGACTCGTAATTATCTCTGGTACATAAACAACAAGGACAAAAACACTATGTTTATGGTTTTGATGATGGATGGATGATGGATAGAAGAATGGATGGATGTTTTTTTCTGACTCTTCTATCTTTGAATACATAGATATAAAACAGAATTCCAGAATTTCAGCAAACAATTTTTTTTAACTTATTTTCAATTATTTACCATTTACACATCATTCATTTATTTTTTTCCGTGTGACTGCAGCTCTCAGATTGAAATATGCTGAAGCTCGTACATATAAACGAGGCGTCGCCGCCATCCTGCAGACGTGAAGGAGCTCCAACAGGTGAAACGAGGACAGAAACTGCGGCGAGTCCTTCAGACGGTCTGAGTGCAACCCGACCTGCAGGAGCAGCCATCAAATATTCAGCAGCTCCTTCTTTTAGCGTCTTGGACCCTCCAGGAAACAAACTGTCTGTGCAGCAGCATCACAGCCTTCATCTGCCTCCTTCAACACCTGATCTGTCCGTGTTCCACTTTTTCCATGCTTCATGTTTAGTTTTCTGCAGCTGCAGGGAACGCTGGACACCACTTGATCTATTTGAACTCATTCATTCATCTTGAGCAGTTTGATTCACTGTTTAATTTTCCAAATGAGCCAAAAGGAAGAAATCTGAATCTCTGATTATAGATCAAAATATTCAGCCGTTTCCATCCAACAGCGTAACTGGATGGAATACAGAATGATCATTATTTTGATCCTGATGACACAAGGATGCGTTAAGAGATGAATAAATGCACTTTTAACAAATCCAACAAACTAAACTGCGCGGTAAACTGCACTCCGCTCTGGTCCTGTGGGACGAGAACAGCATAGCGCTGCAAAAATCTTTTTATTAGCAGCTATTGGCCTGGAAATATTCAGTCTCAAAGCAACAAAAGTCCAGCAGGTCTTTCAGGGTTGGGCTCGTTGCAGTCAAGCGCTGACAGTCCACCAGTCATACAATGATTGACAGCAGGTTCTGGGATGATTGACACCAGGGTTTGGGATGACTGACAGCAGGTCGAGGGATGATTGACAGCAGTTTCTGGGATGATTGACACCAGTTTCTGGGATGATTGACACCAGGATGATTGACAGCAGGTCGAGGGATGATTGACACCAGTTTCTGGGATGATTGACAGCAGGTCGAGGGATGATTGACACCAGTTTCTGGGATGATTGACAGCAGGCCGTGGGATGATTGACACCAGTTTCTGGGATGATTGACACCAGGGTTTGGGATGATTGACACCAGGGTTTGGGATGATTGACACCAGGGTCTGGGATGATTGACACCAGGGTTTGGGATGACTGACACCAGTTTCTGGGATGATTGACACCAGTTCGTGGGATGATTGACACCAGAGTTTGGGATGATTGACAGCAGGCTGTAGGATGGTCGCAACTTTCACAACTTTTTGTAGAAAAATATAGATTTTCCCAAATTTGCAGCTTTTCATATAAAATGATCACATTATGTCCTAAAATTGTGAATTTCATAAGAATGCAGCTTTCTGTCAAAAAACCAAGAATTTTTGCTGTAAAACTGCAAATATCCCAAAATTTTTGTTGTAAATTTTCTGTCACAAAATTGTGACTTTTTGTCTCAAACTTGCGAATTTCAAATAACTGCGTCTTTTTGTCCTGTAATCACAACATTATCTTTTAAAATCATGACTTTCACAGCATTTACAATACTTTTAACTTAATAATACACATTTTAGACTTTTAGACCGCAGCCTCTAGTGGTTGGTAGAGGAACTGCAGTGTTGGTCTCGCATTAATCAAGTTCATACCGTTTAATGTTTATCTTTTAAAGTCATGATCTTGCAAAATTTTAGATTTTGTTATAAAAGTTAGCTTTTTATGCCAAAAAGTTCTTTATTTTAGGACAGATGGTTGCACTCATTTCAAATATGTAATTTAACACTAAAAAGCTGCAATTTTGTCAATTTTCGTAATAATTTTTTAAAGTTCCAATATGAAGTTAAAAAAAAGTTGCGATTTATATTATTTCATATTATCTTATTTTATTATAACTTTTCATGAGAAGTAAAAGAAAAATTATACAACTGAAGAGATGTTGATCAGTTCTGATGGAAGTTGAACCCGTTTGTCTCAGCTGAAGGATGAACGAGCTTCTGACATGTTCGCTGGCGTGTCGTCTGACTGCCACTGACTGTCTAATCGCTACCGCCCTTCTGATCGCTACCAGCCGTCTGATCACTACCGCCCATCTGATCGCTACCGCCCGTCTGATCGCTACTGGCCGTCTGAATCGCTGCCGCCCTTCTGATCGCTACCAGCCGCCTGAATCCCTACTGGCCATCTGAATCGCTACCGGCCGTCTGAATCGCTACCGGCCGCCTGATCGCTACCGGCCGTCTGATCGCTACCGGCCATCTGAATCGCTACCGGCCGTCTGAATCGCTGCCACCCATCTGATCGCTACCTACCGACCGTCTGATCCCTACTGGCCACCGTCTGATCGCTGATCCTACCCGTCTGATCGCTACCGATCGCCCGTCTGATCGCTACCAGCCGTCTGATCGCTACCGGCCATCTGAATCGCTACCGGCCTGATCGCTAGCCCCCCGCCTCTGATCCCTACCGGCCGTCTGATCCGCCTACGCCCCTGATCCCCCACCCCGTCTGATCGCTACCGCCCATCTGATCGCTACCGACCGTCTGATCGCTACCGACCGTCTGATCGCTACCGCCCGTCTGATCGCTACCAGCCGTCTGATGCTACCGTCTGATCGCTACCGCCCATCTGATCGCTACCGCCCGTCTGATCGCTACCGATCCACCGACCGTCTGATCGACTACCCCTGATCGCTCCCGCCCTTCTGATACCGCCGTCTGATCGCTACGACCGCCCATCTGATCGCTACCACCGGCCTGATCGCTACCGACCGTCTGATCGCTACCGCCCTTCTGATCGCTACCGGCCATATGAATCCCTACCGGCCGTCTGAATCGCTGCCGCCCATCTGATTGCTACCAGCCGCCTGAATCCCTACTGGCCATCTGATCGCTACCGGCCATCTGAATCGCTACCCCCGGCCCGCTGATCGCTCCCCACCGGCCTGATCGCTGATCCCCCGGCCGTCTGATCCCCACCGGCCGTCTGATCCCCACCGGCCGTCTGATCCCCACCGGCTGTCAGATCGCTACCGCCCATCTGAATCGCTACCGGCCATCTGATCGCGCCGCCATCTGATCGCTACCGGCCGTCTGATGCTACCGCCGTCTGATCGCTACCGGCCGTCTGATCGCTACCGGCCATCTGAATCGCTACCGGCCATCTGAATTGCTACCGGCCATCTGAATCGCTACAGGCCGTCTGATCGCTACCGGCCATCTGAATCGCTACCGGCCGCCTGATCGCTACCGGCCGTCTGATCGCTACCGCCCATCTGATCGCTACCGGCCGTCTGATCGCTACCGGCCGTCTGATCGCTACCAGCCATCTGATCGCTACCGCCCGTCTGATCGCTACCAGCCATCTGATCGCTACCGACCGTCTGATTGCTACCGCCCGTCTGATCGCTACTGACCCGTCTGATCGCTACCGGCTGTCTGAATCCCTACTGGCCGTCTGATCGCTACCGCCGTCTGATCGCTACCGGCCATCTGATCGCTACCCCGCCATCCCTGATCGCTGATCGCTACCCCCGCCCTGATCCCCACCGCCGTCTGATACCGCCTTCATCGCTACCGCCCGTCTGATCGCTACCGGCCATATGAATCGCTACCGGCAGTCTGATCGCTACCGGCCGTCTGATCGCTACCGGCCATCTGAATCGCTCGCCTGAATCGCTACCCCGGCCAATCTGATCGCTACCGGCCGCCTGATCGCTACCCGCCGTCTGATCGCTACCCGCCGTCTGATCGCTACCGGCCGTCTTATCGCCACCGGCCGTCTGATCGCTACCGGCCGTCTGATCGCTACCGGCCGTCTTATCGCCACCGCCCATCTGATCGCTACCGCCCGTCTGATCGCTACCGGCCGTCTGATCCCACCGGCCGTCTGATCGCTACCGCCCGTCTGATCGCTACCGGCCGTCTGATCCCCACCGGCCGTCTGATCGCTACCGGCCGTCTGATCGCTACCGGCCGTCTGATCCCCACCGCCCGTCTGATCCCCACCGGCCGTCTGACCCCCGGCCGTCATCGCCGTTGATGAAGCATCTTTTAACGTGCTGCTACTTGTTCTACACAGATGTCTCAAGGACAGAAGATCTGCAGCTGTCTCAATTCATTAACACAACACCAAGAGGGTAAGACACCAGCGATGGTCTTAGAGAAGCATTATTGGCTGAGAACCACTTTGGGAACGGTGAGACAGATTGTTCACGAGTGGACAACATCGAAGACAGCTGGACAACCGTCAAACTGCATTTCAGCAGAAAACACCTCAGACCTGCTGTGGAGCACGGGGGTGGACGGGCCGAAGATCTGATCTGGTTCTGAAGGGCCATGAGGCCGGTTTATTTCTTTTTTTCTTCAGACTTCAAACCATCCACAGAACGAGAGTCAACAGACACATGAAGCTGTTTGTCATTGGTCCTCAGGTTTATTACAGAGAAACCGCCTACCAAACATTAGATTCCTGCACACGGAAGGGCCCTGAACGTGTCACCATCACTACAGATGTTTTAACAAAAAGGGAAATGGCCCCTTTAATCCCACACAGCTGCGACTGAGGTGACAAAGGAGCCAGCCAATCAGGAAGCAGGATCAGAGATGACCTTTGACCTCAGTGTCGTCAGCAGGACATCAGCGCTGCAGTCTCAGAGGGATAAAGAAATCAAACGCACCTCCTTTCTGCAGCTCCGCTGCCTGAACTCATTTATCCTGAACACACACACACACACACACACATGCATGTGCATGGTGTCGTTGGGGAGTGGTAACTCCCATCATGCACCTCTCCGGCTGTGAGAAGAACTTCTGCTGAGGTTCTGACATCGTGTGAGCGGATGAGACAACAGAATTAAGGCTCTCATCTGCAGCTGCTGATGCATCAACACAAACCTTAATGAAGGTTAATTACCGCTGACGACCTGCAGCTCCAGACCGGCCATAACTGCTGACGGACGCTCCGACTGTTTCCTCTCCGTCTGGTTCTTCTCCTTCTCCAAGTTCACTTTCTACACGAACTAGCTAAGTTCATAGTTCATAGAAATTAAAATGAACTAGTTCAGTTCACCATTTCAAAAAATGAACCGAATAGTTCATTTTTTGTTAATTTTTTAAAATTCTTTTAATGTTGCTGCGAGCAATTATTTGTCAAAATGATTACCACTGTCCATATACTACCCCACCACAAACAGCAATTATTTTATCCAATTTAACTGTCGAAAACTATTGGTCCAATTCTGAATCCTTAACCAACCAGGGTTCACATTAGCATTGAAGGGACAGTCCATGTAAAACTGTCATTTCCGTTTCAGCTTCTCTATACAGCAGCCATTCCCAAACTTCAGAACACCAAGGACCAATTTGAAACGTGAAAAATCTCTGCAGCCCACCGAAACCTTTAATCACAACTGTGATCAACATACAGGACAAGGAACCATGATCCGATATTAATGTAAGGGGTCAACAAATAAGGTGACACTTGTCATATTAAGTTAAGATGACTTAAATAACTTAACTGGTTTGTTTTATTACTTTTTAATGTTTTTTTAATCATGTCATGAATATTTTACAGTAATTAAAAACATTTTTAAAAAAGATTGAGAATTTAAAACACATTTGTTTAATTTTAATGACCTCTCACGGCCCACCTGTAGTACCACGACGGCCCACCAGGGGGCCGCGGCCCACACTTTGGGACTCACTGCTCTACAGTAGATTAAAAATATGAGGAAAAACTTGCTGCCAAATGGTCTTTATTATCAGACAAAAACAGGTCCTTAAGGTGCAAATGTTTTTCCTCCATTTCAATATTTCAATCCCCCCCAGCAGTCGGGGGTCTCCTCCAGCTCTGGGTAACTGTAGCTTCCATCTTCCTGCTTGTTTTAACGTTTGATGATGTAATTATTAGCGTGACTGCAGCGACAGCCGTGTTTCCATGTTTGATTGATTTCCTCAGATACATATCAGGCTCGTTTGTGGTGGATTTTAAATGGCGTTCGATAGAAACCTGGAACGGTTTTGACCGTGCGTGAACTTTGAAAGAGCGTCGTTCACAACTGCCCAGATGAACTCGTTCACGCCCCCCGCTGGTAAGGGGGAAAGAGAGCGAGTTTTGTTCAATGAACGCGTTCAGATTCAACACTGTCCGTTCTGCTCTCAGTTTTCTGGTCTGCTCAGGTTTTTGCTGCTTGAGTCAGATACGACCTCTAGGATATGACCAGAAACGTCACGTCACCAACAAAGAACTTTTCTGCTTAAACGGACACAAAAATGTCCAGAATGGAAAACTGAGTCCTGGGATGAAGAGGAAGCCCAACCATCACACCGCCGCCACCGTGGCTCACAGCTCTCGGCTTTTCCAAACTTCTCATCTATAACCTGAACGTTTAGGAGGAAGAAGAAGCTCCTGGAGAAACTAACGTGACCTCCAGACGCAACAGGAACCCTCAGCAGAGCAGAACCAGGAGCTGAAGGGCAGTGAACAGATCAGAGCGGCGACGCTGAGCAGACGAGTCCGGACACGTCCGAGGCCTCGGCTCACATCAGAGGGAAGCTGGGTGACAAAAGACACGTTCGATTCACCGTCCGCCCTCCGCCGGAGGGATTCAGTCTGCAGAGTCACGCCACATTAACCCCGAACATCCGCTCCCGCTGCCCGTCTCCACCCCTCCGGTGGGGGCTGTTCTTCGAACCGAGCGCACCCTCCCTGAGCGGCCCCGTACGGGTGCGGAGCGTCCAGCGGTTTAACAGCTGTACCGCCCGTCTCAGGCAGCAGGACACACGACACAAACGGACCCCGTCATCTGTTCCACAACAGCTGCACAAACCCAGAGCTGGTCCTGTAATCTCCAGAATCAAACACACCCCCACTTCCTGCCCCCCCCACCAGGATCCTGAAACTTCTACAACTCGTTTCCTCGACCATATCAGCCATTTTTAACGGGAACACGGGGAACTAGCGGTGGGCGGTATAAACGGTATAAACAGTATAATAAATGTAGCTAACGGTGGAGATTTTCTATACCGTCCTCCCGCCACTAGTTGATGATGTCAAACTGGGCCTACTTTGGTCGAAAGTGAATGTGGCAGCGGTTGCAAACGTGGAGCGAGGTGAGGAGGAGGACGTGCTAGTAAAACAGACCGGAGCAACATCGGTCACTTCGTACGAAAAAAAGAATCCGAGCTGGATTTATATTATAAATGTCATTACTGTGTATTCGTTCATGGCGCCATTTCTTACAGTGGAAAAAAACAGCTTTAGGAACATAATGAAGATACTTCATGGACGCTACCAGTTAGCTAGCTGCAGGTACTTTAGCCCAGTGATTCCCAAAGTGTGGGCCACAGCCCCCTGGTGGGCCGTCCAGGGACTGCAGGTGGGCCGTGAGAGGTCATTAAAAATAAACAAATATGTTTTGAATCTTCGATTTTTTAAATATTTGTTTTAATTCCTGTAAAATATTTCTTTAATGATTAGGAAAATATTTAGAAATAATAAAACAAACCAATTCAGTGTTATTCTTATCTTACTGTAAGGCTTAATGTAAGGTGACAAGTGTCACCTTACATTAATATTTGAATTTAGCTTTTAGTCATTTTTTTTTTTTTTTTTACAAAAGAAAAGATTATATATATCGCAATATGTATCGTTAACGCGTTGCTTTAGATTATACTGTAATATAGATTTGAAGCCATAAAGCCCTGTCCTTCGGGGAACACTCCTCCTCCACACACTAAACACCGACTTCATCCCTCCATCACTTCCTTGAAGCATCGTCTGTCAAACAAAAGACGTTTGAAAACGGTTCAAAACTTCGTCGGTTTAAATGTGAAGTTTGAAGACCTGAGAAAAAACATGGTGGTGATGATGTCATGGTTTGGGACCTGAAGATTTCCCCGACTGTCAGGGTGGATGGATGGACCATCATCCACCCATCCATCAATCATCCATCCATCCATCCATCCATCATCCACCCATCCATCCATCCATCCATCATCCACCCATCCATCAATCATCCATCCATCCATCCATCAACCAACCATCCATTCATCCATCAACCATCAACCATCCATCCATCCACCCATCCATCCATCAACCATCATCCATCCATCTATCAACCATCCATCCATTCATCCATCCATCAACCAACCAACCATCCATCCATCCACCCATCCATCCATCAACCATCAATCCATTCATCCATCCATAAACCAACCATCCATCCATCCATCCATCATCCACCCATCTATCAACCATCCATCCACCCATCCATCATCTATCAACCATCCATCCATCCATCCATCCATCCATCCATCCATCCATCAACCATCCATCTATCATCAACCATCAACCATCAACCATCCATCAACCATCAACCATCCATCCATCCATCCATCCATCCATCCATCAACAATCCATCATACGTCCATCCATCATCCATTATCCATCCATCCATCCACAATCCATCATCCATCATCCATCAACCACCCATCCATCCATCCATCATCCACCCATCCATCCATCCATCAACTATCATCCATCCATCCATCCATCAACAATCCATCATCCATCCATCCATCATCCATAATCCATCTTACATCCATCCATTATCATTCATCCATCATCCATCATCTATCATCATTCATTCATCCATCCATCATCCATCCATCCATCAACAATCATCCATCCATCATCAGTTCTTCAAGTTGCAACCAAACAAACCCAACCATCCATCCATCCATCAACAATCCATCGTACATCCATCCATCCATCATCCATCTATCAACAATTCATTATCCATCCATCAACAATCCACCCCTCATCCATCCCTCATCATTCATTCATCCATCCATCCACCCATCCATCCAATCAACAATCCATCGTACATCCATCCATCATCCATCTATCCATCCATCCATCTATCAACAATCCATTGTACATCTATCCATTATCATTCATCCATCATCTATCATCATTCATCCATCCATCATCCACCCATCCATCATACATCCATCCATCAACAATCATCCATCATCAGTTCTTCAAGCTGCAACCAAACAAACCCAACCATTATTGCCTGTCAAACTTGTAATTTTGTGAATGTCTGTATTTCACCAAAACAGTTGGGAAAGCAGTTTTATGAATTTCTTTCTTTTTTCATGATTTGATGTCAGAAAGTTGTGATTTTGCAAAATTTTATATTTTTTGACAAAAATTCCCTTTTTTACAACAAACCTTTGTAATTTTAACATATTAGAATCTCTGTTTTAAGATCTTTATATTTTATGTGCTAAAATCATAATCATAAATAATATAAAGGGGGTATTATTAAGACAAATATGCAACGTGGTGAAGCATTTGTGACTTTATGACATAAAAATGCAAAAATTAATGTTTTACTACAAACATTTGTAGTGTAAATATACAAAGTCGCTTTTCTGAAATTTGTGGTTTTATGATAAAATGTTTTAATTATATGACAAAACCCTCGTTTTACTACAGTCAGTCACGATTTAGCAAATTTTTTTTTTTTTTTTTTTTTTTTTTTTTTTTTTTTTTGGGGGGGGGGGGGGGGTCAAATGGTAGATCGTCCCCTCAGAGCTGGAGGCTCAGCTGTATAAATCAAACCAACCCCATCAGCCCCCCCCCCCATACCAAGCTGGGCCATATAATAGCTTAAAACCCTCAAGCCGAAGCTCAAATTCAAATGAAACATCATCCATCTGCACCACCAACCCCCCCCCTACCCCCCCCCCCCCCCAACACCCCACCCCACCAACCCCCCACCCCGAATCCTTGCGCTGCTTCTCAAATCAAGCGCACCCTCCATTACCTCACTGCAACAGCTCCTGTGTTTTCTCTGCAACAGAAAAGATTCAGCCTCTCTAAAAATTCAAAAATGCACCACACACCTCTTCCTCCCTCCTGCAGACCCCCCACACCCTCCCTCCTCCCGCACCGGACCGCGCTGCATGTCAAACCGCGAGCCCCCCCCTCCCCGGCCCCCAGCCCCCCTGAAGTCCGCAGCCTCACATCAACACTTATCATGTGTGAGCCTATTTTTTTATGCAACATCTCACTTAAATCCCCCCCACCCCACCCCACCCCAGCAAATGCATGCACAAACACACAGGCGTGCGTGTAAACATTGAGACGCGCGGCGCGCTCTCGCGGAGCACGCTCCGGGAGCGGGTCTTTACGCACCTCTGGAGCTGCTGAAGGCGGTGAACCAGGACAGGGAGACCAGCCCGCACAGCCCGAACAACAACGCCGTCAGGAAGGAGACATGTCGGAGCCTCATCTCCGGAGCCCCGGGAGCATGTCCGCGCCGAGGGGGGGCGTGGGGGGGGAGCACGGGCAGGATGGATGGGGGAGGCAGGTAAAGAGGCAGGCGGCAGGTAGAGCCCTGAACGGCAGCGGCGGAGCGGCGGAGCTGCGTCCAGGAGCGCGGCAGCGGCCAGACTGAAGGGGAGGGAGGGAGGACAGGCGGGGAGGCAGCCGCTACCCGAGCCGGAGGGAGGAGACAAACAGGTAGAGAGACATAGGAGGAGGGGAGGAGAGAGAGACGAGGGTGGGGGAGGCAGATTGGTTTAAATAAACGCGATAAATGAAAGGATGGCGGAGCCGCGGCGCGTTAGAGCTGCTGCTGTAGAACTGGAGGAGATAGATCTGCAGTCCTGGAGGAGACAGATCTATAGACCTGAAGGAGACAGATCTGCAGTCCTGGAGACCCCCTCACAGGAGTCCTGGCGGTGCGACAGTCTGCACCTTTAACCTGGTCATTCTAGCTCTTTATTAGGCCGAGATTCACTGATTAACTCCTCCTACAGGTAGACGCCAGGTGGAACTCAAGCTCCTCCCCCTTTGACCTGCAGAAGGAGCAGCTGTTTCTGCTGAAAACTGGAAGTTCAGAGATTTGTGCAACAAAAAACTCACAATTTTCCAAAAGTCATTATTTTCTGACAAAAAAGTTGAAAGTTTTTGTCAAAAATTCACAATTGTCTAAATTTTGTTTTGCGACCGAAGTAGTGAGTTGTGATTTTGCAAAATATGAGATTTTCTTTCAAAATGAGCTTTTTGCAACAAAATGTTCTGAAATTACAAAATTACAACAAAATGGGGAGTTTTAAGACATAAACATTTAGTTAAATTAAATTAACAATTTTCGCAACATGAAGTCATATTTTTATGTCAAAGTCAATTTTTTTCTAATTTTGATGTTTAATGACAAAACAAAAACGTATTAAAACAAAAGTCATGATTTTATAACAAATAGTTGTGAATTTTTACAAAAAATTAGATTTGATGTTGAAAAGTCATAATTCATTCATATGAGATTTTGTGAATTTATTACCTAAAGTTCCAATTTTATGTAAAAAGTTTCAATTTTTTTTGAAAATTGATATTTTATGAGAAATTTTATATTAAGTTTAAAAAATCATGTTTTGTGAAACGTGATTTTAAGACAAAAACATGTATTTTTAGAAAAAAATTTTTTGATTTGATGTCAAGATTTTATGAAAGAATTTTTTTAAGTTACAGTTTGTGAAATTGAGAATTGTTTAACAAACATTTGAGGTTTTAGGACATTAAACTGTATTTATATGAAATTATCAATTTAGAGACAAAACTTTGCTTCTCGTGGGTGGCCCGGTGGTGCAGTGATGGCCGGCGGTCCGTGTATGGAGGCTACAGTCGCAGGTTCGACTCCCAGCCGGAGTGACTCTTCACTGCATGTCTTCCTCGTTCTCTCTCTGCCCCCCTGCATCTATCTCTATCTATTTCTATCTCTATGAGTAAAGGCCACTAAAAAATTGCTTCTCGTGACAATAAGTTGTAATATGGTGAAATCTGCAACATATTTTTGATTTTAAAACAAATTTTTTTATGTCAAATAGTTACTATTTTATGAATGTCAATATTTTTAACAAAAGCTGTAATTTTAAGTCAAAATTTGAACATAAATTTTCCTTGTACAGCAAAACATGCAGTTCTACAAAAATCAAAATTTTATATCAAAATGTAGCAATTTTGCAAAAGTGACGACAAAGTCACCATTTTTTTAATTTTGTAATTTTACAAAATTATTGATTTTCTGACAAAATTTCCTTTTAAAACAAAGTTTCTAATTTGTTTTCTTTTCTTGAGAATCTTTCTTCAACCAAAGTTCCTCCACAATCATTTGACAGAACGACAGAACTTGAAGTTATTGATCCTGAGGCTGGAACTTATTTATGTGACAGAATAATCAATAATCAGATAGAGACGTTCATCCTGACCACTGCTCTGAGGAACAGAGGAACTGGACCAGCTGTTCCCTGAAGACGGACGTCAAAGACACGATGAACAGTGGAAGTAGCTTTGGAGACCCAACGATCCAACGATCCAGAACCAGCAAAACGGAATCAAACCCAGACGTAAAGCAAAGGGGTTTTCAATTGGTCCCAGGGGTCTTCTTCCAAGGGATTCCCAGGGTCTTCAGTGGGTCCCAGGGGTCTTCAAGGGTTCCAGGGTCTTCAGTCCAGGTCCCAGGGGTCTTCAATGGGTCCAGTCTTAGAGTCTCCCAGGGTCTTCAGTGGGTCCAGGTTCTTAGGGTCCAAGGGGTCTTCAGTGGGTCCCAGGGGTCTTCAGAGGGTCACAGGGTCTTCAAGGTCCCAGGGTCCTTTCAAGTGGGTCTTAGGGTCCCAGGGGTCTTCAGGGGGGGTTCCCAGGGGTCTTCAGAGGGTCCTTCATGGGGTTCAGGGGTCCCCAGTCTTCAGGGGGGGTCTTTCAGAGGGTTCCCAGGGTCTTCAGGGTCCTCAGAGGGTCCACAAGTCTTCAGGGTTCCCAGGGGTCTTCAACCGGGTCTTCAGAGGGTCCCCTTCAGAGGGGGTCTTCCTCTTCAGGTGTCCCAGGGGTTCTTTCCAGGGTTCCATGGGTCCCAGGGGGTCTTCAGAGGTCCCATGGTCCTTCAGTGGAGTGGCTTCCCAGAGATCTTCAGAGGGTCCCAGGGGTCTTCAACCCCCCTGCAGAGGGTCCCTGGGGTTTTCCAGGTCTTCCCAGAGGGTCCTTCAGTGTCTTCCAGAGGTCTTCCCAGAGGGTCTGGTTCCTTCAGTGGGTCCCAGGGGTCCTTAGAGGTTTCCCAAGGGTCTTCAGTGGGTCCCAGGGGTCTTCAGTTCCCAGGGTCCAGGGTCTTCATTCCAGGGGGTTCCCAGGGGTCTTCCCGGGGTCCCAGGGGTCTTCAGTGGGTCCCCAGGGGTCTTCAGAGGGTCCCTGAATCTTCAGAGGTTCCCGGGGGTCTTCAGGGTCAGGGTCCCCGGGAGGGTCTTCAGAGGTTCCGGGGTCTTCAGAGGTCCCAGGGGTCTTCAGATGGTTCCCAGGGTCTTCAGAGGATCCGGGGTCTTTAGAGGGTCTTCAGAGGTTTCAGAGTGGGTCTTTTGTTTTGGGTTCAGAGGGTCCCAGGGGGTCTTTCAGCTTCAGTGGGTCCCCAGGGGTCTTCAGTGGTTCCCAGGGTCTTCATGGTTTTTTTTTTAGAGGTCTTAGGGTTCCAGGGGTCTTTCAAGGTCCTCTTCAGATTTTCAGGGGTCCCATGGGTCTTCAGAGGGTCCCCAGTCTTCAGATGGTCCCAGGGGTCTTCATTGTCCCCCCAGGGGTCTTCATCAATGGTTCCAGGGGGTCTTCAGGAGGGTTTCCAAGAGATCTTTTAAAGGGTCTTCCCAAGGTCTTCAGTGGGTCCCAGGGGCTTCAGTGGGTCCCAGTGGTCTTGAGAGATGGTTTCAGGGTCCTTCTGTGGGTCCAGGGGTCTTCAGAGGTCCCAGGATCAGTGGGTCTTCAGGGTCCCAGGGGTCTTCAGGGGTCTTCCCAGGGGTCTTCAGAGGGTCCCAGGGTCTTCATGGGTCCCAGGGGTCTTTTAGAAGTTTCAAGGGGGTCTTCAGTGGGTCCCAGGGGTCTTCAGAGTCCCAGGGTCTTCGAGGATCCCAGGTCTTCCAGGGGTCCAGGGGTCTTCAGAGGGTTCAGGGGGGTCTTCAGAGGATCCCAGGTCTTCAGATCTTCAGAGGGTCCCAGGGGGGGTCCCAGGGGGTTTAAGATGGTTCCCAGGGGTCCTCAGTGGGTCCTGCCAGGGATTTTCAGTGGGTCCCAGGGGTCTTCAGTGGGCTTTCCCAGAGGGGTTCTTCAGGGGTCCAGGTCTTCACCCAGGGGTGTCCAGGGTCTTTCAAGGTGGGGGTCCCCAGGGGTCTTTCAGGAGGGGTCCCAGGGGCTTCAGAGGTCCCAATGGGTCCTTTCATAGGGTTCCCAGGGTCTTCATTAGGGTCCCCAGGGTCTCAGAAGAGGGGTCCAGGATCTTTCCAGAGGGTTCCCCGGGATCTTCGAGGGTCCCAGGGGTCTTCAGAGGGTCCCAGAGTCTTCAGAGGGTTCCAGGGGTCTTCAGAGGTCCCAGGGGTCTTCAGAGGGTCCCAGGGATCTTCAGAGGTTCCCAGGGGTCTTCAGAGGGTCCCAGGGGTCTTTTAGAGGGTTCTTCCTCAGTGGGTCTTGCAGATTTTCAGTGGGTCCCAGGGGTCTTCAGTGGGTCCCAGGGGTCTTCAGATGGGTCCCATGGGCTTCAAAGAGGTTTCAGGGGTTCAAGGGTCCCAGGGGGTCTTCAGTGGGTCCCAGGGGTCCTTCATTGGGTCCCAGGGGTCTTCAAGGTCTTCCAGTGGGTCCCTTTCTTCAGAGGGTCCCAGGGGGGTCTTCCAGGGTCCCGGGGTCTTCAGTGGCTTCCCAGGGTCTTCAGAGGGTCCCAGGGGTCTTCAGAACCCAGTTTCAGGGTCCAGGGGTCTTCAGGGTCCCAGGGGTCTTCAGTGGGTCCCAGGGGTCTTCAGAGGGTCCCAGGGGTCCAGGGGTCTTCAGTCCAGGGGGGTCCCAGGGTCTTCAGAGGTCCCAGGGGTCTTCATTCAGAGTTCAAGGTCCTCAAGAGGGTCCCAGGGTCCCAGGGTTCTTCAGAGTGGGTCCCCAGGGGTCCTTCAGAGGTTCCAAGGGTTTCAGTGGTCCCAGGGGTCTTCAGTGGGTCCAGGGGTCCCAGGTCTTCAGGGTCCCAGGGGTTTGTTCCAGGGGTCTTCAGGGGTCCCAGGGGTCTTCAGAGGGTCCCAGGGTCCCAGGGGTCTTCAGGTGGGTCCCAGGGGTCTTCAGAGGGTCCCAGGGTCTTCAGAGGGTCCCAGGGATCTTCAGAGGGTTCCGGGGTCTTCAGAGGGTCCCAGGGGTCTTAAGATGGTTCCCAGGGGTCCTCAGTGGGTCCTGCAGATTTTCAGTGGGTCCCAGGGGTCTTCAGTGGGCTTCCCAGGGGTCTTCAGAGGGTCCCTGGGGTCTTCAGTGGGTCCCAGGGGTCTTCAGAGGTTTCCAAGGGTCTTCAGTGGGTCCCAGGGGTCTTCAGAGGGTCCCAGGGATTTAGGATCCAGGGTCTTTAGGTCCCGGGGTTCAGGGTTTCAGAGTTCCCAGGGGTCTTCAGGGTTCCCGGGTCAGAGGGTTCAGGGGTCCAGGGTCCCAGGGGTCTTCAGAGGGTCCCAGGGATCTTCAGAGGGTTCCGGGGTCTTCAGAGGGTCCCAGGGGTCTTTAGATGGTTCCCAGGGGTCCTCAGTGGGTCCTGCAGATTTTCAGTGGGTCCCAGGGGTCTTCAGTGGGTCCCAGGGGTCTTCAGTGGGTTGCTATGGTTTTTTAGAGGGTTCCAGGGGTCTTCAAAGGTCCTGCAGATTTTCAGTGGGTCCCAGGGGTCTTCAGTGGGTCCCAGGGGTCTTCAGGGGTCCCAGGGGTCTTCAGTGGGTCCCAGGGGTCTTCAGAGGATTCCAGGGGTCTTCAGAGGGTTCCAGGGGTCTTCAGAGGGTCCCAGGGGTCTTCAGTGGGTCCCAGGGGTCTTCGGAGGTTCGCAGAGATCTTTAAAGGGTCTTGCAGGTCCTCAGTGGTCCAGGGTCTTTCAGGGTCCCAGGGTTCTTCAGTGGGTCCCAGGGTCTTGAGAGAAGGGTCTTCAGGGGTCTCAGGGGTCAGTGGTCCCCAGGGGTCTTCAGAGGGTCCAGGGGTCTTCAGGGGTCTTCAGTCTTCAGTGGGTCCCAGGGGTCTTCAGTGTCCCAGGGTCCTTCAGAGGGTCCCAGGGTTTCTCACTCCAGGGGTCAGAGGCCAGGGGTCTTCAGTGGGTCCCAGGGTCCTTCAGAGGGTTTTCATGGAGGGTTCCAGGGGTCTTCAAGTGGTCCCGGGGTCTTCAGGGTCCCAGGGGTCTTCAGTGGGTCCCAGGGGTCTTCAGAGGGTCCCAGGGGTCTTCGGAGGGTCCCGGGGTCTTCAGAGGGTTCCCCCCAGGGGTCCTTCATGGTTCCCTAGGGTCCTCATGGGGTCCCGCAGATTTTCAGTGGGGTCCCAGGGGTCTTCAGTGGGTCCCAGGGTCTTCAGGGGTTTCAGGGGTGTCCTGAAGTTTTCCAGGGGTCCAGGGGTCTTCATTGGTCCCTTGAGTTCTTCAGGGGGGTCCCAGGGGTCTTTCTTCAGAGGGTTCCCAGGGTCTTCAGTGGTCCCAGGGGTCCTTCAGTGGGTCCCCAGGGGTCTTCAAGGGTCCCCAGGGGTCTTCAGAGGGGTTCCGGGGTCTTTCAGAGGTCCCAGGGTCTTCAGGGTTCAGATCTTCCCAGGGGTCTTCGTGGGTCCCTTAGTTCAGTGTGTCCCAGGGGTCTTCGGAGGTTCCCAGAGTCTTTCTTAGGGTTCCAGGGGGTCTTCAGTGGTCCCTTGGGTCCAGGGGTTTCAAGGGGGCCCAGGGGTCCAGGGGTCTTCAGATGGTCCCAGGGGTCTTCAGAGAGTTTCAGGGGGGGTCAGGTGGGTTGGGTCCCAGGGTCTTCAGAGGGTCAAGGGGTCTTCAGTGCCTCCCAAAGTTTCTTTCCAGGGGTCTCCCGGGGTCTGTGGGTCCAGGGTCTTCAGAGGGTCCGTTCAGGGTCCAGGGTTCAGGGTCTTCCCAGGGGTCTTCAGTGCCTCAGGGGCCCAGGGGTCCTTCAGTGGGTCCCAATTCAGAGGGTTCCAGGGGTCTTGTCCCAGGGGTCTTAGGGTTCCACAGGGGTCAGAGGTGCAGAGGGTCTTCTGGAGTGAGGGGTCCCAGGGGTCTTCAGAGGGTTCCTGGGTCCACAGCAGAGGGTTTGGTCTTCCAAGGGTCTTACAGTCCCAGTCACCAGGGCCCCAGGGGTCTTTGGGTCCGATCTTTCTTCAGGTCTTCACCCAGGGTCCCAATGGTCCAGTGGGTACCAGGGGTCTTCAGGTCCTTCCCAGGGGTCTTGTCCCATCCCAGGGGGGTTCTTCAGTGGGTCTTCGGAGTTTCGCAGATTTTAAAAGGTCTTGCTTCAGTGGGTCCCATTCAGTCCTCCCAGAGTTCTTCAGAGGGTTCCAGGGGTCTACAGAGGGTACCAGGGGTCTTCAGAGGGTCCCAGGGGTCTTCAGTGACTCCCAAGGGTCTTCAGGTCCCAGGGGTCTTCAGGGTTTCCAGGGGTCTCGGTACCAGGGGTCCCAGGGGTCTTCAGTGGGTCCCAAGGGTCTTCAGTGGGTCCCAGAGGTCTTCAGAGGGTCCCAGGGGTCTTCAGTGCTTCCCAGAGGTCTTCAGAGGGTCCCAGGGGTCTTCAGTGCTTCCCAGAGGTCTTCAGAGGGTCCCAGGGGTCTTCAGTGGGTCCCAAGGGTCTTCAGTGGGTCCCAGGGGTCTTCAGAGGGTCCCAGGGGTCTTCAGAGGGTTCCGGGGTCTTCAGTGGGTTCCAGGGGTCTTCAGAGGGTCCTGCAGATCTTCAAAGGGTCCTTCAGGAATGAACCCACAACAGAAGTTGTCTCTCTGGTCTGCAGCGCCCCCTGCTGTCATGTTGAGCTCACGTTCAGAAAACGTTCCTGAGTGTCAGGAGACCTCAGCTCCTGGTCCCGGACCAGAAACTGGACCTCAGACCTGAAACTACGGCCACCGACCTGCAGGTGGCGCCACCACGAAAGAAGACCTGAGCAGCAGGTGCTCACAGACGAGGCCGTCGGTCAGTTGGGCCTGTTTCCAGCGAGAACTTCTCTTCATCACTGATTCTGTTCGGGACGTTGATGGACCCGAAGGTTTCTGGATTTCATCTGTTTTCTGAGGTTGATGTGGTCCTGAACTTTCCTAGAAAGTTTTTCACTTGGTTTTCTACTTTAAAAAAAAACTAGTTAATGTGAACAATCCTCTGTTAATAATAAACTATTATCTAATTATTAATTTTTAGCTGATCTTCACCAACATGATAATAGCAGATAATAAAGTGCTCATCAGTGTTGTACAGAGAAATAAGTCCCTGAATGTATTTACTGTTCCACAGCGCCATCTAGTGGTCAGGAACAGGCGGTGCAGCCATCTGATAAATTCAAGACTTTAAGAAGCTCCATTTATTGATCTTGAGGAGTTGATGTGAGTGTTGGAGGTTCCGTCCTGTTAGAGCAGAAATGTGAGATTAAAAGAGATCAGAGGGAGGACAGAACTGATCAGAACCAATATAAACTGATATCAGTGATCATCACAGGTCCAACTGAAACCAATAACTGTGACTGAACTCAGGCGGACGCGTCCCAACCAACTGGCAGGCCTCCTCGACGCTGCGCAGGACGAGGAAAGCTTCAGAACCGCTGCTCAGACCCCTGACAGTGACGTCACAGAGGGTTTGTCCGGTTCTTATCCAGTCTGTGGCAGAGACCCGCGGCTGTCCGGACCGCTGCTAATGGACCGGCTCGAACCCAGCTTCCTCTCCTTTCCTTTTCCATTTTTGTTGTCCATTAGTCTTCCTTTCCTTGATCCTTTCCTTCCCCTTTTCTTGTTGATTTTCCAATTTTATTTCCTTTCCTGTCATTTCTGTTACTTCCCTTTCCTCGTTCCTCTTCTTGATCATTTCCTTTCCTTGTTTGTTTCCTTTCCCTTCTTTCCTAGTTCATTTCTATGTTCCTTCCTTTCCTTATTTGTTTTCTTTTTTTATTCTTTTCTTTCCTTATTCATTTCCTTTCCCCCTTTCTTAGTTCCCTTCCATATTCCTTTCCTTTCCTTGTTTGTTCCCTTTCCTTATTCCTCTCTTTTCCTTGTTCCTTTCCTCTTCTTGTTCCCGTCCAGTTCAACCAGTCTGTTACCGATGAAGCCCTATTATCTTTCAAACTTAAGTGTATTATTCTCTGTTCGGTGTTTATTTATTCCTTCAAATTAAATGTTGACATATTTTACTCGCGTATCTAACTGCTGCCTTAAATGTTGAGAGGATGAAAAACTGAGGAAGAAGCTCACAAACGGAGGAAGGAAAGAAGCACCACGAGGAAAGGAGAGAATGTCAGGAAGCTTCAGTGTACGAGGAGGGAAGGAGGCGAGGGAAGGAGGCGAGGGAAGGAGATGAAGCGGAGGGAGAAGGAGGAGTAAAGCAGTGTTGGAGACTCCGACGCGGAAGAAGAATCGCTCTCCGGAAAGAAGGAAGAAGCCAGAAGGAGAGCGCCCCCCACCTCCCTCCTCCCCTCCGGGCGGACTGCACACTTGTTGACCGACGTCCCCTCCGGCTCTGCCGGCGGCTCCTCGGCCTCTTCCCGCCCGGACTGGCGCGTCTCTCTCCCGGCTGTGGACCGGCTGGTGCGTTGCTGCTCGGCTCCGACCGGAGACACCGTCACACATCTGCTCCAGACGCGTCATACCGCAGCAGTCGGTTCCCAGCTGGATCAATATATTTTATTCATCCACCCCCCCCCCCCCCCCTCCCCTCCCTGAGCGCGCGCAGCTCCAGGAACCTCCTCCAGCGCGGGGCCGCTGGGCGGGACACCGACCTCGGCGCTCTCTCCGCCGGCAGCACCGCTGGCTGCAGCCGCTGGAATGACTTTCTACCGGGAGAAACTATAACGACCTCCGGTTGACCGTAAGCCACGTCTGTGTCACACGGTTCTGTGGTTTCCTTCGGGTTTTTGGACCTGGATATTTGGTTTCCAGAGGACGCGGGTGCTCCGGGATAGTAGCCGAACGCAGCGCCTCTCCGCCGGGCTGCGCCGCCGCGTTCGGCCGGCTGGGATGTCTCTGCTGGACGCGGAAAACCAGCCACAAATCCGGACTTAATCCGCCTCGCGGGTCGTCTCCGTTGAGCCCGCTGTCCTCCCGCTGCGGTTCCGGGGGGGTTTGGACGGCAGGAGGACATGGCCGACTCGGGCCGGCCCAGTCCGGCGGACCCTGACGCCGCGGACAGTCGGACAGCGAGCCCGCTGGCCGGGAAGAAGAAAGCCCAGCAGTCCCCGGGGCCCCGGCCCAAGTACCGGAGCTCCGGCCCGGGTCACTGCTTCAGGAAAGTGACCCTGACCAAGCCGACCTTCTGCCACGGCTGCAGCGACTTCATCTGGGGGCTCATCGGCTTCCTGTGTGAAGGTAAGGAGCTGTTTACTCCTCTGAGTCCAGATGTGGTCCGACCGGACCGGGACCGGGACCAGGAGGACCGAACAGAGTCTAACTGAAGCCAAACATGCAGCATCTGCAGCAGGAAGCATCTTCACAAACATCTGGTTCAGAAACATCTGGCTCATTTCTCCAAACATCATTGTTTTGTTTTTCTTCTCAGTTCCTTCCTTTCCTTTTCAGTTTCCACTTCCTTCCTTGTTCCCTTCCTCTTTGTGCCCTGCTCCTTTCCTTTTTTTTTCTTTTATTTCAATATCCTTTCCCTTTCATCTCTCTCTCACTTCTTTCCTTTCATTTAATTTACCTTTCTTTTAGAGTTTCATTTCTATTTCATTTTCCTTCTTTTATTTTCACGTCTTTTCCTTTCCTTCCTTCCTTCCCTCCCTTCCCCCCTTCCTCCTCTCCTTTCCTTTCTCCTGGGAGCAACAGGCGGCCTGAGGACCAGCAGCTCCAGTCTGCCCAGTAACACATTGTCAGGGTGTGAAGTGTCTCCTCAGAGCTGCCGTCGGGTCCAGATTTACTTCCTCTGGTTGTCATGACAACAGGAGCCTGTCAGGGATGCTGCGTGTCTGTGTCCATCTCCTTCCTCGTCTCCTTCCTCATTTCCTTCCTCGTCTCCTTCCTCGTCTCCTTCCTCATTTCCTTCCTCGTCTCCTTCCTCGTCTCCTTCCTCATTTCCTTCCTCATCTCCTTCCTCGTCTCCTTCCTTCCTTCTCCTTCCTCTTCCTCCTTCCCTTCCTCGTCTCCTTCCTCGTCTCCTTCCTCACCTCCTTCCTCGCTCCTCCTTCCTCGTCCTCCTTCCTCATCTCCTCCTTTCTCCTCCTCCTCCTTCCTCTCTCCTTCCTTCCTCGTCTCCTTCCTCGCCTCCTTCCTCGTCTCCTTCCTCGTCTCCTTCCTCACCTCCTTCCTCGTCTCCTTCCTCGTCTCCTTCCTCATCTCCTTCCTCCTCCTTCCTCATCTCCTTCCTCTCCTTCTCCTCCTTCCTCCTTCCTCCTTCCTCATCTCCTTCCTTGTCTCCTTCCTCGTCTCCTTCCTCACCTCCTTCCTCTCCTTCCTCATCCTCCTTCCCTCTCCTTCCTCTCCTTCCTTCCTCTCTCCTTCTCATCCTCCTTCCTTCCCTCTCCTTCCTCCCTCCTTCCTCGTCTCCTTCCTTCCTCATCTCCTTCCTCCTCTTCCTCCTCCTCTTCCTTCCTCCTTCTCCTTCTCCTTCTCCTCCTTCCTCTTATCCTCTCCTCTCCTCATTCCTCCTCGTCTCCTTCCTTCCTCCTCCTCCTGCCTCCTCTTCTCCTCTTCCTCACCTCCTTCCTCCTCCTTCTCCTATCCTCATCCTCTCTCCTCCTCCTTCCTCCTCCTTCCTCTCCTCCTCCTCCTTCCTCCTCCTTCCTCCTCCATTCCTCCTCCTCCTTCCTCCTCTCCTCCTCCTCTTCCTTCCTCCTCCTTCCTTCCTCGTCCTCGTCTCCTTCCTTCCTCCTCCTTCCTTCCTTCCTCTCTCCTTCCTTCTCCTCCTTCTCCTTCCTCCTCCTTCGCCTTCCTTCCTCACCATCCTCCTCCTCCTTCCTCACTTCCTCCTGTCCTTTCCTCCTTCCTCCTCATTCCTTGCCTCCTTCTCCTTCCTCACCTCCTCCTAGTCTCCTCCTTCCTTAGTCTCCTTCCTCATCTCCTTCCTTCTCCTCCTCCTCTCCTCCTCCTTTCTCCTTTCCTCTCCTTCCTCACTCCTTCCTCTCCTTCCTCCCTCCTTCCTTCTGATCCTCTCCTTCCTCGTCCTTCCTCCTCTCTCCTCACTCCTTCCTCCCTGTCTCCTTCCTCATCTCCTCCATTCCCTTCCTCGTCCTTCCTCCTTTCGTCCTCCTTCCTCGTCCTTCCTCCTCCTTCCTCACTCCTTCCTCATCCTCTTCCTTCCTCTTCCTCCTCTCCTCCTCCTCATCTCCTTCTCATCTTCCTCTTCCTCGTCTTCCTCCTTTTCCTCTCCTTCCTCGTCTCCTCCTCCTTCCTTCCTCCTCCTTTCGTTCTCCTTCCTCTCCTTCCTCCTCGCTTCCTCTCCTCCTCATCCTCTCTCTCCTGTCCTTTCCTCCTCCTCCTCATCCTCTCGCACTCTCCTTCCCCTCCCTCCTCCTCATCTCCTTCTCGGTCCTCCTCGTCCTTCCCTCGTCTCCTCTCCGTCTCTCCTCCTTCCTCTCTCCTTCCTCTTCCCTTCCTCTCCTTCCTCACTCCTCCTCCTCTCCTTCCTCGTCCTCCTCTCTCCTCCTTCCTCACGCGCTGACCTCCGGTCGCTGCGTCCTCAAACTCCGGATGGATTATGTAAAAATTTTTCTATAAACCGTCGCCCCGGATTAAAGTCAAACCTGTGAAACAAAACAAAACAAAATCTGATTGTTTTGGGTTTTAAAGACCTGAACAAGAAGATGAAATGATTTATTTCACAAATATGAATCCAGAACGATAATAATGAAAATAATAACAACAACAATAATAATAATGTGAAATAATTCTAAGTACATCCTCATATAATTTAACAGCTCAGCTGATCATCTATTGATGATAAAAGACAGATTGTCAAAGCATAAACACAATGTCAAGAGGGAAAGACATCAGCAAACGTCTTAGAGAAGCAGTTCTGCTGAAAATCAGTCTGGAAGGTTATAAAACTTCTGCAGAAAAAAAAAAGATTCTGTACAGTATGAACCAAAATTACTTGTTTTTCTTTCTTTTTTTTTTTTACTTCCCATCTTTATTTTACGTCTTAACTTTAACACATTCTAAAACAAACACAGTTCAGGGGGAAATTCAGGGTTAACGAGGAGCTGAAATGGTTTTAACGGTTTAAATGGACGAACGCAGCATCAGCGTGCACGTCAGCGCACGTTAAAGCTTCACGTTAACCTCGTCAGCGACATCTCTGGACTCGGAGGTGTTACAGTCACGTTAGAACCTCTGAAAGCTGAAAGTAGATTTAAATCCACAAACTTTAAAGTCCCTGAACAGCTTTATAGCTCAGAAATGAAGCTAAAAGTAACAAACAATAAAGAACAAGATAAATGTAGTTAAATGTATCTGCAGCAGTTTAACCAGGACTGGGAACCAGTCTGATGGAAGAACCACAACCTGTCGTCCAGTTTTCTGATCATCTCTGGATTTTATTGGTCTTTATCTGTTTGTCCACGTCACCATGTCTCCATGTCTCCATGTCTGTCCTTTTATTGCATCACAACCCTCCACATGTTCATCTACATGCAAGACAACACGGAGTCAGCAGACTGGAAAAACCAGCTCTCTGGTCTCATCTGGTCTCTGTCCCTGTCTGGTCCCTGTCTGGTCTCTGTCCCTGTCTGGTCTCTGGTCCCTGTCTGGTCCCTGTCTGGTCTCTGTCTAGTCTCTGGTCTCTGGTCCCTGTCTGGTCTCTGGTCCCTGTCTGGTCTCTGGTCCCTGTCTCTGGTCCCTGTCTGGTCTCTGTCCCTGTCTGGTCTCTGTCCCTGTCTGGTCCCTGTCTGGTCTCTGGTCCCTGTCTGGTCCCTGTCTGGTCTCTGTCCCTGTCTGGTCCCTGTCTGGTCTCTGTCCCTGTCTGGTCTCTGTCTCTGTCTGGTCCCTGTCTCTGGTCTCTGTCCCTGTCTGGTCCCTGTCTAGTCTCTGGTCTCTGGTCTGTCCCTGTCTGGTCTCTGGTCCCTGTCTGGTCTCTGGTCCCTGGTCTGGTCCGTCTGGTCTCTGGTCTCTGGTCTTTCTGTCCCTGTCTGGGTCGTCTGGTCCCTGGTCTGGTCTCTGTCTGTCTGGGTCCTGTCTGGTCCCTGTCTGGTCTGTCTGTCTGTCCCTGTCTGGTCTCTGTCCCTCTGGTCTGTCTGGGTCCCTGGTCTGGTCTCTGGTCCCTGTCTGGTCTCTGTCCCTGTCTGGTCTCTGTCTGGTCTGTCTGTCTGGTCCTGTCTGGTCTCTGTCCCTGTCTGGGTCTGTCTGGTCCCTGTCTGGTCTCTGTCCCTGTCTGGTCCCTGTCTGTCCCTCTGGCTCTGTCCCTGGTCTGGTCTCTGTCTGTCCCTGGTCTGTCCCTGTCTGGTCCTCTGTCCCTGTCTGGTCTCTGTCCCCTCTGTCTCTCTGGTCCCTGTCTGTCTGGTCCTCTGGTCCCTGTCTGGTCCCTGTCTGTCTAGGTCCCTCTGGTCTCTGGTCCCTGTCTGGTCTCTGTCCCTGTCTGGTCTCTGGTCCCTGTCTGGTCCCTGGCTGGTCTCTGGTCCCTGTCCTGGTCTCCTGTCTGTCTGGTCCTCTGTCTGGTCCCTGTCTGGTCTCTGGTCCCTGTCTGGTCTCTGGTCCCTGTCTGGTCCCTGTCTGGTCCTCTGGTCCTGTCTGGTCTGGTCCCTGTCTGGTCTCTGGTCCCTGTCTGGTCTCTGTCCCTGTCTGGTCCCCTGTCTGGTCTCTGTCCCTGTCTGGTCCCTGTCTGGTCTCTGGTCCCTGTTCCTGGTCTCTGTCCCTGTCTGGTCCCTGTCTGGTCTCTGTCCCTGTCTGGTCCCTGTCTAGTCTCTGGTCTCTGGTCTGTCCCTGTCTGGTCTCTGGTCCCTGTCTGGTCTCTGTCCCTGTCTGGTCCCTGTCTGGTCTGTCCCTGTCTGGTCTCTGGTCTCTGTCCCTGTCTGGTCTGTCCCTGTCTGTCTCTGTCCCTGTCTGTCTCTGGTCCCTGGTCTCTGGTCCCTGTCTGGTCTCTGGTCCCTGTCTGGTCTCTGTCCCTGTCTGGTCCCTGTCTGTCTGTCTGGTCTCTGGTCTGGTCTGTCCCTGTCTGGTCCTGTCCCTGTCTCTGGTCTCTGTCTGTCTGTCTGGTCTCTGTCCCTGGTCTGGTCCCTGTCTGGTCTGTCTCTGTCCCTGTCTGGTCCCTGTCTAGTCTCTGGTCTCTGGTCTGTCTGGTCCTGTTCTGGTCTGTCCTGGTCTGGTCTGGTCTGTCCCTGTCTGGTCTCTGGTCCCTGTCTGGTCTCTGTCCCTGTCTGGTCCCTGTCTAGTCTCTGGTCTCTGGTCTGTCCCTGTCTGGTCTGTCCCTGTCTGGTCTCTGTCCCTGTCTGTCCCTGTCTGGTCTCTGTCCCTGTCTGGTCCCTGTCTGGTCTCTGTCCCTGTCTGGTCCTGTCTGTCTGTCTGTCTCTGGTCTGTCCCTGTCTGGTCTGTCCCTGTCTGGTCTCTGGTCCCTGTCTGGTCTGTCTGGTCTGTCTGTCTGGTCCTCTGGTCTGGTCTCTGGTCCCTGTCTGGTCTCTGTCTGGTTCCTGGTCTCTGGTCCCTGTCTGGTCTGTCTGGTGCTGGTTCCTGGTCTCTGGTCCCTGTCTGGTCTCTGTCTGGTGTCGTCTGGTCCTGGTCTGTCTGGTCTCTGGTCTCTGGTCCTGGTCTGGTCTCTCTGGTTCTCTGGTCCTGTCTGGTCTCTCTGGTTCTGTCTGGTCTCTGGTCTCCTGTCTGGTCTCTGGTCTCTGGTCTGGGTCTCTGTCTCTGGTTCCTGGTCTCTGGTCTGTCTGGTCTCTGTCTGGTCCTGGTCTTCTGGTCCCTGGTCTGGTCCTGTCTGGTCCCTGTCTGGTTCCTAGTCTCTGGTCCCTGTCTGGTCTCTGTCTGGTTCCTGGTCTCTGGTCTGTCTGGTCTCTGTCTGGTTCCTGGTTTCTGGTCCCTGTCTGGTCTCTGGTCTCTGTCTGGTTCCTGGTCTCTGGTCCCTGTCTGGTCTCTGTCTCAGCGGCGGTGGTTTTAGTCTCTGTCAGGGGGAAATAGTTTGATCGGTCCATCAGAGGACAGAAGGACGAGACCTTTAAAGGGCTCTGACAGAGTAGGACTTAATTAACATCTTTAAAACGTTTTTAACGAAGCACATTAAACTGAATCACCTCTGAACTGCTGCTGATCACCTGGTGAACTGATCACCTGGTGAACTGATCACCTGATGAACTGATCACCTGGTGAACTGATCACCTGATGAACTGATCACCTGATGAACTGATCACCTGGTGAACTGATCACCTGGTGAACTGATCACCTGGTGAACTGATCACCTGATGAACTGATCACCTGGTGAACTGATCACCTGGTGAACTGATCACCTGGTGAACTGATCACCTGCACCTGTGCAGATGTTTGTAAGAGCATGATCTGAGTCTTTCAAAGTGTAAACACAATGCCATGAGGGAAAGACATCAGCAATGCAGCTGTGGCTGATAACGTAACTGGGTTTTGTTCTACACGTCTCAAACTTCTTGATCTGTGAACCTTCGTTGGTAGAAAAGTGACTCAAAGCCTCGTTGTGTCAGCGCGGCGGTGATGAGACCTCCTCCAGGTAAGAAATGGCCGCCATCAGACGTATCAGCGGTGCGTTCGAGTTCCCGGACAGGAAAAACCTGACTGATCTGCTGTCGTGTCACGTCGTGCAGCGACGAGCAGCTTGTGAAACCAGTCGGCGGTTTACCGCCAGGAAACAGGAAAAAAACACGAGGCGTCACGCAGCAGGAGGGCATTTAAGGTGGAAAACCCTGGCGGCGTTCCAGGAAGCACATCAGCTTTAATCTGGACTCACCAGTCAGAGTTTAAGAAACTAACTGAGGGACGTTGGTTGATCAGATACCAGAGAGATGATCCAGCCTTCCTTCAGGGAGCGTCTGAACATCCAGCCTCAAGACTAAAAACAGGTGGATGTTATAACAGTCACAAAACCCGTTTAAACCACAAAAAGCTGCAAAAATCAGCTACAAGTGCTTTTATCCCAAAGATGAAGCTTCAAGTACTTTAGAACCACTAAATCAGATAAAAGTAAAACTAAATGTAGTTTTACCCACATAAGCGTCGTGGGGGGGGGGTGTTGGGTGCCATATGAACTAAAGTGCCATAACATTTGTTGTTTAAAGCACTTTTAACATCAGCACTTGTCAGTAACACATATTTAGTGTCAATCTCATCTTTAAAAATGTAAAATAAAATAAAGCTTATTGTCACTGCCAGGGCATTAATGTCATCCTGTTTTTATATTAAGAATAAAAAAAGTCTACATATAAAATCCAACAAAATGATTGTGTCTCAGCTCAATCAGAACATTAAAACAGGTAATTTCTGAGGTAACAGCAGAAACTTTTAACGGGGAGTTCAACTTGTCAGTTGTTACAAATAACCTTGTTTCTGTTGAATCCTCCGTCTGGGAGAACTTTAAAATGAAAATGTCCATGTTAAAGTTCAGCAACTTTACCAATCTGTGTATCATTCATTCTTTCCATTTAAAAAATTAAAGTGACATTTTATTACATTTTTTGTTTTTTAATCTAACACAAAAAAAGAAAAAAAAGCCTATTTTTTATATATTTCAATTTTAGACCAAAATATGAAATTAAAAAAATGGGCCACAGAACTGAATTTGTTTTATAATGGAGGACTGGACTTTCTGTTGTCGTTACACATCTGTGCCACTAGATGGAGCCGCACTGCAGTAACCAGCTAGAGAACAGCAGGACAGTGAACACATGGAGCAGATCTGATGGAACATGGAGGAAATGACGCAAAAGAATTGTTAATATTGTTACCTGAGTTTCTACCTGAACTGTAAGGTTCATGGATTTTTATCGTTCTCCATGTCTGTTTTAGCTTTTCTGCATGTTTTTCCGTCAATTCTCTTCTGGTTCCGCAGCAGCCATTAACAGACTTTTCAAAACAAAAGCATGTGAGCAACATGCGTTAACGCGCAATAACATAAATGTCGGCGTTAATAAATTAACGAGTTAACGTGATGATAACGCGTTAACTTGCCCGGCCCTAATATAAATATAAAAGTGTCAGAGTTTAAGGTTTGACGTGTCAAATGAAAAATCATGAAACATTTTAAAACATGACGTTTTGATTTAATTTGTAGGTAGAACTGAAGCTTTCATGCTCCAATTCCATAATTACCTAAACAATTTGAATATTCCAGAAGGTTTCGTGAATTTACAGAAATGAACAGAAAATGTTATTAATGTTCTAAATCAAACCATTAAATCTACTTTCTTGTATGAGAAGCTAGCAGAAGACTGAACACAACCAGAAACGAGCTGGTTAGCACCATGCTAGTTAACACCATGTTACTTAGCACCACGCTAGATAGCAAAAGTCTGAACACAACCAGAAATGAGCTGGTTAGCACCATACTAGTTAGCAGAAGACTGAACACAACCAGAAACGAGCTAGTTAGCACCATGCTAGTTAGCAGAAGACTGAACACAGCCAGAAACGAGCTTGTTAGCACCATGCTAGGTAGCAGAAGACTGAACACAACCAGAAACGAGCTGGTTAGCACTATACTAGTTAGCAGAAGACTGAACACAACCAGAAACGAGCTGGTTAGCACCATGCTAGTTAGGAGAAGACTGAACACAACAAGAAACGAGCTGGTTAGCACCATACTAGTTAGGAGAAGACTGAACACAACAAGAAATGAGCTGGTTAGCACCATGCTAGTTAGCAGAAGACTGAACACAACCAGAAACGAGCTGGTTAGCACCATGCTAGTTAGGAGAAGACTGAACACAGCAAGAAACGAGCTGGTTAGCACCATGCTAGATAGCAGAAGACTGAACACAACCAGAAACGAGCTGGTTAGCACCATGCTAGTTAACACCATGTTACTTAGCACCACGCTAGATAGCAGATGACTGAACACAACCAGAAACGAGTTGGTTAGCACCATGCTAGTTAGCAGAAGACTGAACAGAATCAGTAATGAGCTAGTTAGCACCATGCTAGTTAGCAGAAGACTGAACACAATCAGTAATGAGCTAGTTAGCACCATGTTACTTAGCGCCATGCTAGCTAGTATTATGCTAGTTATCACCATGCTAGTTAGCAGTCACATCCATGTTTGCGAAGATAGTTTCGTCCATCTCTGTGGCATCAGTGGCCTGTTTTTGTGGTTCAGTGGTGTCTGACTGTCTGTTCTCTCCTGTGTCTCCTCAGTATGTAACTTCATGTGTCATGAGAAATGCCTGAAGACACTGAAGACAGTTTGTTCCTGCATGGCTCCGTCTCTGGTCCAGGTGAGTCCCGAACAGGCCGGACTTCTGACGGTCTGGACCTCTGATGGTCTGGACTTCTGACAGTCTGGACCTCTGATGGTCATTCTGGGTAAATACAACCTCAGATGAACATCTGCTTGTTTGTCACCAGACCATTATTTATTAAACGAAAATTAAACCAACAAGGAACCCCACATCATGACTCCACCACTGTGCTTGTCAGAGGGTCTCTGGTGTTCCTGCTGGTCTCCTCTAAACATGGTTCTGGTCTCTGGTCTCACCTGTCCAGAGGACATTGTTCCAGAAGTCTGCTGGTTTCTGTCCTGGGTTTTTTTGGATTTATCTGAGTAAATAGTTTGAACTTGGGACAAAGAACACATTAGTTATTTTTAGTGGTTGTGATGGGAACCATTAAAGGTTGCTAAAAGATAAAAGTACATTTATTAGTCCTCATGAGGTCCGTAATAAGTCACTGGTCCAGAGTAAAAACAGCCAATCAGAACCAGAGGTTTGGAATCAGAGGTTGTTTTTGTCTAATGTTAAAACCCAGAGGAACAGCTGAGCGTTGTTGTGTTTTTAACAAGAGAAAATAATAAAAACGATGTCATCGCTGTGTCTGCTGCCCCCTGCAGGCGCCGGTGGCTCACTGCTTCGGTCCAGCTGGCCAGAAGAAGCGGTTCTGCTGCGTCTGCAGGAAGCAGACGGAGGGAAGCTCTGCGCTGCGCTGTGAAGGTTTGTCCTCCGTGTCCGAGAAACCACGAATCAGAATCAGAATCAGAATCGCCTTTATTGTCATTGTAATTGCATACAACGAAATTTGAGTGCATCTCCGCGGTGCATTTGTATAGAATAAAATAAAGTAGGAATAAGATATAAATATAGATATAAAAAGTGGCAGGTGCTGTGTAAATATATGTACATTAAAAAACTGTTCAGTAGACATTCACTTGAATGAATGAGTGAATGAATGTTATTGCACATAAGTCCCATAAATAAAATAGTGCAGTAGTAGTGCAGTTTTGTATTGTTTTATTTGTAATTGTTCATTGCAGTGATGGCTTGCGGAAAGAAACTGTCTCTGAGTCTGTTTGTCCTGGTTTTGTGTGACCTGTACCGCCTGCCTGAGGGTAGCAGGTCAAACAGGTGGTTGCCGGGGACGAAGACGAAGGCGTTGGACAGGTGATGACAGCGTGGAAACATGTTTCTAACGTGTGTGTTGGTGTGTTTCAGTCTGTGAGCTTCACGTCCACACCGACTGCTCTCCCTTCACCTGCGCCGACTGTCGCGTTTGTCACCTGGACGCCACTCTGGAGCAGGTGAGTCACTTCAGGAACCTAAAAAAGACTTTTGTTCCACTGTGCTGAAAATGAATGTGGGCGGTCCTACGTCCTCCCCGGTTCAGTAGATTGAAGGTCCACCTTCAGCAGGACCTTGGAGGTTCCCTGGATGACTTCAAGAGTCAAACCAGCCATCTGGGTTTGGTGTCGGTGAGAGCAGCTCTCTGGTCTCAGGACCAGAGTCGGAGCTGAGGACCCAAGTCGGAGCTGAGGACCAGAATCAGAGCTGAGGACCAGAGTCAGAGTTGAGGACCAGAATCAGAGCTAAGGGACCAGAATCAGAGCTGAGGACCAGAATCAGAGCTGAGGACCAGAATCAGAGCTGAGGACCAGAATCAGAGCTGAGGACCAGAGTCAGAGCTGAGGACCAGAGTCAGAGCTGAGGACCAGAATCAGAGCTGAGGACCAGAGTCAGAGTTGAGGACCAGAATCAGAGCTGAGGACCAGAATCAGAGCTGAGGACCAGAGTCAGAGCTGAGGACCAGAGTCAGAGCTGCGGACCAGAGTCAGAGCTGAGGACCAGAGTCGGAGCTGAGGACCAGAGTCAGGAGCTGAGGACCAGAGTCGGAGCTGAGGACCAGAATCAGAGCTGAGGACCAGAATCAGAGCTGAGGACCAGAGTCGGAGCTGAGGACCAGAGTCGGAGCTGAGGACCAGAATCAGAGCTGAGGACCAGAATCAGAGCTGAGGACCAGAATCAGAGCTGAGGACCAGAGTCAGAGCTGAGGACCAGAATCGGAGCTGAGGACCAGAGTCAGAGCTGAGGACCAGAATCAGAGCTGAGGACCAGAATCAGAGCTGAGGAACAGAGTCAGAGCTGAGGACCAGAATCAGAGCTGAGGACCAGAATCAGAGCTGAGGACCAGAGTCCGAGCTGAGGACCAGAGTCGGAGCTGAGGACCAGAGTCAGAGCTGAGGACCAGAATCAGAGCTGAGGACCAGAATCAGAGCTGAGGACCAGAGTCAGAGCTGAGGACCAGAATCAGAGCTGAGGACCAGAATCAGAGCTGAGGACCAGAATCAGAGCTGAGGACCAGAGTCCAGAGCTGAGGACCAGAGTCCGAGCTGAGGACCAGAGTCGGAGCTGCTGAGGACCAGAATCGGAGCTGAGCTGAGGACCAGAAGAATCAGAGCTGAGGACCAGAATCAGAGCTGAGGACCAGAGTCCGAGCTGAGGACCAGAGTCAGAGCTGAGGACCAGAGTCCGAGCTGAGGACCAGAGTCAGAGCTGAGGACCAGAGTCCAGAGCTGAGGACCAGAGTCAGAGCTGAGGACCAGAATCAGAGCTGAGGACCAGAATCAGAGCTGAGGACCAGAATCAGAGCTGAGGACCAGAGTCAGAGCTGAGGACCAGAATCAGAGCTGAGGACCAGAGTCAGAGCTGAGGACCAGAATCAGAGCTGAGGACCAGAGTCAGAGCTGAGGACCAGAATCAGAGCTGAGGACCAGAGTCCGAGCTGAGGACCAGAGTCAGAGCTGAGGACCAGAGTCAGAGCTCTGTGCTCTCAGGTTAATGACTCGTTAGCCTCATTGATCAGCTCATCCATCGATCAGCTGATGACATCAGTCTGGAATCAGAAGCTCGTCTGAGCTGTGAATGAAGATCTCTGCCTGCTCAGTCCAGGCTCATTGATTAGTCACAGTCACTGATTGGGATCAATAATTCAGCTGGGAGCTCCTGCAGAGCTGCTGATGGCTGGAAACCAGTTCAACAGCAGTGGGATTGACTGGAAACCAGCAGCTGGAGCCCTCCAGACTGGGTCAGAGTCCACAGGAAGCAGACACTCAGTCGATACGCCATCCAGGCAGCCAGTATTGATTATGTTCAGTGTTGGAACGTCCCTTGGCCCGCCCTGGTCCCGGTCCGTCTTGATCCCGGTCCATCCTAGTCTCGGTCTGTCCTGGTCCTGGTCCTGGTCCGTCCTGATCTTAGTCTGTCCTGGTCCCTGTCCGTCCTTGTCCCGGCCCGTCTGGTCCTGGTCTGTCCTGGTCCCGGTCCCAGTCTCGGTCTGTCCTGGTCTCGGTCCATCCTGGTCTCGGTATGACCTGGTCTCGGTCCGTCCTGGTCTCGGTGTGTCCTGGTCTCGGTCCGTCCTGGTTGCGGTCTGTCCTGGTCTTAGTCCATCCTGATCTCTGTATATCCTGGTCTCGGTCCATCCTGGTTTCGGTATGTCCTGGTATCGGTCCATCCTGGTTTCGGTATGTCCTGGTATCGGTCCATCCTGGTCTCTGTACATCCTGGTCCCAGTCTGTCCTGGTCTCGGTCTGTCCTAATCCTGGTCTGTCCTAATCCTGGTCTGTCCTGATCCTGGTCTGTCCTGATCCTGGTCTGTCCTGATCCTGGTATGTCCTGGTCTTAGTCTGTCCTGGTCTCGGGTTTGAGACGCCGCAGGTCTCCGTCTCTGAAACGAAATATTAAATCCTGTTTATGGTTTTAATTTAGCTTTTCTGAAAAATTCCAGAACAGTTTTCACTGAAGTTTGTGAAAAGTTTTCTAGAGCCCTATCTTCTCTCTCTGATCTTAGAGACAACAGCAGACCTGCTGGTCTTCATCCAGATGGAGTCTGGTTCTTGTCAGACAGGTCCGGTCACTGGGACTATTTTCTCAGGCGGATGAAAACGATGACTCATTCCTCAAGTTCATTTCCTGTTAACTCGCTGGTTGTCGTGTCTCCTGCAGGACTCGTTCCACCACCACTGGAGGGAGGGGAACCTGCCGTCCGCCGCCAGGTGTGACGTCTGCCGGCGCTCCTGCGGCTCGTCCGACGTCCTGGCGGGGATGAGGTGCGAGTGGTGCGGCATCACGGTGAGACACTCTTGCCCCTGGTTCCCAGAACACATCCTGATACTGCCTCCGCCGTGCTTCGCCACAGGGCGGTGCTGTCAGAAACATCTGGAGCTCGTTCTGCAGCTCCTCTGTGGGGTTCGGGTCTCTGACTGGACCGCTCCAGAAGGTGGTCTTCCTTTTAGGGAAATGGTTTTCCTCATTGCCTCACTGTGTGAGAGGTCATTGGTGTTTCTCATGGTGGCGGTTGCCTCCGTGGTGGACTCACCTCCATGTCTAGAGTCCCTGGCTGCTGTCATGGACCCTTCAGGTCCTGGCGTAGCGGGTAGAGTCAGTTATCCTCCGACCTGCAGGCCAGTAAGTCGATCCTCAGTCCTGTCGGGTGTCAGAGTGTCGTTGGGAAGGAGACTGGACCTCCAGACTGGACCTCCAGAGTTCTCAGGTGCTCCCCTGACGTCAACCCTGGATTGCTCTAGGTTCGACCGTCTTCCATGCCGCCGCCTGAACGGCGCTTGTTTGATACCAGCGGGTCAGATGAGGACATGAAGGAAGCTGCGTCAACAGGTGTTTGTGGCAGGTGCTGGAGTTCAGAGGAGCGTTGGGGCTCGGGTCACCTTGATTGGATCCACGCTAGGGCTGTAACGATATGGAAAATTTGATATCTCGATTATAGTGACCAAATTATCGCAGTTTACGATATTATCGCGATATTCTTAATTGCTGTATAAATGTCTAAAAAAGACATACATTTTAATAATTTCACTAAATCTTGTGATTTTCTTGTCAGACTATAACATCAGAAGCCAAATTCTTATCAAAATGAAACTTTCACATTAAAAGGGCAAACAACTGGCACAGAAAGAGGTTTTAATTTAAATTAATAAAAATAAATAACAGGAGCAAAGCTTATTTGTCTAAATAAACACTTTAACAACCATAGTAGGTCAAAATATGCAAACAATTATCAGGAACAAAAATTATAGTTCAAAAGTTCAAATGAAATAAACGTTGGGCTTTAAGCTGAACCTTAAATAAATATATATATATAGTATACATTTATAGTATAAATGTGCAAATAAAGAAACAGTTGTTTAGGAGCCAAATATGTTGTTCTGAATTGTAGTTCACTCTGTGTGTCTGTGGGTGTCGCTGTGTTGTTACCTGAGGGTCAGGTATAAAGGTAGCTGCCTGTTACTGGTTAGATGCTAACAGTGTTTGACCGCTGTGGCGCTAACTGCCGGCGTTATGGTTGTCGGATCAGTTAATGGAATAAATTAATATTTTAACTGCATCAGAAGAACATCGTTCAGGTCATTTTTCGATCAACACGAAACGGTAACATTTACGAAATGCGAGTTAGCGAAGCGCGTCGACCAGGTTACTCTTGGTCAAACATCTCAGTAGCTTGAAGCATTAGGCTTAGCTCCTTCAAGTTGCTTCTACAAATTACAATAAAATGTAAACAGGTGCTCTGCAGACAGGATCATTGTCCTCCACCATTTATCCCTCAGGATTCTTAAAAAAATAAAAATAAATATAACCAGACCTCGGATTTCGTCCTTTTAGCGGGTTGGTAAATGTCCTGCGTGCTATCACCACTTTCCGCCATGCTCACGTTACGATGCCGATGTTACAAGCTACATATTCACGTTAGACACAGTCGCGAGTCGCTCACAGATTTGAATGAGGCTGATGTTACATATCCTGGTAATCGACCACGATAATGAGATGAAGTCAAACATAAACGGTAATCGTTATCGCGTAAAACGTTTACTGTGCTTTACCGTGATACTTAACCCTCAAACTCAACCCTCCAAAGTCAGTGTCAGGACTATCTTGTGACTTAGAAATGGGACACCCCTCGAGTGCAGTTACATCTTCAGACTGTGGGGGGCGGCCTTACGCCAAAGCTACATCCAGTCTGTTGAGAAAATGATGACGGCAAAGAAGAAGTAAAAGAAGAATAAGATTAGATATAAATATATATAACAAAGACAATAAGATGATTTCGTAACATTTACATCTTTATTAACTACGAAAATACTTACATTCGTAGCGCTCTTTTTTTGGCGCCATCCTTTTCAAAGATGTCTTGGCGGGAAAATATGCAATGTATTCTGGGTAGCCCTTACTTCCAAGGGTGGTGCCAGAGAATCTCAATATTAAGGTGAACTTGTCCCTTAACTTGACTTTCTAAAGGGCCGTGTTTACTCTCACGGCAATGTGTCGCCGCCAGCTTGTCGCAGAGATGCCGCCGTCACTTTTGATTTATATTCACGCAGTCTCCGCTATGTTAGGCCACAACGCAAGAGCGACAATCATGAAACTAGCTAAACTTACTAAACTTATCTCTTGCGTTTTTCCACTTCCTCACCGTCTCGGTCGTATCCAGACCCACATTCATCGCCATCTCCTTCCATGAATTACTAGGATATGTGCTGTCTTTGTAGTGTGGAGAACCAGAATCGTACAGATGTGGGTGCTTCCTCATTTCTTCAATGCGCTCTTTTCTATGCGAATGTAGAATTGACCAATCAGAGGCCTCCTTTCTCTCCTCTTTGCGACACTACAATTTTGGGGAGGTACACCGGAGTGTCTGCGTAGTGTCGGCGTAGTGTTGTTGTAGGGTAGGGGGGCATCTCTGCGCCGACGACCTGACGTTGGAGTATAAATCAGGCTTAAGAACCGGGACAGAACTGGCACTTAGCGGGAACATTTTAGAGGTTGAGGGTTCAGGGAGGGACTGGAATTCACCCTGTGACTTGTCCCGCTGTCCTCTGCAGGCTCACGCCGCCTGTTACCTCGTCCTGCCACCAGAGTGCACTCTGGGACGTCTGCGCCGCACGCTGCTGCCTCCCGGCTGCGTCCGACTGGACTCCAGAAACTTCAGCAAGATGCACAGTTACCGGATCAGCGAGAGCAGCGGCCACGAGCAGGGTACACGCACACACGCACGCACACACACAGACCGAGACGCTCCAACGCTCTACCAGAGCGGCCAGACTGCTCTGGACACGCCACAGTAATAAACAGCTGTGATGAGAAAAGCCTCTGCAGCTTTGACTGGAAGGACTGAACAGAAACAGAAACCAGAACCAGAACCAGGACCAGGAGCAGAAGCAGAACTAGAACTAGAAACAGAACCAGAATCAGAACCAGAACCAAGATCAAAACCAGAACCAGAACTAGAACCAGAAACAGAAACAGAAACAGAAACAGAAACAGAAACAGAAACAGAAACAGAAACAGAGCCAGGACCAGGAGCAGAACCAGAACTAGGACCAGAACAGAAACAGAAACAGAAACAGAACCAAAACCAGAACTAGAACCATAAACAGAAACAGAACAGAAGCTGAACCAGAACTAGAACCATGAACAGAACCAGAACCAGAAACAAGAATTGTTCAGGAATAAAAAGTTGAAATTCTGATTTTATTCTCAAAATTCTGAAAATAAAATGTAGAATTTTGAGGAAAAAGTTGATATTTTGAGGAACTGAGAGGAGTTTTGATTTAATTTAATTATTTTAGGGAACGAACGCTGGAGTTCAAATTTGATCTAAAAGTTCATCAGCTGTGAAACTCTGAACTGACGTGTCCTGAATAAACGAACCCTGAAGGAGGTGAGAGCGGTCTGGAGGACTGAAGATCTGATGATCGGGAGGAAACGTTCTCCTTCGTTCCTGGAAGCTGCTCATCAGGAAGTTTCACGTTTCCTGGAATCTCTGATCCGACACGTTTTTGTTTTTTCCTCCATCAGATAACTCGGATGACGTCGACTCGTCTGCTGCGGCATCTAAAGACGTTCAGCCGTCGACTCCAGACTCAGGTGAGTCCTTGAGCTTCTCCTCCAGACCAGAGACCAGTCTGACCAGTCTGACCAGTCTGAACGCTGAATTAAATGAACATATTTCCAGTAAAACTGATTGTAAACTCACAGCTCGTAGTTCTGGCTCTTTGAAAGTAAAAGTGAACTGTTTCTGTTTCCAGAAACGTTCTGCCTCTTGAAGGAACTCAGGTGTTGAAGTTCTTTCTAAAGTCAGATTATTTTAACTGAAAGGTTTTAGTTGAGTTTACTTTAGTTGAGTAACCTGAAATATTGATCATTAAATCAACTCCTGTGAAGGTTCCAGCTTTAAAATCCTCCTGGATCCAACTGGAGGAGGACGTTGACCTTCTCGTCTGTGACTCGTTGTTTCCCCTCTGACTCGCAGGAAAACAGTCCCTTAAGGTGTTTGACGGCGACGACGCGGCGAGGCGCGGCTCCTTCCGCTCGGTGTCTGTCTGCAGAGCCACGAGGAACGAGGAAGTGGTGGTGAGATGCTCCTGGAGATGCCACACAGCTCATGCCGGCGCCTCCTGCCCCACCTGGGCACAGGTGCTCAGGTCAGGAGGCATTTAGTCCTGAACCAGGGTCCGGACCGACGACCGCTGGACCACAAATATCCTGTAACGCCTCTTGCCTGCTCTGCGGTTCGCCGCTGCAGCGCTGGGATCATCTGATCTCCAGAAAACCCAACTTTATGGATGTAAACGGCACTTTTGAAACACGGGGGGAACCCAGAGGGCTTCACTTTCCACCAGCTGTTCAGCGTTAAGTTACAAAGAGGCGGGGCCAGCTGGCTGGAACACGCCCACCAGCTGTTTTTAGCTTCTGCTAGCCCAGGATGATTATTTGTTTCTTTTTTGCCTCCGTGAGCAAACACCAGGGTCCACCATGAGGGACCAGCCAGGTTCCACCTCGAAGAGTCCCGAGAGGATTCACCATGAGCAGGTTGGCCCCGTTGGCATTGCCGGTCAGGTGTGGAGCTGCTGTTCGGCCCGGCCGAAGGCGCTCCGTGTGTTAGCCGGGCTCGTGGGAATGATTTCAGGACACTCCCGGTTGGACCTGCAGTCCATGACCCTGGGAGCTGGACCTCCTGTCCCTGATGCTGCTTCGGTGGTGATGGTTTCAATCCACCTTTGATCAGTTGCTCCAGCCCCAATTTACAGGCTCATACTCTTTGGTTCTGTGTTTTCTTGTGATTGTACGACAAAGGTCTTGGTTTTAGAACAAAAAGTCTTGAAAATTCGTGATCAAATCCTTTGAAATCTGCAATTTTCAAGAGAAGTTAATAATTTTAGGACAGAAGTGTCAGTTATATGACTCATAGTGCGAGTCCAGGAACAGGCGGCAACGTCTGACAGCACAGCTGGCTGAAAAAGCAAAGACGAGCCATTCTTTTGATGGTAACCATTGTGGTGATGTGGACCGGGACGAAAGAGTCTCTGCTCTAACTGCAGTACCCGTTTCGTCCTGCAGGAGGCGGCGCTGAGGGCTTTCTACCTGCCCGACGACCCGCAAAGCTTCGAGCTGCACGAGGTTGGCGGCCTGCAGCGTCTCCACAACGACGACATCCTCAACCGCAACGGCAGTGGTCCGGACAACAGGAGCTCCCCGAAGGACGGCGGCGACATCTGGATCCTGAGGGCCAAACCACGGTGCGCCGACGTCATCAAGGTGTACGCCAGCTGGCCCAGGTGAGACCTCTGTGGGAAAGGTTTTCCTGTCCTTCTACCGGAACGTCCTCCACTTTCATTTAGAAACTCGTCGACATCAAGAGACGGTCCTTTAATTTTGAAGTGTGTTGCTGTTGTTTTCTTATTCGTGTCTCAGGTCGGGCCCGGCTTTCGTTTCTGTCTCCGTCTCTGAGAAGACCACATCTGCATCGGTCCTCAGCGAGGTCCTCGCTCACCTGGACAGACAGGTAGTTTGCTGTTTTCCTGATGTCCTGTTTTGATTCTGGTACCGGTCCAGTCCCTCCGGACTCAGACTCTTCATGGTACCTGGATCATAATCAGTCTGACGGACGGAGATGCTGATGTGTTTCAGGGCGAAGACGCGTCAAACTTCAGTCTGCAGGAGGTCTACATGAGCAGCAAGCAAGGTGAGCAGACCGGCACCTGTGAAGGACGTGCGGTGGAAGTAGATCATCGCTGGTGTATCACATCTGTTTCTGTCCTGCAGTTCAGAGACTGACGCTGAGTCCTCGAGAGAACATTCTGGAAAAACTGCAGGAGGTCAGGAAGGTGAGGCGACGCGCAACTGCTGCATCGTACAACAGCACTCGAACACGTCGAACACGTCTGCAGGTCGTGTAGAGAGAAGATGGAGGGACGAAACTGCGACCGCTGTAGTAGCAGTAGTAGCATCTCTACTCACCACCCAAGTTACGTTTGGTACAGGAGGTCCTGCTGTTGATGTCCCCGTAACGAGATTTAAGGGTTTTGTTTGGTCAGAAACGAGATAAATGGTTTCCAGCTCTTGACCCAAAGAGCTGAAAATTAGCTGCTGTCAGGAAGTGGTTTGGATTTATTTGTTAGTGCAGGGTGAGGGAGTCTTTGCTGCCCACAGCTTTGAGAACGCACTCATTTCCATTAGTTGAAGTCTGTGGTAGTTTTACGGGGCCTCAATCGATGACGTATGTCTCCATTACCAGGAACGGCCGCGTAACGAGAATGTTTGGCCTGAAACATGTTCCTAATGAGGTTTAAGTTCCTCTGTTATTAACTGGTAATTGGCACACAGCAAAAGTGGTGGAGCTCTGCCACCAGGTGGTACGGAGTGGCAGTTTGCCAGGTCAGTAGATCCTACCTGGTCCGACACTGCACATTAAGAGACCATGAGAGGTCCGAGGAGGAGGTTGACCCCATCACAGTTCCTCCAAACTCCCACTTATGGAATTATTTAAGATAAGATCACCCAGGAAACAGGAACCTTTAGAGCAAATCAAGCTGTTTAGGCCAAAAGAACCACAGTTGCATCTGAAAATGTTCCTCTTTGGGGGAGTTGTTTCTTCCAAAGGTCTGGTAGACATTGATGAGATTCTCTGCAGGAATGTCATCCACATGAAGATTTTAAGAACTCTGGTGTGGTTATTTGTGGCTTGTGACTGTAATAATCAGATTGCATCAGATGGAGAAATGTCCCTCAAGGACTTTTTTTCTCTGGAGATAATGACACTCTTGAATGTGAAAACAAATGTTTTATCCAATTGATGGAGTCGTTCTGCATGTTGTCTGGCAGGTGTCTCTGCGGCAGATGAACCAGACGCGGTTCTACGTGGTAGAGAACAGGAACCGAACGGTCCAGGTGAACCTGGTGATCGGTGGACTGCCCCCCCTGCTGACCAAAGAGGAGTACGTCCAGCTTAGCCAGGAACACCTGGCCATCAAGAGTGAGTCATGTCCAGCCTCTGAGAATTTAACTTCCTTCTTCAGCACCTCTGCTGTCTAGAGCCGCTTATCAACCAAAGCCAGACAGACACAGAATGATTAAGATTGTAGAAGCTGTGACAGAACAAGTCCAAGACCTCAGAAATACTCAGGGGCTCAAGGGGCTCAGGAAGTTGAGGACTTCGAGAACTCAAGGGAGTCAGAGGAATCAGAGGGTTCATGATACTAAGGGGACTCAAAGAGCTCAAGGAATCCAGTAGGTTCAGAATAGTGAGGGGTCTCAGGGGCTCAAGGAACTCAGAGGATTCCTGGGATTCAAGGAACATAGGAGGTTCAGTACACTAACGGGATACAAGGTACTCAAAGAGACAGTGGACTCAGGCACCAAATCATAACCCTAAAGGGTCTAGGAGAGTCAAGGGACATAGGAGGTTCAGTACACTAACGGGATTCAAGATACTCAAAGAGACAGTGGACTCAGGCACCAAACCATAACCCTAAAGGGTCTAGAAGAGTCAAGGGATGAAGGAGGTTCCAGACACTAATGGGACCAAGAGAATCAGAGGGTTCAGACTTCCAAAGGGACTCGGATGACTCAAGACACAAAAAAAAATTCAAAAGAGTCTGGGCACTCTTTGGATTCAAGGAACTCAAGAGGTTTCACAACACTAAGGGGACTCTGGGGTTTCAGAGCACTAAGGGGACTCAGGGACTCAGTGCTACTCATGACGTTCTCTAGACTAAGGAGACTCAATGGATTCAGGAGACTCTTGGATCTTATGAAGCTCAGAACACTGACTGGGGAACTCACAAGGACTCTGGGGTTTTAGCAAACTAAAGGGTAGTTCAGGGCACTAAAGGGAGTCAAGGGACTCTAGAGACCAAAGCAGGGGTGTCCAACTCCAGTCCTGGAGGGCCGCTGTCCTGCAGGTCTTGTTTCCCTGCTTCACCTGATTCAATGAACAAGTTGTTACCAGACGTGTGCAGACCTTGATGACAAGGGGATGGTGATCAGTTTTCTTTGGACTCAGGTAAACTGAAGCAAGGAAACATCTTAGACATTCAGGTCAGCGGCCCACAAAGAATTTGACATCCCTGGACTAAGAAGACTCATGGGACTAAAGGGACTCAGGAGATGCAGAACAGTACTCAAGACTAACAGAGTCAGTGGACTCGAGACACTTTGGGGACTCAGAGGAACAAAAGCTCAGCAGAACGTCTTGTTCTGCCTGAAGTGATGGGCGGCTCAAGAAGACGCCCACTAGCATGCGTGGACCTGTAGGTTGGTCTAGAAGGCTCTGCAGAAACCACATCCAGGACGGATCTGCCTCCGAACAAATGCAACATCCGCCCAACGTACACGTGAACGTCCAGTCAGATAAGAAGAAAAAACGTTAAACGTCCTGCGGTTAAACGGTGAAGTTGTCACGTGAACATTAAAACCTTTTCTGTGTTTTAAACTGACTCACAGCAGCGCAGGAACCAGGAAATGAAATATGAAAGACTTTCATCATTAATAATTCAGAACAAACAAAAGAAAACTTTAAAGTTAATGTTGCAGTGAATGAGGTCGATTAGACGCAGACGGATGCCTGAAGAGCTATGAGAGACATGACAAGATAATAAACATTTAATCATTTATTAACTATATTTGGACTTTTTGATATAAAATTAGGACTTTATATTGCAAAAGTGCAAATTTTGTTTTAATCTAACTTTATGTCCCATAATCACTTTTTAGCTTCATCTTATAATTTTTTTGTGGTGAAATTATGAATGTGTCTCCTAAAGCCACAAATTTCTACCTAAACTTTCACAAAATCGCAATTTTGACACAAAATTACGACTTAAGATCCTAAAATCCAAAAAATCTATTTGTTGTAAAATTGCAAATTTTATAATATCGAAACGTTGATGTATAAAACAAATCTTTGTCATAAAATCCCAAATTTAAAAAAAAAATCTTGACTTTAATGTTTAACATTAAATCAGACTTTTTTGTCAAGATAATAAGAAGATTTATAAAACTACCTTTTTGACAGAAACTCAAAACTTTTTGTTGTAAAATTGTGAATTTTAACAAAATTCACAATTTTACAACAAAAAGTTTTTGTTGTGAAAAATTTAAAATTTTTATCACGTAATTGAAACTCTAAAATCACAACTTTTCAACATAAAATACAACTTAATGTTCTAAAAATTCAAATGTCACTAAATCACAACATTTGACAAAATCACATTTGTTTTGCTGTAATATCAAGAAATATACAAATTTGACCTTTTTCACAAAAACTTCCAACCGTTTGTTGTAAAATCGTTACATTTGTAGAAATGTTATGCTTTTGTTGTAAAAATTGTGAAACGTAAAATTAAAACTTGCGAAATTTCATCTTTTTGACTTAATACAAATAAACAAATATACAAAATCACAACTTTATCACATAAACGTCTCAATGGTCGTTCTTGTTCTTGAGGCTCGTCAGGTCGGAGGTCGAAGTGGGAGGAGCTTCAGCGTCACCTGGAGTCTACCTGCATGCACGTTGTTTTTTTAACTCTTCTCCCTCCTCTCTGTGTTCATCCCTGCAGGTCACCTGGTCACCTTCAGCCAGATCTACGGCACCCAAGGTGAGCAGTTGTTATGGAAATTGACATCTGTAGTTTTGAGAAGATGTGCACTCTGGAGATATTTTATATTTTTTTGTCTTTTACGCTGGAAAACTGGAAAATGTTTTGTTTACCTGAGTCTCTTAAATTAAAGGTGTTAAACATGAACGACTTATTTTAGTTTAGTTTTAGATCAGTCTCTAAACGGTCCTGATGAGGGAATGTGACATCTGATAAATGTTTGAAACTTTATCTTATCTGTTTTTGTGGTTTTTTTGTGTCTTCAGGTGCGGTGGCGTTGCAGATTTCCTGTTTCACTGAAGCTGAGAGGATCTACATGTTGGCCAAAGACACTTTCATCAACAACAAGACGCTGACGTCACTGGTCGTTCCAGAGATCCAGGTAACGAGGTTCAGTAACGAAGACTTGTTGAGACTTTGGAAGATCTGGAAATCTGAATATTTAAACAGTGTGGTGAAGAAAACCAGACTGGATAGAAACCAGACAGGATAGAAACCAGACTGGATAGAAACCAGACAGGATAGAAACCAGACTGGATGGAAACCAAACTAGATAGAAACCAGACTGGATGGAAACTAAACTGGATAGAAACCAGACTGGATGGAAACTAAACTGGGTGAAAACAAAACCAGATGTAAACCAGACTTGATAGAAACCAGACTGGATGGAAACCAGACTAGATAGAAACCAGACTGGATGGAAACTAAACTGGGTGAAAACAAAACCAGATGTAAACCAGACTAGATAGAAACCAGACTGGATGGAAACTAAACTGGATGGAAACCAGACTAGATAGAAACCAGACTGGATGGAAACTAAACTGGATGGAAACCAGACTTGATAGAAACCAGACTGGATGGAAACCAGACTAGTTAGAAACCAGACTGGATGGAAACTAAACTGGATGGAAACCAGACTTGATAGAAACCAGACTGGATGGAAACCAGACTAGTTAGAAACCAGACTGGATGGAAACTAAACTGGATGAAAACAAGACCAGATGGAAACCAGACCAGATGGAAACCAGACCGGATGGAAACCAGACTGGATGGAAACTAAACTGGATGGAAACCAGACTTGATAGAAACCAGACTAGATGGAAACCAGACTAGTTAGAAACCAGACTGGATGGAAACTAAACTGGATGAAAACAAGACCAGATGGAAACCAGACCGGATGGAAACCAGACTGGATGGAAACCAGACCAGATGGAAACCAGACTAGATAGAAACCAGACCAGATAGAAACCAGACTAGATAGAAACCAGACTGGATGGACACCAGACTGGATGGAAACCAGACTGGATGTAAACCAGACTGGATAGAAACCAGACTAGATGGAAACTAAACTGAATGGAAACCAGACTAGATGGAAACCAGACTGGATAGAAACCAGACTAGATAGAAACCAGACTGGATGGACACTAGACTGGATGGAAACCAGACTGGATGTAAACCAGACTAGATAGAAAACAGACTGGATGGAAACTAAACTGGATGGAAACCAGACTAGATAGAAACCAGACTGGATGGAAACTAAACTGGATGAAAACAAAACCAGATGGAAACTAGACCAGATGGAAACCAGACTGGATGGAAACCAGACTAAATAGAAACCAGAATGGATGGAAACTAAACTGGATGGAAACCAGACTAGATAGAACCAGACTGGATGTAAACCAGACTAGATAGAAAACCAGACTGGATGGAAACTAAACTGGATGGAAACAAAACCAGATGGAAACCAGACCAGATGGAAACCAGACTGGATGGAAACTAAACTGGATGGAAACCAGACTAGATAGAAACCAGACTGGAAACCAGAACTGGATGGAATGGAAACTAAACTGGATGAAACCAAAACCAGATGGAAAACAGACCAGATAAAAACCAGACTGGATGGAAACCCGACTAGACAGAAACCAGACTGGATGGAAACTAAACTGGATGAAAACAAGACCAGATGGAAACCAGACCAGATGGAAACCAGACCGGATGGAAACCAGACTGGATGGAAACCAGACCAGATGGGAACCAGACTAGATAGAAACCAGACCAGATAGAAACCAGACTAGATAGAAACCAGACTGGATGGACACCAGACTGGATGTAAACCAGACTGGATGTAAACCAGACTGGATAGAAACCAGACTAGATGGAAACTAAACTGAATGGAAACCAGACTAGATGGAAACCAGACTGGATAGAAACCAGACTAGATAGAAACCAGACTGGATGGACACCAGACTGGATGGAAACCAGACTGGATGGAAACCAGACAGAACTAGATAGAAAACAGACTGGATGGAAACTAAACTGGATGGAAACCAGACTAGATAGAAACCAGACTGGATGGAAACTAAACTGGATGAAAACAAAACCAGATGGAAACTAGACCAGATGGAAACCAGACTGGATGGAAACCAGACTAGATAGAAACCAGAATGGATGGAAACTAAACTGGATGGAAACCAGACTAGATAGAAACCAGACTGGATGTAAACCAGACTAGATAGAAACCAGACTGGATGGAAACTAAACTGGATGGAAACAAAACCAGATGGAAACCAGACCAGATGGAAACCAGACTGGATGGAAACCAGACTAGATAGAAACCAGACTGGATGGAAACTAAACTGGATGGAAACCAGACTAGATAGAAACCAGACTGGATGGAAACCAGACTGGATGGAAACTAAACTGGATGAAACCAAAACCAGATGGAAAACAGACTAGATAGAAACCAGACTGGATGAAAACAAAACCAGATGGAAACTAGACCAGATGGAAACCAGACTGGATGGAAACCAGACTAAATAGAAACCAGAATGGATGGAAACTAAACTGGATGGAAACCAGACTAGATAGAAACCAGACTGGATGTAAACCAGACTAGATAGAAACCAGACTGGATGGAAACTAAACTGGATGGAAACAAAACCAGATGGAAACCAGACCAGATGGAAACCAGACTGGATGGAAACTAAACTGGATGGAAACCAGACTAGATAGAAACCAGACTGGATGGAAACCAGACTGGATGGAAACTAAACTGGATGAAACCAAAACCAGATGGAAAACAGACCAGATAAAAACCAGACTGGATGGAAACCCGACTAGACAGAAACCAGACTGGATGGAAACTAAACTGGATGAAAACAAGACCAGATGGAAACCAGACCAGATGGAAAACCAGACCGGATGGAAACCAGACTGGAGGAAACCAGACCAGATGGGAACCAGACTAGATAGAAACCAGACCAGATAGAAACCAGACTAGATAGAAACCAGACTGGATGGACACCAGACTGGATGGAAACCAGACTGGATGTAAACCAGACTGGATAGAAACCAGACTAGATGGAAACTAAACTGAATGGAAACCAGACTAGATGGAAACCAGACTGGATAGAAACCAGACTAGATAGAAACCAGACTGGATGGGACCAGACTGGATGGAAAACCAGACTGGATGTAAACCAGACTAGATAGAAAACAGACTGGATGGAAACTAAACTGGATGGAAACCAGACTAGATAGAAACCAGACTGGATGGAAACTAAACTGGATGAAAACAAAACCAGATGGAAACTAGACCAGATGGAAACCAGACTGGATGGAAACCAGACTAGATAGAAACCAGAATGGATGGAAACTAAACTGGATGGAAACCAGACTAGATAGAAACCAGACTGGATGTAAACCAGACTAGATAGAAACCAGACTGGATGGAAACTAAACTGGATGGAAACAAAACCAGATGGAAACCAAACCAGATGGAAACCAGACTGGATGGAACAGACTAGATAGAAGAACAGAAACCAGACTGGATGGAAACTAAACTGATGGAAACAGATAGATAGAAACCAGACTGGATGGAACCAGACTGGATGGAAACTAAACTGGATGAAACCAAAACCAGATGGAAAACAGACTAGATAGAAACCAGACTGGATGGAAACTAAACTGGATGGAAACCCGACTAGACAGAAACCAGACTGGATGGAAACTAAACTGGATGAAAACAAGACCAGATGGAAACCAGACCGGATGGAAACCAGACTGGATAGAAACCAGACTGGATGGAAACCAAACTAGATAGAAAGCAGACCAGATGGAAACCAGACTAGATAGAAACCAGACTGGATGGAAACTAAACTGGATGAAAACAAGACCAGATGGAAACCAGACTAGATAGAAACCAGACAGGATAGAAACCAGACTGGATGGAAACCAAACTAGATAGAAACCAGACTGGATGGAAACTAAACTGGATAGAAACCAGACTGGATGGAAACTAAACTGGGTGAAAACAAAACCAGATGTAAACCAGACTTGATAGAAACCAGACTGGATGGAAACCAGACTAGATAGAAACCAGACTGGATGGAAACTAAACTGGGTGAAAACAAAACCAGATGTAAACCAGACTAGATAGAAACCAGACTGGATGGAAACTAAACTGGGTGGAAACCAGACTAGATAGAAACCAGACTGGATGGAAACTAAACTGGATGGAAACCAGACTTGATAGAAACCAGACTGGATGGAAACCAGACTAGTTAGAAACCAGACTGGATGGAAACTAAACTGGATGGAAACCAGACTTGATAGAAACCAGACTGGATGGAAACCAGACTAGTTAGAAACCAGACTGGATGGAAACTAAACTGGATGAAAACAAGACCAGATGGAAACCAGACCAGATGGAAACCAGACCGGATGGAAACCAGACTGGATGGAAACTAAACTGGATGGAAACCAGACTTGATAGAAACCAGACTAGATGGAAACCAGACTAGTTAGAAACCAGACTGGATGGAAAACTAAACTGGATGAAAACAAGACCAGATGGAAACCAGACGAAACCGGATGGAAAAACAGACCAGATGGAAACCAGACTAGATAGAAACCAGACCAGATAGAAACCAGACTAGATAGAAACCAGACTGAATGGACACCAGACTGGATGGAAACCAGACTGGATGTAAACCAGACTGGATAGAAACCAGACTAGATGGAAACTAAACTGAATGGAAACCAGACTAGATGGAAACCAGACTGGATAGAAACCAGACTAGATAGAAACCAGACTGGATGGACACCAGACTGGATGGAAACCAGACTGGATGTAAACCAGACTAGATAGAAAACAGACTGGATGGAAACTAAACTGGATGGAAACCAGACTAGATAGAAACCAGACTGGATGGAAACTAAACTGGATGAAAACAAAACCAGATGGAAACTAGACCAGATGGAAACCAGACTGGATGGAAACCAGACTAAATAGAAACCAGAATGGATGGAAACTAAACTGGATGGAAACCAGACTAGATAGAAACCAGACTGGATGTAAACCAGACTAGATAGAAACCAGACTGGATGGAAACTAAACTGGATGGAAACAAAACCAGATGGAAACCAGACCAGATGGAAACCAGACTGGATGGAAACTAAACTGGATGGAAACCAGACTAGATAGAAACCAGACTGGATGGAAACCAGACTGGATGGAAACTAAACTGGATGAAACCAAAACCAGATGGAAAACAGACCAGATAAAAACCAGACTGGATGGAAACCCGACTAGACAGAAACCAGACTGGATGGAAACTAAACTGGATGAAAACAAGACCAGATGGAAACCAGACCAGATGGAAACCAGACCGGATGGAAACCAGACTGGATGGAAACCAGACCAGATGGGAACCAGACTAGATAGAAACCAGACCAGATAGAAACCAGACTAGATAGAAACCAGACTGGATGGACACCAGACTGGATGGAAACCAGACTGGATGTAAACCAGACTGGATAGAAACCAGACTGGATGGAAACTAAACTGAATGGAAACCAGACTAGATGGAAACCAGACTGGATAGAAACCAGACTAGATAGAAACCAGACTGGATGGACACCAGACTGGATGGAAACCAGACTGGATGGAAACCAGACTAGATAGAAAACAGACTGGATGGAAACTAAACTGGATGGAAACCAGACTAGATAGAAACCAGACTGGATGGAAACTAAACTGGATGAAAACAAAACCAGATGGAAACTAGACCAGATGGAAACCAGACTGGATGGAAACCAGACTAGATAGAAACCAGAATGGATGGAAACTAAACTGGATGGAAACCAGACTAGATAGAAACCAGACTGGATGTAAACCAGACTAGATAGAAACCAGACTGGATGGAAACTAAACTGGATGGAACAGATGGAAACCAGACCAGATGGAAACCAGACTGGATGGAAACCAGACTAGATAGAAACCAGACTGGATGGAAACTAAACTGGATGGAAACCAGACTAGATAGAAACCAGACTGGATGGAAACCAGACTGGATGGAAACTAAACTGGATGAAACCAAAACCAGATGGAAAACAGACTAGATAGAAACCAGACTGGATGGAAACTAAACTGGATGGAAACCCGACTAGACAGAAACCAGACTGGATGGAAACTAAACTGGATGAAAACAAGACCAGATGGAAACCAGACCGGATGGAAACCAGACTGGATAGAAACCAGACTGGATGGAAACCAAACTAGATAGAAAGCAGACCAGATGGAAACCAGACTAGATAGAAACCAGACTGGATGGAAACTAAACTGGATGAAAACAAGACCAGATGGAAACCAGACTAGATAGAAACCAGACTGGATGGAAACCAGACTAGATAGAAACCAGACTGGATGGAAACCAGACTAGATAGAAACCAGACTGGATGGAAACCAGACTAGATAGAAACCAGACTGGATGGAAACAAGACTAGATAGAAACCAGACTGGATGGAAACAAGAACTAGATAGAAACCAGACTGGATGGAAACCAGACCAGATGGAAACCAGACTAGATAGAAACCAGACTAGATAGAAACCAGACTGGATGGAAACCAGACCAGATGGAAACCAGACCAGATGGAAACCAGACCAGATGGAAACCAGACTGGATGAAAACCAGATTGGACGTCCACCTGATGAAGACAGATCTGATCTGTTTATCTGAAGATTCAGGTTAAGTTTAGCTGTTAAAGAAAAAATAATTGTGACACCAAAGTTGAAAACTCAGATTCCACCTGTTGGACAAAAATCCAGATATTCAGTTCAAACAAATAAGTATATAAATACTGCTTCTAATTAAAATAACAGTAATAATTATAACTAAACAACAATAATAAAACTGAAAACCTGAAATAAATAAATAAAACTATGGACATCAGACTGGATGTCACCTACCGGAAAAATGTCTGGGAAGAACAGGAAGTTCACATCATTGATGAATATCTGAATACCTGAATACCTGGATATCTGGATACCTGGACAGGAAAAAAAAAAACAGATAAACAACCTGGACAGCTGAGAACCAGTCCAGACTGGATCCAGGTCTCTGTTTATTCAGGGCACACAAAAACATGATCCAGAAACCAAAATTAAAAACAGGAAGTCCACGTCATGGATGAACATCCAGATATATCTGGGCAGGAAAAACTGAACGGTCTTTGTTTGTTTCAGTGCAACCAGCTGGGCGCCGACGTTTGTCCTCTGCTGGTGTTCGTCAACCCAAAGAGCGGCGGCCTGAAGGGCAGAGAGCTGCTCTACAGCTTCCGGAAGCTCCTGAACCCTCATCAGGTCTTTGACATCTGTAACGGAGGACCACTGGCTGGGTGAGGACCTCCAAGACCACCTGACCTTCCAGACTCAGATCCTGCAGAGTTGATTGTTCCACTGTTGAGACAGGAGTCTCTAGATTCAATTCTTTCACTTCTTCTTTGTGAATGTTGTTGTTTGTATGAGGAAATGACATCGTTTATCACTCATTTCATCTGAACCAGACACCAGAATGTCTTTCTGAACACATCTTTGGTGAAGAATTATCAGTAAAGTTGCATAATCATCAAAGATATCACATCTACGAGGACTAAATTTAAAGTTCTTTCCGGCTTGTCAAAGATAAAACTTCCTGTTCAGTTCTCAGAATTTGATGTTGCAGAAGTGAAGTTTAGAGTAGATCTGGAGGAGAGGGAGGGACTAAAGAACCTGGCTGATACCTGGAACCTAAGACCACTAGAGGCTGCAGTTCCTCTACCAACCGCTAGAGGCTGCAGTTCCTCTACCGACAGCTAGAGGCTGCAGTTTCTCTACCGACAGCTAGAGGCTGCGGTTCCTCTACCAACCGATAGAGGCTGCATTTCCTCTACCGACAGCTAGAGGCTGCGGTTCCTCTACCAACAGCTAGAGGCTGCAGTTCCTCTACCGACAGTTAGAGGCTGCAGTTCCTCTACCGACAGTTAGAGGCTGCAGTTCCTCTACCGACAGTTAGAGGCTGCAGTTCCTCTACCGACAGTTAGAGGCTGCAGTTCCTCTACCGACAGTTAGAGGCTGCAGTTCCTCTACCGACCACTAGAGGCTGCGGTTCCTCTACTGACCACTAGAGGCTGCGGTTCCTCTACCGACAGTTAGAGGCTGCAGTTCCTCTACCGACCACTAGAGGCTGCGGTTCCTCTACCGACAGTTAGAGGCTGCAGTTCCTCTACCGACCACTAGAGGCTGCGGTTCCTCTACTGACCACTAGAGGCTGCGGTTCCTCTACCGACAGCTAGAGGCTGCAGTTCCTCTACTGACCACTAGAGGCTGCGGTTCCTCTACCGACCGCTAGAGGCTGCAGTTCCTCTACCGACAGCTAGAGGCTGCAGTTCCGCTACCGACTGCTAGAGGCTGCAGTTCCTCTACCGACAGCTAGAGACTGCAGTTCCTCTACCGACCACTAGAGACTGCAGTTCCTCTACCGACAGCTAGAGACTGCAGTTCCTCTACCGACCACTAGAGGCTGCAGTTCCTCTACCGACAGCTATTATTATGGGTCCAACCTAATGTGAGACAAATGGGCCACTAGGGGGAGTTGTCATAAATACTTTAGCATTTTAGTTCATATATCAGCAACCTCAGGTGGTAGAACAAAATTATTTTTTTTCCTCCACTGTAGTCGTAAAATGTTTTAGATATATAGAAACAAGAGTTCCTGAAGCCAATTATCACAGAATGTGGAGCAGTTTCTTTTTGAGACTATGCTGACAAAACGACCTTTTCTGATTTTTGATTTATCAAATCATTTCAAAGGTAATTAGGTTTGTGTGTGCAGCTCAGAGGTAGTTTTTGTCCTGTAACTGGATTAACAACTACCTAAACTAAAACCTGGTACTCTGGACGGGTACAACATCTGGACACAGTTTTTTTTTTATCAAAGTAGCAGCTGAGGTTTTATTTCTCATTTGTTCTTCCTCTGCAGCCTCCACACGTTCAGGGAGGTCCCCCGGTTCCGGGTGTTGGTCTGCGGGGGCGACGGGACTGTCGGTTGGGTGCTGGGAGTACTGGAAGCCGTGAGGCACAAACTGGTCTGCCGGGAGCCGCCCATCGGCATCGTACCTTTGGGAACAGGTGAGAGCAGCTCCGAGGAGCTAAAATGTTTTCTAAAAAAAAAACCTCATCGTCGGTCTCCTGCCGGCTGACTCCCACTGGACCGCCTCACCAGGTAACGACTTGGCCCGGATCCTCCGCTGGGGCACCGGTTACAGCGGCGAGGACCCCCACCACATCCTGGCGTCTGTTGACGAGGCCGATGAGGTTCTGATGGACCGCTGGACCATCCTGTTGGACGCTCAGGAGATCGCTGAGGACAGCAAGGACAACGGCTTCCTGGAGCCGCCAAAGGTTGGTTTTGTTTCCAGAGCAGCAACATCTGGGGTTGATGGAGGTGAAGTTAAATCTGTCCTGGTGTCTGAAGTTCATCTTATAACTCTGAGAACGATGAGTGGGTTGGTCCTTCAGCCCCCAAATCAGAAAAGCTGGGATGTAATCAGCAGTTCTGAACATTTACTGGCAAATAACTGCAACCAAGGAGCAACATCTGGTCTTCCAGGTTGAGTTCAATGTGGAAGTAAGAAAACCTGCACTTACTCTACTGACCACTAGAGGCTGCAGTTATTCTGCTGACAGGATAAAATATTTAATAGTTTTTCTCTTGTACTTTATTTCCTTCATTAATGTACCTCCAATTTTTGCATTAAAACTTCCAATATTTGCCAAAAGGTTGGGACAGTGAAGCGTTTATTGCTTTATAATGTCACCCTCCTTTTACAGCAATTAAAAGACATTCTGATGTTGATATGGTGAAAAGTTTCGGATGTTATTTTATTCTTCTGGTCTTCAGTCCAGACCGGGTAGGAGCCTGTAGAATCAGAGAACCAGAGGTCCTAATCCAGAACCCTGTGGTGCTCCTCAGTTAGTGCACTACATGTTTCCATGATGACAGTCCATCCCAGATGCCTTCGAGTCCAGCGATGTGATCTTCAGACATCATTTTAATGATAATCTGCATTGTAGACGGTGAAATGTCCAAAACCCTTCCAACCTTTCCTCCAGGAACATCGTGATTTTCTCGCACATTTATTGATGGAGTTTTGCGTCTCAAAGACTCAGACAAACTTTTAATAGACGCTGCTTTTGTTCACGTTCGGAAATATTTGTCACTTGTGAGCCACTAGATGAAAGGCTGTTTCCTCTCTCGTTCTCTTAGATCGTCCAGATGAACAACTACTTCGGTCTGGGTATTGATGCAGAGCTCAGCCTCGACTTCCACCTGGCCCGGGAGGACGAACCTGACAAGTTTACCAGCAGGTGAGATGTTGAGAAATGGTTTACAGTGATCCCTTATTTTTCACGGTTAATAGGGACACCCCCCCCTGCGAAGCTCAAAATCCACGAATGGGAGCCGGAGCCCCCCCGAGCCTCAATAATGTGTTTAAAATATGTTTAAAAATCCCCAAAAAAGTAGCGAGGCACTGCAGTGAAACAAGACAAAGGCTCAACTGTGGTCTTTCTGTTACCTTCACAGCCTCTGGTCTCTGAACCGTAGTAAACAAACCGCTGGTATTGTGCTATTTTTGGCTCGTAATTAGTGGCTAACACGCTAACAACAACAAAAGAAACAGTCCGGTTTTCTCTGCATGTAACGAGCACTTTATTCTGGCACTGCAGGAACTTGTAACATCACACAGGTTGTATTGTTGGGCTCCTGTCGGTTAACAGAGAATGTAAATCTATACACGCTGGGCTGCTGTTGATGATCACTACACTTTTCATCTAACCCTGTTTTCGTTCTGCCGTCCCATGACATACACACTACATTACCCATAAGGCCACACCATTACCCATTAGGGTTCCTTCTTAAAGGGGCCAGGCTGGCTCACAGCATTTCTTCACTGTGAGAGAACGTGCACAACATCCTGTGATGTTTCCATGATTTTTTCTTGATTTTTTAAATTATATTATATATTTCTGAAAAATTCCACAAATAACTAAAACCGCAGAACTTAAAGTGCGAATTGGCGAGGGATCACTGTATATTCCTTTCCAAAGCAAAAAATATACATAAAGATCAGTTCTTCTAGGGATCCTGGCTGCAACTATTGAATCCTCTGGAAGCAGAAAGGAGGTACTTGAGATTGCCCACAATATTATTAGTTCTTTATTTTTGGCTAGACCCGCTTAGTCCTCTGCAGGGTCTCAGGGATCTGCTGGAGTCTATCCCAGCTCTCTTCAGGTCTACAGTCAGGGGTCCACCTGGACAGGTCTCCAGTCCGTCACCTGGACAGGTCTCCAGTCCAACACAGATGAACAACCATGAACCCTCCAATCCCTCCTCCAGGTGATCTAGAACCAGCAGGTAACCTGACATGGAGGTCTCTGGACTGATGGAGGAAGCTGGAGAACCTGGAAGAAACCCACACAAGCACCAGGAGAACATGGAGACTCCACACAGAAAGACCTGCTGAGGTTCAGACCAGGAACCTTCTGACCACCAAGACACCCTGCTGTCCACTTTTTGGCTTCATTTTTGTCAAATATATTAACAAAAGTGAAAAAAAACTATATGTTGTTTTCCATCTGAGGTTATATTTTCTTAACACTAAAGCCCACAACTGTCAGATTGATTTAATTATGTTTTTAATGTTTAAACGTGCTTTTTGAAGGAGTCAGTTCTGATCAGAAATGCAACGATGTCAACATCTAGTGGCCAATAACGGTGTTTCACTTCAGGACTGTTCAACACTGGCAGCAGCTATAAACACATTCAGGACATTCCTGTTCAGAAAGACCACATTTCCCATCAACCCCTTCTTTCTCTCTTCCTTCCTTCCACCCACAGGTTCCATAACAAAGGTGTGTACGTGAAGGTGGGGCTGCAGAAGATCAGCCACAGCCGGAGTCTCCACAAAGAGCTGCAGCTGCAGGTGGACTCTCAGAGCGTCCCGCTGCCCAACATAGAGGGGCTGATCTTCCTCAACATTCCCAGGTAACCCTGCAGGTAACCAGCTGACCACTGGGGGCTCCAGTACCGCTGCAGGTTTCACTGTTACAGCTGAGATCAGCGTACTTACAGTCTGGCATGAGAACTGTTTTAGTATCCATGGCAACTGTACTGGGATTAATCCTTATGGACCTCGTCAGGTAAAATTTTATGAAAGCAACAGATTTGTCCAGGAGGGTCCAGGACATTGATGCAGTCCAACTGCTGCTGAGATCTTTGGAGTTATTTCTGATGAAGTTTTTGAACTGAGGAAGCTGAGGAGTGTTTCCAGTTCCTCCTCCAGAATCCTTCCAGCTCCTCCTCCAGGATGTTTCCAGACTTCTCCAGGATGTTTCCAGACTCCTCAGGATGTTTCCAGCTCCTCCTCCAGGATGTTTCCAGACTCCTCCAGGATGTTTCCAGACTCCTTCAGGATCTTTCCAGACTCCTCCAGGATGTTTCCAGTTCCTCCAGGATGTTTCCAGACTCCTCCAGGATGATTCCAGACTCCTCCAGGATGCTTCCAGCTCCTCCTCCAGAATACTTTCAGACTCCTCCAGGATGTTTCCGGCTCCTCCTCCAGGATGTTTCCAGACTCCTCCAGGACGTTTCCAGACTCCTCCAGGATGTTTCCAGACTCCTCCAGGATGTTTCCAGACTCCTCCAGGATGTTTCCAGACTCCTCCAGGATGATTCCAGACTCCTCCAGGATGTTTCCAGCTCCTCCTCCAGGATCTTTCCAGACTCCTCCAGGATGTTTCCAGCTCCTCCAGGATGCTTCCAGCTACTCCTCCAGGATGTTTCCAGCTCCTCCAGGATGTTTCCAGACTCCTCCAGGATGCTTCCAGCTCCTCCTCCAGAATACTTTCAGACTCCTCCAGGATGTTTCCAGCTCCTCCTCCAGGATGTTTCCAGCTCCTCCTCCAGGATGTTTCCAGACTCCTCCAGGATCTTTCCAGACTTTCCAGATGATTCCAGACTCCTCCAGGATGTTTCCAGCTCCTCCAGGATGTTTCCAGACTCCTCCAGGATGTTTCCAGCTCCTCCAGGATGCTTCCAGCTACTCCTCCAGGATGTTTCCAGCTCCTCCAGGATGTTTTCAGACTCCTCCAGGATGTTTCCAGCTCCTCCTCCAGGATGTTTCCAGACTCCTCCAGGATCTTTCCAGACTTTCCAGATGATTCCAGACTCCTCCAGGGATGTTTCCAGATCCTCCTCCTGGATGTTTCCAGCTCCTCCTCCAGGATGTTTCCAGCTCCTCCTGCAGGATGTTTCCAGCTCCTCCAGGATGTTTCCAGCTCCTCCAGGATGTTTCCAGACTCCTCCAGGATGTTTCCAGCTCCTCCTTCAGGATGTTTCCATACTCCTTCAGGATCTTTCCAGACTCCTCCTCCAGGATCTTTCCAGACTCATCCAGGATGTTTCCAGACTCCTCCTGGATGTTTCCAGCTCCTCCTCCAGGATGTTTCCAGCTCCTCCTCCAGGATTTTTCCAGACTCCTCCAGGATGTTTCCAGCTCCTCCTCCAGGATGTTTCCAGCTCCTCCTCCAGGATGTTTCCAGTCTCCTCCAGGATGTTTCCAGCTCCTCCTCCAGGATGTTTCCAGACTCCTCCAGGATCTTTCCAGACTCATCCAGGATGTTTCCAGACTCCTCCAGGATCTTTCCAGACTCATCCAGGATGTTTCCAGGCTCCTCCAGCATGTTTCCAGACTCCTCCTCCAGGATGTTTCCAGCTCCTCCTCCAGGATGTTTCCAGACTCCTCCTCCAGGATGTTTCCAGCTCCTCCTCCAGGATCTTTCCAGACTCATCCAGGATGTTTCCAGACTCCTCCAGGATCTTTCCAGACTCATCCAGGATGTTTCCAGACTCATCCAGGATGTTCCAGACTCCTCCAGGATCTTTCCAGACTCATCCAGGATGTTTCCAGTCTCCTCCAGGATCTTTCCAGACTCATCCAGGATGTTTCCAGCTCCTCCAGGATGTTTCCAGACTCCTCCAGGATCTTTCCAGTCTCCTCCAGGATGTTTCCAAACTCCTCCAGGATGTTTCCAAACTCCTCCAGGATGTTTTCAAGGCCCTACAGATATTAAACTGACAGTGCTAGTTGGCCCGTTAGCTATGAAAGTAGAATCTATCTATAGAGACCTGAACTGATGTTACACCAGACTGTAAATATGTTTTTTCTGGTGTAAAGTTGGACATTATAACATGGAGGTCAGTTAGTTGGAGTTCTCCCTCTGGTGGTCAGTAGAGGAACTGCACATGTCTTTGTCAGTGAAGCTGGTCGGATGTAGCCCCTCTAGGTTGGTGTTCAGGTCTGGAGGAGATGGATGTAGGTGAGCGACATCTGTTAATAAAGGTACCTGTGTGTATTTAGTTGGGGTTCTGGTGCTGATCTGTGGGGGTCAGAGGTGGACGGTCGCTATGGGAAACCACGCATCGATGACGGCCTGCTGGAGGTGGTGGGAGTCACCGGGGTCGTACACATGGTAGGACGGGTTTCACCGAAACGTCTTCATGCCATGAAAACACAACACAACCTAATTCACCTGCGCGTGTGTTCAGGGTCAGGTCCAGAGCGGCCTGCGTTCAGGCATTCGGATCGCTCAAGGAAACTACATCAGGCTGGTGGTCAGTAAACCCATACCTGTCCAGGTGGATGGGGAGCCATGGGTCCAGCCGCCTGGACACATCATCATCTCTGCAGCCGGACCCAAGGTAGGCTCCGCCTGACCCCGCAGGGCCTCCGTAGTTCAGAGGATGAATGGGGACTCATCGTTCTTTTAGCCAATAAAAAATGACAAATGATCACTTACCCTCCCTTTAATTTTCGTTAATTTTCTGGTCATTTTCTGCAGGTGCGGATGTTGAGGAAGTCCAAGCAGAAGCAGAAGAAGTCGTCGGCGAACGCGAGGGACGGCCGCTCGGAGAGTCCCTCCTCCCGGGACGGAAGGCTCTGAAAACCGGGGCCCTCACTGTCCCACCTGCTTCCTGCTCGTCTGGTGACACCGTCGCTCTGCCACCGGCTGCCAATACACTCAAGTAGCTTTTTGTAGCGACGCTAACGGGCCGCAGATCCACCTGAAGACGGGAGGAGGTTCAAATTTTAACGTGAGAGGAGGAGGAGGGGGAGGCCTCAGATCATCCTCCGGTTCGGCCCACTTTGGACGGCGGTTTAGTCCTGCTCTAATCTTCTAACAGTTGCAGGCGCAGTTAACATTCCACTCGTGTGTTAAGTTTCTAACTAAAACGGTAATAAGTGATATGTTCGTTCAGGAGATGGATTCTGGCCAGATGGAGGAAAGAACTTTGAACGTTCAACTGGCATTTTTAAGCTCTGAAATCATCCAGATGTAGCAGTAACCACTTCTGACCACAGGGGGGCGGCATATCACAAGACCGTTCCCTGCAAGTGCACCTCTGGTGGGTCAAAGTGGCATTACATGCCCTTCCCACTCACGTAAACAAGACTGTCAGTGGCTCTGGGAGCCCCCGTGTGGTCAGAGGCGGTGTTGCGACATAGAGTGACTTTAACAGATGTTTGTTGTTTTTTCATTTCTTTCCAGTTGTGACTTAATGTGCAGTAAATAGACTCCATGTCAGTCGACGTGTCGTAATGACTTAAAGATAACGTGCAGCTAACGGATTCGAACGTCCTCTGTCGTTTCGTCGCGAAGGAACCGAGAAACGCTGAAGCTCCTGATCAACCTGACGAGTTTTCATGTTTGTTTTTTAACAAGCCTTGACCACGAAATCTTTTATCTAATATCCCCTTTACTTCATTTAACTTTTTTTTTTTTTTAAGAAAAGTCACTCAGTAATGTTAAGCCTCAGAGGACCGTTTCATGTCGAAGCTAAGCTAAAGCTAAGCTGAGCCATGTCAACCTCCTGAGGATCTGGCGACGCCTGGAGCGTTGATTCATGCTTACAGTTTAACATGGTCAGAAATAATTTTATCAGCCAGTCGCACATTTCTACTTCAGTGTAGCGGTACCACTTCTGACCACACAGGAGCAGCATATCACGATAAAGTTGATTGTTTTGTTTTTAAAATGACCAAACAAGACACCTATGTTGCTAACCCAGTTAGTTCGTCAGGTGTTCGATGTTGTTTTCAGTTGCGATATCAGAAGAATTTCAGGTAACTTGAGTTAGCAATATAGGTTAGCATTGGCTACACTAAAACAGCTATCTTTTGCTAATTTAGCTTGTTCACACTACCCATTTTTGGATTAACTGGAGTTGGGAGGAATCAGTTAATGCCAACATGGCGCCCCCACCCCATAAACTGATGTCAAAACTACTTTTCAGAAACCTCTGAGTGACATCACAGAGGGTGTGTCCAGATATCTAATTACAGTCTGTGTGACGTGCTGTCCCCATTCTTTAGTGTGATATTGTGGACGGTTCTTTTGTCAACACAGCAGATCTGTATGCCCCCATGTGGTCAGAAGTGCAGTTACTACATAGGGTGTCTTTAATATTCCTTTAGGATAGTTGTTAAAATTTGTTGGCACGTGTTATCGGCCGATAGTTCCAGCCACAACTGCCTAAATTGTTTTTTTTTCTAAACCTCATGTTAAAATAGATTTTTGATTTGATTGATTTGTTTTTTTCAGAACATTCAGATAAACCTTGCGGATGGCGGTGCGGTTGAAAAATACCTCCTGGTGTTCAAATGCTGCTTTTATGGTTCAGTTTTATCATAAACGTATTAAACAGTTTAGAAAATAGAGTCATCTGCAAAAGTCTGTACCTCCTCCTTGAAGGCTGAGATTATTTCCGTGTGTGTGTGTGTAAAAAAAATATAACAGAAACCATCTGATCAATGTGGGCTTCAGGACCTCAGACAGCACATCCCCATATCATGACCCTTCCACCACCATGCTTGACAGTCAGTGTGAGATGTTTCCTCCAAACATGGTTCTGGACTTTATGGCCAAACAACTCCACCTTGGTCTCGTCTGTCAGTAGGACATCGTTCCAGACGTCTTTCTCAGTGAGACCTGTAGACTCTAAGGTTTGGCTTCTGGGTTTTTGTTTTTTTGGTCATTACACCGTCTTACTTTGTGGTAATTTTGCTGGAATGTTCACTCCTGGAAAGACTGATGGCCGTTTTGAATGTTTTCTGCTTGTGAATAATCTTTCTAACTGCTTGTAAATGTTTTATAATTCCTAACAGGTTGGTTTTTCAGTAGCAATTGCTTTTCCAAAGGCCATTCCTGGTGTCTTTCCCTTTTGGCATTGTGTTAGCACACATGAAAACTGCCGACCAGTAACCTCCCAAAAACATCTGCACACCTGCTGATCAGATGATCAATGACAGATGATCAGTTCATCAATGACTGATGATCTTGAGTACAAAATCCCATGGAAGCATTATGGGGCATTATTATTATTATTATTTTATTTATTTATTTCATTTTTGGTGTCATTCATAAATAATGTTACAGTTAAGAGTTAAACATTGTTTGTTCGATGTTAGACTTGCCTTATACCATGGCCCACTACGATCAGATGATCTTCATGACTAATTTACTTTTTAAAAAACAACACTGAATTAAAAGAGGAGGTACTATATTTTGCACATGACTTTATGGTTTTTATTTACTGTAAATTCACACTTGAAGACTTAAATTCAGCTGTTACTACAAGAACCATGAAAGGACCTCAGAGAAAAGCTATGTTCCTGCTGACCAGGCTGAAGATTTGTGTTTCTCACAATATCTGGATCAACAATGACAGAAAAGTTTTTTGTGCTTTTAAAAATAATTTATTTTAAGTATTCATGCCCTAAAAATTATTTAAAAATGTCTATAACTCATCCTGCATTTGTGGCATAAATTAATGTTGCGTAACATAAAGAGCGTTCTAGAGTATCAGATTTCAGCAGAGTTGTAGGCGGAGCCAGATCACACCACTGGAACTGACCAATCAGAGCAGACTGAAGTTTTTTTTTTTTTGTTTTTTTTTTGCCAAATCATGTTGTTTCTTGTCAGGATTCTGAAATGCTAATAATAGCTGTGTTTCGGTACCTCAGTACTGGTTCATTGAACTGGACTCAACATTAGTTTGCTGGGGAAAAAAAGTAAAAAAAAAAAAAAAAAAAAAAAACCAATTACTTGGAGAAATGTAAATGGAGGTGCCTTCACACGTGTTGTGTTTACTGTTCACCTGAAGACTCCGTATGAATGTCCTCTTGTGCTATTTATGACCTCGTAACTGGAAATTTGCTTAAAGTTAGTTTAATGGAGACATATTCTGAGTTTTTTTTTTTTTTTTTTTTCAAAAGTTGATGGTTTCCTGAGGTCTTACTGAAATGTCTGTGACATGTCTTGGTTACGTCTTTACAGCTCCGTTCATAGCAGCTGTGTTTAGGGGGCGGAGTCAGCCACCAGACTTTACCCTTTTTTAAAATGTGAGGTGTGCCTCTTTTGAAGTTGGTGTTGCAGCTTCGTGCAATCCACTTGAGGGATAAAGTGAATGACTAGAGTTTTGAGCTATTATTCCGTCACACCCTGATTAATGATTTTAGGCACAGAAAAATTACATAGAATTTTTTTTTCTAAATAAATTGTCCCATTTGTATGTCAGCAAACACGTAAAGACTTGTTTGCTGACACAGATGGAGGGAGAACGTGATCGATCAGGGTCCAGCCGGGGATTTACCACTTGAACAGGCGAGCATTAAGATGGCTTCCTGATTCGTAATCACGAGTCACAGTTCACCAGTTCCATGTAATGATGTCATAAACTAACTTGTAATACTTAGAAATAAAACCAGGATCCAGCTAGAAACCCGCTCACATCACCTGCTAGAATGAAGCCACTTTAGCAACATCAAGACCTTGGTTATCCAGTTTGCTGTGGAACTAGGATTTAGCAGTTAATCTAGCTAATTGCTTTATAACAATAGTGTTGCCATGAACTAGCCACAGCGCTAGCTAGGATTAAGCCAGGCTAACTACAAAGCAATCTTGGTTTGCCAGTTAGCAAGTTTATTACCTTACTGGCTAAGAAAGGTAGCAACATAGCTACTGTGGTTGGCTAGGTAGCTAGTGCTAACTGGATAACAATTTAGAAGTTAATCTACCAAACTAGCAAGCAGCTTAGATAGATAACAGCAATATAACAAAAATCTTTTTAGAAACTAGCCACATTACTCACTAGGATGAACCCAAATTAGCCAAAAAGATAACTTGATTAGCCAGTTGGTTATATTGATATCTAACAGTTTAATAGCTACCTGGCTAACCATGATGGCAACAGTTAGCTCTTAATCCAGCTAACTTGCTCACAACAAAAATGTTGTTTAAAAACTAGCTACATAACCAGCTAGGATTAAGTCACAGCTATCTTATTTGGTTTAATATCTATCTTTCTGGTAATAATTAATTTAATAGCTAACTGGATTGCTAGTTTGCCATCTAACTGGTTAACCAGGGTGGTAACATAGCTACCTTGGTTAGCCAGTTAGTTATATAGGTATCTAACAGTGTAATAGCAATCTGGCTAACCAACGTAGCAACATAGCTAACAAGGTTTATTACAAAAATATGATAAACACGCCACACCACTACCAAACATTAAACCAAACTGGCTACAAAGATAACTTGTTTAGCTGGTTAGTTTGTTTAAGAGCTAACTGGCTAATCCATGTTGTGATGTAGCCAAACCTGGTTAAGAAGTTAACAGCAAGTTTTTAAATCAAAAATATCATTTATTTTGTTATAATAAATTATTTTGTCATAAATGTTTTGGGGTCAGTAATAAAACAATATACGTACACATAGATGTCCGAGACAAAACCTTTTAAATCGCTAAACTGCGTGACTTTAATCTTCTCAACTCAGTTTTAGTTTCAGTAACAGAAATGAGGAAAACAGAAAATTTAATATATTGATGTCAAATAAATGATTTAACAACATAATAAAAGGCAAAAATGGAGGATTACCTTTGTCAAAATTTTCAGTAATAATTATAAATAAATATATAGAAATGAGAAAAGCACAAATACATGAATATAGAATAATAGACAATTTTGTTCTAAAATTATAAATATAAGGAATACTATATGTTTGCATTCATTTGTGTATTTAAGAAGAAATGTATTTATACAATAATTAAATCACTAAATGACTCCTGTTGAAGTAACTAGGATATAATCAGGTTCTTCACTTGACTTGAGGTTCAATCTTTTGTTCATTTTGTCAACTATCTACATCTACATAAATATTTTGAATTTTTTTTTCTAAATGTATGTATTTAAATAGGTGCAGATAAATAAATGAATGTTTAAATCAGTAATTTTCAGTAAAATAGTAATTGCGATCTTAAATATCAAATGCATGAATATATGAAAACTATATAATGATGTATGTAGTTCTATATTTGAGTCTATATTTCTGAAATTTATTTGTGAATTTTTATTAAATTAAGTTTGAGTTTTGACACTGGTTTTCCTCCGTACAGAGAAGTTGAAATTTTTCAACTTCTCTTTTTCAACCAGATTTTTGCTCTGTTCTGCTTCCAAACATCAATCAAAAGACTGGTAGACGAGGGTTGGATCGGCTCAGGCTGAAACTGACTGTAAAAATCGTGAGCTGTAAAACGACCGGTTTAAATTTGACATCCAGCTCTGGATGAAGCCTCTACAAGTGCTCCATTACTGTACTGATAAAAATCCCAGCTCGGTTTAACTGCTCGTTTTTGATGTTTTTGTTTTTTCCTTTGGTGCTAGAAGATAATTTCAGGTTGATGTTCTGAACATGATTCAAGGTTTAGTTCCTGTTTTTAATTTCAGAACCTTGTATGCTTGAAGGACCAGTGACAAAGCTGAAGTGCTGATTGATCGATTGATTAATCAATCAATGCTGGAAGCGCGTATAAGCTCTTTGTTTCAGACGCTCGCAGCCTGATAACGTCGCTGTGGTTCCAACACCAGGGGGCGCTGCAGGGGGGCGCCAGCGAGCTTGAGCAGAAATACCACTTCTGACCACGCGGTGGCAGCGTATCATAGGAGTTCAGGTTTCAGTGCTCCTTTAGTGGAACAGAGTGGTATTACAGGTCGATCCGGACCGTCGCCTCTCGTCAGCTCAGCGTACGTTGTCAGTGCGCCCCCCCCGTGGTCAAAATTGGCACTGCAGAACTGTCGCCACAAGTCTGCCCCTGTTTTTTTTTCTTCTAAACTCTTCTAAAACCGCCGTTCAGAGACTTCAAAAAACGACACAGTTGGACAAAAAAAACAACTGGATGAGAAAATCAGGAAAAGAAGCAATAATACAGCAAAACAGAGAAAAAAACCAACAACAACATCATTAAACTCAAAAGTTAATGAGTCTGTTGACTTTCAGTGAATAAATCGGAAACGTATTCGTCGTCAGAGTTAAAAAGAGCTGAAATCGTTGCAGCGAGATTCATTCATTCAGGTGGAACACGTTCTGGTTTCTGTGTTTGTGTCATAATTATTCCTTTAAATCCAAACGTTCAGGGGCCTTTAGATCTCTGGGAGGATGTAAAAGGAAGTTCTCTGGTATTAAAGGAGATGGATGAGGAAGATGAAGATGATTATGTAGATGAAGAAGAAGATGAAGAAGAACAAGACGTAGAAGAAAATAATTGAGTTTGACATTAAAAGCACAACAAAAAAGCTCCTTTTAAATTTAAACCATCTGTTGGCTCTTAATTAGCAGTTTCTCCCCCCCAAAAAACAACCGACTTTAACGCAGCTGTCACCCAGAAAGCCACGCCCCCAATTATGCAAACATTTAATTAACAGGAAATCAGACTTTCAAATTTTTCCAACTCAGATATTAAGATAGGAAAAAACAACTTTTTAAAACTTGTAATGTTGCATGAACTTTTTATTTAAACACTGAATTTAAAAGACAAAACTGACACTGTAGAAATGCATAAATTCTAAAAAGAAAACTCAAAATTTCTGATTTTTATCAACATTCAAGAACAATTTTCACCTGATAAACAAACATTTTCAAGAAAAAAAAATTAAAACAGGTTTTTTTTTTTTTTTTTTTGCTTTTAAAACAAGAAAATCACCAAAACTTTGTTTCAAGAAAAAAATTTAGAAAAACTGCTTTTAAAAACTCAAGTTCAACACAAAGTTACAGGATAAAAACTCCAAAACTGCAATTGTAGAAACTCAATAATTCATAAGAAAAAGAAGATTGTGACCTGATAAATTTAAGAGAAAACTTTAAATTTGTAACTTTATAAACTCACAAATTAAAAAAAAAAAAAAACACTCAAATTTGGACAAAAAATATGACAAAATAAAATTGTTTAGAATTCTGAATACTTTATCTCAGAAATTCTTCAAAATAAAAATTCAGAAATTCAGCCTCTAAAATTCCCAGTTTTAATGATTAAAAACTTAAAAATTGTAATTTCTTTTTGTAACAAAATTTTAAAAATTACAAGTTTATTAAGTAAAAGAAATTTAAATTTGTGACAATAAAACATAATGAATCTGAAAAGAAACTTTTCAGAGTTTTTCAAATAAAATTTTTCTTTAAAGATTTAAAAATATTCACAGGAAAATCAAAAATGTTCATTCCAGATGTGAAAAAAACAGCAAAAAAAAAAGCAGAAATTCTGCAGTTAAAAACTGCAAATTCATTAACTTGTAAAGTTTCAATAGAAAAAAACCCCTGAAATGTTTGAATTTAAAACATTAATTTTTGGGTGAAATTTTTCCAGTAAAAGTTCCTGAAGAAAGGTCAGTTTGTCTGTTCTGAAGTGTTGAGCGTGGTAAAAGTATCCGGATCATTCTAAACATCTGTGGGTCTGTGACATCACAGATCCCTGGATCGTCCTCGCTGGAGACGTTTGGACAGAATTTAACCAAACGCCAGATTCTTAAACGGAGTTAAACGGCTAAGAGACTAACCGGCATCGGTCCCAGTGCCGGTCCTCCGACAGCCGCCGCCGTTCTTTTCAACGTTCCGCCGCTTTGACGTGACTTTTTTTGTGCCTGTGGAAGTTTGGCTCCGCCCCCTGCTCCTGCAGCGTGGTGGGCGGGGCCTCGTGGTGGCGCTTCAGTGCCGTGGTGTGTTCACTCGTGCCTCTGGGTGTCGTTCCTTCCTTTCACTCTTTTACAGAATAGATGGCGCGTATATTTTTGCAGGTTTTTAGGTTCAACTGTAAATTGCACTAATTGTTCTAGAGACGCTCTTAGATGTGATGTCAGATTATTATGAATGTTGTCATAACTGAAGCTAAATATGGTAGAAATACGTGTTTTACAGATTCTTACGTGTTTGATCATAATAAACTACAGACCATCTAAGAACCGACAGGTGTGCTGGTCTCTGTTTTCATTTTGAACCTGATGAGAGGCGTGGCTGGTCTGATGTCATCGGACCGGCAGGAAGTTGGTGGAAGCAAGCCACCGCCCCCTGCTAAAGCACGGTGGGGGGAGCATCATGTGTCGCTACTGACGAGCCTGGACGTGCAAGCGAAACCTCCAATGGGTGGAGCAAGCAGACCTGGACCACACCCACCTCTGGCCCAACTGGGCTCCATCATCACTGGTTACCGGTCCTGGTTCTGCTGGTTCCTGCTCCTGCTGGTACCTGGTTCTTCTGGTTCCTGGTTCTTCGTTCCCAGTCCTGCTGGCTCCTGGTTCCTGGTTCTTCTGGTTCCTGCTCCTGCTGGATCCTGGTCCCTGGTCCTGCTGGTTCCTGGTTCTTCTGGTCCCTAGTTCTGCTGGTTCCTGGTCCTGCTGGCTCCTGGTTCTGCTGGTGGAGTTTGTTTCTGCTCAGAACAAACCAGATTCATTTGCTCGGCGCTGATTTAAAAGAGTTTATTCAGAAAACTCAAAACTTACATTTGCTGTCAAAATTACCTTTTTTTTTTAAATCCATCTTTTTTGTTAAAACTGACAATTTTGCAACATCACGACTTTTTGTTGTTAAAAAGTTCATTCACTTCACTGTATTCACTTCACTCTTCACTGAAAAAAATAATTTTCTTCTAACTTTGATTTTAAAAATCTAATTTAAAAAAGTTTTGTTTTCATCCTAAAATCATGGTTTTTTTTTATTCTTAAATGTTCAATTTCTCAAAAATATTTTTTTTGTCTTAAAACAGTAAAATATTTTTCAACAAAATTTTGCAAAACTTGTAACTTCTCTTTTATCCTAAAATCACAATTCTTTTTTTTTTTTTGGGGGGGGGGGGGGGGGATTGAAAATAAAAGGAAATCTTTCTTTTTTTTCATAAATAGTATCTTTTTGTTCTAAAACCAAAACTTTTGTTGACAATCACAATCTTCATATTTTAAAACAAATAAAAAATTCAGTGAAATTCCTGACTTTACAAAAAAGGTTTTGTTTTAGAAAGTAGATTCAGATGGTGTTTTCACCGTAAAAGAGGCGGAGCTCCAAAGAGGGCGGAGCTTTTCATCAATTTCAGACAAAAACTATTAATATCAATAGAATTTTTCTTTTCTTTTCTTAATCAGAATTGCAGATAGAGGGGTAAATGCCGAACTAATGTCAATAATAAGCATGTTCTTAGTGTAATATTCGATAGTAATAATGTAGTTCTTGGAGGAACTGATAACAGTTTCAGCTTTTGGCCACAGAGTGGCACCTCTCCGTTTCTCCGCGCTCTCGCGCTCCGTGTGACGTCACAGGGAATTTCCAGCGGGGAAGGAAACCGAGTCTCTTTATTGTAACTCAGACTAAACTCCGGGTCACCTGCGGGATCCTGGCGCGCCCGTCCAGGGACGACTTTCACTCAGTTTGCTCAGAATTAAGTCACTTCTGTCGCCGCAACCCGCAGTGACGCGCCGCCGCGGCGTCATGACGTACCGACATTAAAAAAATAAAAAAAAACAAAAAAAGAAGAAGAAGCGTCGGAGCAGCATGGCGAGAAAATGATGTTCAGCGGTCAACAGAAGTGAAGCGGACCGAGGACTGCAGCTTTCAGCGCCGCCAGCAGCGACTTGAGCAGGTAAGGAGCTGGTAACGACCCATGAGGGACCGGTAACCCGCCCGGGTCCGCTCCACCGTGACCCGGTACCCGTTCAACACCCCGCTTTGTTGTGCTGCTCCTCCGCCGGGCTGAAGTTCGCTTACGGGTCGAGTAAAGGACCGTTCGGTAGTTTTTAGACCGGGTCCCAGTGAAAAACCACAGCGTTTACACTGACGAGCCCCGGATTAAACCCGGATTAAACCTGGATTAAACCCAGATTAACCCTGGATTAACTGATGTTTTAACAATAACGACTAAATAACATGCACTTTGTGATCCGTGAAACCTGGACTCAGTAATTTATCTCAGTTAAACTAATTAATAATCGCTTCTGTTTCCCAAACTGAAAAAATGTAACTCAAGAAAAGAAAGATTAATTAAATGACTCTTAATTACAGGATCATCAAATATAAAATTACAGAGCTGCATTTATTTCAGATGCTCCAGATGTTTTTGAAAAATCACATCTTTGTTTTCGTGAAAAAAAGGCAAGATTTTGTTGTAAAACTGAATTTTTTTTTTTTTTTATTATTTCAGTGTTTTATAATAAACCAGTCTTGTCACATAATTGAAACAATTTACTGTAAAATCACACAATGAATAAAACTGCTTATTTTAAACGTTACATGAAAACATTTTTTTGTAAAATATCCAGTTTCTGACATAAAATACTACTTTTTGTTGCAGAATCTCACATTTCAAATAATTTCAATGCTCTGGAGTAAAATCAAGAATTTCTGGAATTCTAATTTTTTACTTTTTTTTTTTTTTTACTTGAATTTCTGGATTTTTTTTTCATCAAAAACAATTTTTGCAATAAAATCTCAAATTTCATCAAACAAAAACGTTTTCACAAAGGTTTCAGAGTTTTTGTTAAAAAGAAATTTAATTTAAAATAAATGCAACTTTACGGTATAAAATTGTGTCTTTAAAAAAAATTTAAGAAAATTTCAACTTTATGTTTAAAAGTTCCAACTTTGTATAATTTCTACTTTTTTGTCCTAAAATCAATAATTTTTCAATAATATTGTAATTTTTTGGAGTAAAAAGCTAATTTTGGCAATAAAATCTTAAATTTTTTAAATGTTTACCTGTTGACATAAAATGACACAAAACTTTTATATAATCCATTTTTTTGTTTTTTAAATACAACATTTTGTCGTGAAATAAAAATGCAGAACTGTGAATCTTTAACGTAATTTTACAACTTTTCTCGTAAAACATCGACTTCATCGTCTTAAATCGTTTGTTTTGATCGTGGAACTGCACCTGAATCTGGTCCTGGTCCGGAACTGGACCTGATCCTGGTCAGGAACTAGACCTGGACATAGTCTGGAACTGGAACTTGACCTGGTCTGGAATTGAACCTAGACCTGGTCCTGTTCAGGAACTGGACCTGGATCTGGTCCGGAACTGGACCTGGTCCTGGTCTGGAACTGGACCTAGACCTGGTCCTCTTCAGGAGCAGGAACTGTACCTGGATCTGGTCTGTAACTGGTCCTGGTCTGGACCCGGGCCTGGTCAGGAACTAGACCTGGATGTAGTCGGGAACTGGAACTGGACCTGGATCTGGTCTGGCCTTTAGCACCTCAGAGATAACTTCATGCAGGTCTACGTGTTGAGGTTTTTGGTTTGGACCTGGTCTCAGGTGTCTACGTGTTGAGGTTTTTGGTTTGGACCTGGTCTCAGGTGTCTACGTGTTGAGGATTTTGGTTTTGGCCTGGTCTCAGGTGTCTACGTGTTGAGGTTTTTGGTTTGGACCTGGGTCTCAGGTGTCTACTGTTTGAGGTTTTTGGTTTGGACCTGGTCTCAGGTGTCTGGTGTTGAGGTTTTTGGTTTTTGGTTTGGACCTGGTCTCAGGTGGTCCTACGTGTTAAGGTTTTTGGTTTGAACCTGGTCTCAGGGGTCTAACGGGTTGAGGTTTTTGGTTTGGGCCTGGTCTCAGTGTCTACATGGTTGGTTTTGGTTTGGACCTGTCTCAGTGTCTACAGGTTTTTTGGTTTACCTGGTCTCAGGTGTTGTTGAGGTTTTTTGGTTTGGACCTGGTCTCAGGTCTACGTGTTAAGGTTTTTTGGTTTGGACCTGGTCTCAGGTGTCTACGTGTTGAGGTTTTTGGTTTGGGCCTGGTCTCAGGTGTCTATGTGTTGAGTTTTTGGTTTGGGTTTGGTGGACCTTGTCTCAGGTGTCCAACGTGTTGAGGTTTTTTTGGTTTGGACCTGGTCTCAGGTGTCTACGTGTTGAGGTTTTTTGGTTTGGACCTGGTCTCAGGTGTCTACGGGTTGAGGTTTTTGGTTTGGGCCTGGTCTCAGGTGTCTATGCGTTGAGGTTGTTGGTTTGAACCTGGTCTCAGGTGTCTACTGGTTGAGGTTTTTGGTTTGGGCCTGGTCTCAGGTGTCTACACGTTGAGGTTTTTGGTTTGGACCTGGTCTCAGGTGTCTACGTGTTGAGGTTTTTGGTTTGGACCTGGTCTCAGGTGTCTACGCGTTGAGGTTTTTGGTTTGGACCTGGTCTCAGGTGTCTATGCGTTGAGGTTGTTGGTTTGGACCTGGTCTCAGGTGTCTACGTGTTGAGGTTTTTGGTTTGGACCTGGTCTCAGGTGTCTATGTGTTGAGGTTTTTGGTTTGGACCTGGTCTCAGGTGTCTACGTGTTGAGGTTTTTGGTTTGGACCTGGTCTCAGGTGTCTACGTGTTGAGGTTTTTGGTTTGGACCTGGTCTCAGGTGTCTACGTGTTGAGGTTTTTGGTTTGGGCCTGGTCTCAGGTGTCTACGTGTTGAGGTTTTTGGTTTGGACCTGGTCTCAGGTGTCTACGTGTTGAGGTTTTTGGTTTGGACCTGGTCTCAGGTGTCTACGTGGTTGAGGTTTTTGGTTTGGACCTGGTCTCAGGTGTCTACGTGTTGAGGTTTTTTGGTTTGGTTCAGGTGTCTAGGTGGTCAGGGGTTGAGGTTTTTGGTTAAGTGTTGAGGTTTTTGGTTTGGACCTGGTTCTCAGGTGTGGTCTCAGGTGTCTAGTTGAGGTTTTTTTTTTTGAACCTGGTCTCAGGTGTCTACGTGTTGAGGTTTTTTTTTGGTTTGACCTGGTCTCAGGTGTCTACGTGTTGAGGTTTTTGGTTTGGACCTGGTCTCAGGTGTCTACGTGTTGAGGTTTTTGGTTTGGACCTGGTCTCAGGTGTCTACGTGTTAAGGTTTTTGGTTTGAACCTGGTCTCAGGTGTCTACGGGTTGAGGTTTTTGGTTTGGGCCTGGTCTCAGGTGTCTATGCGTTGAGGTGGTTTTGGTTTGGTTTGACCTGGTCTCAGGTGTCTACTGTGTTGAGGTTTTTGGTTTGGGCCTGGTCTCAGGTGTCTACGCGTTGAGGTTTTTGGTTTGGACCTGGTCTCAGGTGTCTACGTGTTGAGGTTTTTTGGTTTGGACCTGGTCTCAGGTGTCTACGGTTGAGGTTTTTGGTTTGGACCTGGTCTCAGGTGTCTATGCGTTGAGGTTGTTGGTTTGAACCTGGTCTCAGGTGTCTACTGGTTGAGGTTTTTGGTTTGGGCCTGGTCTCAGGTGTCTACGTGTTGAGGTTTTTGGTTTGGACCTGGTCTCAGGTGTCTACGTGTTGAGGTTTTTGGTTTGGACCTGGTCTCAGGTGTCTACGTGTTGAGGTTTTTGGTTTGGGACCTGGTCTCAGGTGTCTACGTGTTGAGGTTTTTGGTTTGGACCTGGTCTCAGGTGTCTACGTTGAGGTTTTTTTGTTGGACCTGGTCTCAGGTGTCTACGTGTTTAAGGTTTTTGGTTTGGACCTGGTCTCAGGTGTCTCTGTTTGAGGTTTTTGGTTTGGGACCTGGTCTCAGGTGTCTACGTGTTGAGGTTTTTGGTTTGGACCTGGTCTCAGGTGTCTACGTGTTGAGGTTTTGGTTTTGGTCTCAGGTGTGGTTGAGGTTTTTGGTTTGGACCTGGTCTCAGGTGTCTACGTGTTGAGGTTTTGGTTTGGCCTGGTCTCAGGTGTCTACGTGTTGAGGTTTTTGGTTGGACTGGTCTCAGGTGTCTACGTGTTGAGGTTTTTGGTTTGGACCTGGTCTCAGGTGTCTACGTGTTGAGGTTTTTGGTTTGGACCGGGTCTCAGGTGTCTACACGTTGAGGTTTTTGGTTTGGACCTGGTCTCAGGTGTCTACGTGTTGAGGTTTTTGGTTTGGACCTGGTCTCAGGTGTCTACGTGTTGAGGTTTTTGGTTTGGACTGGGTCTCAGGTGTCTACGTGTTGAGGTTTTGGTTTGGACCTGGTCTCAGGTGTCTACGTGTTGAGGTTTTTGGTTTGGACCTGGTCTCAGGTGTCTACGTGTTGAGGTTTTTGGTTTGGACCTGGTCTCAGGTGTCTACGTGTTGAGGTTTTTGGTTTGGACCTGGTCTCAGGTGTCTACGTGTTGAGGTTTTTGGTTTGGACCTGGTCTCAGGTGTCTACGTGTTGAGGTTTTTGGTTTGGACCTGGTCTCAGGTGTCTACGTGTTAAGGTTTTTGGTTTTGACCTGGTCTCAGGTGTCTACGTGTTGAGGTTTTTGGTTTGGACCTGGTCTCAGGTGTCTACGTGTTGAGGTTTTTGGTTTGGACCTGGTCTCAGGTGGGATGAAGACTTTAAAAAAGAAAAAGCCAGTGGGACGAGCCTTCAGCTCTGTCAAATCGGAAGCTAACTTCAGCGTCGCACCTCACTTCCTTATTATTTACATCGAACTCGTGCATTTTTTATTCTTTTTTTTTTTCTTTTTAACAGCCACCGAAATATTTTACAGCATGTGTAAAAGCGGATTCCGCATTGACTGAATTCTGCAGAAAAATCGTCCTTCGTGTGACCAAGGTGAGGTTTTCGTGTCAGTGAAAGATTTAAGTCATAATGTTACTTGAGCCGCTCGTGTTTGTGATGTCGCCGGTTAGTTTCAGCAAACAGACGAAAAAGTAAAAGTTGTTTGCGTGTTTGACTCAACACGAAATCTCGGGGACGTCGGAGGTGACTGATGTATTAAATCGTGAATTTCCTGTAACTCCGGGGTTTGAGGTGAACCGTGAAAGAGCCTTAAATCGTCAGATTTCTTAACGGAGTTTGGAATGACGGGAAACCGTCGAGGCTCCGTGGACGGCCGGCGGCTGTTCGCAGCTCTGCCCGGGTTGAGGGGCCGACGGGCGGTCGGTTAACAGCCGATCAGCCGGTCAGGGTGGTCGGTTTAATGGTTCTGAAACGGACTTTATTCTTGGTAAACAGCAACAGTCCCGCTGGTTCGCGGTTAGCCGCGCGGCTAACTGAGGCTCGTTGAGCAGGAAGCAGTTTGGTTCCTGCAACATCAAATGTCAAAAGGATAAAAGATCAGTTGAGACCAGAGACGTTTCCGGACGGTTCTGTGATGTTCTGCTGAAACTGTGTTCAAACTCCACATTTACCTGTTAGATCTGAGCAAGAGTCTCAACTTCAAATCTAATTTGTGTTTGTGAAATAAAGATCTCACATATGTTTTACCGAAGTTCTCTGAGCTGTCGATGTATCTGGAGTCTTCGAGGAAAAACGTCCCACGGAGAGAGATGGGAAAAATTAATACAATAAATTTAATAAATAAACAGTATGTCTGACACTGGAAACTCACAAATGTTCAAAATAAGAAAAGTTACTTAATAAACGGGCAAAGTTGAGAAATCTGAGAAAATATCAACTTTTAAATTGGAGAGAAAACTTTTATTTGTGCAAAAATTATATTCAGGATTTCTGTAAAAAAAAAAAAATCAACTTTTGACGTTCTGGCTCATAAACTTATAAAAGCACGAAGTTGCAAAGTTTTTGAGTGAAATCTTTGATTGAAAATGATGATGTAGAAACTCAATAAATGTGCAAATTAGTATGATTTTTTTAAAAAGACCCAGAATATCGGATTTTAGAAACTTGCTGGAGGAAAGTTTTTACGTTTCTAAGAGTCAGAAATTCTTCCTGGATGGAGAAAAAACAAACTTTTGTGAGAAAACAACAGATTAGAAACTCTGACTTTACAAACTCAGAAAAAAAAAGACTAAATTTCTGACTTTATAAAATCTCAACTTTATTGGAGAAAATCATAAAACCTTTGTAAGAAAACTCATAATTTTTTATGTCGTAAAGTTACAAATCTATTCGTGAAAGTTCAGAAATCCTAACTAACCCTAACCCTTAGCATCAATGTAAACGCTTCTGTCTTTGATCGGTTTAAAACTGTCAGACAGTCATTGGATCAATAAAGCTTCTGTTGCTCATCCAATAACACCTTTATGAAACTGTCATGCTGGTGCTGAGGATTATGGGTAACTGGAGGATTGTGGGTAATGGAGTCTTGTTTGTCACCTGCAGACACGATGGCGGGAGAAGACCACTACCTTCACCACCCCAACCAGGTAAAGTCACCTGCAGCTGAACTCGGTTCACGTTTGTTCCCTGAAACCAGATCATAGAAGCAGAAACGGTGTCGGACCAGGAGAGATTCTCAGACCCGTTTACAGATGTTGGTCAGACGAGAAAAGAACGTGTTTGTGAGTGAAACGACGTGTTAATGGCGTAAAGTAGAACACAGACGAGTTCAAGGCTGCTAATCAACCCCGAGTCATGACTCCTCCACCACCGTGCTTCGGTGGGTCTGAGGTGTTTCTGCAGGTTCCCTCCAACATGGTTCTGGTCTCTGGTCTCATCGTTGCTCCAGACCTCTCCTCCTGGTTTGTTCAGATTATTCAGATGGTATCCTGGAGGTTCTGACCTGGAGCTCTTGGTTCTCAGGTCGGGGTGGATTTTTGGGACGTCCTCCTGGGAAGACTGGCAGCCATGTTCCCCACACGCTAATAATCCTAACTGTTTAACCTTGAACTCTAAATAGTTTGGAAACTTATAACCCTTTCCAGATTTCTTCTGTAAGACCGTTGCTGATGTCTTCCCCTCTTGGCATTGTGTTAACACACACCTGAATGCCCCAGACCTGCAGACTGCCACAACATGCGGTTTAATGGGAGTCTGGAAACACCTGCTAATCATTTAATGAAGGACTGAAGCACCTGTCTGCCACTCTGAAATCCTACAGCACCAGTATGTACCTGGGTTGTCCAGGTAGAGAAGGTGGAACCACCCAGGTAGAGTATATGGAACACCCAGGTACAGTAGATGGAACCACCCAGGAAGAGTAGATGGAACCGCCCAGGTAAAGTAGATAGAACCGCTCAGGTAGAGTAGAGGGAACCGCCCAGGTAGAGTAGAGGGAACCGCCCAGGTAGAGTAGATGGAACCGCCCAGGTTCAGTAGATGGAACCGCCCAGGAAGAGTAGATGGAACCGCCCAGGTAAAGTAGATAGAACCGCTCAGGTAGAGTAGAGGGAACCGCCCAGGTAGAGTAGAGGGAACCAGGTAGAGTAGATGGAACCGCGCAGGTAGAGTAGATGGAACCGCGCAGGTAGAGCAGATGGAACCGCGCAGGTAGAGTAGAGGGAACCGCCCAGGTAGAGTAGATGGAACCGCGCAGGTAGAGTAGATGGAACCGCGCAGGTAGAGCAGATGGAACCGCGCAGGTAGAGTAGAGGGAACCACCCAGGTAGAGTAGATGGAACCGCGCAGGTAGAGCAGATGGAACCGCGCAGGTAGAGTAGAGGGAACCGCCCAGGTAGAGTAGATGGAACCGCCCAGGTAGAGTAGATGGAACCGCCCAGGTAGAGTAGATGGAACCGCCCAGGTAGAGTAGATGGAACCGCCCAGGTAGAGCAGATGGAACCGCCCAGGTAGAGCAGATGGAACCGCCCAGGTTCAGTAGATGGAACCGCCCAAGTAGAACAGAGGGAACCGCCCAGGTAGAACAGAGGGAATTGCCCAGGTTCAGTAGATGGGACCACCCAGGTACAGTAGGTGGAACCGCCCAGGTGCAGTAGATGGAACCGCCCAGGTTCAGTAGATGGAACCACCCAGGTAGAGTAGATGGAACCGCCCAGGTTCAGTAGATGGAACCACCCAGGTAGAGTAGATGGAACCGCCCAGGTAGAGTAGATGAAACCGCCCAGGTAGAATAGATGGAACCGCCCAGATAGAGTAGATGGAACCGCCCAGGTAGAGTAGATGGAACCGCCCAGGTAGAGTAGATGGAACCGCCCAGGTAGAGTAGAGGGAACCGCCCAGGTTCAGTAGATGGAACCGCCCAGGAAGAGTAGATGGAACCGCCCAGGTAGACTAGAGGGAACCGCCCAGGTAGAGTAGAGGGAACCGCCCAGGTTCAGTAGAGGGAACCGCCCAGGTAGAGTAGATAGAACCGCGCAGGTAGAGTAGAGGGAACCGCCCAGGTAGAGTAGATGGAACCGCCCAGGTAAAGTAGATAGAACCGCGCAGGTAGAGTAGAGGGAACCACCCAGGTAGAGTAGATGGAACCGCGCAGGTAGAGCAGATGGAACCTCCCAGGTTGAGTAGATGGAACCGCGCAGGTAGAGTAGATGGAACCGCCCAGGTAAAGTAGATAGAACCGCGCAGGTAGAGTAGAGGGAACCACCCAGGTAGAGTAGATGGAACCGCGCAGGTAGAGCAGATGGAACCTCCCAGGTTGAGTAGATGGAACCGCGCAGGTAGAGCAGATGGAACCTCCCAGGTTCAGTAGATGGAACCGCGCAGGTAGAGCAGATGGAACTGCCCAGGATGAGTAGATGGAACCGCGCAGGTAGAGCAGATGGAACCGCCCAGGATGAGTAGATGGAACCGTGCAGGTAGAGCAGATGGAACCGCCCAGGTTGAGTAGATGGAACCGCTCAGGTAGAGTAGGTGGAACCGCCCAGGTAGAGCAGATGGAACCGCGCAGGTAGAGCAGATGGAACCGCCCAGGTTAGAGTAGATGGAACCGCCCAGGTAGAGCAGATGGAACCGCCCAGGTAGAGCAGATGGAACCGCCCAGGTTCAGTAGATGGAACCGCCCAAGTAGAACAGAGGGAACCGCCCAGGTAGAACAGAGGGAATTGCCCAGGTTCAGTAGATGGGACCACCCAGGTACAGTAGGTGGAACCGCCCAGGTGCAGTAGGTGGAACCACCCAGGTAGAGTAGATGGAACCGCCCAGGTTCAGTAGATGGAACCACCCAGGTAGAGTAGATGGAACCGCCCAGGTAGAGTAGATGGAACCGCCCAGGTAGAGTAGATGGAACCGCCCAGGTAGAGTAGATGGAACCGCCCAGGTAGAGTAGATGGAACCGCCCAGGTAGAGTAGATGGAACCGCCCAGGTAGAGTAGATGGAACCGCCCAGGTAGAGTAGAGGGAACCGCCCAGGTAGAGTAGAGGGAACCGCCCAGGTTCAGTAGATGGAACCGCCCAGGTAGACTAGAGGGAACCGCTCAGGTTCAGTAGATGTAACCGCCCAGGTAGAGTAGATAGAACCGCGCAGGTAGAGTAGAGGGAACCGCGCAGGTAGAGCAGATGGAACCTCCCAGGTTGAGTAGATGGAACCGCGCAGGTAGAGTAGATGGAACCGCGCAGGTAGAGCAGATGGAACTGCCCAGGTAGAGTAGAGGGAACTGTCCAGGTAGAGTAGATGGAACCGCGCAGGTAGAGCAGATGGAACCGCCCAGGATGAGCAGATGGAACTGCCCAGGTAGAGCAGATGGAACCGCCCAGGTAGAGTAGATGGAACCGCCCAGGTAGAGTAGATGGAACCGCCCAGGTAGAGTAGATGGAACCGCCCAGGTTGAGTAGATGGAACCGCTCAGGTAGAGCAGATGGAACCGCCCAGGTTGAGTAGATGGAACCGCCCAGGTTGAGTAGATGGAACCGCCCAGGTTGAGTAGATGGAACCGCCCAGGTTGAGTAGATGGAACCGCCCAGGTTGAGTAGATGGAACCGCCCAGGTAGAGTAGATGTTAAAGATGTCAGTTGTTAAACTGAGATATTTGACTATTTCATGAAAACATCAGCTCATTCTGAGTATCCGGAGCAGATCAGAAACACCTGGAGGAACGTTTGACAACTAATTAGGTTAATTACCAACAGTTCAGTCACATGACTGAGTGTTAAAGCAGCGTTTCAGAGAGACAGAGGTGGACAGAGGTTCACCAGTCTGAGACTAACTGTCTACAAATGTGTTCCTCAACGGGAAGCGATTCTCTTCTGGACATGTCTGATGGACTCAGGAACACCTCCAGAAATCACCTACAGTCCACTGACGCAGGTGGAAGCTGGACCATCAGAGAAGAAGACACTCCGCTGGACCGAAGCTTTCAGAGCAACGTCTACCTCCCAGAAGACCTCCCAGGATTCAGCTGAACCACAGGATGGTACCTGAGAAGATATTCACCTTTAGATCCTGCAGCTGATTCAGCACCACATCTGGAGAGCACTGTTGAGCACGGTGGTGGAGGGGTCATGATACAGGCTTGTTCAGGCTCTGATAACAGCCTCACCTGTTACCTGAAAACTGTACCGTCAAACACGTGCAGAAAAATTGTACATTTTTTGTGCCTAATTAGTAGGGGAGCACGATAACTATCGGGCCGATGAATGTTATGTTCAAGTAACGTCGGCATAATCATAAAAATTATTTCTCAATCAGGAAAATCAAGAATACCCCCTCATGCCAGAAAACAACTCGTTAAGTCGGTCATAATTTTAGTAGTTGCTGACTTTAATTGATATTCGCAGTATTTCCTCTCTTGTTACACATAAAAAAAAGAAAAAATTGATAAGGCCGAAAGAACGACGAGCAAACAAGGTAACGTGGGAATTTACATTACAGCTTGAATGCAGCCTGCAGCACAGCGCTGATTACAACAAACATGGCGGCGTGGAACTTCGTTAAAGTTTCAGAAGAAGATAGTTTGGTGGTTATTTGTGACGAATCCTCCGAGTGAATTCTACGAGGAGGGAAGCACAAGCTTTAATACGTAAAACCTGATCAGCCACCTACAACATAACAATCACTTCCATGGAGTTTTGAAATCGCGCTAATGTGAGCTAATGCTAACGTGTGCGAACCAGCAGCAGTCTCCCCTCACCCTCATTCCTCTCATCTAAAGCTTCAATGAGATTTAAAAAAAAAAAAATCACTGAACCTCATTTACTTTAATTAAAGGTAGTAATTTAAATGGAACCACAAGCCAAAATCCTTTAAATGTTAATCCTTTTCAGTTAGTAATTCTGATGCATGTATTTCTATCAGTTCAAGGAGCCTTTATTTTTTATATCAGTCAGTAATGAACCTTATTTAAGTTGATGTGAGATATCAAATAGGTTTGTTTAATAGCTTTACGAAAATGTTTGAGAGCCTTGACAATAGTTTTTTATTGGAAAAAATAAATATCTGTTCATTTAAAGAGTCAAAACTATTTTTGGTTTTGTTCATAGTATTGATGTAATGATCTTAGGTTTATGTGTGTGTTATTGGTTACCGGTATCAGTTTTATAAAACAGTTATCGTGCATCCCTACTTATTAGTTTTATTTTTGTGTTGACGTGTTCCTGGACTCCTGAAGCTTCACCACTTTGTTTGTTTCACAGATTTTCGACAACATAATGATTGATCCATCGTGGGATTTCACACACTTCCCCCCAGTTCCTCAGACCACGCCCCTACGGACAGGTGAGTCTGGAGTTTAGTGGTGAAGACGTACTGAATAAAATTACAAAATTTGCTCAACGAAGTCTTTGACAAAGTCAGTCTCTGCTTTGCTCTGATTGGATAATGAACTGAGACAGACTTGTGATTCACCTGAGTCGTTCCTGAGATACGGCCTTGGGCCGCAGGTGAACCAGGTGTGTTACTGGATGGTTTCAGTGGACATCTTTGGTTTGGAACTGAATCAAATCAGTTTTATGAGTTAAAACAGAATAACAGTCGATGTTGGCGGTGGACGCGGAAACGCGGCCTCTCGAGGGGGGTGGAGCGACGGACCATCAGTTTAACGATGGACACGACAGAAAGACGTTTAAAACAGACAGTTTGTCTCACAGCTCTGTACAGGTGGACCACCAATGTCACCTGACCGGCGAACGTCTAGTTTTTGTTGTAGAACCGTGGGATTTGTGACCTTTGACCCTAAGTGGCTGTTCTCACCTCCGTCACCTGAGTTCTGACAGATCTTCAGAGCTCTTCTGCGGTTTGTGTGGTCCTGAATGTGAAGTGATGTGATGGTTTCCTCCTGTGGATGGAGGTGAGTTCGCTCAGTCTACTCTGCTGCGTTCTGATTGGATGACACCTGAACCGACGGGGATGTGGGGATCCCAGGTGGCGCTCACCTGAATCAGTGAAGCCGTTCCTGGGATGTGGTCTGGTCTAAAGTTCAGGCTCTTTAACGAGAGTCTGATCCTCCGGAGTGTCGGCAGGTAAAACACTTGGAGCTGAAACCACCGACGGCGGCTGAAATGAGGAAGTGCTGCAGGTGAGGGGGGCGGAGGTGGGGGGGGAGGTGGGGGGGGGGGAGGGGTGGGGGAGTCGTGGCTGAATAATGAACTCTGGTGATTATTTCCTCGTCTGTGTTTCGTTTCGCCCTCAGATGGGAAGTGTTTTCATGTAAAGGTGTTTCAGAGTGACCGATTAATGATTAATGATCGCAGCCGTCACCATCGGAGGGTTGATGGCGGGTTAACCAGGTTAACCAGGTTAACCAGGTTAGGGTTGACAGTCGTCCTGCCATGTTTTTAGTTGTTCACCACCTCCCTGATGGACTTTAATCACAGATGCTTCAAACTAGAGGTCTTCGGAACAACCTGACATTTCAAAAACCCGAGGTTCCGACCTGAATCGGGTCTCGGGTCCATTCAAAAGACGTGACTTTGGGTTTGGGTCAGAATCGGTACAGTTAGTCTCAGGTCTGGTCGGTGCTCTCTGACAGGCTGGGTCTGCGTTTACTCCAGAGAGGTAAAGATATTGGACGGTGGCAGCCAATGTCAGGACTCGGGACGGTTTAATTAATTATTTATTAACGTGGCGTGTTTGTCATGAAACAATCGTGTTACCGTAGCGTGTTATTAGTGGTTTGCCAGGCAGCTGTAAAGCACAACGGATCACCAACATGACTGGATGAGAGAACATATTCACGACGCGTCCTGACCGGTGTAGGCTATTAGCGTTAGCAGCCGTGTTGTTCCTGAACGCGTTCACGAACTAGTTCATATTTTTCGCGAATGTGAACTGAACTCGCTCTCTTTCTCCTTCACCAGCGGGGAGCGTGAACGAGTTCATTTGGGCAGTTGTGAACGACGCTCTTTCAAAGTTCAAGCACGGTCAAAACCGTTCCAGGTTTCCAGCGAACCCCATTTAAAATCCACCACAAACGAGCCTGATATGTATCTGAGGAAATCAATCAAACATGGAAACACGGCTGTCGCTGCTGTCACGCTAACAATGCTGTCACGCCCAACACTGGTTAGCAGTAGCTACCAATAGCATCTGTATCCACAAAGAAAATAACGACGTGGATTTATTGTTGTTTACATCACGTAGCCTATGTAGCAACTGAATCGGGTCCATGAAAGTGGACCCGTGAAGACCTCTACTTCACAGGCTCCAAGAATCAGGTGAGAACAACGTCGCCTGACAGATCCGTTACTGGACCAGAAGGACCAGGTGGACCATCCCAGCACCCCCCACTGCTCCTGCAGGCAGGTGCTGCTGTGTAAACATGCCGAGAAGGAACGACATCAGCGACGGTCTCAGAGAAGCGACTGTCAGGTGAAATCGATCAGAGGTGATGAAACCGTTTCCAAACTACCTGGAGGTCAGTGATCTGCAGCTGGAAGGGTTCTTCACCAGTGGAAGAACATCCAGGACGGCCGCCAGTCTTCCCAGCCGTGAACGTCCCAGCAGACTGTTCCCCCTGAGAAAGGAGCGATTTTACCGTATCGCTACCACAGAAACCAGATAATAAACGGTCACGTTCAGGTCTGCAAGCGTCCAGATTCGTCCAATCAGCTGAGAGCTGACGGCCAGTTCAGCTGTCGTCATATTTACTGAATCATTTATTCTGCTCAGGCTCGTTACTGTAACGAGTCTCGCTGGAGAATTGTTTCCTGCAAACCATCGAGTCCTGATGAACTCCGTCAATGTTTGTGATGCTTCGTAGCGCCGCCAGCAGGAAGTTCACGGTTTTACACCAAAAAAAACAGATATTAGAGGACAGATAGTTGGACTTTTGCAGTTTTGCAAAAGTCGATATTTTGCTGCAGAAGTTCAACCTGCATGTCGGCACGTAGAAGAGCGCCTCCACCTGGTCACATGTGGACGTGCACAAACGTCTCTACCTCTGGGATTAACTCTTGTATAAAAAGCGTGATTTGGCCTCAGTTGAACCCCTGAGAAAATAGCAGAGATCGTCTTAAATGGCTTGGTTGCCAGTTAAGCCATAGACGACCAGAGCGTGTTTACTGGGATGATACCAACTATCTGGGACCTTCAGGTAGCTGATAGGAATTGTCTGTGTAAAAATATTTATCAGTGAAGAGGAAGAGGAGGAGGAAGAGGAGGAAGCTCTACAGCAGAGTCCCAGACGAGCTGCAAACGAGAGCTCCTCTAATCTGGATGAAAAGATGCTCCATAGCGGTTAGCGGGTAGCGCAACCTGCTCTTAAAGGCAATGGCTACTGACGCACTGATTGGTTTAACAGGTGGAACGCCCTAACCACTCCTATGGATAATGTAGCGGGTAGCGCATGTGGGATAGCAGGTTTAGCAAGGTGGAAAATTGCGTTCTTTGCGGGGGGACGCCCTTCCCGCTACCTGCTATCCCTTAATAGTGGCTTTAGCAGATCTGGCCCTAAATTTTATGTAAGAGGCTGTGATTTTCTGAAAATAGATATTTTATAACAGAAGTTTTAATACGGAGTCGCAGTTTTGTTAAATTAGGCTTTTTTTTTTTTTTTTACAGTAAAATGTTGCTTTTTACAAAAAGAAGTTGTGATTTTTCCAGACCGTCTGATGAGCATCTTCAGTTTAGTTCTGGAGTTGGACTGTAGGAGACCAGGAGACCATCAGTCCAGACATGTGACATTAACACGTTAACGTTTCTGAAGATGAGGACGTATTACCTATGTCCATATGTCATAAAAACTGTAACAAGAGAAAGTTTTGAACCAGAAATAAGATCTTTTCCTTTAAATGTGAACTTGGATGTCGTAGAATTACAGGATGAATCTGAAGAAGCCGTTTTATCATAAATTCAGCTTTTAACATCCTGACTGGAAGATCTGGAGAAGATCTACTCTGACTGGTGAAGATGTTTAAGATGACATCAAACAGAAGTCATTTTGGTTCCACTGGCTGTACCTGGGTCATGTGACAGGAAGTGATCCCAAACGCAGCAGCAGATCAACATCAGAACGATGAAGATTATGGACCAATTCCCCCAGAGATGAGAAGGTCACAGGGGAGGCTTCAAGCTGTTGGTGGATTTACAACCTGTAGCATCGTGGGGGTACTTAGGATTGAACATGTGACCTTTAATTTTTCTTTTTGGTTTAATTTTTGTTTAATAGCGGTAAGTTGCAACATGTCATGTGACGTGTCTTACTGCTGATGTTGGTCGTTTTTAGCTCAAATTATTTAAACAGGAAGAAAAACATCAAGTCCTTCAACTTAGATGTTGAACTGAATTACGGGTTAAATCAACAGTTTAGTGAACCGGTCTGAAGCTCCAGAAGAAATGGAGAACATGGACTCTGACCGAGCTGCTCGGTGACACAACGACGGCCTTGTTAGGAGCTCAGAGGCATGAATGAGCGCTCTGTCCGCCTCAGACGGACGCCGCAGAGAGACGGCTGCAGCCCGCAGGTTCAGCTGGTATTTCTGCCTGAAACTCGCAGCTGCAGGGAAAAAACGAAAAGAAGAAAAAAATAATGACTGAAACTCGACTTTCTTTTTGGAAAAACGAATGTGTTCTGGGGGGAAAAGTGAAGGTAAAGTGAAAGAGGAGTTTCGTGACGTGTCCTCTGCGGTGGCTGCTCTCACTTTGACGGCGTCTCTGCAGCAGCGGGTTGAAGGTGGAGCTGATGATGTGGGAGCCGCGGGGAAAGTTGTTTTTCTCTGCATTTACATGTGACTAATTCATGTAAATGTGTCCTCTGTCACTGACGACAGGACGTCATGCTTGAACACCAGAACCTCTGCTGTGTCCCCTCTGGTCCTCTGGTCTGGTCTGCAGGACCTTAACAGCCAGAATCAAGGATGTTCGAGGTGTCGTCCCCCCAGACCATCAGACACCAAACAGCCTCAGTGGTTTTCTCTCCTTCTGTGGTCGTCGGTGTCTCTTCGGAGCCACTTTGCATCTCGTTGTTTTCTAATGACACCTGAGTCTCTGTGAGTCTTTATCGTAGTTTGTTTCCTCGTGGTCGTCTGTGTTTCCTACGCAGCAGGTTGCTACTTAGTTCTTTTATTAAACAAACTGAATAGTCTAGACATGACGGCAGACATTTCTGCCTCTACACGGTCACATGTTCACGGGCCTCTGCTCTCTCTGTCAGCCCGTTGACCAGCGCCACCTACTTGGCTGGATTGCTGAGAGATTATGAGTTTACCCCATGGGTTATGAAATTACCCCAATGGTTACTGGTTTACCCCGCTGGTTACGAAATTACCCTGCTGGTTATGAGTTTACCCCGCTGATTACGAGTTTACCCCGACAGTTACAAAATTACCCCGCAGGTTACGAGTTTACCCCGCTGGTTACGAAATTACCCTGCTGGTTACAAGTTTACCCTGCTGGTTACGAAATTACCCCGCTGGTTACGAGTTTACCCCGACAGTTACAAAATTACCCCGCAGGTTACGAAGTTACCCTGCTGGTTATGAGTTTACCCCAACAGTTACAAAATTACCCCGCAGGTTACGAATTTACCCCGCTGGTTACGAGTTTACCCCGACAGTTACAAAATTACCCCGCTGGTTACGAAATTACCCTGCTGGTTATGAGTTTACCCCGATGGTTATGAAATTACCCTTTTGGTTACGAGTTTATCTCGCTAGTTACAAAATTACCCTGCTGGTTATGAGTTTATCCCGCTGGTTACGAAATTACCCCGCTAGTTATGAGTTTACCCTGCTGGTTACGAAATTACCCTGCTGCTTATGTGTTTATCCCGCTGGTTACGAGTTTACCCCAACAGTTACAAAATTACCCCGCAGGTTACGAATTTACCCCGCTGGTTACGAGTTTACCCCGACAGTTACAAAATTACCCCGCTGGTTACGAAATTACCCTGCTGGTTATGAGTTTACCCCGATGGTTATGAAATTACCCTTTTGGTTACGAGTTTATCCCGCTAGTTACAAAATTACCCTGCTGGTTATGAGTTTATCCCGCTGGTTACGAAATTACCCCGCTAGTTATGAGTTTACCCCGTTGGTTACAAAATTACCCCGCAGGTTATGAGTTTACCCCAACAGTTACGAAATTACCCCGCTGGTTACGAGTTTACCCCGCTGGTTACAAAATTACCCTGCAGGTTAGGAGTTTACCCCAACAGTTACGAAATTACCCTGCTGGTTACGAGTTTACCCCAACAGTTACGAAATTACCCCACTGGTTACGAGTTTACCCCAACGGTTATGAGTTACCCCGGCGGTTACAATGTTACCCCGATAGTTATGAGTCCATCTTGATTAAAGATGTTTAAAGTGGAAGTTCTTCTTTATTCTTTCGCCGTTCTTTGGTCTCTACTTCTACATACTTTGTACTATTTCAACCATTCTTATACCAAAATGGATGTTCAGCTAGTCCTGGATATGGGGGCCATGACTTTTTTTTGTTTCAAATCTTTATAGTTTTAAAAATATTTACTTTAATATTATAATATTTACTTTATTGTGCAATAATTCAACTTATTATCCACTGTTTGGTGCAATAATTCAACTCTCAACTCTCATATTCTCAGAATACGACTGTTCAAAGCACCTTTACTGCATAAAGCGCTTTATTGTATATACTCTTTTACCTGTTTTTTTTCAGTGTATATTTTGTTTTATATTCATATTTTAGTATATATTTTTGTTTATATTCATATTTTATTTTATTTTAATTTCATGTTCTCTTCTAATTGCACTACATGTTAAATTTCTTCTGTTTCTTATTTCTTCTATTCTTGCAAGGAGCACCTGTGACGAAAACAATTTGCCCTCGGGGATCAATAAAGTATTTCTGATTCTGATTCTGATTTAAAAAGTTGTGCCAAGTGAATGAGAAGCCCCTCAAATCTCGATTGAACTTTGTGCCCTTTTAGAGGCCACTGCTTCAGCATACTTTCAGCTAGACACACTGTTCAAACTTTAAAGAAGTCACAGCACTTTTGTGTATTCCTGCTTGATTCAGCTTTTTTAAATATTTTACCATTTTTTAAACTATAACAGTTCAAGTTCAGTGTGTATTTCTGCTCTTTTCAGTCTTTATAATGGAAGTCAGTGGAAGCCCCTTAGAGTGAAGGTCATGTGACCCAGAGTGTGAGCTCCCTGACATTTCACAAATTATTTTGCTTGTTTTACTCCCTCCCCACTCCTGTGTAAAGGGGTGAACCTAAGCAGAGCCGATGTTACGGCAGCAGCCCAACAGGAGCCTGTCGGCTAACGTACAACAGCAGGATAACACGTCTCTGCACATGTCGAGCATCTAGATTTGATCCAGACACGAGCTGGTGTAACATGATGAGGTAGTTTTTCAGACCACCTTGGGGATTATTTCACCGCTTTGTAACGGCACGTCTTAGCTTCACGTAGACCGACTCTTCGTTGGTTGAATTACGTCTCTTGTTGCTATATCTAGCGACTTTCCAGACCTCCCTAGCGACTTAATTTGTAAAAAGCGACTAGCGACAAATCTAGCAACTTTTTCTGTTGATTTAGCGACTCACTGGCACTCAAACCGCTAGGTTTGAAGCCATCACTTGGCCGCTGATGGCTGCTGTCTGCCTCGCGAGCCGCGCTTCTCTCTCTTTCTCTCTCTATGTCGGGCACAGTGCACAGCCACAAACCAAACACCCCGCCCCCCGCGCGAGACAACTCGAGCTCCTCCTGAAGGTGTGCTGGAAAATGCGGACCGGATATTAGGGAAACACAGAGCAAGACCTGGAATGGGTTATCTGAATAATGCGCTGCGCGGTGCGCTGGAAAACCCGGAACGGACTTTAGAAAAAAACTGGATCGGGAGTCTGGATCGGCATTTTTAGGGCTTGCCGATCCGATACCGATCCGCATTTTTTGCTCATATCGGCGGCCGATCCGATACGAATATCGGATCGGGACACCTCTAGTAAAAACATTCAGCTGTTTCTACAGATTTATGCTTTGACTTCTGATTTTTCAAGTCTTCAAGCTTTTCCATATTTTTATGCTTTACTACAGTAAATTTATGGGTCTCGTTATAATTAGAGGTTTGCCAGTTTAGCAGAATTTAATATTCTTCTTGGTTTCATTCAGGATGTTTCTCCTTCAGCTCTGGTCAACTAATTCAGCTTTTCAGTAAATTTACCTTCTGCTAAATTCTGCGACATTTAAAGATTCTGCTGTTGTTCAAATCTATTTTAGATTTGTGTTTTTTAGAATTGTAAAGTTTTCAGCAGATTTCAGGATCATATCTGAGCTCTCAGCTTTTACACTTTTCTGCTTCTTTCTAGATTTCTACATCTGACAAGAATGACTGCTGACAATTTAATAAACTTTATTACAACGACTGCTGCACACGACCCTGGTTTACAGGCTGAACCTGTTTACAGTCTGATCCGGTTTACGGTCTGAACCAGTTTACAGTCTGAACCGGTTTACAGTCTGAACCAGTTTACAGTCTGAATCGGTTTACAGTCTGAACCGGTTTACGGTCTGATCCGGTTTACTGGCTGAACCAGTTTACAGTCTGAACCGGTTTACAGTCTGAACTAGGGCTGCACGATTATGGAAAAAATAATAATCACGATTATTTGGATCAAAATCACGATTACGATTATTAATCAAGATTATTCAACAATAAAAAATATTTTTTGTTCAGAATGTTATTTAAAATCACGACATGAAATGTAACCAAAAAAGTATTGCATAAGGGATGGACAAATTATATAAAAGGCAATAGCATGAAACTTAGGCGGTCCTAGAGATTTTTGGCCATAAACACCAGCCTGTAAACATGTCTTAGCTTCAAGAACGCCCAAAGGCAGGTCACTACATTGTCCATGGTCACGATTAATCACGATTTTCAAAATTTTAATCGTGGCAACCAAAAATCACGATTTCGATTATTTTTCGATTAATTGTGCAGCCCTAGTCTGAACCGGTTTACGGTCTGAACTGGTTTACAGTCTGAACCAGTTTACAGTCTGAACCGGTTTAAAGTCTATTCTGGTTTACGGTCATCTGAACTGGTGTCCGGTCTGAACTGGTTTACAGTCATCTGAACTGGTTTAAAGTCTGTTCTGGTTTACAGTCATCTGACTGGTGTTCAGTCTGAACTGGTTTCCAGTCATCTGAACTGGTTTCCAGTCTGAACTGGTTTCCAATTTGAACGGGTTTCCAGTCATCTGAACCAGTTTCCGGTCTGAACCGCTTTCCAGTCTGAACTGGTTTCCAGTCTGAAATAGTTTAAAGTCCGTTCTGATTTACGGTCGTCTGAACTGATTTACCAGTCTGAACTGGTTTACCAGTCTGAACCGGTTTACAAGCTAAATTGGTTTACAGTCTGAACCGGTTTATGATATGAACCAGTTTACGGTCTGAACCGGTTTAAAGTCTGTTCTGGTTTACGGTCATCTGAACTGGTTTACCAGTCTAAACCGGTTTAAAGTCTGTTCTGGTTTCCAGTCTGGACTGGTTTGAAGTCTCTTCTGGTTTACAGTCTGAACTGGTTTCCATTCTGAACTGGTTTACCAGTCTGAACTGGTTTAAAGTCTCTTCTGGTTTCCAGTCTGGACTGGTTTAAAGTCTCTTCTGGTTTCCAGTCTGAACTGGTTTCCATTCTGAACTGGTTTCCAGTCTGAACTGGTTTAAAGTCTCTTCGGGTTTCCAGTCTGAACTGGTTTCCATTCTGAACTGGTTTAAAGTCTGTTCTGGTTTACGGTCATCTGCGTCAGTAGTGTTTTTCTTGTTTTGTCTCTTTGATCATTTTGTCGTCTTTCTCTCCATTTCTTCAGCTTCATCTCATTCGGTTTGATCTGGGCGTCTTTGTGGTTATTTCTTTGTCGCTCTTTCTTTCTTTCCTTCTTTCTTTGTAGTCATTTGCATCTTTATAGTTTTTTTTCTCTGCAGTCGTTTGCATGTCTTTGTAGTCATGTATTCCAATGTGTCGTCGTCATTTGTGTGTCTTTGTGGTGGCTTAAATCTCTTGGTATTTATTTGTGTCACTTTTCTAGTTGTGGTTCTATTTCTGGCCTCATTGTGGTCGTCTCTTATACCTTTGAGACTGGATTTAACCAGTTTTGGTCACAGAGCTTTATTGCATGTTTCACACCTCCTCCTGATGACCTCAGACCTTCAGAGTTTCCAGCTGTTTATTGAAAGCAAGGACGCAGTGGTGACGACTGTTTGCTTTGTGGAGTAAAGTTGACCTCCACCCATGACCTCACATGTAGGAGCAGCTTGTTTTTTTAAACAGGACTTGGTAACTGGTGGTTTGTTGCCAGGAGACAACTCCTTTAGCTTCATTAATTCAGATTAAATCTGACCATCATCCCCATCTACCGACATCAGTCCTGAAACAACATCTGAAACCAGAGGTCAACTAACCGGAGGTCGGCTAACCGGAGGTCTACTAACCGGAGGTTGACTAACCCGAGGTTTACTAACCCATGGTCAACTAACCGGAGGTCGACTAACAGGAGGTTTAGTAACCGGAGGTTTACTAACCAGTGGTCGACTAACTGGAGGTCTACTAACCGGAGGTCGACTAACCGGAGGTCTACTAACCCATGGTCGACTAACCGGAGGTTTACTAATCGATGGTCAACTAACCGGAGGTCTACTAACCCATGGTCGACTAACTGGAGGTCGACTAACTGGAGGTTGACTAACCGGAGGCTTGCTAACAGGAGGTTTACTAACCGGAGGTTTACTAAACGGTGGTTGACTAACCAGAGGTCTACTAACCCATGGTCAACTAACCGGTGGTCGACTAACCGGAGGTTTACTAACCGGTGGTCGACTAACCGGTGGTCGACTAACCGGATGTTTACTAACAGGAGATTTACTTACTGTAGGTCGACTAACCGGTATAGTTGTTAAACATTTATAGTCCAGTCTGTCCCTTTATAGATGTTTCTGTCTCCTTATTGTCGTCTGTGTCTCTTTCAGAAAGCAGCTTTGTGTTGTGAACATGTCTTGAGTTCCAGCTGGACTAGAAAGGTGTTGAACAAGTTTGTTGTTGTTGTGGTTGTTGTAACAGTCACCTATGTCTATAGTCGTCGTTTTTTATTGCTGTCTCTCTTTGTTGGCATTTCTTTGGGTCTCTTTATCATTGTTTCTGTCTTCTTGTGGTTGTCTGTTAATTTATTGCCATTTGTGTCTCTTTATTGTTGTTTCTGTCTCTTTATTGTTGCTTGTGTATTTTTTACGTTTCCTGTGTTAGAACCTTTAACTGACATAATCTTGTCCAGGTCAGTTATTATTATTAATTATTAATTGAAAGATTCAGGAAGTGACTGTGGATTGTAAACCTGTTTTCCTTCACTTGTTTTAAAGTCACAAAGGTAAATACTCTTTCAATGATAAATGTTGTGATAGTTGAGCACACCAGTAATCTCTGAGGTTTAACAAAAAAACAAGTAATTACTCATTGATCTTAATTGAGGTAAAATGTTACTTAAATGTGGAATAGAACTGAGTTCATGTCGTCCAGCTCAACTGTGTCTCTGTAGTTGTTTGTGTCTCTTTGTAATCACCTGTGTGAAAGATCGATGACCTGCTAACAGAGCTGAAAAGCACTTTAATAGTTTTGACTCTAGTTAGACCCTCACCGAAGCTGACTCTGAGAATCTCAGTCCACATGTGGAGTTGCAGCTCACGGTTAGGCTGCAGTGGCTGCAGCTCACGGTTAGGCTGCAGCAGCTGCAGCTCACGGTTTGGGATGCAGCAGCTGCAGCTCACGGTTAGGATGCAGCGGTTGCAGCAGCTGCAGCTCATGGTTAGAAAGTAGCGGCTGCAGCTCATGGTTAGGCTGCAGCGGCTGCAGCGGCTGCAGCTCACGGTTAGAAAGTAGTGGCTGCAGCTCACAGTTAGGATGCAGCGGCTGCAGCTCACGGTTAGGATGCAGCGGCTGCAGCTCACGGTTAGGATGCAGCGGCTGCAGCTCACAGTTAGGATGCAGCGGCTGCAGCTCACGGTTAGGCTGCAGCGCAGCCAGTGCAATACCAGCCTGAAAAGTTCCTGTTTTTCTTTTGACCTTTTCTTTCCACTGTATGTTAATAATAACTAACAATTCAGTAAATGTATAACTTTGTGATAATGTGTTACGTTGTGGTTTTCCAGAATTAAGACAGTAATGTAATAATACGTCATCTTTAACCAGCTTGGCAGCAGCAGCAGTAATGGAGTTCAGCTGCTGACGGGATGTAAGCGAGTCCTGGAAACTCTGTAACTCTGAAAACAAAGGAGTCAGAGTTCTGGATAATATTTGGTAAAACAGCAGCTGACAGGAAACCTGCTGCCTCCTTCATTAGCGGTGGACATTAGCGCTGCTCAGAGGGTCTCGGTTACGAACATCAGACATGTTTGTGACGGTTCATTCCTGTGTTTCTGTGGTTTCAGCGGACGGACCGTTCCTGCAGATCCTGGAGCAGCCCAAACAGGTAGACCCTCCCACACACACCTGACACACCTTCACACAGACACCTGTCCATTAGCTTCAGCTCATCTGGGTTTCGGTTCGTTAGGGAAGCAGTCTAAGGCTGAAGAGGTCTGGACCTCCTTCAGCCCCCATACCTGTCCAGGAGGACACCAAGGTGTCCCCAGGTCTAATCTTTCCAGCGTGTCCTGGGTCTGTGTCCAACCCAGATACCTGAACCACCTCATGCGGAAGAGCCTCTGAGTCTGATCAGCTGATCTCCAGAGCCGTGGTCTGGTCTCTGCAGGCCTTCTGCTCCGTCCTCAGATCTCAGAGGGGTTGTTTCAGAACCAGATCACCTGTAGAGCTGCCTGCTTGGCCGGATCCTGAGATTGAAGGTTCGGGATCCCGTCAGTCCCTCTGGGAACTCCAGCAGCAGCTCCAGTTCAGTCTGGAGAACTCTTATCATGTAGTCTTCGACTCCAGGTGGTGGATTTACTCCAGGTGAACCGTTTCCTGGTGGAGGTTCTGATCCAGACATGTGGCTCGGTACCGGCTGGTTGTCTGGTTCTGTAAATATAATTAAAATAATCCTCCATTTGTGAAGCAACACTGATCGGTTTGTTTGTCTCCTGAAAGCCCTGATGACTGTTCAGGAACAGGAGCTGCTGGTTCTGGAGAGTCCTGTCCTCTGGTCCAGCTCTCTGACTGGTACCGGTCCACATACTCTGCTCCTGGAATGAGACAGAAGATCCGCACCAACACCTGGTGGTGACTAGGGGTGTGAAAAAAATCGATATGGCAATATATTGCGATTTTCGGCCGCCCAATATACTATCGATTTTTCAGCTCTTATTATCGATTTTTTAGGAAAATTCATGTATTAGACGCATTGTGAATACTTAAATGTGCAAAAACACTAATAATAAACAATAAATAGGTTGTTTTGAAGCAAATAGATTTGACTCAATACGTCCTCTGAATGATCAATATCATCTGATGAACATACAGTGATCCCTCATTTTTCACGGTTAATAGGGACCGGTGCCCCCCCCCCGCGGAAATCAAATTCCTCGAACTGGAGCCGGAGCCCCCCGAGCCTCAATAATGTGTTTAAAATATGTTTAAAAACCCCAAAAAAGTAGCGAGGCACTGCAGCGAAACAAGACAAAGGCTCAACTGTGGTCTTTCTGTTTCCTTCACAGCCTCTGGTCTCTGAACCGTAGTAAAGAAACCGCTGGTATTGTGCTATTTTTGGCTCGTAATTAGCGGCTAACACGCTAACAACAACAACAGAAACAGTCCGGTTTTCTCTGCATGGAACGAGCACTTTATTCTGTCACTGCAGGAACTTGTAACATCACACAGGTTGTATTGTTGGGCTCCTGTCGGTTAACAGAGAATGTAAATCTATACACGCTGGGCTGCTGTTGATGCTCACTACACTTTTAATCTAACCCCGTTTTCGTTCTGCCGTCCCACGACACACACACTACATTACCCATAAGGCCACACCATTACCCATAAAGCCACCTTCTTAAAGGGGCCAGGCTGGCTCACAACATTTCTTTGCTGCGAGAGAACACGCACAACATCCTGTGATGTTTCTGAGATTTTTTTTCTTGACTTTTTATTATATTATATATTCCTGAAAAATCCGCAAATAACTAAAATCGCGTAACTTAAAGCGGGAATTGGCAAGGGATCACTGTATACAGCAGTGCTTCCCAAACTTTCTCTGCTGGGCCCCCCTTTGGTACATAAGAAAATTTTTGCGCCCCCCCCCCCCCCCCCGCCCCCAACAGACAACCGTCTGAAGCACATCAAGAAGGACAGAGTGAACCCTGGACTCATTTTTCATTCACATCAATGAACTGTTCCTCCTCTGATGTGCTGAAGTCAGGAGGTGGTGTGGCACTGAAGGGGTCACGGATCCAGTCATATTCTTTGTGATCCTGCACCAGGAAATATTTCTGGAAGTGGTTCTGAAGGGCAGAGATGTGTGCTGTCATGCATGGGATCACTGTGTTCTGCAGTTTGTTGTCTTCAATGAATGATTTCAGGTTCTCAAATGAGTCCACATTTCCAACCTTCACTCGCTGCAGCCACATCGCAAGTTTTCTGGTGAATGATGTGATTTTATCTGCCAGATGTGGGAGGTGTGTATTTGTGCCCTGCAACTGCAAATTCACTTCATTCAGTTTCAGAAACATGTCACTGAGGTATGCAAGTTTCATGAGGAACTTGTTACAGTCAAATTTGTGGGCAAGATCATTGCCCTCTTCCTTCAAAAAGATGCCGATTTCATCTCGCAGTTCAAAGACCCTGGACAGCACCTTCCCACGTGACAGCCATCGGGACTCGCTGTGAAAGAGAACAGCTGTGTGGTCGGAGCCCATTTCCTCGCACAGTGCCGCAAAAATCCGGGCTTTGACGGGTCGTGTTTTGATGTAGTTGACGGTGGCAATAACGTCGGTCATTACATCATTCAGCTCGGGACTCAGCTGTTTAGATGCCAGGGCTTCGCGGTGTATCATGCAGTGCGTCCACTGCACACTGCGGGAGACGCGCTTGATGAGCGCTTGCAGCCCTGCCTGTTTCCCAGCCATCGCCTGCGCTCCATCAGTGCAGATCCCCACACAGTCCTCCCATTTCAGGTTGGCCTCTTTCAAGTGAGAATCAATGATTTTAAATGATTTTAAATCTGACGTACGTAATGAACAAACAGTCTTTTTTACTGTCCGTGGCTTCATCCATCTAAAGAGAAAAGCGGCTGGCACGCACTTTGTCAAGCTGCTCCTCTATGTCTTTTGACATGTCATAAATGCGCCTGCCGATGGTGTTGTTGGACAGAGGAATAGCTCTTAATTTGCTGGCTGCAGTGTCATCAAGCATAGTTGATACCATGTCTACAGCACAGGGAAGTATTAATTCCTCCGCTATTGTGTGCGGCTTTTTACACTGCGCCACTCGGTAGGCAACTTTATATGAGGCGAGTTGAGCATTTGCCGGCACGGATGCAGCTTTAGTAAAGATGGACTGTTGAGCACGGCAGTTTACGAGTTTTTGTCTGAAAAATTCAACTGGCTTGCCTTTGTGCTCTGGATGTTTTGTTTCCAAGTGTCGTCTCAGCTTATTCGGCTTCAAGCTGTCACAAGGTAGCACTTTAAGACAAACAACACACTGCGGTCTCTCCTCGTTACCCACCGTTGTACAGGTAAAGCCAAAATCAAGATATGAGTCATCATATTTTCTTATCTTTGCCTTGGAATGTTCTTGCTTTGGAAGCACATTTGGCTATGCTTCATCCTCTGATTTGCGTTTACGTGGGAGCCCCGCGCCCCCTGTCAAAAACTTCTCCATGTTACGCTTGCAGTGTGAATTACTGACTGACTGATTCATTTATCCCATCCGTGCCCCACGCCCCCCCTGCAATGGCTCCGCGCCCCCCCTGGGGGGCGGGCCCCCCACTTTGGGAACCACTGGTATACAGCAACTTGATTTTTCATCTCTACTTTTAATTTTGATATTAACTAGGTAGAATACCGCAATATATCGTGATATCGCAATAATATCGTATCGCAACCCAAGTATTATGATACATATCATATTGCGAGGTCTTTGCCAATACTCACCTCTAGCGGTGACACCTGTCTGAGTGAGGAGGAAACTCACCTTCACATCCATTCATCTGTAATCTTCACCGCTGTTTCCAGTTTCAGGATCAGGAGGACCTTCTGGACCTCCTCTCAGCCCGTGGTGGTCTGGGCTCCAGACCACCTAAGACCACTACAGTCACGTCAGTTTCATTATTCTTCTGCACGATAAAAACACTTCTGTCTTTGTTGTTGTTTTTTTTATTCCAGCGAGGCTTCAGGTTCAGGTACGGCTGTGAGGGTCCGTCTCACGGTGGTCTGCCAGGAGCCTTCAGCGAGAAGAACAGGAAGACCTACCCGGCTGTGAAGGTAACAACCTCCCGTCTGGTCGCCGCTGACCGACCCGACGCACACGGGCGGTCCAGGTTCTGACCGTAAACCGGCTCAGCAGCAGGAACATCCGCCTGGTGGTCACGTGACCGAGCTGGGGGTCACCTGACCGAGCTGGTGGTCACGTGACCGAGCTGGGGGTCAGGTGACCGAGCTGGGGGTCACATGACCGAGCTGGGGGTCACCTGACCGAGCTGGGGGTCAGGTGACCGCGCTGGCTCTTCTGGCACCTGAACAAAGACAGGTTGTCAGCCTTCGCTCCAGCATGAACAGACGAGGGCGTGATAAGAGTCGTTTGATGCACACGGAGCGTTGGGGGGGGGGGGTTATTAGTTTCCTGCAGCTGAACAATAACAAGCTCAGTTTACCGCTGTTGAGGAATCAGGAAACAGAAAAGCTTCACTGTTAGTCAGAGAACGAGCGACATCTAATGAGTTGATTTCCTCTCACTGAACCTCAGCAGCTGCAGAGGAGGAAGAAGAACCTGAATCTGGAGTTAAATGTTGTTTTTCATCAGAACGTAGATCCTAGTAGAGCCGGGGAGCTGAGACCGATGTGCTCCAGTTGGTCCTGGAGCTCCCCAGGGTTCTGGACTGGGACCACTTCCTTTGTTGTGATGATAATGTGTTCTGGAGCTGAAGAACGCCGACTGATCGTTTCTTGAGTCTCTATTCGAGACCAGACGTTCACAGTTCTGGATGAAACAGCCTCTGAGCTGAGGGATGTGACGGCGTCACATGACCGTCAGTGTTGGAACACATCTTCTCCTCCATGGTGGCAAGTGGTCCAGGCCCCCGATCGTGATGCTCCCTCCACCCGTGCTTCACCAGACGACGGGAGCGTCAGAATGATGGATCTTCTTTTTTTCTGAAACCTTTTTTTGATTTACTTCCACGGTGCTGAGTCTGCTGGCTGCAGATCCAGATCCAGACCCTGAGGCCCTGTCTAAAAACTCTGTTACCCAACAGGAAGACCAGTCTCGGTCCAGTAGATGGTGAGATGAGGGTGAATTTCACTCCATGAATCCAAACAGATGTGACTTCTAGAAGTGGCAGATGTAGTTCCTGCAGTCTTCATTTTCTCTGTCCTGATAAAATGTATACTTGGTGCCAGATTTATTCAAATACGCAGCGTAGCTGCAGAGAAATACTCTTTCTAAATTAGTTATGTCATTTCAGAGAAGGAAGCTCAGAAAAAAGACTGGGAACGTTCTGAAGATTATTTCAGCCCTGGTTGTTTTGCTTTTCCACAGAGGTAAAAGTACAGCGTAGTTTAGGCAAATTTGGTCTGATTTAGGACCTGATGATAAACTGGCCACCTGCACTTGTGGGTTTGGAAATATAAAAGAATATCTGAGGAGCCTGACTGCAGGGTTGGAACACTAACCCTGATCCACAAGACTGTTAGACCCGGAAGACTGTCACAGTGCCGTTGACGGACTTTATGTTCATGTTTCAGACTTTAGAAGAGAAGTCAATAGAGGAACTGCAGCCTCTAGTGGTCAGTAGAGGAACTGCAGCCTCTAGTGGTCTGTACAGGAACTGCAGCCTCTAGTGGTCAATAAAGGAACTGCAGTCTCTAGGGGTTGGTAGAGGAACTGCAGCCTCTAGTGGTCGGTAGAGGAACTGCAGCCTCTAGTGGTCGGTAGAGGAACTGCAGCCTCTAGTGGTCGGTAGAGGAACTGCAGCCTCTAGTGGTCTGTACAGGAACTGCAGCCTCTAGTGGTCAATAAAGGAACTGCAGTCTCTAGTGGTTGGTAGAGGAACTGCAGCCTCTAGTGGTCGATAGAGGAACTGCAGCCTCTAGTGGTCGATAGAGGAACTGCAGCCTCTAGTGGTCGGTAGAGGAACTGCAGCCTCTAGTGGTCAATAGAGGAACTGCAGCCTCTAGTGGTTGGTAGAGAAACTGCAGCCTCTAGTGGTCGGTAGAGGAACTGCAGCCTCTAGTGGTCGGTAGAGGAACTGCAGCGGTCGGTAGAGGAAATGCAGCTTCTAGTGGTCGGTAGAGGAACTGCACCCTCTAGTGTTCAGTAAAGGAACTGCAGCCTCTAGTGGTCGGTAAGGGAACTGCAGCCTCTAGTGGTCGGTAGAGGAACTGCACCCTCTAGTGGTCGGTAGAGGAACTGCAGCCTCTAGTGGTCGGTTGAGGAACTGCAGCCTCTAGTGGTCGGTAGAGGAACTGCACCCTCTAGTGGTCGGTAGAGGAACTGCAGCCTCTAGTGGTCAGTAGAGGAACTGCAGCCTCTAGTGGTCGGTAGAGGAACTGCACCCTCTAGTGGTCAGTAAAGGAACTGCAGCCTCTAGTGGTCAGTAAAGGAACTGCAGCCTCTAGTGGTCGGTAGAGGAACTGCAGCCTCTAGTGGTCGGTAGAGGAACTGCAGCCTCTAGTGGTCGGTAGAGGAACTGCAGCCTCTAGTGGTCGGTAGAGGAACTGCAGCCTCTAGTGGTCGGTAGAGGACTGTAGTCTGGAGACCTGTCCCCAGTCTGGACCGGTTTAGATCAACAGGGGTCCAGAGGACTTGTGGCGGCTGCAGGTTGTTGTACCTCCAGATCTCTCTGGTCTGGTCAGTTCTGACCTTCTCCGGCTCTCAGACGTCCTCGTTTACGCCTCAGAGACTCATGGTCTCGTATTTCCTGTCTCGCTCCTTGTTGTTGTTTATTTTTGAGTCTCCCACATGTTCTGACCGAAGCAGAGACGAAGGGAAATCCCCAGATTCCTGCCGCCTCTTTGTTCCTCACACTTTTCTGCTCTTTACTGTATAAACACACATCAGATCTGAAAAATAACAAGGAATTCTGGGTAAAAATGGAATTCTAGTTTTAACAGTTAAATTAAATTAAAAGACGTCACAGAAGTGAATTATGTTAAAAACAAGATAAGAATCTCTCATTTGCATGTTTCTCAGATTTTAAACATCTGTCATGAGTTTCCCTTCAGGGATGAATCATACGTCCTCAGAGCTGCACGTCCCAACAGATGCTCCTGTCCTCTGTCCTCAACATCTGCTGAGGAACTTTACAGAAAAACCACCGGTGTTTTTAACCAGCAGAGCCGTCGTTTTCTTCTTCCTGACATCTGTGGTCCATCTGTGGAACATCTGTGGACCACCTCTGGAACACCTGTGGAACATCTGTGGACCGCCTCTGGAACATCTGTGGACCGCCTCTGGAACACCTGTGGAACATCTGGACCGCCTCTGGAACATCTGTGGACCGCCTCTGTGGAAACATCTGTGGACCGCCTGTGGAACATCTGTGGACCGCCTCTGGAACATCTGTGGACCGCCTCTGGAACACCTGTGGAACATCTGTGGACCACCTCTGGAACATCTGTGGACCGCCTCTGGAACACCTGTGGAACATCTGTGGACCGCCTCTGGAACACCTCTGGAACATCTGTGGACCGCCTCTGGAACACCTGTGGAACATCTGTGGACCGCCTCTGGAACATCTGTGGACCGCCTCTGGAACACCTGTGGAACATCTGTGGACCACCTCTGGAACATCTGTGGACCGCCTCTGGAACACCTGTGGAACATCTGTGGACCACCTCTGGACCATCTGTAGACTACCTGTGGACCACCTCTGGAACACCTGTGGAACATCTGTGGACCGCCTCTAGACCATCTGTAGAACATCTGTGGACCACCTCTAGACCATCTGTAGAACATCTGTGGACCACCTCTCGACCATCTGTAGAACATCTGTGGACCGCCTCTGGACCATCTGTAGAACATCTGTAGACCACCTCTGGAACACCTGTGGAACATCTGTGGACCGCCTCTGGACCATCTGTAGAACATCTGTGGACCACCTCTAGACCATCTGTAGAACATCTGTGGACCACCTCTGGACCATCTGTAGAACATCTGTGGACCACCTCTGGAACACCTGTGGAACATCTGTGGACCGCCTCTGGACCATCTGTAGAACATCTGTGGACCACCTCTAGACCATCTGTAGAACATCTGTGGACCACCTCTGGACCATCTGTAGAACATCTGTGGACCACCTCTGGACCATCTGTAGACTACCTGTGGACCACCTCTCGAACATTTGTGGAACATCTGTCGAACACCTCTGGAACATCTGTGGACCACATCTGGAACACCTGTAGAACATCTGTGGACCACCTCTGGACCATCTGTAGAATATTTGTGGACCACCTCTGGACCATCTGTAGACTACCTGTGGACCACCTCTCAAACATTTGTGGAACATCTGTAGAACACCTCTGGAACATCTGTGGACCACATCTGGAACACCTGTAGAACATCTGTGGACCGCCTCTGGAACATCTGTAGACCATCTGTAGAACACCTGTGGAACACCTGTAGAACATCTGTGGATTCATCAGGACGACCCTGGAGCTTATTCAGGGCTGTTTAGTGATGAATCTGGGATGTGGTCACCTGGATCTGATGAAGTGACCTAAACAAAGCAGGAAGCTCCTCTGCAGACAGATGTGAGATGATAAAGGTCTGTTTCTTTGATGAGGCTGCAGGGCAGGAAAACCCCTGCAGGTCTGGTACAACCATCCTGACTCACCTCTGCAGCGTTGTTTTAATGGCTTTTGTCCTCTGTCAAATTCATCATTTCAGCTTAAAAACACCTGAAATGTAAATATTCAAAGTAGTGACTTCTCAGAAAGAATTCCTCTACTGACCACTAGAGGCTCCAGTTCCTCTACTGACCACTAGAGACTGCAGTTCCTCTACTGACCACTAGAGGCTCCAGTTCCTCTACTGACCACTAGAGACTGCAGTTCCTCTACTGACCACTAGAGGCTCCAGTTCCTCTACTGACCACTAGAGACCACAGTTCCTCTACTGACCACTAGCGACTGCAGTTCCTCTACTGACCACTAGAGGCTGCAGTTCCTCTACTGACCACTAGAGACTGCAGTTCCTCTACTGACCACTAGAGACCACAGTTCCTCTACTGACCACTAGCGACTGCAGTTCCTCTACTGACCACTAGAGGCTGCAGTTCCTCTACTGACCACTAGCGACTGCAGTTCCTCTACTGACCACTAGAGGCTCCAGTTCCTCTACCGACCACTAGAGGCTCCAGTTCCTCTACCGACCATTAGAGGCTGCAGTTGCTCTACCGACCACTAGAGGCTGCAGTTCCTCTACTTACCACTAGACGCTGCAGTTCCTCTACCGACCACTAGAGGCTGCAGTTCCTCTACCGACCACTAGAGGCTGCAGTTCCTCTACTGACCACTAGACGCTGCAGTTCCTCTACTTACTAGGGGTGTCCCGATCCCCTGATCGGATCGGCCTTCGATCTTAAAAATTTAAGGTGGATCGGATCGGCCGATCAACATTATTATAACACGCCGATCTTTTTTTCATTATTTTTTTCCTCAAAAAGTGATCCTGATTAACACAAATGAATAAAGTAATCATATTACACAAACAAAAATATTTTTTAAACTATATACATTTAATAATTTGCACTGAAATGAGGTTTCCCAGCAGCGCTGTCTTGTATCCACCTTAAAAGTTTTAAGACCGGCGGCGTCAGGCTCAGGCTAAACTTTAGCAAAAAAATGTCAGCAGTGTGGCAGCGCTATAAAATTACAAAGACCGACGCTTCAACTGCGACTTGCAACGTGTGGAAGACTGAGATATCACGAGGGGTAAGTAAGAAGAGAGTTTACAACACCACCAATCTAATCAGACACTTAAAAAATCACGCAGCACCGATCACCGCAGCCTTCTGTCAGGTGCCTTGGTGCCGACGGCTGCAGCTTTGGTGCCGTCGGCTGCGGTCACTGTTCTGCCGACGGCAGCGGCTTCAGCAGCAAACGCTCTGTGAAACTTTTAAAAGAAAGACAAACTCCCGAAATACTCGGAGAAATACAGAAAAATCACCGAGCTAATCGCGGAATGTATTACCGAGGACACGGAGTTTGTGGAATACAAGGCCTTTAACCGGCTCATTAATTACCTCGAGCCTCGTTCCCGTCATTACATGAACGACAAAGGACACAAAGGTGCGCGAACATGTGCAGCAGAAGTTAAGTTAATATTTTATGTTATTTTTATTCTGATGTGATTTCATTGATTGCAAAGACTTCTGCTAGTGTTTTCATTGCCTTAAACTGCTAGCCAAGTTCACCTGCTGCTATTTAAATGGAAGTGCTATGTTCTTTGGTACTGAGACTGTTGAACAGTCACTGTTCTGTAACTAAATGTGTTTTATAATAATTCTCCCAAACAAAAAAGAAAGAAAGAAGAGTGTTTAAATAAGTTATTGTTTATTTTATGAGATGATAATAGCTATTAATCTCAGCTTGGATGCAGGCCTATTTATTAATGTACACAGGAAAAACAATGCATAGGAAATTAAACTCTGTTTGCCCACTCAAAAGAAGTGAAATCGGATCGGAAAAAATCGGAAATCGGCCGATCATCAAAATTAAAAGATCGGAATCGGATCGGGACCCAAAAAACGTGATCGGGACATCCCTACTACTTACCACTACGGTCTGTCTCCAGCAGTGAGTCAGTCTCCTTTAATCTTCTCGTTAAACTGTCCAACTTTACAGCAGTAAAACATATTTACAGTCTGGTACAAACGTTTTAGTCTCCATGACAACTGTATGGGAGAGATTTTTTTAAAGTATCAAGTTAATTGATATAAAATTGGAATGTCTATATAATTAAGGGTGTTGTTATTTGATTGACAACTGTCACGATTTCAGCTCCTCCTCCAGTGTTTTTGGTTTTCACAAACGTTGCAGTTTTACAACAAAAATTCCTAATTTTCAGAAGAAAAACACATAATTTTCACAAAAGTCCAGATTATTTAACCAAAATTTGCTCATTTTTGTCATAAAGTTGCAACTTTTAAAAATTTGTTTTTTAACAAAATTTTGTGATTTTTAAGGAAAAAAAGCTGTGATTTAGTGAAACTTCTGGTCACGACTGCAAATGTTGGTTTTGAACGAAACTTTATTTAACGTCATTTTTTTTACAAAAAGTAGCTTTTTTTTTAAAAAAAAAAAAAGTTGCTTCTTTTTGATTTTTACATTAAAAAATTTGATTTTTAGGACAAAAAAATTGCAATTCTTCAAAGTTTGCAGTTTTACAACAAAGTCATAATTTCACGTGAAAAATACAATATTTTCACAATAAAAGTCCAGGAGCCTCCAGGACCCGGGAGTCTGCAGGAGTCCAGGGAGCCTCCAGGGATCCAGGACCGTCACCGGTCACCAACACTGGAAGCATCACTGATGAAGATCCAGAACAGCTGAGCAGCTCCAGTTCTGAGTCAGACCAGAACGGGACCTTCTTCCTGTCCCGGAGCTGCTTCAGCTGGTCTCCTGCGGTCCCAGACGTGTGCAGACTGAAGACGCTCTGGTTTCCCTCCAGATGTGACCCTAGAACTTCCTGCCGGTGTTTCATCTCAGCTCTGCGAGCGCGAGGCCTCAGAGTTTCTGCAAAATCTGGGGGAGTTTGAGGCACCGGAGGCTTCTGAAGAATCCTCTGCCGGTCTGGACCTGTCAGGGTTCACACATCTACACCTGCACATACACACACCTGTGCAGCGTCTCTCTGTTGGGAATTTCCTCCCCGACACCCACAACTAATTACAAGGAAGCAGAGCTGCGTCACAGACAGGAAAGGAGATGTTTGAGCTTGGAGATGAAAGAAACCCACTCTGGCCCAGAAACCCGGACGCATCTTTGTTCTCGGTCCTTCAGGCTGCTGACGGCCATGTTGGAGAAACCAGGCCATGAAGTGGAGCACAGCAGGTGACCTCTGGTGACCTCAGAGCTCCTGAAGCCACGTTTTCTTCACGAGCCAGAATGACTCAGCCAAATAAGTAAAGTTCATCTTTGGTCCTGGTCTGAACACGATCCAGGGTAGGTGTTGGACTCACCTGGAACACCGGAAAACATTAACACCAAAGACCTGCAGGACTCATCCAGCCTCCTCCTCTCCTCATCTGAGCCTGGAGGAGCATCTGAAGGAGCTCTGAGGAGGTGAAGGACTGACGTCACGGTCGAGTAATGGAGGAAATCAGCAGAAGAACTTTCAACAGGACAATCACGCTTTTACTTTTACAAAAATATCAGAATTTTCTCATAAAAGCTACAAGAAGAAACTTCTGCCATAAGGTTGGGGCTTATAAAACTAGCTGAAAAAAATAAGTTCATTAGTTTAATT